>CM053507.1:26138433-26536145 GCA_028627145.1 Eidolon dupreanum
TCTGTGCATGTGTGTGTGTGCATGTGCATGTGCATGCATGGGTACATATGTCTATGTGTTTAAGAGAGAGCCCAGTGACTGTGAAGTACTTACTGTATTCCCAGAACTCTTCTAAGGCTACTCTATGCCTTCACTGCAACTCGATGAAGTAGGAATTATTATCCCCATTTGTGAATGATAAAAAGTAAAGCTTTAAGTATATGAGATAATAAAGAAGACAAAAATAATACTCACAAAAGGATTAAAAAATTTTGAGTCTTTATATTTAAATTTCACATAGATTCCATAGTGATGATTAAAAAGATCAAATAATGTAATTAGTAATTAATAGTCTCTGAGACTTTCATTCATCTTAAGACAAATGTCTCTACTACAAAATTTAAGTTTAATGTAATTTTTAGCCAGCAGTACATCCAAACAGAAGGAATCCAAAGATCCTGAGGTAAACATCTGTATTTTAGGCAAGCTTAAGATTTGCCATTAATAATTGACAGAGCAAGTAATTTTACTATTCAATAATTTAATTTAGAATGAATTTATGTTTCCAGATTTTTCCACTTTGTCACACAGTTCTGTACTCTTTTAAAGAGCTCCATTAGAACTATTTCTGTTCACTCAATAGTCATGGGGTTTGCCAAACTATGTAAGGGAACACACCTCCTACCTGTTATTTAAACTAGCATGTTCCAAAGCACTTCTCATTCTCTTTGATGCTACACTGTAGTGTGTCTCATAAAACAACCTTTTTTTAAAATCTTCAATTTCTTTGGTCAGAGATTAGAGCATTTGACGTCATATATAGACAATAAAATCCTTTTTATCTCAATGGTATTTCATTATACTTTGTGACTTAGAAACAAAACGGGCTTAAAGTCAAGCCAAGACACATCTTTAAGATTGCTATGATAATGCTAATATGCCCTTTAAAATTGAGGCCAGCTGGGAAATTGAAAGGGTGACAAGTGGAACCAACTTGCATCAAACTGGCATGACACCAGACATTGGCATTGCCTAAGTGACAGCTGCAGCATCTGGAGAGAGCTTGATAAGAAAATCCTGTTATAATACTGAGCTGGTGTTTCTTAAAATACATCTTATATGATTTCATAGGTGCCATATTTTATTTTAGAACAAAATGCATTCTTTTTGAAATACTTTTGTCCTTAAGCAAATGTGAAGGTAGTGGTATTTGGCTGTCCTTTGGTGAAAGGAAAAAGCCCATGTATATTTAATTAAGCCCTTAACCTGAGACATTTTTGTTATGAGAACAGAGTGTGAGACTACAACTTTGAGAAGCAACGTAAATGCTATTCGAGCATTCAGAGCAAAGAGTTCAACAAAAGAGCTGCTGACTGTGACAGCTGTTACAACACACTGAGAAGTTCTGGACGGCAATTGGATGAAATAGAACCAAGTCTCATCTTAACCCCCAATTGAGCATCTTCTTTGGACAGAAGGTCAATGGGGTAACTACCCAGGTATTCTGGTTTATGGAATATGACAGGGAGACTCCCACATCCCTGTGAGCCTGGCTTTATCTCAACAGGAAATACTCTAGGCAAAGACTATTCTGTCATCATCTCGGTCTATAGCTTTAGGCTTGGTTCTACATTGAAGAAGTTAGCTCATTTTTAGCAAAATTCTCTTTTGGAGACCAATAAGAACAATTAGTCTGTTCTCTTCTTTATTTATTCAATATGTGCTTATTCTACAACCACTCCATAACAGGCACTGTGATTCGGTGATTTGGACTTCTGCACTATAAAATTAATATGAACTCTCCCTCAGCTCACAGGCCAATATAAAAAGGCAGTTATATAAACAGAAAATTGTTATATGGCATGATTAGAGTATCAATAGAAGCATGTACAAAGAATTCCCAACATTGCAGTTCTTCTTGGCTTTCTTGCTTTGTGGAATATGCACATTCTCATTTTTGAAAATTTCAAGTCTCTTCTAATTTCAGAGTGACTCTTCCTTAAAAAAAATGTGTAAACAGCTATGAGCTATGACATTTGAATTTTGACTGATCCTGTCTAAATATTAATATTTGATCTGTCATTTCTATGTACAATCCAAACTCAGAAATTAGAACATGTACAATCTAAAAAGAAAATGAAAAAGAGCCTGAAAAATTTCTACTAAGTGATGAGACATATTTTACATTAAAAAAAAAAATCACAAACCTAAGTCATAAGAGAGAAGGCATAGTCTTTGGAATATATAAATTTATTACTTTATCTTTCTTAAATCTTTTCTAAATTAAGGTGCAGCCAACAAAAAAAATGAATACAAGATTAAGATACCAAAAAAAAAAAAAAACAACTGAATACAAGATTAAGATGTGATCATTGCACTCACAGTAAGATGATAACAAGGAAAAGAATGCAATAGGACAGAATGCTAAAAATAAACTCATAGATGGCATATAAACCAGAAATGGCAATAATCTCTAATGCATATGATATTAATATCTTAGGCATATTATCATTCAGAGAATCATAAGTGGAAACAATATCATCTGGGTGATTTATCATTAAGTCTCAGTGAGGATCCTAGAAAATGTTAGCTTCAAAGGCGAGTGCCACTTCTACCTCCCTGCTCTACATTCTCCTGGAAAACCTTATGCCCAGCTGCCATATGTCCTCTATTTCAAGGAAGTTTAATAATGCTTGTTCAATTTGTTAGTTGATCCAAAAATATAATATGGGAATTAGAACCAACTTGGAAGGTAAAACTGTGACCCAACTTGCTGCCTCTCATTGCCACCTAAAAGAAGTCCCCTCTGTACTGCAGTTAATATATTCACAAAAGGAAAAGGGACGTTGTCTAGACGCTTTGCTCAAAAGCCTAATATTTAAACCTATTCGCTGACTACTGACTAGGAATACTCCCCTATAAAATATTTATCACCTACAGCAGGAATTTATTCATTGTAGTATGTCATGAATGTATTGCAAGTAGACAGTTTTCTTTTTACTGAGACTTTCTTTTCCTATCTGTGGTTTTGAAAAAGAGAGAGCCAGATAAAAAGAGAGAAATAGAGAAGCTTCTTGTTGCCCTAATTTCCATAAATTCCTGACTGTAAATTTTGCTTCTGATTTAATTAAGGTGTCTTGTGGTTCTTACATTTTGTCAGCTAGCATGGACATCCTAGTTCTCTGCCACTAGGGGCTCATAATGCTTCTCAGTGCTTGCATGCTGAGAAAATAAAATCCCTGGCACCTGAAGTTTTCCCCTGCTCTCACCATTCCGATTTTTTTCCTTTGCTATTTTTATTTTATTTTGTTGTAGAATCATCTTGTTATATCACCAAAGAGACTGCTACATTGCAGAAACAAAGTATCTTTCAGATAATACACACTGGCTAAGAATGAAAAAAACATCAGCTGAGTTAGGGTTATTATCCAGATCCTTTACTGTGACCTAGTCTTATCCATCCTTTTGTCCTGATCCAATTACACTTTGCCCCAGCTTATGAGCAACTTCCTTTCCTGACCAGCTCAATGAGTATTGCATGACTCCAACCAATTTTAGCTGGTTATGTCCCCAGGCAGATCCACATGTTATTTGTTCCTTCGGATGAATGGTCATTCAGCAACAATTACCTCATGTTTTAAAAAAAAATGCCTCAGGACAGGGATCACATCCAGAAATAAGTATGGACAGCCCACACACTGCCAGCTGTTTATTCACTAGATGATTACAAGATCGTATACTCTAATCTACCATGCCAATTCTAAAATAGTTTGGCCATTTTAATGAGGGGTGTGGAAATTCCTTATTTTGTTGCCTAATCAACAGCCATTTCCAATTCTCTCCCTAACACAAATTCTCTTCTGTTTTTAAGTATCCATGATCTTAGTAGAGTTCAAGACATCTCAAGACCCAGGACAAGAATTGGATTGGCCCTTGCCAAACAAGATGACTTCATTTACTATAATTGTGAGCAGTTGAGTCATGGGCATATGATGCAATTCTGGTTAGTGGACTCTGAGCAAATGTCTGTAGGAATTTTCAGGAAGAATTACTGGTTTAAAAAAAAAAAGAAATATGTAATAGCAAAATCTTTTACTTTTAAGTATAACTCATCAAGTCTAGATGTGCTGGCCAGAAGTGCTGTAGCTATCATGTAAATATGAAGGGAAGCTCACTGACATGCTGAACGAGTCAGAGTAAAAATGAGGGCAATGCTATCACCAGGGTCCCTGGTGAGGTCCTTGAACTGCTGAACTAACCAAACATGGATACTGCCTACCTCTTATCATGTAAGAACATAAATGGCCAAATTTTCATGAGTAATAAAAAGTGGGTAAATTTACTATTTTTAGTTTGATTTTCTAATGCTTATAGCCAGAAGCATTCCAGCGGGCATAGCCTGAATATCCAGTTTATCATACTTTTTTCTTCTCCTATTACCAAAATTTCAAGATTTAATCATTCTCAGTATAATGGGAGTAAGAATGAACAATCACCTACTTCTTTAAATTTTATTAACCCAGCATTATTTCTATGTCTCTTCTATTACAACAACTAGATTTTAAAGATCTTATCTGTGCTAGAATTTCATAAAATACAAATATAAAATCTATGTTAAGTCATTAAAAATGATACCAATGCTGGGGAGAAAAAAAGTGTCTAAAATGTCATCAAGTATAGATTTGATCCCCAAATTCTCATTTGACTGTGTAATATCTTATAGAAAACAAGCAACATGATCCAAGAACAAAGCTGTGTGATTAGGTAATCAATGTAATTTCTGGGAAACATTAAACACACACACACACACACACACACACACACACACACACACAGATACCAAAAAGAAAAAGTTTCAACAAATGCCAAAATCACTAAAAAACATTTTGGATACATTTCAAAGGAAGTTACAAGAACATGTCACCCATCAAAATCAAAACATTTAGCTGTCACTGAAATTTCATAAGACAAATTGGAGCTGCCAAAATCTTGTAGAAATCCCATCCACTTCAAGGATGAATATAGTCTTTGCACTCACTGCTTCTTAGCGTAACAACAACAAAAAATACAGATAGAAACTATCAACATAAAGTTAGATTCTTCTAAGGGCTTAATTGCTCAACATTATGATTTTCTAGATATCATCATATATTTGAGCTGACATTCACAACAGTTTACTTCAAACTGACATTCATGATATAAAACAGCAATTATAGTTGAAGATATCGTCTATTAAATCATACTCCGACAATACCAAATTTATTTTTTTGTTTGCCATTATGGAAGATAGTGTTAGCTTGATACATTTTTACAGATATCATAAAAGAACATCAAATACATATTTTCTATCACAATGTGATGATATAAAAGTTGATGTGCCTTCTATATAGGGTTTCAATATTTATTAAGTCAGAAAAGACTACTGTCTTAAGAGTCTGAAGTTGAATGACAACTTGATATTGAATCAATATCATTTACTTATGATAAAGAACACTTTTACATGTAGTGTGATTGTGAAGACCATCCAGAAATTGCTAAGTCTTAAAGGATAGGAAGAATTTCCATTGGAACGTTTGAATAATAAATAAAGATTGTCTGACAAATGAAATATTTTTAGCCAGTTCAGAGGGAGGAGCAAAGTACATGAAGTACATGAGAAACAGCCAGAATTTTAGTTCAACTGGAAAGAAAGGAAGCTGAAAATTAGGAAGGCCAAAATCATAGGATGGAAAGATAGAAATCGAAAGGTCAAGGGATGGCCGAAGCAAAGGAAGGTAAAAATGCATCTCGCCCATATTCTTCATTTGATGATTTAGCATTTTGCCTCTTGGTTTTTAAGTGGGTTTGGGCTTACTTGCAAGAAATACTGTCGAGAATTATTTATGTTGGATTTTGAAAAATGGAGAATGCATATGCACACATAAGGTATGGTCTTCAGCAACATACAGGTTTCTTAAATTTCTGTAGTTCTGATTCCTTTTTCCCCCTCATTAAAAAATTTTTATTAATGAAAAAATATTTTAGTGTTATTGATCATTTTCGTGAATGAGTTTACTTGTCTTTTTTTTTTTGAAATGAAAATTTGATCTGAATTAGAAATAAGAGCTACTGACTGAAATAGCATAAATTAAAACAACTGCTCTTTTTTATTAGTTCAGATTTTAGAGAAATTCTTATATCTATCTAATCTTCTGGACTCAGCAGATTATTGTATTACACTGTTACAGACACATATACACACACGGACACATACTATCTTTGTTATCATTAATTTGAGCTTAAAAGTTATTAGGGCTTGATAAATTCAACACAAATCAACAGATAGTTCTGAGTTTCATTTAAGGACCAAAAATTTTCACACTCATTTACTGCATTACATTTAAATCATTATAACGAAGATGATTTGTCTCTATGCTAACTATAAATGAAATATTTTCAAAAAAAGAACAGAAAAATAATTGGTAGTCAAGTAAGCACTGTTCTTTGTTTATACTATGTCTCATTTCATATTTTATCTTATATTCTTTAGATATCTTTCTACTAGATATCTTGCATTCTTAAAATCATAACACTCGTTAATACCAAAATCCCTGCTTAAAAATAGTTCTCTGACCTTGGGAAGTTATATAACTTTGCTGAGCCTCAGTTTTTCCATTTGAAAAAAAAAAAAGTAATGCTTTTTAAATAAACCATTTCATGTTATTTTATGATTTGGAATTTCTACATTTTACCTTCCTTCTATGAAAAATGGCAATCTCATCAGATTATGCCATTTATACATGATGATATTTAAAGTAATGATTGGAGACTAGATTTGCAAGTGCACAGTTTGGTGTGAATATATTTCTCAATCCTCTCCTTCTGACTTTGGAGAATGCACCAATATGCTGATGCCAGCCGCTAAAGTTAGGACGTGTTTTGCCTGTGAGGATCCTAGATTTTCCTTCACAATGGCTTTATCAGCTTCCACAGCTGCTGGATAATGCAAGCTCCTAAAAGGCTCTAAGAGACACTTAGACACCTGTCAAACCAGGTGCACTAGGACAATTGCCCAAGAAATATCTAGGCTGGCATGGACCCAGGTCTTTCTGTACCCTAAAAAAAAAAATACTGATGGGATCACATTTAAATAACAGGACCCTTCCTCATTCATACAAATTATGGGTTCTGAAAAGACAGAAAAGTGCTATTTAAAAATTTGAAATGAGGCTAGGTCAGAATTCAGAAATGAAGCTTACTCAGACTGTTCTGAAATGTTACCTTGTTGTTAATCATTAATGAGATGGTAAATTTATGAAAACTTGAAGTGAAACAGAAGACTAAGACTTTGGCATTAACTTTCATTTGAATCAACTTTCTAGAGAAAAAAAAAACTCAGTAAGTTGGACTGCAGGCTGCTGGGGCTACCCCAGGGCATCAGTGTTGTTCTGTAAAATCACACTGTATCATCAGCATACATGTGCACAGGGGAGAAAACACATTAGACAGTAAGATAATCATCATGCAGAGAAAATAAAATACGCCCTCAGGCGTCCCATTTGTATTCCCTTGAATCTATGCTCACACGGCTTTCTTTCCTGTGCAATTCCTCAAGTTAATGCAAACCACTTTATGCAGTCACTACAAGGCCTCAAATCCCTGAAGTTTTGTAGTGGTAATTCATGGCCAGCTAAAGCAAATGCCTTAGAGAGGTCAATAAAAATTGCTCCTACCACGCAGTCTTCATCTACTGCATCGGAGATACCATGGGTGCCACATCCTGGATGATTGTTTTTCTGTGAAGTCTGATGAGAAAGGAGTCAGCAAGTCCTTTGACTGCAGGTACTTTGAACTGTGTGTATATAGATTTTTTTTTTTTTTTCAGAAACGGAAGCTAAAATAGACCTTTGCTGAATCGAGTCTCTTAATTTTCTCTCTGTGGAGGTGAACTACACTAGGACATTTCCCAAGCTAAATAAGGAAAGTTCTAAGAACAAAGGTTTTTACCTCAGCTGTTAAAGGAATTGTCAAGTACAGAAATTTAGGCTTTTCACCGAGATTGTATCTTAACTTAATATTCAACAGGAAATAATTCTAAACCTTCTAATGCGTAAATTAAACTCCTTCCAGCAAATAGCCACATTAATGGCTCTTATGTGCATTTATGAGCATGAAGGCAGAACCCCCATCACCATCACCAAAAGAGGCATTGATGAAAGAAAGCATAACAATTCAGAGATAATAATAATAATAACAACAGATTTGTTGTTTGTTATCAGATGTTTACTGTTTTAAATATGTACAGTTAACTATTTAAAACATGTTATACATATAAAATAATATTTGAATTTATACACATATTTATTAGATATTTTTCCATTTTCTAAGAAAACTTGTCCAGAAGTTTCCAGAGATAAATTTCTTAGTTATGCATGTGTTAAATAAAAGAGCTTGCAGGTCTCCATCTTCTGGTTATAAACATTATGTGTATTGGTCAGGATTCTTCAAAGAAACAGAACTCGTAATACAGATAGAGATGATAGATAGATAGATGATAGATAGATAGATAGATAGATAGATAGATAGATAGATGATAGATAGATAGATAGATAGATAGATAGATAGATAGATAGATGATAGATAGATAATAGATAGATGATAGATATACAAATACTGATATAGATATATATAAAAAGGAATTTATTATGAAAATTGGCTCACAGTATTATGAAGGTTGAGATATGCCATGATATACCATCTGCAAGTTGGAGAACCAGAAAAGCTGGAGATATAATTCAATCTAAGTCAGAAGGCCTGAAAACAAGACGGCTGCCAGTGTAAGCCCTGAAGGCTAATGGCCCATAAACCAGGAGCTTTGATATTTGAGGGCAAGAGAATATGAACATCTCATTTCAGGAAGATAGAGTGAGAATTCACCATCCCTTCACTTTTTATCCTATTCAGTCCTCAATGGGTTAGATGATGGCCACCATATTGGTGAGGGTGGATCTTTTTATTCAGACTACTGAGTCCTGCCAAGTGCAAAAAGGCAATAAAAGAAAATAAAGATCAACATTTTAAATAAAAACTATTTTTTGTTCTCAGGTAACATGATTGTCTATGTAGAAAATCCTAGACAATAAAAAATAAATAAAGTAGACTGCAACTAATAAGCAAATACAGCAAGGTCCCAGAACATGAAGTGAATATTTAAAGCTGATTGTTTTCTTATATAACAGAAGTTAACAATGACATTTGAAATTTAAAAACAATATCATTTATAATAATATCAAAAAATAAAATGCTTAAATATAAATCTTTAAAAGATGCATTATTTACATGTAACAAACTCCAAATTTTGATGGAAGAAAAAAATTTTAATTTAAAAAGAAAATTGGTAGTCATGAGTTGGAAGACTCAATATTATTAAGATATTTTGAATTCCTATAAACCGATCTACAGATTCAGTGCCATGAAATTACATCAATCTGTTCTGTAGATATCAACAAACTGATTCCAAAATGTATATGGAAAATCAAAAGACCTAGAATAGACAACACAACTTTAAGAAGGAAAACAAAGTTGGAGGATTCATACTGTCTGATTTCAAGTCTTATTGTAATGCTATGATGATTAAAAAAGCATGATATTCATGAAAGAATAAACATATTAATCAATAAAAAAGAATGAAAAAAAAACAGAAATAGAGTCACACAAATAAAGTCACTAGTTTTTGACAAAGGAACAAAGGTGATTCAATGGATAAAGAATTTTTTCTCAACAAACGGTGTTGCTACAAACAATTGGATATCTAATTGCTACATGAACCTAGACCTAGATCTTACATGTTTCATAAAAATTAATTAACAATGGATCATATATCTAAGAATAGAACACAAAACTGTAAAATATCAAGAATAAATATATAAGAAAATCTAGGTTACCTGTGGTTTTGATGATATACCAAAAACATGATCTATACAATAAAATATTGATATATTAGGATTTATCAAAATTAAACATTTCTGTTCTGTGAAAGACACTGTTATTAAATTCAAAACACAAGCCACAAAGTGGAAAAAAACATTTGCAAAACAGATATCTGATAAAGAACTCTTAAAATCAACAACAATAAAACAACCTAATTAAAAAATGAGCAAAAGATCTAAACAGTATCTCACAAAGTATACAGATATCATATAAGCACATTAAAAGATACTTAATATTATTTATCATTAGAGAATTTCAAATTATAATAAGATACCCTCCACACTTATTAAAATGGCTAATATTTTAATAAAATGGGATACATTTAATAAAATGGAAAACAAAAAACAAACAAACAACAACAAAACACCTGACAATATCAATTGCTGCTGAGGAAGCAGAATAACAGAAGCTCTCATTCACTGTTGTTGGGAATGCAAAATAGTATAGCACTTTGGAAGATATTTGTGCATTTTCTTATTATAAATCTAAATATAGTCTTATCATAGAGTCAAAAGATCACACTACTAGATTTTTAATCAACTGATTTGAAAACTGATGTTTACACCAAAATCTAAATGTAAAAGTTCATAGCAGTTTTATTCATATTTGCTCAAAACTGGAAGCAACTAAGATGTCCTTCAATATTTGACTGGATAAACATGAGACTATAATGGTGAATACATAACACTGTACATTTGTCGAAACCCACAGAACTTTACAGCATGAAGAATGAATCTTACCTTAATATGGACAAATTTTTAAAATCATTTCAGAGAATAGGAGAATTCCCAGATGGAATACATCAATTGAAAAAACAATCTAATAGTATTAAAAATGCATAACACAACCTCACTGGAGAAACGTTGTACTCTAGTTGATAAAGTTGTCTCCCCTGGAAGTACAGGTTTACAATTCAGACATCACTATACATTTATACTGGAATTAAATTAAGTAAATGGATAGTTTCTCACTATTGAAGTGGAAATTTAGAGATAAGCAAGAGGTGGAAGCTATAATGATATGTGGGAATGGATTACAGTTGAATGCATCAGTATAAAATAATGTTTGCACTAAGATAGATAAATGTAGAAATATTTATAGGAATATTAGTATGAACATATATATATTTCTTTGTTCTGTCAGCTGAGGGAGCATAGAAGCAATTATAATCCAGAAACAATGACCATTCTTAGTGCCCAGATGTTTGTTTCTCATATCATTTTCTAATAAAAGAAACTAGCTGCATCTAAAACTCACTGGAAAAAGCAAAAAAAAATGAGCCTGAAGTAACTTGTAGTACCAGGAAGTAAAAGAGTGCTCAAAAGATTCCCATGATGATGGAGTTATGTCAAAGAGCTATAGGACTGAACTAAAAGAATTCCAATTGGCCAAATTTGGAAGAATTTAAGCCACAAAGTAAATAAAGTAGTATTGGGTTATAACTCCAAAAAATACACACACATACACACACACACACACACACACACACACACACACACACACATATGATTAAATAAATAAATGCGCGAGGTAAACGGAGTTCCCAAGTAGAATCATTCCAATGATCAAGCATTTAATGATTAAATTGAAATGATAGTGTAATGGACTAAATGTTTGTATCCCACCCAAAATACATATGTTGAAATTCTAATCTCTAAGGTAGTGCCTGCGGAAAATAATTAGATCGTGAGGGTAGATCCTCATGAATATGATTAGTGCCCTTGTAAAAGGGATCACAGAGGGTTCTATAACCTTGCTTTCACCACATGAGGATACGATGAAAAGATGGCACTGTGGGCAAATGATTCGAATTGACAATTCTCCAAGGAAGATACATAAATGGTCAATAAAGATATAAAATAATGGTAAACATAATTGGTTATTAGAGATAAACAAAAAAAATCAAAACCTTGTTGAGATACCACTTTATATCTATTAAGATGTCTAAAATAAAAAAAAAAAGACAGACAATCACAATTGTTTGTAAAGATGTGGAAAAATTGGAACCCTCATATACTGCTGATGTGATTGTAAAATGGTACAGCTGCTTTGAAAACAGTTTAGCAGTTCTTTGAAATGTTAAAGGCAGAGTTCCTGGTTGTCATATAACTCAGAAATTCTACCACTAAGGATATGCAAATAGAATTGAAAAAAATAGGCCGTATTTTTAGATTTGGGTATTATGAGTTTTATTTTTGGATCAAGCCTAATTAACAAAAATCTATATACTTTTTTATAAAGTATCTTGACACATTCCCCATTAAGAATGCTTTCACTAAAATTTGCCCTTATTCCTTATAGTCAACAGAGAAATTAAGGAAGATCAAAAACAGTTCTAACTACATTAAAGACAATTTATGTAACACAAATTTGCACACAGATGTCTCTTAGGCAACTTATGTTCATTGCTTTGAATGGTATCACAAATGATCCTTAAAAAGAACTTACTCATGGCTTTTATAAAAGACTACTCTCTTATATCCAAATCTGGCTATTTTTATTCTGATAATTTTTAATATAAAAATAACTACAGATTATATAATTCATAAATATTTCAAGAATTTTTGGTTTAGTTTTAAAAATATGTCACACTTTGTGTTGCAAAAAAGTTACATCAACTTTTACACTGATATAAGACCATCTTGAAACAAGGTAGACTATCTATGAATATTGGAATGACATAACTTATTTGGAAGAGGGGAATCCATAGTTTTGTTTTAAATGTTCTTTCCACTTCCAACAAGATTGAAATAAACAAAGATGTTATTTATAAACAAACAGGAAAGTAAAATGCATATTTGAACTCTCAAATTTCAGATATTTACTTTCAACTAACTGCAGTTTGCATGTATTAATGAGTATCAAATTTTATATATTTAAAATATAATTCATTATCTCTCTTAAAAGTTTACTTCTCTTGTCATCCCTATCTTAATTAACATCAAATTAGTTTAGCCAAGTATTTATCTAAGTTACAGAGTCCTTCTAGTTTATTCTGAAATGACTCTTGATCAATTCACCAGGTAAGAGAACAGGTCAGCAGCATGGAGGTGGGGTAAAGTCATAGTTATGTAGTCAAGTTATGTAGGTATAAATAGTTATTTTCTATAAGGACATTTTAAGAAATATAGCTTTATTTACATGTCCACAAAAGTTATGAATATGTAAGACTTTGCTACAGGTTTTTAAATATGTTTATTTTTAATGCGCTTTACTATATCAAGTTTAAACAGTCTTCCCATTTCCTTGAACTTTTCATTTTGAAAGTTTTGTCTGCATCGATACAGCCTCAGGTGTGGCCAGTTTTACCAGTAAACATTTGTTTTAAAGAGCAAACATGAAATTTTAATCTTAATTTTCCCTCTCATATAAATAAAAAGAAATGGCTTCTTCCATGTTCTAAGTCTATGGTGTTTGCTTTTTTAAAAAAATTTATCAAAAACACACAAATAAGAACATAGCATCTTCAATTTCCTCATTTTAATCACCCTCTTCTTTTACAGTTACTTTTATAATTTCTGCAAGGAGTTTAATTCTGCTGGATACTTTTAGTATACTCGTACTATCTATAATCTCTTTTGAACAAAAAACTTCAGTTAATGTGAAAAAACAATTTAATTAATGTTAACCCTTCTCTTAACACACTGAGCATCTAGGAGTTTTCTTCATATTAAAAAAAAAAAAAAAAGAGAAAGAATGCAGTTAGGTGGAGGGCCATGGGAGGAAGGGAGCAATTGGGGGGATCATTTTATGAACTATATAGATGTCTAACCAATGCACTGTATACTTGAAATTAATTAAAATAAATTAATTAATTTAAAAAAAAGAGAAGTGGTCATTTTCATGCTATAAGAAGTATGTCCTCCAGAAAAGAAGACAAGTAATTAGTTCATCAAATTTTATTCTTAATAGGAAGGTAAATACTACCATACAAAATATTCTTTTTCTTCACTGAAGTTGTAGCTTAGAGAACTATAAAGGAGATAATATTATCTTTAAATAGAAGACACCAATATTTTCAAAGTAAACATCCAATGAAATGGACAGCTAACATATCATTATTAAACTCACAGAGAAGTGTGCTAAAGAGAACGATAAATGAAAATGGGCAATATATACAGAGCATTTACCATACCAGGTCAATGTGCTAGGTATTATTGAAACAGAAATAACCCATCATTAAGACAACATGGAGTATGGTAAGAGTTGAAAAACAAAATACTTAAAGAACCATTCAAAAAAACTGTAGGAAATATGTCATTTGAAATGTACAGATAAATATTGTAAAAATTATAGAAGGAAATTATTACTTCAGACTAAGGTCATCGAGGAGAGCATCAAGAATTTAAATTTGAGCTAAGTTTAGTGCATCAGTGGATTTATACAAGAACCAAAAAAAAACAAGAAAATAGAAATTGAAGAAAAATTATTATATTCAAGTTTTTAGCAACAAATAATAATATGATAGATGTAGGCATGAAGAGATATGATAAAATGAACAGTTAGGCATGAAAATTTTGGGGCATACAATTTGAAATGACCAAAATCACTTTCCCAGATGAACACATATTAAGAAATTTAACACAAAAATTGACAGAAAAAAATTTTTAATAAAAAATTTGAATGCTCTTAATAATTTTAACAATTCTCAGCAAACTCTCCAACTCATTTCTTGTTTTTCATGTGATAGTCACAGATTCAGTGGAACTGTGTTGCCCATGAGAAATGAAGGGGGAAGATGGGGAAGAAAATGTAGGCCATCTCTCTAAACAAGCATTGAATCAATTGTTCTTCAGCTGATATTTTGTTCTTACTCACTCAGAAAAAAAAAAAAAATCTGCACATTTGCTCTAGTAATTTTGTATTATTAGTTTGGCAAGAAACCAATAATATGACTCCTTTTCACACTTTATTGTAAATAAAATGTTAGAACAGCAAATAGGTTTTATGGTTGCACACATCTAGGTATTTCATAGCTAGATTGCCCTGTGGATATTTCTTTTGGATGTTCTGAATAATCTTTTTACAGAAAAAAACTTGTTTATTTGTTTTCAGTAATTGGTATTTTGAATCACAGGATGCCAGAATTCTCAAACTAAATATTAGAAATTTAAATTTATATATTAGTATTGACTTCTGTTGTAATCCCACAGTGCAGAAAATCTGTTGAAATTATTGTTGGGAGCCGTTTTCAGGCTTGAGAGCCAAGCAGGATATTCGCACAGTAAAGCTAAGAAGTCTGCTGACACAAAAAGAACACCTGGAGACGGGAACAGAGAAACTGATTGTTCCTTGGCCTTAAAGAAAGGGATGCGGAATGCCGAGATAGCGTTAGGCTCCCTGTGTAACGTTAACAAGGTTATTGTGCATAACTAACATTTTTTGAGCTGTTTCCCATGCTTGCGAGGGTATATCAGGACGGTGCTAAATAAACTTGGAGCAGCAGCTTTGACTGTATGCCCTCCTGAGATCTTTTTCTCTTCTCTGTCTTTTTTCCTAACCCTCACTCCCCGACTCAGGACTGTTCGACTCTGTCCAGCGGGTTCCAGCAAATTATTTTATAAGAACAATGTATTGAGAATCTGAGCACTACTTTCTTTGATTCTATCTGATTATTTTTCCAAAGAAATTATGCATTTTATTTTAATAAGTTAACAGCTAAGTATATACATTTAAGAATATCCTAATATGCTTATAGAATGAAAAAAAGAAATTGACCCTTGAGCATGCACTACTTTTTATTGGTTTTTAAAAAGTAAATTAGTTCAAATTAACATGTAAAATTACTTAGAACAAAATCTTGTGTGTGTGCATGTGCATGTATGTGTGTATATATGTATGTATATATATATATATATAAATATATATACGTATATGTATATATATAAAAATATGTGTGTGTGTGTGTGTGTGTGTGTGTGTGTGTGTGTGTGTGTCATCACAACGGTCTACACCTCATATTAAAATAAAAAGTCAGGTTACCTATGCTGAACTGATAAATTTTAAATCAGTCTATGTTTTAAAATACTACCCATTATATTTAATTCAAAATATACAATCAGATGGATTGAGCGTAGTGGATGCCCCAATACCAGTAACTAATATTTGTATAATGGTTTTTGATTTGTTTTGTTTTTATACATGATTTTCAAAGTATCTTCTACAATAATAAAATTTCCAATCAGTTCTACCTGCAGTTTTGTATCCATATGGTTTCTTCATCTAAAAGGGTCTCATTGAAGAAAGTCATCATTTCTTATAGCTCTGATTCTCCTCTACCATAAAAATTGCACTTTAAAATGCCAAAGAGATATTTTTTTAAAATCCAGAATTACTCAACACATTTATCTTGACCGATTTCTAATTTATTCTATTTTTTCACATGGGAAGCAAAGTTCAAATCTTCTTCAGCCTGTCTGAAAACAATCAAAGCATGTGGGCCTCAATGGTCTAGGATGCACATGTTTTAGTTCCAGTTCACAAGTATGATGAGCCAAGCTTCTGTAAGTATTTCATGATGCTCAATAAATACTTTAAAGAGTATTTGTGCCCACAGGCAGTATGGCAAAGGTCAATACTTCATAAAATGAAACATAAAGAGAACTCTCCAAGCTTTTATTTTAAATTATGCCAACATTCCAATATTCAAATATTAAAAAATAATGATTTCTAAAGTTTCAAACCAAAAGTCTAGGAAATAAATTATTTATCAATGCTAGTCTAAATGATTATATCTGGATATAAATTAAATTTTACGGGTTAGGAAATATAGGCCAGGCAAAACTATAGGAGTGGAAAACAGAACAATGACTGCCATGAATAGGGAGTGGATAAGGAGTTGACAGTAAAAGGACAACATGTGGCAATTTGAGGGGGTAATGGAAATGTTCCACATTATGACTATAAAAAAGGATACACAGCTCTAAGTATTTGTCAAAACTCATAGAACTGTAGTCCACAAATTATAAATTTTACTACATATAAATAAAAAATAGAAAAATTTCTGAGTGGTTTTTTTAAAAGTAGAAAATTTGATGTTATTTGTTAGTCTCAGATACTACCACAAATGTGTCAAATAGTCATTCTATTTTTGTGTTTTTCCATATTTTACCCATGGCCTCAGGGTGCAACACCTCAATTTCCAGTGAAGATAGAAAGGCCTGAATATGAATGTTGTCAGATAAAAAAAAATTTTTAAATCTTCTCTAATCAGTCTCTTAATGTACCTATGTTAAATCCCCTGAATATAGAGCAGCAAATAATGATATTAAAATATAAGCAATGTAATACTTGTTTATTGTTATTTATAACATGCCTAAAGTTAGTTCACCTTCGAAATAATATGATTAGTTAAATTTTATATAAAAAGAAAAACTATTTCAGAACTCATGTATTTCTGAGTTCTTCTAATATGATAAATTCTAAAACTACTGAGCTGAGTTAAAGAATCCAGATATAAATGAATACTAACTGTATGATTCTACTCATATGAAAGTCCAGAAAAGGCAACTAATCTACAGTGACAGAAGGCAGATACGCAGTTGTCTAGGGACAGGGAGTGGAGAATAGATCTTAAAAGGGCAGAATTATGTTGGGAGGCAATAACAAAAATGTCTTAAATATTGATTTGTGTGGTGGTTACAAAAGTATATATAGTTGTCAAAACTCATTGAACTGCATATTTAAAATGAATCACCTTAGTGTGTGTAAATTATACCTTAATAAAGTTTATATTAGATCTTGCAACTAGATCTTGGTCTCTAAATACCATTTTCCAATAAAAAAAATCAGGGCTCATGAAGAACTCATTGATTCCAGGTCTTAGAACATCTTGTAGTACCAGAAAATAAGAAAGTTCTAAAATGCCAAAAGGAAAAAAAGGCATAAAAATTAACCTGAAAGAACTCACCACAATGGTTATCTTGAACTTGAGCAACAAAATAAATAATCATAATATTGAATAAACCCCAAAGTATTTTTTAAGTATGAACCTATACTGATATAAATAAATAATAGATAAATAAAGATAAGTAACAACCTTTCTCCAACTAAGAATTTCAATTAATAAATATAGAAGAAATGAGGGAATATAAAATATCCATTAGAATACCTCAGTAATAATTTTCATAAACAACAAACACTGATAAATGCTAAAATAAGCAGGCAAAATTCTAAGCAGGAAAAAAGATATTTGCAGAGTCCCAAAGTATCTCTCCTAATAAATTTAGTAATTCCAAAGGGAAAATTGATGTTTATGGCATAGACACCACCTTAGCCAAAGAATGAAGTATAGCATTCTGACATCATATGCCTTCTGAAGTCACTCACTGAGAGAAGTACTTAACACCTGTGATAATTTTCCCAATAATATAGAACATTTGTGAGAAAACATCTCACAAGCCCAGATTGAAGAACATTCTACAAAATAACTAACCAGTGCTTTTCAAAAGTATCAAGGTCTTGAAAGACAGAAAAACTGCAGAACTGTCACAGATTTCAAGACTAACAACACTTAGCAAATAAATACAATATGGGCTCCTGCGTTGAATCCTGGAACAGAAAAGGGACATTAGTGGAAAGACTGGTGAAATGTACTAAGTTCTGTACTTCGGTTAATAATGTTGTGTCAAGTTTAATTTTCTAGTTTTGATAAATTTCGTCTGTTTATGATAAGATGTTAACATAAGTGCAAGCTGGGTAAAAGTATATGAGAATTCTCTGCATTAGCTTTTTAACTCCCTTGAAAGACTAAAATTATCTCAAAATATTATTTTTTAAAAAGCTTCAAAAATTACTGGTGATATTTCATGTTTCCAAAAATATACAAAAAACTAGATCTTTAGAAAATAGTGAATAAGCTTTTCATCTTTGAATTAAATTAATCAACTAAAATTATATGTTGAATTTTGACTTTGGGCTAAGCACAGAGCTAATTTCCCATGGAAAGGAAGTAAAGCATCCTAACTTAGAAGATTCTACGATAGCTCATTCATTTAAAAGTTATCTAATATCTATTAATAAAATATACTATATGAAGACATGCATAGAAAAACTAATTTAAAATACTACCAAGTACAATAGAACTTGATGGGCCCTATGGATGTCTTTCAAAAGTGGCTATAAAATATATTTTTAAAAAAATGTTTTCCTGTAGCTTTAAGAAACTGACTTTAAAATTTATATAAAATTATGTCATTAATTTTTTTGTTTTACTTCAAACAAATATCTGGCAAAATACATAGTGAAATCATATGCAATCATCATTCTCATCAATTTATGTCACTTGAGAGTTTCCACTTGCTAAAAATTAATTTTTAGAAATACCATGACATTATATCTAGCTTTAGTTAGAAAACATCGAATCAACAACAAAAAAAATAACAACTGCAGAAGAAAAAGGTAGGAAAAAGTTCATGTATTATTAGCTTTTCTTTAATCAATAAACTTGAAAGGGCACATAAACTCAATTGCTTCTTTTAAGTGTTTTTTTGTTTGTTTGTTTTGTCTCAGTGTAGTTTTTAAATGCAATATATAGATGGCTTTTATTTTTCAACTCATTCTGACAGTCTCTGCCTTTCGATAGAAGATTTCAGACCATTCGTATTTAACAAACATTTATTTTAAAGTTTCTTTGTGTTTCTACTTTTCCTATATTTCTTATTTTTAATAACTGCTTCTTGAATGTCAAGTTCCTTGCCAATGAAGCATGACTACAAAAAAGAAAGAAAGAAAGAAAGAAAGAAAGAAAGAAAGAAAGAAAGAAAGAAAGAAAGAAAGAAAGAAAAAGGAAGGAAGGAAGGAAGGAAGGAAGGAAGGAAGGAAGGAAGGAAGGAAGGAAGGAAGGAAGGAAGGAAGGAAAGACAAACCACTTTATATCTATGCATCGGATATTTTTAAACTTTGAAAAATAAGAAGGTTCTCATTAATCAGCCTGGAACTTTTCGCCTTGATTTGTCCAAAGACAAAAGCATCCTCATTACCAGTGTCTTATTACATTGCTTATTCTATTATTAAACAAAAGAACAGCCAATGTTAAGTTATGTTCTCTGGGAAAGGTTGAACTCATTTGCAGCTCTGAGCAGAGGAAAAAAAATGCAGTTATGTCACTGTATAATGTCATCCATTTAAATATCTCTGAAGTTTCTTCTCCATTGTTGAAGCAAATTATCAAGGAAGTTGACAACTCTGCCATTTTCCTGCAGTGGACAATAACTTGAAGCTACTGATTTCCCTCGGTCAGTTACTTCCTGGTTCAGTGCATTATTTGTTGCTGATGATGCCTTGAAAGTCTCTCAAGTCAGACAGAAAAAGTTAAGAACCATATGATTTTACTTGTATGTGGGATATAAAATTGAAAGAATAAACAAACAAGACAGATAGACTTATGGACACAGACACAGTTTAGTGATTACCAGAAGAAAAAAGGGGGATAGATAAGGGTAAAGGAGATCAAATGTATGGTGACAGAAGATTTGACTTCAGGTGGTGAACACACAATACAATAGACAACCACGTAGTATTGAATTGCACACTTGAAACCTATATAATTTTATTAACCAATGTCACCCTAATAGATTTAATTTAAAAAATAAATATAAAACAACTAGGCTTGGGAAAAAAGCCTCCCTATTTTTAGAACTCCTTTTTAAGATTTTAAAAATGATCAATTTCTCCAAAATTGTCATTTTTTTTGTTTGCTTCAGCAGTTAAATTTGACTGAAAAAAAATTCAGTACTCTCTGAAGATAAAGCCACTGTGACAACATCTGGTTTTTCTGCTTTGGTAAAAAAAAGATCCATGCTTCATCATTTCTCCATTTTACGATTTGGTACTAAAGACTCTGCCAACATTTTTGAAACAATTTTTCCCACCGTTCAAAGAGAATTCAATTTTATCAGAGGCAAGTCCTACATGGATTATCATTTTAAGTTTTTTCTAGAAAAGAAATCATAATATGAAGTTTATCACCACACAAAACTGTAACGTTAAACTTTGATTAGAAATGTTATTGTAAAGAGAGGAGATTCTATGCTCAAAACAATTTGAAAAAGAAATGAATTAATATCCTCATTTTCTTTGTAGATATTTTATAAGATATTAATCTCTAGGTAAATTATTTAATCAAGTCTCCTCTGAAGTCATTAAAGACATTGAAAAATTATGAGGTTTTTGGACACATTGCTCCACTGTATTAGATACTGGAGACAAACTATGAAAACTTCCCAAGGCTCAAAAAAGAGTTTCTGGCTAGCTGATGTGTAAAATGACAAAGCTATGTCTATTTCTTCCCAATCCAAAATCTAGAGTAGTTATGAATAATGAAGAAAATTAACTTCTGTTCAGACAAAATTAAAATTGAAATATGAATTTACAATCATTTAGCCACATTAGTGAAACAAGTCTTGGCAAATATAATGCCACTGGCTTTCAAAAAGGAACTAATAGGAATTTCTTTTCAGATATATCTCTTCAGGCAAGGGAAATAAAATGAAAAATAAACAAATGGGACTGCGTCAAACTAAGAAGTTTTTGCACAGCAAAGGAAACCATCAACTAAACAAAAAGACAATTGGCTGTTTGGGAGAAGATATTCTGATAAGGGGTTAATATCCAAAATTTATAAAGAACTTATACAACTCAACAACAAAAAAAACAAACAATCCAATTTACAAATGGGCAGATGTCCTGAACAGATACTTTTCCAAAGAGGAAATAAGAATGGCTAACAGACATATGAAAAGATACTCAAGGTCGCTAATCATTAGAAAAATGCAAATTAAAACCACAATGAGATATCACCTTACACCTGTCAGAATGGCTATCATCGATAAATCAATAAAGAGCAAGTGTTGGTGAAGATGTGGAGGAAAGGGAACCCTCATACATTGTTGGTGGGATTGCAAATTGGTACAGCTGCTATGGAAAACAGTATGGAGTTTTCTCAAAAAATTAAAAATGGATATACTTTTTGACCCAGCAATTGCACTTCTGGGTATTTATCCAAAGAAAACCAAAACAGTAATTTGTAAAGATCTATGCATTCCAATATTCATGGCAGCACAATTTACAATAGCTAAGATATGGAAGCAACCTAAATGCCCATCAACAGATGATTAGATAAAGAAATTATGGTTCATATATATATACAATGGAATATTACTCAGCCATTAAAAAAATAATGAAATCCTATCATTTGCAATGACATGAATGGATCTAAAGGTTATTATGCTTAGTGAAATAAGTCAGACAGAAAGATAAATACCATATGATTTCACTTATATGCAGTATCTAAGTAATAAAAAGAACAACTTAATCAAAAATAGACTCACAAATATAGTGGACAATTTGGTGATGGACAGAGGGGAGGGAGGTTGGAAGGCTGGGAGAACAGGGTGAATGGTTAAAGAAGTACAAATTAGTAGTTGATAGTTGGGCACAGGGAAGGGGAGCATGGCATAGGGAATGTAGCTAGCATTAATATGATGGCTAAGTGGAGGGCCAGGGGAGGGAGGGAGCAATTGGGGGGGATCATTTTATGAATAATATAGATGTCTAACCAATGTACTGTATACTTGAAACTAATTTAAATAAATAAATTTATATTAAAAAAATCTGAAAAAATAAAAACTAGAAAGAAGGGAGGAGACTGTAGTCTCAGTGCCTGGGTATACTATTCTAGGCCTTGATGGATCCCGAAATAAAGACGTACCTGCAAAGATTTCATGTACGGTGTGTTTTGGAATTAAGTCCTTGAATAAACAAAAAATACTTAAATATATATTTAAAAAAGGAACATTGTTCATTGTAAGTTCATGTCTAAGAATTAAAGTTCAATGTTCTTTAACACAAGTCCTTCGTCATCTGGTCAGGTTAACGGCATAAAATTTGGGAGTTATTTGTTTTCCCATATATGTAAGATTTTGCATTAGTACTTGTTATGATCAAAATGAAATGTTAAAATTTATGTGATTTCAAAGATGTTACATAAGACATTGGTAAATAATTTTTGGCTCTCTCACTTTTCCGCATCTTAGGTATCTCAACCTTCCTTACTGTCTCTGAGGAATGTGAGTTCTTTAATCTCATTTAGGAATTAATTTGTAATGATACTACAACCAAAGTATTGCAAATCCTGATTTATTTATCCTGAAATGGCAAAGTCATAAGTGGGAGAAACAATGGTCTTATAGTAAGACAATTCTTAAGTATACAAACTTGAATTTGTATACTTGCACAATTTTAAAAAATTGTTTTCTCTTTAAATTTTAGAAAAGCCCCATCAGTAAAATCATATTTCAATCATATCTTTCTCTTCACTTGTTATCTTTAGAGTAGTATGTCTCCCTTACTACTCATCCTCTCCGTGTTGTCTCATCATGCTATAAAATCCAGATCCAGTTGAAACTTGCAAGTCTATATCTTTGTTTTCACATTATCAAAGAAATAATGGTTTGCTGTCTTTTCAACACCTGCATAGTCCCTACTAATGATAACCTTGAAGCTACTGAATTTTCTTTCCTAAAACTCTTTGATTTTCTTCTGAGTGTGTGAATTTCTTTGAATTTTGAATAATAATCAAATTTAAAAAGGTTGTTCAAATTAAAGATAAATAAGAAAACAAATAAATAGTATGTTTCAAAACAGACATTATTTTTATTTTATCTAAAAGATCCCAAATGGTTTTAAACTTAACTACCCACTTTCTTCACTATCTTCTTATATTTTTATGCTGTTATTTTTTACAAAAAATAAGTCTATATTTTTGGACATATTTTATGAACATTCACATGCTAATCTGTTATTCTGTTCAACTATACTCCACTTTACCAAACCAAAATTTAAAATCTTTCCATGCTAAACAAAAGCCTCTTCATTATTGTCATTTACTGTTGAACAGAAGTAAAGTTTAGGTTTTGACTTATTTTCACTGTTCAAATTTTATTTTTTTAAAGAAAATGCAATGTTATTTTGATTGAAATATGAGAATGAAAAATTTAACCCATCACAAAGATTCTTTTTATACATGACATATAAAGGGAAATATTTTTCTACTTTTTATGAAAACTTTCTAGTAAAATTTTAATTCTACATTTACCAAAACAGATGTCACTGTTTTAAAAATATATAATTTTAATTGAATCTATTATGTCACTCCTCTTAGCAAAAGTTTACCTGCTGTTATGGTGTATACTTTAAAAAATAAATTTACTTGCATTGTTTTATTTGATATTGACAAGAAACCTGTAATGGAGTGGACGAACACCTCACTGGCCAGCTCTTGCAGCTGCCTCCCCCAATTTCTCAATTTTATAATTTCTGACACAGAATTATGAGAATAAAGAACTTGTTTAAAGATATGCAACTACTAAAATAGGAGTTAAGACTAATGTTTATGCTTCTGGAATGGAACGTTTCCTTCCCCACACTTCTATTTTATTGTGTGAGAGAAGAGAAGAAATGGGATTTATTATTCATTAATTGTCCCATCATCTTAAATGTTTCCTTAGAATAAATAGTTTAATTACTTTAGATATTTACTTAAAAACTACCAATATTACAAGTAAAGGAACAAGAGGAGTCATCAGATATATTTTACAGCTTTCTACAAATACTAAAGCATTTCATACATGAAATGAAATCAAAATCACTTACTTTCCTTTTAGTATCCCTGAAGATAAAAACTATTTTGCATATAAATTATCAAAATTAGATCAAAATCTTTATTTCCCTAGTCTACATATGTGAGTCAGTTGAGATAATGTTTCAGCCAGAAATGTCATCATCTAGATAATTTATCTGATTTAAAGCATGTTATTGATTCTTAAACAGTGCAAAATCATTAAAGATAAAATCCAGAAATCATTCTAAAAGATTTCTGTTATCAAGTGGTAGTCACATTTTTTTATGCTATTTAATAATACTTTGCATCAATATGCATGCAGCTCATTCACATAGGTGATTTGTTTAATTGTTAGAGAACTATAGGTCTGTTCTATTAGCTTGCTTAGTTTTTGAGGTGGAGTGATTAGAAGACCTTTATTCTATCTTTATTATTTACTCTCACAAAGGCCTATGAGAGGTCAGCAAACTTCTGTAAAGGGTCAATAGTTAATATTTTAGACTTTGAGGGTGAAAAGAGAAAACTAAAGCTATCATATAGGTATTTATATAACCACCTCAATGTAACCATTTACAAATATAAACACCATTCTTATCTTTTAGGTACAAAATCCTACACTGAGCTGGGTTTGGCCACTGTCATAATTTGCAGACCCTTGCTTTAGGCAATTTATTAACTCTCTTTCTTTGATCCCAGGCTGATAAGGACCCTTGGAGATGGGAATTTGAAAGGAGCTTGAGATTCAGATATGAATCTTGCTTCTTCTACTGGTTATTTGCAAAGACCCCCAAATTCTTCTTGTCACTAAATCGTGTGTTGTTTCTAGTCCTTGTTTGATCTCTAGATAGCCTTTGACTCCACTGATGATCCTTTCATCCTTCAAAAGCACTCTTCTTTTGGTGTCTAAGGTATCATCTTCTCCTTATGTTCTTTCTGCCTGCATCTCTAGAAACCCATTCATAAATCCCACACTGAGCCCCTCTTCCACTATCTGTCTCTTAAGTAGTGATGTTTTTCTATTTTACTTCCATCCCAGATCCTTCATATATATAATTCTTCCTTAAAGACCTCATCTACTCCAATGGCTTTGATCATCGTCTTTATGTCTACTGGTGACCTGCAAATTCTGATCTTTGGTCCTAATATTCCCAAACACCAGACCAAGATGTCTCACAAAGACATCAAGTTCTATCAGGACTGAAATCTTTTATGTCTTTGTCTCCCAAATGATCTCTCTCTGCCTTCTCAAACCAAAAATTTTGCTTCTTTATTCTATTGTTCCTTAATGCTTAAACTCGCTTCTGATATCCAGTTTATTATCATATATGGGGATTCTCCTTTTTAAATATTATTCCATTCATCTCAAATTTCCTAGAATTGGAATACACCCTCTTGGGAGCTTCAGCTTAAATTTTAACATATACCTTTTGGATTTCCAGTCTCCTTTACTTCCCTACAAACATAGCTCTAATTTAAAAAAAAAAAAAAATGTTGGTGATATTTTCTCCAGGCTTCCCATATATTTTGCAGAAGGAGCATTTTTATTTATTTGATTTTTGCCAGATTATTTCATATGCCAAGTTTCCTAAAACAGAATCTCAACATTTATCTCCTAATCACTAAAAATTATATTTCATTTGTTACATATGGATTACTGACACAGACACCGTTTTTCTCATCTGTTTGTCTATCTATCTAACTATCTATCAATCTAACTATCTATCATCTATCTATCTATCTATCTCATCTGGTAGAGTCTTTCAAGGAGGCTCAATTCACTTAGCCCTCAGGAAAATTTAAAATCCTTGCCACTGCAACCTGTGGAAGTGAAATGTAGGCTTCTCCCATTGCTGCTCTCTCTTTTCAGGCTGCCATTACAGAACTCTTTCAAAGAGCCTGAAAAACGAGGACACAGGAACTCAAACAGCAAGTATACATGATAAGGTCTTCCGTGAAATTTCTAGTCCTGTGCTGACAGTAATAAGGAAGGAGTCTGAACTGAGGTTCAGAAAAAAAGCATTTTCTCTTTGGGCTCCACTTCACATAGGTCTGGGTACAAGAAAAGCACCCTATCTCATTTTTAATAGCAACCTCTACTACTAAAATTTCCCTTCAAAGAAATCTCCTCTGAAGTATGAACTTTTAATCTTCTCTAATACAAGTTGCATACGAGGTTATGATGATTCAAGACCCATCTTATCATCTTTTAGCAAATTCCATGGGGATTTATGAACTTTAAGACTTTGTGTTTCCACCTTAAAAGGGAGAGAATAAAAGTATCTTTATTTGACATAGGGTAGTTATATCTTGAAGGCTGGAGCTCCATGTCATAATTGTAGTTATACTGAAATTCAAATATCTGTAGAAGGGGGTTTATGGATGTTCAATAGCCAGGCATTTGGCCACAGTGGTCATTAACCTATTGTTTCTCAGCTCTAAATCCTCCCATCTAGACTGTGGCTGAAACACTGCCAACTACATTTTTTCCTTCGGACTGGTAGCTTTCAGCCATTTTCTGACAATGGGGTCACTAGAGGGAAATATGAAGTTAATAACAGTATTTGCCTGCAACTTTCACTTCTTTTGGACTCTTAGAACCAGCCTCATTACTTATCCTCTAACATACTAAAAGCATCAGTTGATGTTACCCTTCCTCAAAGGTCTGAGTTCCAGCTTCATGGGCTCTTCACCCAAGATTGTAGGTTCTGAGCAATCTAATTTGTTCCCTGGGGGTAACAACTGCTTCCTGCTATCATTATGCCAATGTTCTCTTTATATTCTTTAAGCCTTTCATACCTACGTTCCTATACCTATGTTTCTTCTATCAAAGTTCTTTTATTTATTTGTTTATTTCCCTGTCAGAACCCTAACTGATATAAAGGAGAAACTAGATTTTTGTTAAAGAGATTATTAGTGGAAAATGCCAAGACAGCAATAGATTTTTTAAAAGGAGAGCAGAAGGCATAAAGTAATAATAATCATTTCAAATCTAAGAGCTACACTGTTGAGTGTCCATGGATAGCCAATACTGTGCTAAGAGCTTAAGGTTTATCAGTTCCTCACAAAAGTACTTCAAGGTAGGATTGCTACCTCCACTTCCCAGATGAAGAAACTGAGGATCAGAGAGTTAAGTTACTTGCACAAAATCACAAATCAGGTAAGCAGCAGGGCTGTTATTAAGCACAGTTCTATTTGATTTGAAATTATTTGATTCTACCTCCCAAGAAAAGCATTAGAATTGTATGTATATAAATTTGGAAAAAGCAAGACATGTACCAGTTGGAGACTAGAGAAGTATAAAAATACAAGGAACATACTTGCAATCAAAGGGACATGTCTTATTTAGAAACACTATTTGAGTCTATTTGAAGAAGTAATTTTGATTTTAATACTGGCTACCTTACTGGCAAACTTATTTCAAGTCATATATTTATTTTCTGCTGCAAAGGATTATAAAGTAGAAAGAGTTAATCTAATTTTAGGGAATTTCTCCAATTACTTAGAGGCCAGACTCTGTAGTTGGTCAAAAGAGCTCAATTAATTAAAGGAGGTATCTAATTCCAAATCTAGGATCAGGGACTTGGAACCCAGGAGCAGAATTTGGTGACAGCAATAGGAGAGACAGCATATGGTGACAATAGGAGAGCCAGCTGGGACATCAGTTGAGAACAATAAAAGCTGTGGAAAAGCCACTGTGGGCACATTAAAAAGGTAATGGATTAGGGCATTTTCTATAATAGTAACACCACTGAGTGACAGCATTTGTGACATTAAGCACTTAGTTATTTTGATTGCTGGTGTGGATCACAAATATGATATAAAGCGAATTATTCTAGAGTCTTGCTAAAGCCTTTTCTACTATCACATACCCTGCATTCTGCCCATGTTTGACCTCTCCCCTAAGTATCCAATGTATCATGGGCTCACCTTTAATCATTCTCTGAATAAAAAGCAATAATCAAATCCTCCATCTGACAACAGTTTCCATTCTCAATGCCAAATGAAACTTTTTCTGTTTGATAAAACTGTTTTAGGAACTATTAGAAAAAGTTTATTACTTCTCTGTATTCTTGTAGTAGTTTATCAAAATCCCTTTTTTTCTATTTTCTATTTTGTACATACTTAATCATTCCTGTGTCTTCTCCCAGCACTCCAACTGACAGGAAATTTCTTTTTTTGTTTTCTAAATCCATCTAAAATGGTGTCTTACAAAAGATATTTGCAAAATAAGATAGAACTCTTCCCTTGCCAATAAATACTTCTTGAACAAATTAGTAGAAGGAGTTAATAAATTAAGTACAAAATGTAAATTAGTTATCTGATTACAAAGAACAAACTACTCTACTGCCAATTAAATATAAAGTCAAATACACAGGGAAATGAATTATCTCAAAAATCCAAAAACAATTACTCTAAATGCCACAATTAAAAATTTTTAAAATATAACCAATTAAAGCAGGCCGTACATTAATTATTTCTAGTAAATTAAGCAACTTGGGTATTCAACCATGCTGCTTAATTATCTGTGTCCTTAAGTGTTACCAATTATCTATCTCCTTTATATGAAAATATGGCTGTAAGTCGGTAAAGCATCACTCCTGGACAAAGAAAGTGATCAGTTAATTAGTGAAGAAGATAAAACTCTTTCCTTTTGAACAAGCAAAGTGGCATTTAGCAGTACCTAGAGCACAGACTGAGAAATAAGTAATTTTAGGTAAAAAGCTCTGGAACTAGCAACTTCTACAAATCAACACCAAAAAAATGCAGGATAACACACTTTGGCAAGTGGTGGACAGCACAGGAAACAGAAAAATACTCAACTAAGTATAATTTATTTGTACGACTTTGCCATAACAATATAATTTCTCCCAAGTTTTCAACAAAACTATACTTAGGGGTCATACAGAATACCAGGCATTCTGATTATTCCAGTACCTAACGTACCTGAACAAGGAGATTTGTTCGGTGATGCTTACTCAATTAATCCTTCAATTTCGAATACTTTGGTCCTCTTCACATATCTAGAAATATTTCTCCCTTTTTTAAAAGCTCAAAATGTTCAGTTGATCACACATAAAGAAAAGAGTTTGAATAAATCAACTTTTTGTTAGAAAATATAAGTAAAAATAAGTTTTGTACTACCAATCATTTCTTCCTTGTCATACTCCTGTATCTTAAATTTCTTAGTTTCTAACTTAGCAATTGAGAGATTTGAAATATTACATGTATTCCTCTCATAATAATGATGTATAAGGGAAGAGATAAATATTCTTTCTTAAAACTAGTTATTTCTGATGCTGGAATAGAACTATGAGGTTCTCAGATACAATTAAATGCTCCCCGCCACTCATATTTGACCAATGATTTATTCATTCATCAAGCATTTGTTCCTCTAAAAAGCTTAAGAGAAGGATAGTATGGTAATACAAAAGGATAGTATGGTAATACAAAAGGAGGAAGAAAGCCGCAGAAAGCAGAGACTGTGAACTGAGGACAGTGAAGTTGTAGAATTATTGATCCTCTCCAAGGTTGTTTGTTTTATCATCTAAACTGAGGACATTAATGTCAACTTTGCGAGGTGCATTGTGAGAATTTTTTTAAAGATAAGATTTGGCAGAGATTGCAGCCATTTTCTCCTGGACATTCTACATTTCCCAGCCTCTGTGGAACAACAAGTTGTAAGCACATGCTTATGTTCTGGCCAATAATATTAATCAGAAATATTATGGAAAATATTCTTCCAAAGGGTACACTCATGCTCCTTCTCATTTCCTGCTGGCTTGAATGTAATTATGTTGGTTATAGCTCAAGCAACCATCTTAGGTCATGAGGTATCTCATGAAAGACAGTAAAGCAGCAATAGAAGGAATTTAGTTCTCTGTAACCATAATGGTCTACACCCTACTTCTGGACTCTTTATATGTATAAAAAATAAAAATGTTACCTTTATTTTGCATCTTATTTGTTTCTTTGTCCTTATATATTTAGCATAACCTAGTGCAAACTGATACAGCTGACAACTCCTATAATCTCAGTGTAATTTTAGAAGAACAGAAATTGAAGGCAAGAAGAACATATAAAAGACTCTTACACTTGTTAGAACAAAATATCCTGAATACACAAGATAGAACAGTGGCAAATGGGATTGGAGATTATATAGCTAAATTAAAAAAGAAAATACATTGCAGAGCTAGAATAGATAGGCAAGGCATTGGCCTTTTAAGAGGCTAAGATGATATGGAGTAATATTTGACAGAGATTTTGCCCAAAGTGGCATTAGTCATCAGAATAGGGAATTAACAGCAATGAAGCTATAGTGAAAATTATAAGTTTGATTTTAGACATGTTGAGTTTTGTGTGCTGGCACAGCACCTTGGTGAAAATGTGAAGCAAATTTCTCAGTCCTGTACTTCTGCATATTGTAAACATAAGTCATAGTCAACTCATTATGATTATTTAATAATTTATTCAAAAATTTTTCTTAAGCACTTACTTTATACCTGATACTATTTAGGGCTCTTATGGTGCAATAGTGCCCTCGTCCTCAAGGCTTATTCTAATATGAAGCACATTTGATTCTCTTCTAAGACTTGAAGAATGAAACTGCATTTTAGAGAATTCTTCATTGTTATGGTAGTAGAGTAATTGCATTGATACCTTAGTGTTATCTAATATCTTGGGCAAAACTTTACTTTTTAATGTAATTTCATTTTTATTGTGTTATATACCATAAAGAAGCTAGCTGCTTAACTGTGAATTTTCAAAATAAAAGAGTAATAGAAATAAGATACAGGACAGAAACTAAAAGAAAACGGTCTTACACATTCCACTGATTTTAAGCAATAATTTTCAGAGTAAAATCTAGAGCAGCACTTTGAAATTGTAGACATTAATAAAACCCATTTTTTCCCCTTGCTAGCAATTTGGATAGTGTACCTGTATTATTGCAAGCATAAATTCAGCTACAGAACCATGTAAACAGCTCTATTAATATTTATTACCTTCTTTCTTTGTTTCATGGGGTTCCAGTAAAGGTCCTTATTTTGGTCATGGGAAAAAAATACCTAAAAGCATGTAATTCTGAGATTGCTGAAAACTAAATGATTATTCTTCAGTTAAATGCACATGTTTATATTGGTTTTATTGGTTTATATCGGTTTTATTAATCACCTCTAGCAATTTTCACATTCTTTAACTATTTTAGCTATACACAACGCTTAAAACTGAAAATCAGTAATACTTCATTGCTGCAATTGTATAACAGAACTATTCAACTATAGTTTAGGACTAGCTTCTGACTAGATAAATGGTTTTGAACCAAGTCATACACTTCAGGTGACTGAGCAGTTCAGTTCACTAAAATATATATGTTTGGCTTTAAACATTCCATAAAAATACCAACTTTGGTTCCCTGAACTCTTTTAACATTTTAAAGGTTTACATACCAGTTGCTTTGGGAGGCTTTCAGTAAACTTTTTTATAACTACCTCAGGTACTTATTTCACAAACAAACGTTAGGTCACAAAGTCACTCGTATTGATATAACATTGCACGCGCACTACGAAGTTGCTTGTAGTGGGTTTAGATAATTAGGAGGAAGTGTTAATTTAAACCTTAAGATCAATAGACCATAGTCACTGATTCAAACTGGCTGCCAATCTCATCATTCTTTGAAAGACATTAAATGAGCTTGAGGAGAAATATTAATTATAATTGCAATACCTGCCATTTATAGGACAAACATGCTTTTCAAAGTCTTTCATCATTTTCAACCCTACACCATTCTGTGAGGCAATACTTAAAAAGAGCCAGGAGCCACAGACATAACTGAGAGTTTAATCTTTAAAAAAATGTAAAAATTTTATTCATCTTATTTTCATATTAGATGAAGCATTTAATGTTGGATCTATTGTTTTGTACTTATAATAAATTTTCTTGTATGCATTATTTATGTTACAATGTTCAGTTATGCCTTCCTGATATGTCTATTCAGCAGTTCATGGCTGAAAAACAAATCATAAAGTATTATAGGTAATATTAATTTTTTTAAAAAACTTCAAAAAAAAATTTCAAGTTACAAATCATTAATTTATGCATATAATTATTTGCTTAAGATTGATTTGCTTTTTAATAATTTACTGAATTTGAGAGAGCATTATTATGATAAAATAGATTCTGTATTTTATGAAGTCTGAAAGCAGGTAAGCAGCCTGAGTCAAGCCTAGGTCATCACGGCAATTAACAGATATGGCATAAGATGAAGGGCTTAGCATTTTGGTTAAAGTTCCAGCTTTGCTATTTAGCAGCTAAATGACCTTGAGAAATCTTTCATAGTTAGGAATATCATTTTCCTTCTTTGAAATATATTCCTGCCTACATCACAGGAAAAATATGGGTCTCAGATATGATAATCTATATCAAAGCACTTTACATTTCAAGCACATGAAAAAATGCAAGTTAGTAATATTAGTTCTGTGTTGTTACTACATTTTATGGACCACTGGAGAATAATCACATGTCATATATTCCAGAAAGGACAGTCAACCTCATCTATAATAATTGCCCTGTAAACTGAATTTCCTCATCCAAGACATCTCATCCTATTTATATTCTGTTGACACACTCCTGGTCTGTCTTTATTGTTCTTGTCAGTGAGATAATAAGTTGGTTGAATTTGATGATTCCAAATAATGGTTCAACCTCAAACCTTAGTTCTGAGAATTTGAATGCTGATTCCTGAGCAGTTCTCTGTAATATATTCTCTAACATCCTGTGACTCACCATCACCATTTGTTTTCTGTCTTCCTCCCCTATTCCTCGTAGATGTTCCTCTTCTATTGTCATCATTTCTAATCTAGGTCTGTGATTGATTTAATCCTGAAGGAAAAATCAAGGCATACAAAACTCTAAAGATATTCCATTCATTACTTGTCCCACTACTTCTGTTTAAAAATAAAGAGAATTGACCTACATCTGGTTAATATTATCTTTATTAGGAGTGTGACTTTACCCAATTTCCTTTTTCTTCATTTTTGTGGTTGAGGAAATGCCAGAATTTGAGGTCCCACTCCAACTTTAAGATTTTATATTTTTCAAGTTATCCCTGTTCAGTTTTCTTTGAAGGATGGGTTCATCGGTTAATTGTTGAAGAAAATTAGTAAACATTGATATAGATGATTAATCAGATAATATTTTCAGTTACATTTTATTGTTCTTTAACAGTGTAGCTCTTTTAACATTTCCTGAATCAAGAACTTTTAAAATTTATTTTAGTTCCATTATCAATTTCCTTAGGTCTTTTATTCAAGATCACAATAATCACTTAAAAATTAATAAAAATTTATAGTATATAAAAAATTTTCCCTTATTAGCACTAAAATAATTTGAGAATGCTGACAAATGATGAAAGACTTATTTGCAAATTATCAAGGAATTTCTATCTAAACATATAGTCATATCCTTTATCCAAGCATATTATGTTTGCTACATACCTGGTTTAAGATCATGTTATTCCTCTACTGAAAAATGTTCAATTTTTTTTCTATTTCACTCCAAATAAAAGGCAAAAATTTTACAAAGGCTTATACAGTTCTAAATACCTTGGTTTCCCTATTATGTGTATCACCTGATTGACTAACCGTCCTTTGCCCACTCCATTACAGCCAAGGTGAATGCCTTACTGTTCCTCAGGGTCTCTAAACTTGCTAAAAACTTTTTTAGCCATGATCACTTCTCCGGATATCCACATGTCTCACCTCCACATCTGCTTTCATGTATCTGCTCAAAAATCTCCCAAAGATATTTCATCTTCTTATCAATGAAACCTTCCCTACCAATTATCTGAAATTTCATTCTCCTAACACATCTTAATCCTCTTCCTTGCTATTTATTTCTTCTTAAATGTATTACCTTTGACATAATATCTATATTATTTATTAAATGTCTTGTATCTTTTTTCCCACTTGGCATGTAAGTATTATGATAGAAGGAATGTTTGCCAGTTTTCCCCTGCCATATCCCCAGCGCTTAGTACAGAATCTGGCGTATAATAGACGTTCTTTGTTGAATGAATAAATGAATGAATGCATGAATAGGAGAATAATGAATGTTAAAGGCTAGGATTACAACAGAGTAGAGTCTTTTTACCAGGCTAAAGAATTTAGATTGATATCTTACAAAACTATCTACTCCCCTATCTCTAGTGCTTTCATCGTTTCTCACTACTAAAATTGTCTCCAGGCTTTTCTTTTTCAACTACCACAATACTACCAAAGTCATTTTATTTCTAAAATAAAAATGTGTCCATGTCACTCATATTCTTAAAGCCTTTTACTGGTTTCCTATTTCCCAGTGGATTAAATCCAAATTCCTTTTTGTACTTCAGGACAGAAATAAAATTATTGAAGACAGCATCTCAGAAAGGTATTTTTACCAAGTTTGCCTCTAGTAATTACCAGAATATTTATTGTATTAGTTGGAAAACTCTACCTTGTCTCATTAGCTATATAAAATGCTACTGTAACTATTCTTTAACTCAACTGTTTATATGCAACACAATTTTAGTTAAGATTGATATTATGGAATAGAAGTTCCATGTAACTCTACATAACTAATTGCATAATTACAACTAACCGTTTGTACTGTAGAGTGCAGTCAATGAATTAAAAACAATTGATGCAAACTTATAGCTCAATGTGGCTAAGAAAAATTTCTATTCTGCTCCAAGGTAAATTTTCTCCTTTCTCCTCCTTCCTTCCTTTTCTTTGTTTTTTTTTTTTTCCGTTGTTGTTGTTGTTGTTGTTGTTGTTGTTGTTATTCTTTTTCAGTGTGTTCCACTGTTTCTGGACCCATCGTACTCTTTCTAGAAGCTTATTCTTTACATTAATATTCTTATTTTCATTTGCAGAATAATTTCAATTCTTGCTGTAAAGCATAGTCTTTTATAGTTGTTTTGCAAAAGGCGATTTGTTTTCTCTCAGTGCCAACTCTAAGTTTTACTACAAATTCATTTATAGTCTCAAACTTCTCTTATAATTGCATGATAATGTAGCACTAATTTTTCTATCCTTAATTTGAATTCATATCCCTTGTACATACCTCTTTATCATTCTGATAGAACCCTTGCTTCAAGAACACTATTTATCTACTCATCTTTTCCAAAACACTGGGCACTATTGCATTTCATTATCATTATAGGTGTTTTTTTAATTTTTAACTTATAATATATGTAATCCTTTATGGCTCAATTTCATTGCAGAACATAATGCTTAATATCTAGTTTACCTGTATTATCTAATAATTCTATGTTAATACTATTAAAATCATGGATATTAATCTCTAGCACTTTGTGCCATGTCAAACTCACAATAAATACCTTAAAATGTTTGTTGAATTATCTTGTAGAAAATAAGAAATGTGTAGTTTGTGTTACCATTAAAGGGGGAATAGATACTTAAGACAAACATCCCACTAAGGATAACTAAAAAGGATGTACAAAAAAGAAAGCAAGAAAATAAAACAAAATGAAATTAAAGGCCTGAGAGCACAGACTAAGAAGCAGGGAACTGAGCCAGAGAGTTAAATCTTCATTTTTTCCTGGGGCATGTGCTAATCAAAGAAGGTGAAACCTATAGGTCAGGAAGCTGAGCAGCTTCTTTCCTAGTCATAGGACTAATTCTGCTGAAAAGGGTATATATGTCCTGCTAAGATAGGTAGAGATACCATGGTCAAGAGACTAGAATAACCATATCTCAAAAGAAATTATTCAAGTTGCCAGTGGGAAAATTAAAAGCACAGTGAGCTGCTACCATGTGACACCTACTTTGGCCAAAATTAAAAGACCAAAAGTAAAATCATTGACAAGATGTGCAACAATAAGAACTTTCACACACTGCTGCTTGGAAATGTAAATTGGTGTAACTATTTTGGAAAAGTTGGAATTAATTTACTCAAATTGTATAATACAATCCAATGACACCAAATCTACTATTAATATATATTCAATAAAATACATACACACACACACAAATACACACACACACACACACACATATACACATATAAATGGGCATAGCAGGAATATTTATGTTAACCTCAAACTAGGAACAATCTTAATATACATTTTGAGCATAACAGTGAAACAGATTCTAATAGAGTGACATCATGGAAATGAACTATTGTACAGTAGTGAAAAAATAAATGACAGAAACATGCAACAACACAGATAAAGCTCATAATGTTGAGTGGAAAAAAAAGTCACAAAAACATTCTATATTGTTCTAGTTATTGAATTTTCAAACAGCAGACAAAACTAAATTATAGTGTTTAGGAAAGCAATCAAATAAATAATAACTATAAAAGTAAAAATAGTGATTAACTTTATGGGTGGAAAAAAGCATAGAAATGACAAGGTTGCATGAAAGAGGCTTCTGAGAAGTAGATAAAAAGGAAAGTGAGGAGTCATTGGAATATTTTTATGAAAAACAATTGTATATGATAGAGACCGAGAATAGTGACCCATTTAAAAGACTATTAATAATGCCTAGATCATCATGAGAGTAAGATCCTTGCTTTCTTGGATTTCACTATATTCATGAAGAAAGAAGGCAGGAAAGAAGAAAGGGAGGGAGGAGGACGGAAAGCAGGGAAAGAAGAAGGGAGGGAGGAAGGAATAAAGGAAAGAAAAAAGAAAGATATGAATGAAGGAAGAAAAACATATTCTTAAAGTACCTGAAATCCTATGTCTAGTGATTTTAGTCACAAGTGTGGCATGAGAATGGGGAAAAATGTTATTTTCAGAAACGTGTTAGAACTGTCAAAAAAAGATATGAGCTACAATGTGAAACAGATGTTTTAATTCTGTGTTTTGTTATGGTGATTAAATTGCTACTCTCCCTTTAAAAGAGAATATTTCAGAGAAAATATTTTTGTGTTGAAAGGAAGGGGGTAGCCTGTGCTATGCCATCTTGTAGAGAAACCAATACAGTTCAGAATAAATTTCTGTGCCTATACCCCCTATACTGACCCACACTTACTCCATAAACTATTTTTTTTAATGCTGTGCCTGTGTTTTAAATATTTAAATACAGAATAGTTCTCCTGAAATGACCTTCATGACATTTTGGTGTAATCTAAATGGTATAATCCATTGAAAAGACAATCTGAGCCAAGCAAGAGAGTTACAAGTCTCGTGAGATACTCCTTTCAGAAGATGGAGGTATAATTGACACAGACTACAATCCATATGATATTAGGCTATGATCTATATGATATGTGTTTCTACAGAGACCACATGTTCATCAATAGCTAGAAGATAAAAATTTAAAGAAAATTATGCAGATATTACTTTAAAAATTTAAAGAAAATTATGCAGATATTGTTTTTTGCTTTGGTTCAAACTCCCCAGTGTTACTATTTAAAAATAAATAATTCTATATGTATTTAAAGTTGGTATCATCAGAAAGTAAAACATTGAGCCCATAAAAATTCAGTGATTATCCTTATCTCAATTTCTTTCTGCAGTTGTGAAGAATAATATTGCTTTTAGGTAATCTAGGTAATCCATGTCACAATCATAGATGGATATCTAAATCCTTAATTTTCACTTCTTTCATCATAGCAGAATTTTACTAATATGAAATAGATAATAATTTTTAAATGCTGATATGCCTCTAGTGTAAATCAGGTGTAGTAAACTTGTTCTCTTCTCATTGACAACAAAGTACTTTAAATCTCCCATGTAGATAAATTACAAATAATGTATGTAGATACTCTGTTCTTAAAGAAGGGGAACATAGCTCCCTACTCTAAGTATGGATTGTGCATAAAGACTTTCTTCCAAAAAGTATAATATGGAAAAGGAGAGGATAAAAAGTAATTTGACAGTAGAGAAACGGGCAAACACTTTCTTAGCCCAATGATTAAGATTTGTATTAACAATCATATTGATATGAATGCACCCTTAGTATGATTGATAAGAACAGTACTTCACTTTTGTGGTCTTCCCCGCAAAAAAGGATATACTGTAATCTAATCTTGAGGGAAAAAAATAGAAAATTCCCAATTGAAGGATATTCTACAAAATTTCTAACTAGTAATTCCCAAAACTGTCAAAGTTATCAAAATTAAAGAACATTTGAGAAACTGTCATAAACAAGACATGGCCAAGGAGACACGATTAATAAATGTAATGTGGTATCCTGGATCTAATCTTCAAAAGAAAAAGGATATTAGGGAAAAAATAAGAAAATTTGAATCAAGCATAGGGTTTAGTTACTAATAATATATCAATATTTGTTCATTAATGTACTTATATTAATATAAGATATTATGACAGGAGAAACTGGGTATGGGATATTTAAGAACACTTTGTACTACCTTTGTAATAATTCTGTAATAAAACTTCTAAAATTAAAATTTTATTTTAAAAATAATACAGTTTATTCCAAATCCAGATTATTTATGAGTAAAAGATCTGGAGACAGTAGTATGAAAGGTGTATTTGTTGAATATCAGAAGATGAGACTATTTGAGGTGTGTTATGTTTGAGGAATCATCAGTATATCCAAGTAAATGTTCCAGAACAAAAATGAATAAATTAGAAGTAATATTTAAAATAGAAGTCATTATTAGAGAGCAATAATTTAAACTATGAAGAATAAAAAATAATTAGAAGAAATATGTGAGAAAACAAAGGCATCTTGTGAGCACAGAAAAGGTGAACTTCGAAAAATTCCAAAAAGGAAGGAAAGAAGGAAGGGTGTAACTAGAATGATACAGAGGCATAAAGGACAAGAGAGATGGACAAGAGGACATTAACTACTCTCATACACTGAGTGGGCAAGTAGTTGTGATGAGGATTATGAAAAGCTAGTAGTGCAAAGGTTATTGGTATGTTCAGTAGACTGGATGGAGTGGAAGCTTGATGCAAGGAATTGAGCAAACCAAAAAAGGGAATAATTAGACCATAATTTAGTAAAAGGCACCTTAGTTTAGGCTCTGGTAACAATACATATATTTCTCCTTTTTGAAAGTTCATGTTAGCCAGCTTCATTTTTATGAAGACATGTACTAGTACCTGTTTTCGATAACCAAAAGAAATCGAAAGAAGATATTCACTTTTAAAAAAGTTATGTTAGTGTTTGTTTTGTAGTGAGCCTTTATAGAGGTGGTGCATACCGCAAACAGAAAAAATAGCACTGTTTTTACCATATGTTAGTGTTATTTCTGGTTTGTTGTGTTATTTAAGGTATTATAATTTGGTAGGTTATTTTTTGGGATCTGGGAACACTCAGATTTTTTCTTCATAAATTAACAGTGATTGCTTCTTTCTTTATACCATTTTAGCTTACAAAATGTTTCATGTTGAATGCTTTATTTTCAGATAGTGGGGGAAATTTATACTATAGATTAAATGGCTTAAACAACAGACATTTATTTCTCATAGTACTGGAGGCTGAGAGGTCTAAGATTGAGGTGCCGGGCAGATTCAGTGTCTGCTGAGAAGCCTCTTTCTGGTCTGCAGATGGCTGCCTTTTTGCTGTGTCCTCACATGGAGAAGTCAGAGATCCCATATCTCTTCCTCTTTTTATAAAGGCATTAATTCCATCAACACAACCTCATAACCTATTCTAACCCTAATTACCTCCCAAGTCTCTGTCTCTAAATACCATCTCATTAGGGACTAAGACTTTAAAATAAGAATTTGAGGGGATAAAAACATTCAGTTTGTAGCAAATGATAAAAGTTTTATAAAACAAATTTTAAATTTTCCTACTCAAAGTTTACCACGGAGCCAATTAGAAATGTAAAATGCATCTCAGACATATTTAATCAAGATGTATATTTTAGTAAAATGCCCTTGTATCATAATCTACCTTCAAGTTAGAAAAACACTGAGTTATACTATTATTTTAAGAAGTTTAGAAATATCAAGATGAAGAAAAAAATCAGAGTTTGAGTGAGAAATAAATTTTAAGATTTTTTTTGATAGAAGAGAAGACACATGAGTGTAATTGTAGATGAGAGGAAGAAACATAAGAGGGGGTAAAAATATAAAAGAAATAAACACAAGACAAACTATATTATTACTCATAATAACTGTTCTTTTCCATCTCTATTCATCATCACATGACCATTTCTTTTCCCTGGGGCTTTGCCAAGAATAGTAGGTGCAAGTGGGGATTCTTAGGGGAATTCACCAAATCTCTTGGCTTAGGTTATCCAAGCCAAGGTCTTCTGTAAATTTCTTGATACTTTGACTTCTCTTTCGCTCTCCTGAAAATGAGGACAATGCATAAATATCTGTATAAGTAATTAAAATTTCAATTAAAAATGTTTTCTAACTTTGATGGCATCTAGTTAGCATTAAGCAGAGGAGAATAAAAAAGAAAGCTATTTCATTTGAAATCTCCTTATAGAATGTATTTTACAATCTGAATTACCCAGCTAATTGTAATCTTTTATGGATCCCCAGAGAGACTCGCAGGCCTGTCCTAAACTGCTAATTAAGAAGCCAGCACTGTGTCGCTAGGCTTTTTGCAGCACCTTCCCCGATGAAGTGTTTAGTACTAAGTCTTTCCTTTAGAATGACCTGTAAATAAATTTTAGTAAACAAGGTCGTATTCACAATGTTCCTATGGAGACCTGATAAGCACTAGGAGAGTTTAAGAAAAAGCACATTTTCATTGACATCCATTGGTTTGATGTAGAGAAAGGAGCAAGAATCTCTTCATTAAGATCTAGGAAATCCAAATTATCAGCTTAATCTTATGATTCTGGTCTTTTCAATTTTATTTTTAAAGATTCAGTATTCTCATTTGTGAAACATGGAGATTGAAGTAAATATGAATTAGTAAACTGGGAATCCTGATATCAGATGTGTCTCTCGTGGGTATTTTAACCTGTAGTATTTTATATTTGAGCAAAAATTTAAAATAGGTAAATTTAACTCATTAATCTGAATTGTAGGATTTCTTAAAACAGTGGAAAATACGATATTATTGGCTTCATTTTTCCACATGATAATAATCAGCTGAAATTGATTAGCATCATAGAAGGGATATGATGATGTACTACTCAGATCTCCTCTTATAAGCCAACATGAGCACCATACATACTCACCCTATACCCACTATCCACTGGGAATATCAACAGCTGACCATTCAGAGCTGTGTCTCATATTTAGAATTGCCTTTGACCGGGTATAAGGAACTATCTATCTTGACTGTATCCACTCTTAGTAAGGACCTTTAGCTATTGAATAAGGCCTGGCTCTTTCCCATCAATGGAGGACAATTCTGAAAGTCATCCCAGCTCTGGAGCATCCCAAGGGATCAGATGAGCTCTTTACTCAATCCTGCCTTCCTCACATTCTTACAAATGCATCTCCTAAAAGCACACCCTAGAAAGCCAATATCATTCTGGTCCTCAGAGTCTGTTTCCAAGGACCCAATGTAAGGCACATGCCCCCGATTTGCCTAATTTGCCAATATTCACTAATTTTTCCTAGTTATAGAAGCTAAAGTTTCATTTCTATTTATCAACACTCAGTATTGTGTTCTTTATAGAAAGGAAAATTTTTATCTATATTCATGTCTTTATCACATATGAGGAAATTAGAGACAAGGGTGTCACAAGACTGTATTTATCATTCACTCATGCCACCCTAGGAATTTGAATTTATGATCCGAGGACTAAATATTTTCTAAGATCTTTCCCAGTTTCAATATTCTGTATTATAAGATACCATGCTATATCTGTCTTGCAAGTAGAGAAATTTTAGTACAAAGAACTTACTATAACTGTGGAATTCCAAGACTCAGCAAGAGGCAACAGCCTAGTCAAGCTAAGAGCAGAGCTGAGGTTGAGCAGTAGCAACTAGGACCATAAAGAATAAGGATGGGGAATATTCTATATGACAATTGTTTTAGAACTAATGATGTGGTGCAGCTGGAACATGATTGTCCATTTCTTCTAGATTATATAATGACCAGTGAAAAAGAACAAACAACCCAGTAATGTAGTCCAAGGATAAAGACCCTTGTTATATCCAGCAAGTAGGTTTTTAGCCCATTAGCACTCACCAATATTTTTACAAATAACTTTCAAATGTGAATGCTAATTTAATTTTGACAACAGCCCTGTCAGGAAGGTATTTTTAGCCCCATTTATAGATGAAAAATGTGAAGTTGGGAGAAATCAGATCTTTTGCACAGCTGGTAAATAGCACAGCAGGGGCTGTGTGTGCAGATTTCAAGCTTAGACTATTTGACTACTTCTCAATCATGGAAAATACAATCCAGAATGCTAGCATTCATCAGAGTCTCTCTAGAGTTATCAAAATTTTCAGATTTAGTAGCAATATCTAGGTGAACAAATTGACATTGTGACAAATCTTAGGCTTTGTGTTTTCATTTCTCCTCTAATGTCCAGTCTAATATACAGGGAAGTTTGGTTGGCCATATAAAGTTTGCTTTGTAATCTCTACAGTACTGTTCAAATATAAGGCATTATCATAACCACTATTTCTAACTTCCCATAAATAAATAAATAAATAAATAAATAAATAAATAAATAAGTTGGTTCCAAATGTAATTTTTTTGAGGAGTAAGCTCATTGCTTGGAAACAGCACTATATAAGGTTTATAGAGAAAACAAAACTGGACCAAAAAATCTGGAATAAGAAACTCTCTGTACAATAAAAATTTTATATTTGTATACCTATATAGACATACATATACAGTTATTATAAATAGTTTTTTGAGTTTTTCAAGTTAAATATATGTATATATGTGTATTTATATTATACATATATGTATGTATCTATGCACGTATCTGGATGAGCAAATCAGATCTGTATTATCCTCAAAAAATGTTTATTACAGTTTTATTTAGAGTAGTGAAAAACATAAAATGATCCAAATGTTTGACATAAGCAAATTAATTCGGTAAATTTTGTCACACCCACACAATGCATTGTTATTGTAATCCTTAAAATTACATATATATGAAAAAAACTACACAACACGAGCAAAGAGAAAATAAGAGAAAAAAATAACAGGCTGCAATTTGCACATACTGTGTGATTTTAACTTCTTCGAAAAACAAAAAACTGGAAAGGAATGTACCAACTCCTTATAACCACAGTATTAGTAACTCTAAAGTGTTATAATAACCTATTTTATAGGGCTGTTGAAAAATCAAAGGAGGCAACATAAATACAGTGAATGTATCCTCAGCGCCCTAACAGGAAATAGAATGCACTCTCAAATGGGTAATTAGAAATAATTTGATAAATAAACTATTTACCAAAGTGTGGCAAGGGTATAAGCAAACAAACAAACAAAAAAAAGAGTAAGGCAAGACTAATCAAAGTCAGGGTACAATTATGTCCTCTGGATATGAGGGGGCAGTTTCCAAATCCCAGAAGCAAAGAGATCTGTGTGCAAAGGGTTTGTCCACAGTAGCATTGGCTTTCCATGTAGGAGAGCAGTAACACCACAGAAGAAAGCTAGAATATAATACCCAATGGTATTTTTTTTCTTTACACCATATAGCTCTGCCTCCCAAAGTAAAAAGCAGGATGGAGAAAAGTAGAAAGGTAACTGGGGGAATCATGGAAATTATTCTACACAGTTCACCTTTTTTGTGCTTTTGCCACCACTTTTGTCCTTCAAGCAGTGAAAATGTGTGTCCCCAGCACAGACATAATTCGAAGATCCATCAACTACTTTATCCATGTGAAACTTTTAGATCCAAAGTGAAGGATAAGGTACTCTGAAAGTTCATAAATGCTTATACTGGAAGAAACTCTAGGAATTTAAAGGCAATTTTATATCTGAAATACATGTCCATCCTTAAAATAATGGAGATTCCAGTATAATTAATGTGTTACCAGCTGTTCTTAAAAAAAAAAAAAAAGTGACAGGAAATCTGAGGGAAGAAGAGCAGTAAGATAACTTGATTATCTCAACAGGACCGCTATGAATTGGCTCAGTCCCTTGACCTAAGGACTCAGTTTCCCTCGGACAGCCTTATTCACTCACTCAGTGACCAGGTTCCAGAAACCATTCCCATTCTTATCTCTTCAGCCCTAGTGCACTATATCATGTGGGTTTCCAAACACCCTGCTCAGATGACAGAAAATAGATCTTCTATTAAACTCTCCTCAGATTACACAATTTGGTTTAACATCTGATATCATTTCTAGTATTGACTGATAAAATAATTGGAACCAGAAGTCACCTCAGGAAAGAGGTTATCAAAATAAAATTCTGGAACCGAGTTGCTTATTTGAGAAATGCAAGGATAATCCCCTTGGCAGAAGGAAATGAGTAATGGGTAATCCATGGCAGGTGGTAGCATTACAATAATTCAAATTACCACTGCTGGTGGCTTGATATCTTAGTCTGCTTGGCTGCCATAACAAAATATCACAGGCTTGATGGTTTAAAAAATAGAAATTTATCTTCTTGAAGTTCAGGAAACTTAAAGTTCATGACCATGAAACCAGCACGGTTGATTTCTGCTGAGAGCGCTCTTCCTGAATTGTAAATAACCACTTTCTTACTATGACCTCTGGTGTCTTTTCTTCTTCTTATAAGGGCACCATCCCTATAAGATTATGGTTTATGACCACATTTAACATTTATTATCTTCTCACAGGCACTATCTCCAAATACAGTCACATTGGAGATTAAAACTTCAAGAAATGAATTTTGGAGGACACAAACATTCTGTTCACAACACTTAGGACAAAGTACAGAGTAAAAGCAAGAAGAAATCAAATACCTGTGGCACTGAGTTGCAATTGCACTAGCCAAATGTTGATCACAAAATATGGTGGCATAATCTACCTTTTGAAGTCCTAGAAAATATACAAGAGGTATTGCAGCATTATTTACAATAGCCAAGATATGGAGGCAACCTGGGTGTCCACTGATAAATGATGGATAAAGTAGAGGTGGTACATATGTACCATGGAATATCACCCAGCCAAATAAGAATAAAATCTTGCCATTTGCAACAACATGGATAGACCTAAATAGAATTATGCTAAGTAAAATAAGTCAGACAAAGAAAGACAAATACCATATAATTTCACTTATATGTAGAATATAAATAACAAACTAAATAAACAAAACAAAACAAATTCATAGATACAGAGAACATTTTGATGGTTGCCAGATGAGAGGAAAGATGAGGGAATTGGTGATAAAGGGAAAGGGATTAAGAAGTACAAATTGATAATTACAAAATAGTCATAATGTAAAGTATAGCACAGGAAATATAGTCAATAATATTACAATAACTATGTATGATGTCAGATGGGTACTAAATTTATCAGGGTGATGACTTCATAAATTACACAAATATCTAATCATTATCTTGTACACCTGAAACTAATATAATATTGTATGTCAACTAAAATTGAAAAAAAATTAGAGTTAAAAAAAAAGAAAAAGAACAAAATTTTAACAGGAAATAAAAATATCTCATTAAATTATCAGATAAGAAAGAGGAAGGAAGGAAGGAAGGAAGGAAGGAAGGAAGGAAGGAAGGAAGGAAGGAAGGAAGGAAGGAAGGAAGGAAGGAAGGAAGGAAGGAAGGAGGGAGGGAGGGAGGAAAAAAGAAAGGGCAACTAAGCTATTTTAGGATTCAACCTTTCCTACAGTCTATCATGCTAACCTGTCAATAAAAGTTCTCCAAGACTCTTTCAGTAAATACTGGCTATTCTAAGGGAGCTTTGGCTTTCAGATTTTCCTGAGACAAATCCTCCATGGTATCCCATAGATGAGGCATTAAATAGAATTCAAGCTCTTATTTCTCTGTATTGGGTTTAACCTCAGATGAAGATGATGGCTGGAGAATAAGAAAATGACTCAAAGAAATCTAGATAAATTTTTGCTGTCAATTCCACCACCCTGGAAAATTTCCCGCACACTAATGTTAAAACCAAACAATAATTTAAGAGATATTCTCATGACAATAGAAAAGAAAATCCCTCAGCTACTAAGGTGAACTGCTTTAAAAGTTAACCACTGTGCAATCAAACCCAAGACAGCCAAAAATCCAACACAGTACAAAATCCCAGAGCCCCAACCAGAAAACAGTGGCTTATGCTGCTGAGTCAATGTCCCCAAAACTGAATTAAAGAGTCCCCCAAATAATAATGACCTTGCTGCCCCTTATAGAGCTGTGAGTGAACTGAGAATATTGTCAGTTTATTTGGTTGAGTTGTGAGCAGCCACAGCACTGCTGGAAATCAAATATAAATGTGCCTTGTTTACTGGCAAGCAAATCTTTCTCTTCTCTATCTCAAGTTCAGTTAATTCAAGGAAAAAAGATGATTAAGGGATGAGGTTGAAGTCTTCTTGTCCGAAAAGGAACCAGCTCCAAGTACTAATTTAAGTGTGTTTGGGAACTTTATTGAAAAAAAGAATTGAAACATAACTTTCTATTACATATAGTTTGTAGGTATACTGATTATCTTGATATTTAACAATATTTAAACTTGGGCTTTGGACTTAACCAGACCTCTAACTAGTTGTTTGACTTTGTCTAAGATGTTAAAATCCTCTGTCTCCAGTTTTCCTCACTTAAATTGAAAACATTAATAGTACCTCTTACTATTTTATAGGATTATTATAAAGGTTAAGTATTATAATATATATTAAGCTTTTAGCATATTGCCAGGCATACAATATAGTCTGTTTTCAATAATTATTATCTATTATTATTAAGTAAATAAAAAATATTATAGATATAGTATCATGACAATTTTGACATTGATAAGTTGTGACAAAATCTACTTCTGCTGTAGTAAAAATAAAGATCGTACTACAAATCATCATCATATTATGAAATTAGTATGAATATAACTCCAAAGATTTAGTGAAAGCATTTTGCTTAAAGTTTACATATGAATATAAATTTAGGTTACATGGAAATTAAAAATTATGAGGTAGATTAACTTGTATTGACATGTAAAGATGACTACAAAGTATTGTTTAGAAGGAAAACAGCAAGTTGCAAATTTGCAATAATAATATAATCATATTTATATGCGTATAGAGAAGTACACAGAGAGAGAGATTGTGCTTTCTGTATATGTATATAGAAAGTAGTCTAGAAAGATACACTGTAGATTTTAACTAAAGATGGAATTAAGAAATATATGTGCTCCCCTTTATATACTCATAACTATTTAAGTACTTTACGATGAGCATGGTTTTATGTAAAAAATTTTTGTTTTTTCATTATAGAAAAAGTAAATTTTATTTAGCACGTCTCTCTCAAAATCAAACAATAAGTGAGCTGATTTTAGCATAATATATAATACTTCAAACTTTCTATTACTTCATATGTCACTCACAAATAAATTTCTCAAATCATTCTGAAGACACAGGAAAAAGTATAATTTTAATTTAACAGGTAAAACAAAGTGACTCAGAAATATGTAGATTCCATTATCTTTATTTCATGCAATCCTCAAAAGATCTCACAGCTATTTAGTAACATGCACAAGATCAAGACGAGTGCAAGAATTTCTGTTCCTGAATGCTTGCTCAATATTTTGTCCATCATTTCATAAGGATCAGTTTGGTAGAAGTTTATATAAAGGTGCAGTGAGTTGAATAGAAGGAAACTGACATGTCTGTGTGCTGGTCGTTGTTGTAAGCTTTCGTTAAATAGAGAAAGATGTGGAGAAGAAGGAGTTAAAGCACTTGTGATCCATTCATTCCTTTACCAGTGTGATACCTCTATGGGAAAGAAAAGAAGGCTAATGTCCTTGTCATCAATTGTCAGGGCCTCTAGGTAATAGAATAATAATATTTACTAAGATGTGAATCTCTAGCCATGGAATGTTCTTTACAGGATGCCCGTGGCTTAGGTTTGCTTGCTGTTAATAAATCTGGAGTTTATAGATTTATGAAGATCTAGACAGTGTTCTATCCATAAGCCATCATATAAGATGGAGACAACTAAAATCCTCTTGCTCAGGACTTAAGGAGCTCTGTTTGATGTCTCAAGCTTCTCTCAACTTTGTCTGCCCTTCCCAATTGCCTTTAAGATTAATAACAGACTAGATTTTTGATTCACGTGAGTCATATTTGAAAATATGATTCTTTGTCTTAGCTCAAAAAGATACTTAAAAAAGAACAAAAATACTTAGCAATATGTTTCTCCAAATAACAAGTGTGATTTAAAAATGTAAGAGTAAATGAATATCTCTGTAAAACTTAACATATGCCAGGTGCTTTCCTTATGTTATTTTCTTACACTACCTGTCATGTCAGGTAGGTAGAAACATTCCTATCTTTATGTAAAATTAATAAGACATAAAGAATTTTTTTAATGTGCAGTTTACTCAATTACTAAGTTAGAGGTCTGGTAATACAGTCTAGATCCAACTCTCTACTACATAGTGATTCCTCCTGGGAAGAAGTTAAGTCTCTGATCTACCATTCCATGGGTTGAATTCAAGAACCAGTTTTCTACTTCAAAACCTGATGTGAAATCCCAAAAGTATTAGAAAGAAATATTTTCTAGGTTTTGCAGCCCTGTACTTATCCCCTTCTAAGCTCCATATGCCTGACAAGTAACTTCATTGCCTTTGGTTAGATGTCCAGCACTAAGGTCTAGAACTCAGGAAGATGAAATGATTCTTCCTCTAATAAAAGTTCCTTTGATGTCATTCACCATCTACTCTTGAAAAAGTCACTTTTATTTGTAGTTTGTCATTTATTTTATTTTACATCAAAAAATAAATAAATAAACCTCATGACTTATATGAAATGGATATGGATTTTGCCCTGGTAATAGGTCAAAATTGAAAGAAGTCATCTCTAGAGTTTTGAAAGAGTTTAAATAAAATTACTTCATGTTTCTTCATCTAAAAATAAAGTGAATCTTCTGTGCTGCATAGGTAGAAGTTTTTCTTCTTTTTTGACATATGATCCTGGGGGATTTATAATGTTTCTGTAGAAAAAAAATGAATTTTAGAGAGGTTAAAATGATGAATAATTACAAGTAACTGAGTTCTCTTCTTTTGATGTTATTCCCAGTTACTTATAATTCTGAATAAATAAATATTTCTGGGAACAGAAGGGCAGTTGAAGAATAGGTGCAGGTAGGAGTATGTCATGTTTTACAACTCCAGGATTCATCTGCAAGTGTGCGTTATGCCATGAAACAGAAATCTAAAGGTGAGCAGATGGTATTAATCCATAAGCAAGGTCATTTGGGTGACAATTTTATAATTACACTTAAAATATATAACTCATAAGATAAAGAAATAATTCTCTTGTTTCTTCATGATGTTTACAATTTTTCTAACATTCACAGAAACTATTTGTTTAAAAAAAAAGAAAAAATAATTGCACAGTTGGCCTATCAAAAACGGCAGATAATCTAAAGCAGAAGTAATCAAAATATGTAACTTCTGTATGATCTGGTCTGGGCCTTTCGAGAATAAATGTTTCTAATATGGCAAAACTGATTCTTTTTGCTGCTATTGTTTTTGCATAAATTACTAGTGATGTATTAGTTATATCATTTGATTATCGGTACAATTCTTCTGCTGTGAAAAGTGGGAAGAGAAGAAGTTCGTGGTTCTACAGCCTTCTTTCCCAATGAAGAGATGCATTTACATGCTGACAACTCTTTTAACAATATCAGGGTAAATTCATTATCATGGCATGTATGACTTGCTTTTATAAATCGAAGAAGAAAGTCCTTTTGAGGTTCAGAGGTTAGGAATAGTGCTATTAGGGCAGATACACATGTCTCTGCTTATAGTATTTCATTTTCTATGAACTTTATCCTTGGATAGACTCTTGAAGTGTGTTATGTGCCCCTAAAACATTTTTCTCATAACTTATGCTGTTTATTTGTCAAGTTATAAAATGATAGAGGAATGAGACATTACCTAGTTTGTTGAATGCCTTTTTTCTTATTCCCTTTCTTGCTGCTTCCATTCTTATTTGGAATTAAAATTAGTTATGCTATTGATTTGATATCAGAAACAAGATAATCAGTTCTTCCTAGTGCTTTTTTGGGGGACCCATCTTAGACCAGAACCATTTTGCTGTGGAAAATTGGTGCATATGTTCAAATAAAGTTTCCATATGAGTTGTCTGGTTAGAAGAGGATAAGTTCAGAGACAATAGAGAGTGACTCAAAGGAAGGGGCATTTTATTGTATCAAGAGTGAGTAATACTACTCATTTTTTACAAAAGGAAAACAAGCAAGAAACCTTCATGCTTCTAATACACAAGTCAAAGTAGTCTCTCCTCTCTCATCCAACATCATTCCATTTTCTCTAAGTACTCTTTGTTGAAATTCAGCTACTCTGAGACTGATTAATCTTTTCTCTATAGCCTCCTTCCTTTCCAGATATCTCAGTCCAATGAAGGACATAACCATTGACCCAGACAGCCAACAGATCTAGAAATCTCCACCTCCTGTGTGACTCCTCTCTCTTCTTCATGTGTAAGATCCAGTCACCAGCTAAGTCCATTGATTCTAGCTCCCAAGTGGCTCTTTTATATTTCTCATTTGAAGCGCCGCTGCATCAATAATCTTTTAACCCCCATCGATTTCTCACTGTACGAAAGCAGCCTCTGAACAGGTAACTCTGCATCTCCCTAATTCCTCTAGGCCTCAGTGGTCAAAATGACTTTTCTAAAATTATATTCTGTTACTCCCTGCTTAAAATTATTTAGAAGTATTGGGACAATCTGCCTAAAGTACAGGCGTATTGTACATTGCACATTATTTTCTGGGCTCTGCTTATACTCACAGACTTCATTGTTTGCGGGGAAATAGCACTCTTAACTGGCTTATCTTTCTAGCAAATGAACAATGTAAAAAAAGTTGACTCAGTATATGTGAATATTATCCACCATAGGCTATGTGAAACATATTTTGTGTCTAAGATTTTTATGGAAGAAGTACCAGGGTTGGGGAAACAATACCTGCGAAAGATGAATTGAGCAAATGAAGAGGTTGAATTATAAAACTGTTGCAGCTTTGGCCAATCCCAAAGCAAGTTTTGAATTGTGGATTGCCTTCAAAATTTTCAGTAATGGATGTGAGGGGTCAAGTTTTTGTGCCCCCACATGTACTAGTCATTGAACATTGGCTGTCCCTGGGGAGGGGTATGACTTGAGTGAACCAGCTTTTTTCCAGTGAAGGCAGTTTCTGGAAAACCATTTAGTTTTGAGTCATCAGCTGTCATTACTAGCAGCAGCTGGAAGAATAAGTACTTAGGTTCCAAGAGAGCATCTGAGTAGAGCATTCCAGTGGTCACTACTTCTTACCAGAACTTCTTTATTTCAGCATTATCTGGGATTTAAATTGTTCCTAACACAACACTAATGAGAGTGAAATTTAAATTCTAAATTTAAAATAAGGATATATACTAAAGATGAGCATCCTGAAGCCCTATATCGCTTGATCGTTATTTCCAACACAAACATTAAGTAAATAGAACTGAAAATTAAAGAAGCACTTTAATCATAGCCAGCTATTAACTTCAGGAAGTAGATAAGGTTTATTTCCAGATTTCTTTTTTTTCTAAGACTTCCATAAATGTAGAATGAGAACTTGGGCTTTTAAAGAGCACTTGAAAAAATGAAATATCCTTGTTCTTTGGCCAAACCCATTAATGTCATATACCCCCATTATTGCTCTCTGCAAGAGATTTTCTGCCATAGTTGATGTTAAATTTAGATTATAGAAATCAACCAAAACTTTAAAGTTTATTTTGAATTTATTTTCTGTGTTAAAATATAGTCCACAATGTACAAGTAAAATATGATACATTGATGACAATGATGATGATGGTGATGGTGATGATTATACTCCATTGAATAAAATGCAATTAGGATTTAGGTATAATTGTTACCTATCTTAAGCCAAGCACACCTACAAAGAATGTAAATGATCTCTAAATGATCGTGTGAAAGACAATGAAAATGAAGAAAGTCCCTCCACCAGCACACACTATTCCTCCACAAAGAAGAAATTAATAGTCAGTTGCCTTGTACTGTAAATGCTGTAGGAGAAAGAGATTCCTTCAAGTTTAAATGTCAAGATAGCTACTAATGAAAATTAGTGTAATAAAACTGAAGCAAGGGAATATCAGAAAGCAAAATGAGTATGCAGACTTTTCTAAGTATTGAGATCAGAGCTAACATGATATTCACAAATGTATAAGTAAGGTAAAAAGATATTTTATTTTTTAACCTCTTCACAGAATAACAATCTCAATAAAACCTCTATTTTCTTAGCGATATATAGCTTCTAACCCTTGATCCCTCTCTACCTTGTTTAGACAAGGCTCACTAAAGCTGTGCAAAGATCATCAATAATGACCTAACTTGCAAATTCAATGAACTTTTTTCTCTTTCCTCACCTTATTTTACTGCTCTACTAATATTAACACTGTGAATATGTATGTAAACACATACACACACATACTTGTACACATACATATGTATATTTTTGGTTTGTGGGGTTTTTTGTTTTTTTTATTTGAAATTGGAGCCCTTATTTATTTATACATGTCAAAAATGACTGAAGCTAACGTAATTGAAATCAATTGTATAAACAATATGACCATGTATTTTTGAAAGAGCACATAACAATGTGACTCCTAAATTTAATTTAATTGTGTATCATGTGCATGTTTTACATCTGTAATTAAAAAGCAAACCAGATTTTAAATCCTGGAAAAACATGAAAAACTCCTGGTCTCCTCTAAGGACTCAGCTGGTTTATTACTCTATCTAGTTTGAGCTGACCCCCACATCTTTCATGATTGGATCAAATTTTCAAAGAAGCCTATACCACAGTCAGTAATGGAAAAAGAAAGGGCCGCTAGATTTGATATTATATATCCCAAAGTTCTTATTCATTCTATGGATCACTGACCAAAGGCCACAAAATTTCCAAATTGAAAGCATGAATGAGAAGAAAACTTAGCTACTGACTGGGGCACCTTTGTCCTGATTCACAGCAGCCCATGCTCCCTGGTTTGATGTACCTCAGCAATGTTATTTTGGGTTAGTTTCTAGGCAACTCTGTCTATGAGTCATGGGAGAGCACTCAGCAGCACCATCATCCATGTCATCTTCCAATAGACTTAACACAATAGCTAAATGCCAGTCACATTTTTTCCACAAAGACCTATGTCAGAAATCAGGAAGCTGGTTTGTGTAGGATGGTTTTAGATTATAGGACAGATAATTGGCTTTCATGTCATTTCAGAAATAAAAGTGACAGAAGGAAATTTAACTTTGGGTGGTGAACACAATGCAATATACATACGATGTATTATTAAACTGAACACTTGAAACCTATATAATTTTATTAACCAATATCTCCCCAATAAGTTTAATTTAAAAAGAAATAAATAGTATTAATGTTATTATGGAAATAAATGTCTTACTAAAAGGGAGTCCACAATAAGGAGTACAAAGTAAAAATAAATAGAAATCCCTAAGGGGGTGTAGTCAATAAATAAAATACCTTTGAAAGATTATTATCTCTTGCAAGTCTCCAGGATACAGCTTGGGAAATCAGTTACTGTCTTCACTGCACTGAAATAATCAATTTAATTCTTCCCTTTCTGGTATTTAGGACAATATATCCTGTAATCTTGATGGAGACAAAAGTCACTTCTCTGTTACTTTCAAGCAGACTCAATTATTCTTTTGGTTTAAAATTTTGTTCCATCCTAAAATATAAAAGTTACTAGAGATTGTGGGATTGGGGCCTGAGAGGGAGCAGGTGGACAATGAAGAAAATAAAAGCAGATTTTTTCATAAGCAGATATTCAACTGTTCTCTGGATACTGCCTGATTAATGTGCTGTAAGTAAGGGAGTTTCAAGATTAATTTTCTCCACTTTGGGTATTTACCATCATCTAACCACTTATGTTGAAAATAATACTCTCTCTACCTTTATTAAGGCCAACTTCATGTGTATGTGCCCTGTGCAGTTGCACAGGGTCTCATTCATAGAAGGGCCCACACTTGGTTAAATGCTTTGATGTCATCATTAGAAATTCTTAATTTATAAACAATATGCTCTGTATTTTCATTTTGCACTGGGCCTCACAAATTATTTAGCTAGCCTTGACTTTCATTCCTCACATGAAATTAGCCACCAATCCTGTCCATTCTACCTCCTAAACTAACCTAAAAACTTACCAGTTCTACATCTCATTTTCATGGTTCAGGTCTTCAGTTTCCTAACCTGGGAAACAGGTTGCGACAAGAATTTTAGGGAAAGTGTCTCCTTGGAAGAAAACAGAGGCATAAGTATGAGTGAGCAGAGAAAAGTAAGGGAAAGAATATTACAGCAGTAGATACGGCAATGGACAGTTCTGAGATGAGACAGAGGATGGGAGCTGGATGATGTTCTCCCTTTATTCTTTGTCCTCTTTTCTCTCATCACCTGCATGTTATCCAGGTCTAAGACTTCTAGATACAATTCTTAACTCCTGGGCCCATGTACATCTGGATCTCACTCAAGATTTTATTATTATTTAATCTGTGGCACTTTCTCTTAGAAACAATTTAGTACATCTAAATGCTCCACTGTTAGGCCTATCCTATTCCCTGTAGTAGGAAGAAGGAAGTCAAATAGAGCCTCATATTTTAGCATTTTTATGCATGTTATCCATGATCCAACCACAACAAACTACGTGTCTCTATGTCTTCATATAGGCTGCTCTCCTGACCTGTAACTTCCTACCTATATAACCCTCCTCAAAAGATTCAATCAGCATATTTCTAATTACTATCCCACTATCTTCTTGGAAGGCTGAACTTCTGGATTGAGTCACTCCCTTCCTCTTCTATATCCATGTAACTGGTTTGCACATTTCTACTACAGAACCAACCACATTGATTGGGTGATTAGAGGGATGAAGAAAAAGAAAAAGAAGAAACAAGAGTTCTGGAGTCCTAAGGAGAAGGTCTGCAAATTAGCAAGTGAGATATTTGAACTGGAAATGCTATAGCCACCAAAGACAACTTGCCTACTTCTCAATTTACCTTACATCTTTTTCCCACCATAAATTGCCAGGGCTTCCCTAAATGAGTTAATACCAGTCTGGATTGTGCCAACATTTCTCAAGAGAGAAGCCTGAGTGTTCTCTTTCCAGCCCTATAAGAGAAAAATCAACCAGAAGTCAGCGAGATCAATGACCACAGCCGTCAATGCGCCTTTCTGATCCCTTCATGTATAAGGAAATATCTCAAGGTCATTCTTTCCTTTCCCACTGGAAGCAACATATTGTCCTTTGTGTTGTTTCACTGATTCTAAAGGGTCAGAATGAGAAAGCCACAACTCCCTCCAATTACCCAGAATAGCTGAACTCAGTAGACACTAGAAGAGTCCCTTGGATTCTTTTCCAAGCAGTCAGCTGTAATCTAGCTCTCTATGTGTGTACAAAAGACTACATCATTTTCTAAAATAAAATAAAATTGAATAAAATGTAAACCCAACAACTTGGTTCACACATGAGAGATCTCTCTCCTCACTCCTCCTCTTCAAGTAAAATAATTCCAACTAGACAAGCTGTTCTAGAATTAGGAATGCAGATGTACAAGTAATATCTCAAAATAAAATGCTATTTATTTACTCAATAAAAGTCAATGCATTAGTGATTTTGTTTATAATCAAATTGAAATATGAAAGAAATATCATTTTGCATTATTTTTGCATTTTAGTTTCTCACTTAGTGATTGTGAGAATGTTCATATTATCCTCAGGAATGATATGAGTAATAAAAGACAAGGAGTCACCCCTCTCTATTACTCATTTAATCTTTACTCTGAATTTATAAAGATACAGTGTGAATAAATCCTGCAAATTAATGTTTAATGTTAGTAATAAAATTACCTTATTTATGTTACTTTGCTGTTTACTTTTCTATTTCTATTAAAACATTTTCAAATTTTTTCTAATTTTTTATGTTTAAATTTCCAATTTTCACTTCATATTCAATTTGTTCCTTTGCCAGACTTTTTTTTTTTTTTTTTAATTTATAAACCTTGGCATTCTGTGGAAGATAAGAATGTATGGTCAGAATCCAGTTTTATCTTTCAAACATGAAGTAACATGCTTATTGCCAAGAAAACAAAAGGACCAGGATAATATTTCCCTTTGTTTTTATGGTCATGCTACCTTTCACAATGCAAAGTGCTTTAAAATGTAATGGCATTATGCTATATCATTAATGACTTAATATTAGGAATGTATTCCAAGGAAACAGGAATACCTTATTTAAGTGCAACTGCTTTTTAAATTCCCTTAATGTTAAACATGTACTAGTAACATTTGTAGAAAAAAAATGTGTGTGTTATATTTAACAGTATCATTTATTCAGGATGATTGTCATTCCAAACTCTGTTCCTAATGATGTGTGTCTTGTACTATCTCTTACCTTGTCCAAGTAGGGAAGCATAATGTCTACATTTCTAAATTCACCTCAAATAAATAACTTAATTATAACTCAGAATTTTTATAGAAAGCCAGCTCTCATATAGATAATGTATAAAGTTAGATTTAAAAAACCGAGATGTAAAATTTATACTCTTATTTTCTACTTTACACTTCTATGAAGAAAATGATGTTAGTATCATTTCTCTATACTAATTTTCTTATTACTAATGGTCATTCAAGCCCATCCACAGTGCCCTATACCCCAAAGCCTAATCATTTGGAAAGAGAATGCTAAACTTACTTCTAAAGTATATAGAAATAAGATGATGATGGTACTAGAAATGCAGCAATAACAATAACAACAGTAATAATAATGATATAGCAACTAACACTTATATAGTATTTTCTTTGTGCCAGGCATTTATATAAGCCTTTTATACATATTAACTCATTTACTTCTCTAAAGTTGGTACTAGAGATCTTTATAGAGTTTGCTGTTCAAATTTAATTCTTTGTGAAACAGTTGAGAGCTCCCAACAATATAGGATCTATTATTTCTTCCATGATCTCACTACTTAAAGCAATGCCTACAATAGAGACTTCAAATGTCTCTGCAGTTGTAATAAGGTATCATTCTACCTGTGGCTACAATGGTACACTTTCCTACTAGCTAATGGGCAATTCTAATGGGTACTACCCTCACCTATAATGCACCACCCCCCAGGCAAGTAATACTTCTCTGAATACAGTTGCTTTCACTAAAACTATCACCTCTGCCAGGCACCTGTGCCTCTGCGGTAGTATTGCTGGCTCCATTAGAACATTCATTGGCAGGAGTACATTACACGGGACCACATGAACTGCTGGAACTTATATGTTGAATATGTGTCTAATTACATCTCATATATATTATTCTGGACATACAGTTTATTATTTTTACCAAAAGTCAAGAATTATTACAGTTTTGCTGCAAAATGGGTAGAATTTTCTTCTCCTGTCCTGCATTATGCTCTCTTTGCAGGAACACAGGGTTTTGATACTAAAAAAAAAAAAAAAAAAAAAAAAAAAAAAAGCTTTTATTGGTTTCTATTTATACTTATCTTTTCTTACTAAAAAACATAAATGTTAGCACAGACAGGACTGAGATGACAGTCATACCCGAGGAACAAAACATCTATTCTTCCCCTAGAAGGTCTTCCTTTGGAATCAAAGTTTTCTTTATCTGGCCAAGTTTGTAGACTTATTCTCCTTTCCCTTAGGAAATGTCCTTTATTGTAAGTCTCCAAGGTCCTTTGGAAATCATTATCCCAATGGACCTATCTCATCAGATTACTATATATGACCAGCTATCTTCATCCAAAAAGTTAGTATGAGTTAGGTCTCTGGTAATTTCACTCCAACAAGATAATCATTACTGATTATTAACAACATGGTTTTTTCAAAAGCAATAGACTCCATAACTAAGAATTAGGGTTATTTAATTTAATATTTAGCCACTGTCCATGGCATAAACTATGGTGCTCACAAAACATGCCTTCTCCTCCTCATTATTCCATTGCTCTCTTGCATTTAAGCTAAGACATTTAATTAATTCTAGGTAATGGTTATGAATGGAAGCTAATGCATAGAAGAGTAATATATAACCTCCCAGCTGCTCTTTCTCTGCCATGGCTGAGATACCATGTTACAGATATAAGATGGTAGAAATACCATACGACTAGAATCTTAACTTGTAGCATTTGCTAATTTCCATGGTGTGAATATTCCCAGCATGACCGATTTCAAGTTGTTAACATGAAGTTACTGAATGAGCACTTAGGAAGACATGAGCAGAATTGGCTCTCCAACAGTATATACTGTGTCCAGCATACCACAATAAGCTCCAAAAGAAGACATACATATAAATTATGGAGAGCAGCAGAAAACATTGCCCTATAAATTAAGTAAATAATATTCAAGAATTGGTTGAGCTTAAATATCTACATATGTTACATTGTGTAAGGAATTAAGAAGATATAAAAGAGTACTGCATTTGAGATAGTGAATCTATCCAGGGAAGAAATTTTCATAAATACATTAAAGTTAAAATAGGATGTCTTCCATCAACATTTTACTGAATGCATGTTATGTATCAGGAATAATGCTAGTTGTTTTTACATGTTATCTCATTTCACCACAAACCCCTTTATCTTATCTATATTTTACAGAAAAAAAAAAATGAGACACAGGCAACTAGCAAGAAACACAGCGGGAGTTTGAATTCCAGCACTCTGACTCCAGGCTCCACATGCTGCTTCTGAGATCAGACCATCTCTATGGTTTTAAAGAAAGCAAACCAAAACAAAACAACAACAGCAAAAACAGTGACTAGAATGTAACTAAAGGAAATAAAATTTCATTCTGCTCAAGCATATCATAATATTCTAAAACATTTGGGCAATCACAGTCAGAGAAGTTAGAAACCAAAAAAAAAAAAAAAAAGATTTGGAGTTTTTAATTTCTCTCTCTAACTTCAGAGTGATCAGTAAACATTTAAGAAGTTCCTATATGTTACCTTCACCATGAGCAAAGGAACCAAACTTCACTAATTAATTATAGGTATCTCTAGCATGAAGAATTTTTTTTTCAACTACTGTAGTTTGATAGAAACATCCCTTTTTAAAAAATCTTAATTTGCTCTTTGTCCATTCCAAACTCATGGGCTCATGAGCTCCTGAAAATACTGTCCCAACAGAAGGGATATGTCCTCAGCAAATCTCAAATATTTTTAATTTCATAAGATATGTCTCCCATTAAAATCTAACTACTGGACACTCTATAAATAAGTTTCTGTAGGATGTTTTTGTTGTGTAAGTCATTCAGAAATTGATACTATCTAGAATACTTAAAGTAGATTTTTTTAAATAAAATTTCTCGGGTGATATTGGTTAATAAAATTATATAGGTTTTAACTATACAATTCGATAATACATAATTTTCTGATCTTGCAAATTTTGAAGCCAGTTTCTGGACTTACAGTGGCCCACTAAACATCTCTGACTCTTTCTCTCTCTCTTATTACCAGCAACTACAGTTTAATCATTTTTAACTATAAAACTTGCTAAAAGTTCATTTCAATTTAATTAATTTTTTATTTTTAAGTTAAATATAGCTAACAAACTGAATTGACAACTGAATTAAATTTTCTGGTAGAATAGTCCATTTTATTCTCCCATGGTATTAGAAACATTTTTCCCAATGTCTACCAAGAGCATCATTTAACAATCTGCAGAACTTCCCTGAATTAGTTTCATTTTTAAATGCAAATGGAAGCTTTCTTATCCCCAAAACTTTTTTTTAACTTCAGCACACCAAATAGCAAATTAGTCCCACCTGAAGTTGAGAAGACAGGATGAGCAGTAGAAAGTTCATTAACTTGTTCTTTTTGAAGGTCTTCAAGGTGAAGATTACATAAGGCTGTCTAAAGACGGTACGACTTGGCATAAGGTTGAAAATGTATTTAACGAATGAATATAAAATTCCTCTTTTGTCTACCTAGAGTTTATTTTGAATACTGTTGCTTCTCTGAGTTCTCCCCAATGTTTTTTTGACTTCAAGTATGCCAACTTACAATGCCTTTCAGAAGGTTACTGTCCTAAATAAATATTTTTTGAATGGTTGCTTACAATCTATCTACTTGTTTCACTCTAAGACTTCTTAAAATCCAAAAAGAGAAAGTTTAGAGAGCTTCCAGGTTGGTGGATATGTGAAGATGCTGAAAGAGTGACATACTCAAAGAGGGCATGGAAGCTCCTTGCTTCTTCCCACATCTCTTCTATCTAGCTATTCTTGAGTTATATCCTTTTATAATAAACTGGTGATCTGGTAATTAAAATGTTTCTCTGAATTCTGTAAGTCAGTGTAGTAAATTAATTAAAACCAAGAAGAGGATCATGGGAACTTGTGATTTATACAGACAGTCAGTCCGAAGTACAGGTAACAGCCTAGACTTGTGATAGGAGTCTGAAATCTAAGGAGAGGGCTGTTGGAACCTCCAGTTTGTAGCCAGTTGGTCAGAAGCACAGAAGCCTGGGCTTGCAAATGGTGTCAGAAGTTGGGGGGAACATTTTTTAGGACTTGACCTGTGGAATCTGATGCTATCTCTAAGTAGATAGGTCAGAATTTAGATGAATTCTTGGACATCTTGCTGGTACCCAAGAATTGTTTGTGGGTGTAGGGAACTGCCCTTTACTCTGCATTGGAAATTGAGTCTCAGCACAAAAAAAGACTGTGATAGGAGAATAATCTAAAAAATTTGAATAATATTAATATCTTATATTGGTGAATTACTTAGTTTATAAAAATATATTCATATGAATTGTCTCATCTATGCCTAATAATCCTTAAGAAGGTAAGACTGTGGTCATCGATTCCAGTGTGTAGGGGTTTTCCCCATACTACCCAGTAATTCTCCATCACTAGCTGGGTGACCTACAATTCAACTTAATCTTGACACTATCTACCCAGAGATGGCATGGGTACCTTAAGTTAAGAACTCAGTCCTATAATACTGTCTCCCCTCCCCTACTTCAGCCACAATTTACAAATTCAAGAGGATGGAGGAGGAATGGACTACATACAAATAAGCATGTAGAGACTTTTGGTGGTGACCAATATGTTTGCAATCCTTATTGTGGTAATAATTTTAGAGATGTATACATAAGTCAAAACATGTGAAATTGTTGGATTTAAACATGTATAATTTGGTTATGTCAAGTCTATTTCCATTTTAAGAAGGCTTTATAGCTTACTAAGTTGTATCTGTGTAATATCTTCTGAGACTACACATTGAACTGCAGGAGATAATGTTCTTACTTGTAGCTGCCCTCTTCTTCAATCAGTAATGAAGACCTTCCCTGTCCAATCAGAACTAGTGCTCAATCAAATTGTGCTCCTATCCATTATATATATAATTTAAATATTTGGACCGAGAATGTCATTATTGGGCTCTTCAGTCTCTATTCTCAACATTTATATAAACTATCTACTCTTATGGATCAATGGAAACAAATTATTCACTCTGAGAAACAGAATAACAGAATATCATGTTAGGCAGCCAAGATTTCCCACTTCCTCACCTTTATGTATTAAGTAAGCATGGACAGACCAATGACCTCTCTGAGTCTTGGTCATATATTAGAAATATCAGGACATTAATTCCTTTCAGAGCAGATGATTTTTTAAGGAATGCTTCTAATTCTAACAGCCACAACATTATGTATATTATCAAAATTTAAAATCAGACTTTTTAATATGTCAAGATCATATAAGCAATGATTTTTAAAGTAACTTAGAATAAACATCATAATTTTGTAAGGAACAATAGAAAGTATTTTCTATTTTGGAAATATCTTTTTTTGAAAGATTACAGTTTCTCTTAATGTTAATTTTCACAGATCTTTCAATGAAGTTATCTGGGGAATATATGCATTTTAAAAATATTAACTTAGAAATTCTCCTTGGTAATATTTCAAACTATAGAAATGATTCCTGAAAGTATAGTCTTTCCTTGGTAATATTTCAAAAAACTACCATTCTAACCAGAAAACACACACATGTATTTAGCAAACACTTTCTATTGACATTCATAGATTTTATAGCATTTTGAAACAGTAAGTTATTTTTGAGATCACGCTCTTTAACCTAATTTTAAAGTAGTGAGAAAACTGAATCCCAGAAGGGTTAAATGACAAATCAAGATACTCTGCTATAATGTAGAACTTTCTATGATGTTCTAATCTACAGAGAATTCATAGGACAATAAAAAACCTTTTTTGTCCCAAAGAAATGTTCAAATAAAGATATTCAATTCTTACTACCTCAAAAATAAAAAAATTGTCTTGTGGAAATTATTAAAATAGACTTATTCTTGTGGCCATATCTGTCCATTCAATAGAGATTCTCATTTAAAATATATGATTTGGTATTATATCTGACCAAACATACCAGGTATGTTCTAAAGCCATCTTTTCACTTTTATCACTGTGAATGGTATAAATCCCATCCATTATTATCTATAAGAACAGAGATATCACCCACATCAATCTTATGCAGGCAGATAATCTTTTACACTAACACTCTACTTTTGTAACCAATACTATTTCATCTGTTTCCTGAAAGCTGTTAATAATTACAGTATTTTATTTTGTCACATTTGGAAAAGCATTTAATACAAACATTAAATGTGTTAATGTGCAGCAAAATACTAAGATTGATAGCTAGTTCAATTTTTCCAAGAATATACTTATATTTTTTATTAATGACTCTAACCTGACCAATATAATGTCTTACAGGGATAAATGGAGATAAAATAATCATGTATAACCATTAATTGCCTTGTTGCTTCCACGAAATAGAAAAATTAAGTTCCTTGAATCACTACTTCTCATAAATTTTGTTCAGCCAAAAAAGTCTAGCATTATTTCAACATAAAACACAAGGTCAGTTTTTTAATATATATATTACTTATTTCCTAATCCCTTAGAAATATTGCTGTCCCTGGAATGTTGAGTAATCTTGCAGACATTGTCTTATCATTGATCTGTGTAAATGTAAGTAGAACAAAGATCATAATATGTGACTTTCCAGAGTCTTGTCTGTATTGTTCTGCCCAAGACCAACAAGAGGAAAACTTCTCATATTATGAGAAGGGAAAATAGTCTCCTCCTCAGTGTCTTGAAGATTGTCTGCTCTGTCAGGCCTTATGTAATCTGATTTAACAATGATTCACTATAAAGTCCATTGTCATGAAACAATGTGCACCAGCAACTGTGTTCTGTTAGTAGGCAGACTGCCACAAGATAACCATAATCTGAGCCTATAGAAAGCTTAGATTTCAAAATCAAATCAAACTTAAAGATAATTAACATACTAATGTGCACTGACATTTTCAGAAAGAGTAAATATATTTTATATTGACATAGATTTATCAATATATTAAAATAAAATTTCTAGGCCAGATGAGCAGTTTTTCTTGGTCTATTATTTCTTTTTGATTATATTCTATCGCAGTCTGAATTAATATCAAACTAAGCTGTCTGTAATTTTTTTCTTTCCTTAGTTTATTTTTCAGTACTTATAAACTACATCAAAATAATTAGATTCCTCTAATGTAATTTTTTAATCCTCTCAGTACAAAGATGGATGCACAAATTCATAGGTGTTAAAATACATATGTTGCTATGATAGATGATTGGATAAAGAAGCTGTGGTACATATACACAATGAAATATTACTCGGCCATAGGAAGAGATGAAATACTGCAATTTGTGACAAAATGGATGGACCTTGAGCTAATTATGCTAAGTGAAATAAGCCAGACAGAAAAAGTTGAAAATCACATGATATCATTTATATGTGGATATAAGCCTAAAAACAACAAATGAACAGAAAAAACAGAGACTCATGGACATGGACAATAGACTAGTGGTTACCAGAGGGGGTAGAGGAGAAGAAAGAGGGTGGAGGGAAGAGGTAGATGAGGTAAAAGGGGTCAAATATGTGGTGACAGAAAGAAATCTAACTATGAGAGGTGAACACACAGTGTAAATATATATGTGCCTTGCTGTAAAAATGTACAGCTGAAACTTATCAGATTTTGTTAACCAATGTCACCATAAAAATAAATTAGCTTGAAAAATAAATAAAAAATAAAATAAAATACATATGCTTTTATTCCTGAGAAACACAATTCCCTATCAAGCTGAGTTTCCTTAGGTTTATCACATTTCCCTTCTACTTTCTTCGGTTTCATACTTACAAGGTCTTTTGTAAATACGTTCATCTCTTTCTTGCCCCCATATTACTCTGAAATAAACCAATCTTAGTTTCTTTGAAATCTGTAAATGCTTAGGTCCCAAATGAAGGGTGAGAATAAAGGAGGTGGTTTAGAGGAAGGAAGGAGGAACCCCTAGTAGACACATTGGTTCGTAAAGAGAAAGACCCTCCTGACATTTGGAGAAAGACAAGATAACTTTCAAGTAAGAAGACACCTCTTTCTTCATGTCTCAATTACCTTGAATTAATGATATTTCATAACCGTTCCCAATAAAAGACCTCCATCCACTGAGACGAGGATACATAAGCTCACCCTGAGTGGGAATAACTTCTCTTAGAAAATTATGGACTCTATGGAGGAAATTATACTAGAATGCTACAGGGAAATTTGAGGGTAAAATGAAAAAAAAATTATTCATAAATTAGTGGTATCACTAGTTTCTTAGCCAAGACTAGAGTATGCAACAGTTCTTTAATGGAATAGAATCTCACTAGTTTTCATTTTTAATTTGTTTTATTGAAATTTTTAAAAATATATATAAACCTGCATTTGATGAAATGCATATCAGTTGACTGTGGGTTCAGTCATGCTCAAATGATTCTTTTGTTTGTATATTCCCCAAATCTTTGACATATTGTCATCAGTAGATATCAGGACTGAATGAACATCACCTAAAAAGCTAAGATTTTGGCACTTAAAACAGGCAAAGACAGGTAACCACAAACTAAAAAGCAAATGAAAGTGATATTTAAAGAAATTTTGTATTCCGTGAATCATGTAAATTAAACTTAAAAATTATTTGTGCAAAGGCAACAATAAGCTATGCTATATCCTTCCTCAGTTACTCGGAAGGTCACTGATTTGTAGAATGGTAGAACAAAACATCACCAGCAATAACAAAATGTATTACAATTTTAAACAAGTGTTTTTTTTTTTTCAAGCTATGGTCCATGAACCACTTGCATTAAGAATTATCAATGTGCTTTTAAAAAAATGCAGAATCTTAGACCTCATCCTCAGAGATTTGAAGTTTACCCAGGAATATGTTCAGATATCTGCTATTTTAACCAGCTCATCAAACAATGTATAAGTTTCTTGAAGCTTAAAGCCCTGTGCCCACTTATTTCAGAGATCTCCCTATGAAAATATAGAAAGAATCCTCTATTTTAGGACTGTACAACCTCAGTGACATTTATTTTTAAAAAACTATCTAAATCAATCTCCCAACTCTATTCCCACCCACAACTTTCTAACCTAGTATTCTTATTTCTCTCCTCTCACCAGCAGTTATTCTAAGCAACTCTTTTTTAACTAAATGCTAAGGTCCATGAAAACAGATATATGCCTGGGTTAGTCACCTATATCCCCAATATCCCCAGTCTCTAGTAGTGTAGGTACTCAAAATTGAGTTATTTATTGAATCAATGTATAAGTAAATAACCAAACAAAAAGATCCATTGAGCATAACTGAAATTTCACTCTAATAATATGCATTTTATAATGGAGTTAAACTAGATATGTCTGTGTGTGTGTGTGTGTGTGTGTGTGTGTGTGTGTGTGTGTGTGTATCCAATTATAAATGACACATTCACTTTGGGCATGAGAAAGAAAATACAGAAGACTTGTGTGGCTAATTTCCAGTTCATATTGTGAAGACAGCAGCCTTCTGGGTGCCATTCCACTGAGGATCTATTATGCAATCAACTCCCTAATCATTGCTCATAACTTCAGGAAGAAGGATGACCTTGGTGCCCCTTTCACAGATTCAGAAACAGAAATCTGAAAATATGGTAATTTATGAGAGAAACATAATCAGCAAACAACAGAAAAATAAAGAACACACATTTCACATGGTGATCAAATGCTATTCATTCTCCAAACACCAGCATAACTACTCACTAATTCATGGAACTACTCTGCAGAGTTCCAGCACTGCTGTGAAATCCCATCACATTTTCTTTCTCAAGCCAATACGACAATCATATTGTTATTTAACATATGGTGTTCTCCATAAATAACCTATAAGCTGTTTCAAGGAAGAAGCAGTGTATTTTGCTTATTGGAATGTTACTTTCCTTACCTACTAAAGTTTGAAACAGTGTTGTTTGTACTTGGCTTTCAGGAACTATTTGTTAAGAAAATGAATTAACAAATGGACTGCACTGGGTCGAGCAAGGCAATATGAAACACGAACTACAGGCAGATCGTCCAGAAAAAAGACCTATTAAAAATGAGAAGAAGCTCTATTTCCTTTCCACTAATTTATACAATTAAGTTAGAATAATTAATTATAATCAGACAGAAAAAACTTTATCTACTCAAAACTATATTTTACTTTCTGTTTAAATTTTTCTATGTTAATATTGCATAAATAAAAGCTCTGATTTTGACTATAGCAAATTTACAGAGACAACATACAGAATGTCTCATATATTCATAGAACTTGGTAATAATAATAATCCTACCCATATTTCTAAAATTTGTACTTGCACAATTTCCATAGAACATATTTTTAAATAACATTTCTTAAAAACTGAAATGACTTAAGTTGAATAGAAAAGACCCAAGGCCTCAGGCACAAAGGAAACTCATCTCTGTAAAAGAAGAAACATGTTGCTGTCTGCATTTCCTTCTATATAAGAATAATCTAGAACACTGAGTTAAAATACATTTGAGGCCAATGAGAATTTATTTATTCACCTTACCCTGTGAGTTAATGCATTTCATTATAAGACACTGGGCCTTAATTTTTTGTAGTCAAGAGCACCTGAAAGAATCCATTGACAATTACAGATTTCCCCACAGCAAACCACACCCATACACAATTTTTTTAAGACAATTTGAGGATACTTTCTGATCTCTGACACTCAAGTTAAGACTCCCATCTGCTTTAGGAAACCCATTCATTTATCATTGCTAAGTAAGCATGATTTAAGATGTTTTATTGAAGGACAAATGAGCCCTATTTTTAATTTAGTCCTTGCCATGGCTCCCTGTTCCTACCTGGACAGCCTGCTTTCACATTGCTGCAAGGCTGTCAATTCTGAACTGCACCTCATTCATAGTATTTATCTGTATTCTTGTTTCCCATGCAACAAAATTCTTTTTCTTCCATCATTGCTCATAATCCGACATGACCCAGGTGCAAAACTTTTTTTATTTGCCAAGGAAAACAAATTATTCACTTTGGAAATTTTAAACTTTTATTAATTTTCATTTTTAAGGTTGTATGTCAGTGACTGGTACATGCCAACTACCAAGTTTTCTGGATGCAAAGTTCTAATACACCCCAGGTAGCACAGCTAGCATTGGAATTTCTACTTCATCTGAGAAAATGGTCTTCATTAACCAACCATGTGTTCTGAAGCAGATACACACTGAATAACATGAAAATAAGAGGACATTTAATGTTTGCCTAACCACAGAAGAAAATATTATAGATGGGAGAATGTGTCAACAGCAGATTCTCTTCAGTTCAGAACTTTTTTTATTTTCAAAATGGCAGGGTTTCCTTTAAGTGACGCTGAGAACAACATTCATGCCTTTAAATTCCATTTTTTTTCCTCTGCCAGCAAAATGAATCATCAAAGAAAATTAGTTGCTTCACAATCAATGTTTTATCCCATCTGTTTTATTGCACTTATTTTACTATTGGAAAGCTCATATAAAAAAAAAAAGCTTGTATTAAAAAACAACAAATTTTTGGTGTTAAAATAATCCTGCTTTTGTCATCAAGTAGTTTGTAGTTACTTGAAGATAAACTTCCTTATTTTTCCCAAGCCTTTGTCTTTCAGATTAAAGAAAAATAATGGCTCTGAGCTTCAAAAATATTATATTTCAATTTGTTTGTATGTCAATTTTTTTGATGAACAAACATGAAAACATTTATGATGTGGAAAGAATCTTAAACCACTTTAACAGAAAAGGGAAAAAAGAACTTGTTCTGAGTATAGGAAAATTGGCATTCATCCATCTCGTCATGTAAACTGCACAGAAAAATGCATATCCTTTCTTGTTTTGGGGTACTGCAGTTCTAGGTTGATTTAGTAATAAACTAAAAAAAAAGAAAAAGAAAAAGAAACATACTTGGCACTTTATTCAGAACTCTTAAGTTTTAGCTTTTTCACCTGCAAGGCTTTGCTATGCAATATGTGGCCTGCAAATCAAAACCATGGATGTCTTTGTCTTTGTCTGACTTATTTCACTTAGCATGACCCTCTAGGTCCAACTGTGTTGTCACAAATGTTAAGATTTCATTCTTTTTATGGCTGAGTAATATTCCATTGTATATATATACCACATCTTCTTTATGCAATCATCTATTGATAGGCACTTAGGTTGCTTTCATATCTTGGCTGTTGTAAATAATGTGCATGAAATCTAAAGAACAATATAAACAAACAAACAAAACAGGAACAGACTCATAGATACAGAAAACATTTTGATGGTTGCCAGATTGGTGGAGGAGATGCTGGGTGAAAAAGGTGAGGGGAGGAATGAGTATTAATGGTAGTTACAAAATAGTCTTGGGGATGTAAAGTACAGCATAGGGAATACAGTCAATAATATTGTAATAACTATGTATGGTGTGAGGTGGGTACTAGACTTATTGGGGGGATAATTAAATGACTTTCTAATCATTATGCTGTACACCCAAAAGTAATATAAAATAATTTTGAATGTCACTGTAATTAAAATAAATATATAGATCAGTTAATTTTAAAAAATAGGCGTCACCAGGGAGATAGTTAGAAACAAGGACTTTTAGGCCCGAAACCCTCCAAGAACCTCCAGAATCAGAATATACCTTATAACAAGATCCCCAAGTAATTGATATGTACATCCAGTTTTGACAAGCGTTGGTCAAGATTATCTCACAAAGACCTAAGGAAAATCACACTTGGGGAAAAAAAAGGAAATTCTTCATGTACATTTTTCAAATTCTCCACCTATTTCACAGAAGTAATTATAGACTCGGGTTGTTTGTTTATGGGAAAGTACATGTGGCCATTTGTAAGTTCAATTAAGAAATCAAATACATGGTTTTGCAAACAAAAATGTTATATAAAAACGTAAAGGGAAAAAAAGGACCATACTGAGTAAGGTTCTTTGAAAATTTGCCCATTTATTTTCTGTGACAGGAGACAATGAAAATAGATTGACTTCTCCAGAAAGATAATAGGGAAAATTTGCCTAAGAGCACACTACTGAAAATAAGGTAGAGAAGCAATGAAGGAGAGCATCGACAGGTAACAAGAAAACAAGCACAGTATGGGAAAGATGTTTATTGTAATGCCTGGGAATATGTAGCACTGTCGTGAATCTCAAAATTGATTTTCCTTTTTCCGAGGCAATGCGACTTGATTAAAACAAAAACAAAAAAGGAAAAAAAAAAAACCCCATAGTTTAAAGTTGGACTAAGATACGGAAGCAGCACTACTTGCCAACCGTGTTGCAAGCATAATAATATTAGGACAATGTCATTTGAAGGGAGAAATAGTTTCCTTCCACTTGCTGACTTTCTGAAATGTCTATAAGGGTATAAAAGATGTTGGTAATAATGGAGCAAATGCATCTGAATCAGTAAGAGAAAATGTCCCACCACACATAACTCAAAAAAAATATACCTATATTTTTGTCAAATATTTCATTTAGGAAAATCCATTTGAGTGCTGCAGTTTGCTTAGTAATTTTTTAATATAGTGCTTTTTCCTGATTCTTTGGCTATGTACAGCCTATGGGTTTTTGAAGGAAATAATATTTTCAAAAGAAAGCAAAGTGAGAGAAAAAATCTTCCTTTGCTTTGCAAAGGAAAAGGGGGTGCTTTCTATAGGCAGTTATTTTCATCAACACATGTTTCTGTGGTAAATAGATGCAAAAACCTTGTTCTGGGACTGCATGGTAGGTTTTTACTTTCTCTGCTTAAGCTGAGAAGGTTGGCATGTCTTTTTTTCATTTCATCAGCAATTTGAGCAAATCGCAAGTCTTAGGGAAAGGTCTAATAAAAGAAAAGGTAGGGGTGGGGTGATTAATTCTGTTACATTCAGGTCAGGCTCTCCCAAGTAGAGACATAATTAACTCAAAGATAGTAATCAAAATGTTTAAATTACACAAGAATGTTTTGAGAATATGGACTGTGAATGTCTAACAAGTCATGAATATCCCCAGGGCAATTGTATAAAAAAATAAATACTTCATTTTCTAATATGCTCAGGAACTTTTTGGAAGCCTTTTAAAAAAAAAAAACTGTCATAGGCCATTGGCATATGTAGAAGATTCTAAGGCACTTTCTCTGATAGAACCAAGGTTCTATGAAGAGGTCATTCTGAAGTGTTTAAAGGGCACACACAGTATTGAGGGCTGCATATGTTACCTTTTAAAGAGTAAATTTGGAACAACTTTATGCAAATCGTGGTATGGAATCTAGAAATCAATTATCAAAAATATATAAACATAAAATAAAAATGCTTCCTTGTAAGTAGCAAAACTTCATTAAGTCTTTTGGCATTGATTACATTCACACGATTCATTTTGAACTCTTCTTTGTAATGTGAATTTAATGCATAATTTCTGTGTAATGACTTTTTTTAATTACCACGTAATCATGGGTGAAAAAAAGTGTCTTCCTTCCATTTGGTCCATTTTATGAGGCTAAGAAAATAAACCTATAAAATAATTTAGTCTGCTAGTTGCTTGGAAACCTTATTGTTGATATGACAACCCTGGCATAATAAATCAAATCATCACTTTCTTTCATTTGCATGTAGATGTCACATATTTTCAGAAGAAAAGAAGCCTTCTTTCTTTTTGCTATGCTACAGTGACATCTACAGAAAGGAATAAAGAAAATGGAAAGAAAAGAGTTTTTTGCTTGCTTGCTCTCTTGCTTGCTTTTTAAAAAACACTCTAATATAAAGAACATTAAAATTCCCAGCTTTAAAAAATAAATTTAATGTTTCCAGCACAGAATCCTTTATAAGTACCCTAAAAATCTCAGGAGGCCTAATTTATAGAAGTTTATAAATTTATGCTTCCTAAAAATCTAGCTCATAGCAATTTTTCAAGTAAAGTTAGTCATGATAATTCCAAAAAGAAATAATTATTTCCTTCATGAGGATCAGTGAATGCTTGAATTTTTAGAAGATCAGCATTTGTAGTCAAGTATAAATAACCATTTATCTCCTCAGCTCCTTTTAAAATGCTTCATCATACATTTTGTGATCCATTACTACAAATTACCACAATTTTTTTAAAATTCTATCCACTTTAAAATAATTTGACTAAGTAAGCCTTGTGCTTAAGGAGAGGAGAAGGGACAATATGAGTTTGGATCTTAGCATCAAATAAATTATAAATAAGACCTTTTAGTTCTAATTCACCAATTATCTATCTCCTCTGACTACAAAGATTAATCTGTAAGGAAAAAGATCTTAATTCCTATGTTCTAGTATTCATAAATTATTTCATCTGTACTTTATTTAAAAGAATAAGAATAGAAATAATCCTCCTTATTGTCAGGGTCACTACCACAACAGTGATATTCGAGAAAAAAAAAATGTCACTTTGAGATGAACCTGTTGAAACCTCTCCCTTTCCTATAGGGCTTCAACACGTCCCACAGTAACTTTTAAGAGGTAGTAAAGTATGCAAAGCAGTACAGCAAAGCTTTTGTATTAGTGAAGCACAGCTTTCAAAGATTCCACATCATGAATACTTTCTCATTGACTGTATTTCCTTTACAAAACAAATTAAGGAGAAAGGGAATGATGACATCATCCTATCATCATCATCATCATCATCATCATCATCATTATGTCATTATGTATGAGAGAGACTCTAACTTCACGTTATGGTAGTGATTTATGCCTCTAAAAACAGAATGAGGGAGTGAGAAGGCCGCCAAGCGTGGGGGAAATCAGTTGAGATAAAAAAGAATTTTTGTTCAAGAAAACAAATTAAATTAATTTTGACACTTATGAAACATCTGCTATGTACCAGACTCTGTGTTCACTGGCAAAAGCACAAAAGAAAGTAGAAATGAGATATTTGAAAACATGGAAATTATTTCTCGGTGATGTCCAGGAGCACTCAGTACAGAGTTGCCTTAAAGATAGATAGAGATAGAGATGCTAGAACATTTTTTTATTCACACATACACAAAAAAGCATTATTTCTGTATTTTGTATTTTCTGTTAGCTTTACAGGAACAAATTCAATTCTCAGAAGCAAGTGTGATTCATATTGTTTTATTATTTTAAATGCACAGAATTGGTATTTATTTAGGAGAATATTGGTTCACCAAAAGCAACACTCTTGTTTTTCTGCCCTTGGCGGCACATATTTCAAAAGGACGTGATTCAATATGTCAGACACTCTCTTTTGAAGAAAATCCCTTAATCCTGCCTTCATCTAAGAGGCAATGTGCTCATTCCAGTAAATCCCTCTGGAGCACTCCACACCGTATACAAAGAAGTCCCCCTTTCACAGCGTTTCTCCTCTCATATTTTGCATTGGGCACAGCAAAGATCCCAATGCAATCCCAAAGAATATGCTAATCAAAATATTAAATGAAGCAAGAATGATAAAATGCTGATGTGAGTTGAAGTCAAAGATGGACACTGAGGGGTCTATTGTTTAAAATGTTTATTTTAGTATTAAAAGACTTTTAAAGGAACATTAATTTTATAAAAGTAACTAAGGTTCTAACTCTATGACAGATGATCTACTGCGTTGTTCAGTACAAATTTAAGACCTGTTTACGACAAATTTGTATCATTTCTTTTTCAAAGATCAGTAGATAATAAATCCAACCTGATATTCCATCTCAGGTTTATACCTGTGGGAGAGGAGCTGGTAAAGCATGCAGAAATTAGGAATTATTTACGTGACTGAACTCTCTTTTTCAATGACCATCCCATGTAACCTGGAAAATGAGCTCTAGGACATGATCAGGAACCTTGGAGCCTGGACTTGGATAATCCAACAGATAAGACCCCAAGAAACAAAGTCAACGTCTTAAATTTAAAAACTTTCCAAAACCTGCTTGTGCCTGCCTTGCCCTCCTTGACTATACTTAGACTCCTCATTTCCTTCTTTCTTCATGTCTGCTTCTTCGGGCACCCTGGCTGAACAGTTACTCTGACTCTTCACCTCCTATTTCATTTCTAGTTTATGAACTGGTCCTTCACCCTCGCTTCACACTTGAATTTTCTCTTCCTCAAGGGGTCCCTGAGGCTCTCTTTTCTGAACTGCATCCTCTTGTATCTCTGTGGAGTGAGGCCTTGCTTTCTGGGCTCTGCCCCATCCCTGGCTCAGGCTACTGTGCAGGGCTCTACTGGCGGTCATGCAAGTCAGCAATGTGAACAAATACTGAGGGGTCTGAGCGGTCCTCTCATCTTTGCACTGAACACTGTTGGCAGTCAGCAAATCCCTCGGAATATCAGACTTTTAACCGTGATCTAAAAAATCCATTTTCTTAATATTTTGTAAATATCCAAAATATATGGCCTCCAACTTCACTTGATTATTCCTCAGTTTATGGGTTAAAATAGTTAAGTACTTTCTGACAATGTGCAGTTATACAAAACACTAGCATATTAAGATATTCAGACATCATAACTAGTTTGGATTCTGGAATTCATATCTAGTAAACACTTACACAGTGCCAATTGTCTGTCAGGCCCTGTGTATTGGGCATCTTTAGATAAAAAGGTGATCAAGACAGACATGGGCCATGCCTTAATGAAGCTTTCTGCCTTTCACACAGAAAAGGAAAATAGACTGTGGTAAAATGATCATCAGGTGTATACTTTAAAATAAAGATAACTACTATGAAGGAAGATTATAAGGAGCCATAAGCCTAGAATAAGATCTTATCTGAGATCATTTGAAAGGGAAGGGCTTTCTAGGGAAAGTGACATTTTTGCTGAGATTTGAAAGATGAGTAGGATTTAATTAGGTAGGAAGAATGACTGAGTGTAGGAGAGATGTTTTCCTGGCAGGGGGCGTTTCATGTAGAAAGGCTCTTAAGGAGGAATATACCTTTGAGGAACTAAAAAAGACCAGGGTGTGTGGGACACCAAAGGTGAAGATAATGTCTCATGAGGGATGCAAACTCTTGGTCACTATGACTGTAAAAATGACTGAGTGATAAAAGATGCACCAGTGACTGTGTATAGTTACCGAGTTCTTTAGATAATTCCCTTATTCTAACATTAGTTGTACACCAGGTTAAATGATGTCATCTAATTTCATTTGTCTGTGAGAAAAATAATTATCTCTTGTTCACTTTGTTATTCATTTTCAAAATCACCTTGAACCTGTTTACCACTTGATATAGTAAGCTACAAGTTCTCTTCCTGTCAATATCCAGTACCATTCACTTATTCACCACAGCTTCCTTGATTTATTGACAAAGCTTACAACATTTTAGTCATTGAAGTAAAATTAATCATTCACAAGTAAAGTGATAATTATATTAGCTAATGATAATTTTTTTTTTTACTTTATGTTAGGAACTGTAATAAGGACTTTACTAGGTGAACTTCCCACAGCTAGAACTAGAACCCAGGTTTTCCGATGGTCGATTCAGTAGTCTTACTACTACATCACGCTCCTCTCTGCACCATAAACCATCATGAGATACACTCTTAGTATGTAATAGAGCAAAAACATGTATAACACCTCAGGCTCGTTTAGAGCCCACTTTTGTAAATGTCAGGTACAAAGCAGAGGTCCACAAGTATAGGCTTAATAGTGAAGAACACTGTTTTGAGCCAGGTCAACTGGCTATTGTGTTCTAAGGTTAGGATCAATAAAGAGAGAATTTCTAGGATAGAGAAAGGAAATGCACCCTCTGGAAAAAAAAATTTGAATTTCACCATGGCTGTCAGGATTCCAGGATCCTTCTCAGGAAATAGAGTTTTAAAAAAATACATTTAAAAAGTATCATTCAAGACTGAATAACTATTTAGTAAATTTAAGCATCTATGCATGCATGCTTCAGCCTAGGTTGGCCACAATGGTTTAGGAGCACACAAGCCAAGGTAATTGATTCTTCCAAATATCTTGCCTCTTTCCAAGGAGATCAGGACTCTGATTTCCACTGGTCACATTTTTTGCTTTGTAATATAAGGCAGGAGATAGGAAGAAAATCAGTACCATTTGGTCTCTGTAACAAAGGGACATCACATTCCATTTGATCTAAGAAGGTAAGGGTGTATTTATTCAAGCAACAAACCACATATAAAATACCTTCCACTGAGAGAAGGTATTTTATATGTATTGTACACTTGGTGTTGGAATTGTCATGTGTGTTTTAGATATAATCAGTAATACAATTCTCACAAGACAAAACACCAAACATAAAACATCTTCTGTTTCCACTGTAAGACACAGTCTGGAGAGAAGATAAAAATGGACTGTAATCTTGTCATTACACTTCTATGAAGCTTTTGAAGGGACTTTTGTAAATTTTTTCTTTTTTTGTAAAGTAGGCAATATGCCTTAACACTCCCTTTAGATATTAACTGATAAGCAAATAGTTTAGCTTACTCTTTTGTACCAACTAATTAACCATACATCAGCTAAAGAATAGAATTATTTTTAAAGAGGATGTCTCCAAATTATGTTTATTGAGTCACCTACATAATTTAATTCCAGAATTCCATTTGTATTCAAGCATGCCATATTACATATGGTACTATTTATTCATACATTTATTTTTCAATCAAATTTGAGTAACTGAGTAGGCAGTAGGAACAGTTTTCATAAAAGCTTAGAATCTAGAGGAGAAGTAGAAATGTTAATTTAATTGATCAATATTTAATTATTAATTAATATGTTTTTAACTTTATTTCTTTTTATGTGAAATAAGACTATCTTGCCAGGATATTTCAAAAGCATAATTATGCAAAAAAATTCAAATTACATCTGTGGTATTTCCAAGTGTTAAAATGAGAGATTTTGAGAAAAGAGATCATCTTTCTTAAGGAAGCTAGAAGCCTTCATCTTATCTTGGGCGAGAGCAGAGAATAAAATATTTCCAGTGGAGAAGAAAAGGCAAAGGGAAATTATGAAAGACTAAGAAGTCAGAGTGGAAGGAAAGGGAAGAGGCAGGGACAGTTTAGTCACAGATGAGAATGGAGAAGGAAGGAGGAAACAAGACAGTGCTTTGTAAGCCATGATAATGGGATCCAATCTACCCCTTGAGAAGCAAGGGAATTACATAGTCAGATTTTCATTTTCAAAATTATTGGCATGTAAAGAATAAATTGGATGAAAGCAGAGTAGATGCAAAGTTCTTCCCATGATAAGAGAATAGAAACTGAACAGAATTTTGTTTTGGTGATTTAAACGTTTCTATATCATGTTACTTTAAACTAAAATATTGCAATCTTTGAGGAACTCTTGAAATAGTCTTGAGCCACCACCAGCTTCCCATTACATATCAGCTTACACTGGAACTTTCACTCCATTGAAATGGCTGCCCTGAGGACAGAATTTTCTCCTTCTATTTGTCTCAGAGAATCTCTGGTTTGAATCATGTAATTCAAAACGTGGGTGCTAGTACTATTTTTGTGTCCAATCTGGATTTCACTGTCAGGCTAACTCTAAGTCTGGAACTCATGTGATTTGAATTTCCAATGCCATCAACAATTTTTCTCTAATTTCATTTACTAGATATTCCAGCATTTCTAGTGTAGGTATGAGAAATATAAGAGCAGCTAGATTTTAATGTCACGTGCTGATGGCTTTTCTACACTGGAATTATGTTTGTTCTTACATCTTTGTGATATGTGGGTGTTAGATTCTCTTAAAGTTGTGTTGCTGAAAATAATGTTTCCTTCCTTCTCTGAGGTTTGTTTGCTCTCTTTTTTTCCTTGTTAGGAAATGTATTTCTTTATTATTAATAACTCATAGTTCATTTGAATGCCTTAGTAGTTACTTTTCTATATATGTTAACACATGCTAAATACCTCCACAAAGGCAGTTTCTAGCAGTACAAGCTTACTCTCATCTCCTCTAAAAAGTGTTAACCATTGTCTCACCTTTCTATGAGTTACAATCGCCATTATATTTAAATTATTGCCATGTAGAATTCACAATTTTTTTCTCTCTTCCTCTCTCTATTTCTCTCTAGATAGATGATGATGATAGATAGATAGACAGACTGATAGATGATAGATAGATTAGATAGATAGATAGATAGATAGATAGATAGATAGATAGATAGATGAAAGATAAGAGAGATTTTAATGTTAATTTTTTCTAACTTGGAACAAAATGAGTCTTGCCAGGATATTTCAAAAGCATACTCTCTTCAACAATGTTTTGTAATTCGTTTACTTAGGAAATCACAGCTCAGATGCAGCATCTGGTTTTCAGTGAGTTCTGGCTTTTTCCCCATTTTTCCATCTGCATTGAGTGGGGTACAAGTCAATCGAGTGTGGAGCCAGAGGTCTCACATAGATAATCTAGGCCAGCAATAAAGTCCAAGATTTCTCCTTGTAAGCAGTATACCATGAGCATTCTTTACATATAGATATTGTTTTATTAATTCTATTTTTAAAGCATGGAGTACTGCAGACCTGCCACTATTAAAATTGTCTATTTGACTAAAGACTACAATAATAATAGCCATCATTTTACAGCATCTGTCATACCACATGTCCAAGTTAGCAGTTTTAATATTCAGCAGCATGGCTTTCTTTGGTAAGCATGCATCCTGTTTAGAAGACCTCACTCTCTAATCTACCACTTAAAAAATGGTCAGCAAATATATCTTTAATGAAGAAAGTACAGAGTTTTGAGGATGAAGGCCTAAGTTTAAGACCCTGTTCTGAATGAAATCTGAGTAAGGTCTTTAACCCCTCTGGGCTGTTCAAAATCAATAAAATGAGTTAAAATAGTGTTATGTAATTCAAAATAGTATTATGAGAGAATAAAATTTAAATAGTATTTTGTTAGTAGACACAAAAATACTTTAAATAGCATATACAGATAATGGTGATCATTTGCTGAAAATAGAGGAGATAAAAGATCATTGGCTAGTGACTATATTAAGTTCCTACTTTAATGGTTATATATGGGATTAAGATTAGGCCCAGTATATATACTCATTAAAATGTAAAGTGTGTGGAGTTTTCCTGTTAGCTGTGACTAAGCATTGCACATCAGACATTCTATGAGCTTGCTTACATTTCTCAGCCTTTTTGCAGTTAGGTAGATTTCATGACTAGTTCTGGGAAAGGGTTTTCCGTAGACCTGATCTTTCTCAAATCCAGGGGGAAACATTTAAATACTAGAACTCAATGTTCCAATAATCTCTTCCCTTACTGTATTAGTTATCTATGGCTACATAACAAACCACTCAAAATTTAATGGCACTAGACAATGAACATTTATTTATCTTTCAGTCTCTGGGGTTCAGGATGCCCCCTGAAGCTGGGTCTTTGTTTCAGTGTTTTACAAGGCTGCAATAAAGATGTCAGCTGGGATCTGAACTGAAAGCTCATCTGGTAACATATCCACTGATAATCTCACTTACATGGATATTGGCAAGATTCAGTTCTTTCAAAATGAAGCCATTTCCTTGTTGGCCATTGGATAGAGTCTACCGACAGTTTGTTACCTTGTGGATCTCTCAATGTGGTAGCTTGCTTGACAAAGCCAGCAAGAAAAAAAGTCTACTAGTAAGACAGAAGCTGCAACATTTTTGTAACCCAATAATAAATACAGCATGTCTTCCACATTGTTAAAGTCTACTGGCTAGAGGCAAGTTAATCAAGCAGAGGGAATTACTTGAGGCCATGAATATCAGAAGATCTTAGAAGCTGCCTTCCACACCTACAAGATAAAGTAGCCACTGACAATTTGATTCTGCAATGACTGTGTGGAGCGGAGCCTCCACCCATCTGTGCTGGATATGTACTACTGAGATTTCAGGGTATTTTGTATTATGACTAATATAACATGTGTTTCATTTGATCCTTACAGCAAGAGTCTTTAAATGAGGCAAGACATTCCCCAAATGCAGCTAAGAGAATAGATTCATTTGATATAACTTGCTCATAATAAAGTAAGTTATATCAAAACCTTATGCACATTCAGGACATTTAATCTCAAAACTAGTGTTCTTTTTTTTTACATTTTGCTCTAATAATGTGTCAGTTAGAACTCCTCTTACTCCCTATACTGCTCCTCTGATTATTGTAAATATTTTTAAAGGCAAATAGCATTTTTTTCCTTTCAAAAAACTCTTCTCTTGGCTCTACCTGCCTTGAGAATAAAGTACAAACTCACAGAATGGCACAAGTTAGTAATTTTGTAATTCGATTTCTGACTCACCCAACCAGACTTACTTGGTATATCCTCTGCATGATCCCAAACTCTATTTTAGCACTAATACTCTGAATGGATTTTTGATTCAGATCTGTCTCTCTTCTAGATGGTAGTAAGCTCCTTAAGAGCAGAGGGCCAAACTTATTCTTTGTATTCTCATAAAAATATATGTGATGAATTTGAAATGTACTTTACATCTAATCAATACAATATAAGGAATACTACAAGTCAGATATTTTGCAAATTCAATTTCAAGTTCAAACAACAGAGTACACCTTTTACTAAATTTAAAAATAACAACACAAATTGGAGGTTGATCCATGTAGAAAATAAAAGCTAATTGAAAAACTAATAAAGCTCTAAATGATTTTTGTCACTGAAAGATTCCAAGTGAAATGTCAAAATATTTTGTGGGTTTCATATTGTTGAAGAACAGATTTCCATTCTTCTCAAATTAATCTCCTAATAAAATTCTATTGTTCTTGTAGGATATATGAATCCTTACCCCCTGATGATGGTGATGATGATGATGATGACTCCACCATCACCTAATATTTATTTATTACCTATCACATGATAGACACTGTTCTAAATCTATAAAATGTGTTATCCAGTTTAATTCCTACAAAAAATAGTAAGTACTTCATGTCTGCAACTTAGGAAAAGGAAGACAATGCCATCCAGAAAGTGGCTGAGCAGAACCCGAGCCCTGTGTGGTTGACACAAAAATCAGTGTTCTTAATTCTATTCTGTACCATCATCACTGCCATGTACAAACCCAAACATCACTTCAGCCTATGTGCACCCTTTCCTCCTAACCTGGCACCTTCACTGAATCAACAATTCTATGTAACATGACTATATGTTCTAAACTTAAACTACCTGTTTTAATTCGATGGAATATCTGCAATTACAACTCTCCAGAATAATCCAAGATGTAAATTTTTGTGCTCTAGTCTTCCTCCCATGAAACCTCTAATCTCAACAAGCACTATAAAAAGACCAATGGTTCCCAGCTTTTCCTCCAGGACTTATTTTAGCTTCTTAACTCTCTAGTGCCAAACCCAACTCTAAAAGAGAAAGTGGTCCTAGTTCTCCAAATTGGCACCCCATAAATTACTACTCTTAATTAAAAGAGCTCAAAACACCCCACAAATACAATTCTCAAACAAAATTTAAAGTCCTATATTTCTCTATAGCTTACTTTAGAATGTAAGTACTTCTGGCTGGCTAGAAGTATGAACTAGATTTAAACATACTGAACTTCTTCCTCCTTTTCTTACAAGAAATATATTGTCTATACTTTCTCTAAATCCACAAATTGGAGTGACAGAATAATATTGCCTAATTTTCTTTATAGTTTTAGACTTTTTAAATTGTGTCTTCATTATTTGAATAGATTTATTTCTATCTTTCTTAGGAAACTTAGCATTTGAATATAAATCTCACTTCTCTCAAATGTTAGCAGGTTGAAAGGGATCCTCACCTGTTATATGTTTAAGCCATGTTAATATATGCAAAAATAATTTGTGCCTAAGCAAGCTTTTTTAAATTAAGTTCAGTCAGTTTTCTTTATTTTAAATTTTTTAAAATTATTTTTCAATTACAGTTGACATACAATATTATGTTGGTTTAGGTATGCAACACAATGATCAGATATTAATATAACATAAAACAGTCATGGGAATGCAAAGTATAGCATAAGGAATATAGTCAGTAATATTGTAATAACTATTTAGGTATTCTAATAATTAGATTTTGTGTGGCGATCACTAAGCACGTGTTTTTACTAACCCATCCCATTGTATAAATGAGTGAAACTAACATTCTGTGGCCCTTGACACAGGTTATTATCTTATCTCTCAGCATAAAAGGTAAAATAGCTTTGTAGGGCTAAATTAGTATGTTAGTCTGTTTCCAAGTAGAATCGGAGCTTTAAGAATGGTAAATGGCTGCCAATTGACAGATAAGAATCTATCCTGCTCTTGAAACTTCCAGCCAAGGAGATTACTTTGTGTCTTTCAATACCCTTTAAAGAAAAAAATATGCACTATTTCTATAACTGTCTAAAATTTAAGCCCATGATTTCCTCTTTAATAATTAACAAGATGTAATGTTAGGTTCACAATCCATATAGAACATTCTTTCATAAATGATGATTTGAAGACATAATCATAAAGTAACTAGCAATAATAGCCAACATTAGTGAGTGCTGATTATTTACAGGCACCATGCAAAAGATTTTACATGTGTTTTCCCATTTAACCTCCATAATATATTCTTAAAATGGGAAATGTTAACCAGAGGAATCCAGACTGAGATAAGTTAGGTAACTTTCCCAAGGTCAAAAACATAGCTTTTGTATGGAATTTAATCATTGGCTTTAAGAATCCAAGTCCTAAGTACCAAGTTGTTCTGCTATCCCTCCTTTTGAATAAAATATACATTCAAATTTCATGACATTTCCAAAAATATTAGAGCCAGACTAATTTTGTGAACTCAGAGGAGATCACATATTAGAGAGATCAGTCTATTACTCTCTCCATTTTCTCCATTGCAAATTGTCAACTCAGAAGCCAGAATGAATGATTCATTCAAACAAAAGTCTATCACTTAACTCCCAATGTCTTCTCTTTCAGAATAAAAGCCAACATTATTACAATGTCCTACAGACCTCTACCCAATCTGTTTCCTGCCTTCTACCTATCTCTCTCTCTCACCTTCAACCTCTTCCCGCCTTCACTCCATGGAGCTCTACAGGCCTCCTTGCTTTTTCCTGAACACACTTTCACTCCTCAGGGCTGAAATGTTCCTACTTAGTGATCACATGGCTCGATCTTTCAACTTTGAGGTTTTTTTCAAATTTAACTTTTCCAATTAGACTTTCTCTTGACCCTTTTCTGACTTTTCTTGGCACTCACTGCACCCCTTTCACAACACTTACAACTTATCTGACATAGTGTAATTTACTTATCTATCTCACTCTGCAAGAACTAAGTTCCAAGGGAGAAGGTGTTATTTTTTGTCTGTCTTGTTTACTTTAGAATCCTTAGTGCCTAGAATAGTGCATGGCACATAGTGAGACCTAAATACTCATTGCATAAATAGAAAGCACTAAATGAATGAATGGTGTTCATAAGACCACAGTGGACATCATAATACTACTATTCATTATATTCTAATAGCAAACAAAGAAAATAGGCATTTGAACTGTAAATTGAAAATATAACCTACAAACCTATATACAAGTGAACAAAGACTAACTTCAAGATACTTTTAAATAAAAAAAAAGACTGAAAGATCTCTCAAAACCACATTTATTTATTAAATGGACAAATTGAAAATTTACAGAAGAATAAAGATATAAGATGAACTACCTAGATACCTCAAAGATGAAGTGCTGCAAATAAAGCGACTAATAAAGTTACGAACACAAACTGTCATGTTCAGAAAAATTGAGATTACAGTGTCATGACTTCATTGTTCCTGTCTATTGAAAAGTGTAGGAAATGAAGTGAAATTTAAACAGTGACACTAGTGAACAGAGTGACAAGAAGACAGAGGAATAACAGCTCTAGAGTAATGACTCATGCACACTTTAATTCATCCTTGCTCTTTACCAGTTTCACATTAAAACCTGATAGAGAAAGATAACAGTGAAATACAGCCACACAAAATCTTTATGAGCTTTTAATATGAACATCAGAGAGATCAGGAGTCAGAAAGTAGAGTGATGCTTAAATAATTTTTGAACAGTCATGAATTCCTCACACTGACAGAAATGGAAAAGAAGGCAAACCAAGAAAGTGCTCTGGGGCCGAGAAAACCCTTTTGAGACAGCATTGTATTTCCAAACATACGACTTGCTTTTTAACTACCTTTTCCTTGGCATCCAAAACAACCAAAGTTTGTGAACCTCACTCTGTCCCCAGATGGAGTGTTTTTAAGTTTCTTTTACTACTATCTTCTCTAAGTATATTTGGGGGAAAAAAAAAAAAAAAAAGCTCAAGAGAAGGAACTATGTTTTTTTATTTTGGCAGAGATGTTTGTCTCCTTGGCAGGCAGCACCGGTTAGTTAACATTGTTAGTACTTTGGAATTGTCTATGACTTTTGTCATGTGTTTAAACTGATTAGCCCTCTGGGTGACTTTGGTTTCCAAGGCAGCATTTCTTTTGACAGCTTGCTGAGAGTACAGATGTCTGGACCACAGATAAAGTTCTTAACCCTTATTTCTCATTTGGTTTCCATTTGACTAATAGCGCCTATGGACTTACAAACAGAAGGCAATGGTTTATCTTTTACGATGTTCATTTATAGGCTAACTACTATTGGCTATGGCAAATTTGCATCAGTAGATGCACAGTAAAATATGACTCTTTTTTCACACTCTAATTTCTTTCACATAATAAACTTTGTAGTTTCTACCCTTGCAATATCAAATTAGCTTCAGCCCCTTCATTTCCATTGCTATAATCCATTCTGCAGCCCAACTACTTATGCCTGAAAACAGAACTAGCTTTCTACCTCATCCTTCAAAATATGAGCTCATCTTCAGCTTTATATTGTATTGTTTTCCTCTAACTGATCAATACTTCATCCGAACTGGAAAATTTTTCGTTTCCTGGTTATGACCACATTCCAGTCTCTGCTTTTGTTCATAATTAATTTACACAATATATTTTTATATAGTCTATTGTTCGAAATCAATATTTTAGTCACAGCTAGCCATTGTGATATATCTGATGTAACCTCATAATTTTTGTAATTTTAATACATCAAGTCTTAGTTCTGTTTTTAAAACACCTTAAATTATTTCCTATGTACATTCTCTGTCAAATTGCTAACAAAATTTATCTTCCTTAAGGACAAATCTTGACTAGTTATAAAATAAAATTTCAATTCACATTCATGTAGGCTGTAATTACTATAAGGAACACCTTATTTCCATAACATTTGTGGTGGCTGTATTTTTCTTACTGAACTATTACTAATAAAATATCCCAAGTGTAAAAACATAGATTCCTTGACCCAATTATTCCTCTTTTATTTATTTATTATTTAAAAAATCCATCCATGTACACAAAGAAAATGGATAGTATTGTTCAATGTTTCACTTGTCCAGTGTAAATATCCTCAGCATTTTAATGAGAAAACATTAAAATATCCTTCTTTAATGAAGTAGTTAAATATATTAGGAAACATTCTTATGTCATGGGATAATACAGAGCAATTGAAAATATGCCTAGATCAGTCAGCAACAATCATCAACATGGAAAAATTGTCAATATATATTAGAAGTGAAAGATAGCAAGTTTCAAAAAATCCCTCCCACTGATATAACACTTAATAAAAACAAATGCAATGAACAAAGTCTGAAATAATTTGTCATTAATTGTTACTTCTCAGGAGTGTATATTTGAGTGTTGGGGATAAAGAGACCCTCTCTTTTTTATTCAGTTTTCCTTTGTATTATTTGAATTTTAAACAAAATGTAGAATGACAAATATCTAGCTTCACAGGGGGTTGCATACTGGAGACCTGATGTGTTATTGTTTGTTTGTTTATTTTTTACTTCACAACCACATTTACAGCAAACAACTTATTAGAGTCAGTTAGACTGCTAATGTCATTTTATGGAGCACTGGCAAAAATAGAAAAATCCTATCAAGCAACTCTGGTCAAGTCCTGTCTAATGTATAATCTCCAATTTTGGGTACCAGATTTCATAAAAGAAATTAATAACCAGTGTGACTCTGGAGTAGAATAATCAGTGTGATAGTTTATTTTATGTGTCAACTTGACTGGGCTAAGGACTGTCCAGAGAGGTGGTAACATATTATTTCTGAATGTGTTTGTGAAGGTGTTTCCAGAAGACATTAACATTTGAATTGGTAGACTAAGTAAAGAAAATCTCCCCTCCCCAGTGCACTTGAGCTTAATCTACTCTGTTGAGGGTCTTAATAAAACAAAAAGACAGAGGAAGGGCAAATTTACTCTCTGCTTGAGCTAAGATGTTCATCTTCTCCTGCCCTCAGAATCAGCACTCTTGCTCTCTCACGCCTTTGTAGCAAGATGACAAATTGGTCCCCTAGGTTCTCAGGCTCTCCGATTTGGACTAGAATTACAACACCAGATTTCATGGACTTCCAATTTACAAACAGCAGATGATGGGACTTCTGGTCTGTTTCTCCCAAGAACCCTAACTAATATTATCGGGATCTAGAATTCATGTGGCATCAAAAACTTTAAACGCTGAGGATATTTACACTGGACAAGAGAAGATTATATCATTTAAGACGTTTGCTAGAAAGCAGCAGATTACTTACATAAACAAACTTCTTGTTTAAGGAGATAGCTTATGGTAAGCAATTTCAGGAATGGTCACTTCAGCCATCTTTATGATTATCTTACATTTTTCACTCATAATTGTAAAATGATCCCAAAAATCATATGCTTTCATGAAAATATTAAAAGTCAGGAAGAAGAGGGGAGCAGTCAATTCTCTTGCTTCACTGGTTAAGTGTCATCAAGCAGAACCTCTCCCTGTTCACATGTCAGCCATGTACAGAGAAAGTGGCCACATGGTTACACCATATAAACTAAAAATCTCTAAAACCTATTCCAACTCTAAAGTTCTAGACTCTCCAATTACCTCCACAAATTTACTAATCCACACAGGAGAAGAAACCTTTCAGTACTGTTAGAGAAATAGAGTACAACCTTAATTTTAAGGAGCCCAAATCCAAAACTTGAAATCAGCTAATCTAGCTAGGAAAAAAAACAGCAGGTAATATGCAGTCGTGGAAACAAAATATCATGCCTATTTACTAAGCCGCCTGTAATAGTAGTGATGTCACATTCAAGGGAGAGAAAAAAATAATCATCTCGCATAGTTACAAATGTCATTTGCAAATCAGAAAATTATTAAAGTCTTGCCATGTAAAATTTTTGATAAATCAATCTAAATGTACAATTATTATACTCTGAGATATATAGCACATTCTCATAGAAACACTTTTAATTGTTTATTTTAGAATCTCATCTCTAAAATTCAGCACCATATTCCCAGATTCTTTTTTTTCTTGATGTGCTCGGCCAATTCTTTTCTATCACCATTATCTACTAAGACTCCTTACTATGTGGAAACCATCATTATTTTCATTTCACATTCACTGAGAAGATGGACTTAGGAGCTAGATAGTGATTATACCATAGTAATTTATAAAGGTCTTTTTAGAATTGGTCTATTTTATATCTCCTAACGACCAGCCCACTGAGTTTTACATTATCCACTATTACTAAACCTGTGGAGATGCTTCATAGGATTCAGCCTTAATAACAATAAGAAGGCAGATGGAAGTACTTATTTATAAAAATTCAACATCTACTTTATTTACTAAGCTGTAAGTAATGGCCATTACATTGACTTACTTTCCTTCACTTTACTAAACTTCCAAGACTATTTAGTAGTTTTTTTCATTATCTTCTTATTAATTTTAAATCCAAACATTAGATTTATGCTGCACTATCACTATCTCTTAAATAGAAAATGCTGTTTATATCTTATCTTTTCAATTAATATACATTTTATCTATCAACTTTAAATTGTCATTCAATTTCTAATAGATTCTTTATGAAGTTTGACCAGCTTTCTGCTAAAAAAGAATACATCTGTTCCTCAGACATTATCAGTCATCAACAGCTAGCAAATAACAAAGTCTTGACTTAAATGAAATTTCTGAATACTATATGGAGGAGAATATATTGGAATAAAAACCATTTCTTTGATATCTAATTTAAGGCATGCCAACAAAGTATAATTTATATTATAATTTTATATTTTTTAAATTAAATGATTTAGTTAGGTTTTAAAGACTATATAAAACTCTATATCATTGAATGTATCTTTGCTTATGAGTTTGCATTTTTACATCAAGATTGAGTTTGGAGCATGCAGTGAATTCTGACACCAGCCACCCACAATTCGATCAAACTTCACAAATTAACGGCACAATCCTCCATTAAACTGCCCTTATTTTAGACATCAGATACAAATTGAGGAGTCCCCAGGACACCTTCACTTCTGACCAGCGGGCTGCAAATTTAGTGTTCTCATTATCCGCTCAGGTTTGATAATTCACTAGAAAGACTTACAGAACTCAGCATAGCCTTTTACTCATGATTAGAATTTTATTACTGCAAAAAGATAGAAATCAGAACCAGCAAAAGGAAATATGTACAGCATGAGGTCTGAGAAGTTTCAAACAAGAAGGTTCCATTGCCCCCAGAGACACATCACCCACCTGGCACACTGATTTATGAAACCATACAGAGAGTATTGTCAACCAGGGAAAATCACCTGAGCTTCCCGTGTCCAGGGATTTTATTGATGTTTTATTATGTAGACAGAACTAATTAAGTCATTGGCTACATGACTAAACTCAATCTCCAGCCCCTGACTCCTCCCCAGATAAGTCAGGCTGATCCATATGGCTCAAAGCCTGGACTATCTAATCACGTGGTTGGCCTTTCAGCTCTCATCCTGAGTCATTTAGTTAGCATAGACTATCTAAAGGTCCACCATGAATTATCTCATTAACATGAACTGTCAGGTGTAGCCCAAGGAGCTCACCATAAATAACAAAGCACTCAGGAAATTTCAAGGATTTAGAAGCTACCTCTCAGGAACTAGGTACAAAGTCTAGCAAAATTCTTTATTCTAAGGGTTTATAAATTACTTCCCAAGAAACAGGAACCAAGGCTATCCAAATTTTATATTACAAAGGGCAGGGGGAAGAGAATGGGAGGGAGATATTTTGTTATTTATAATCTATTTCATATGAAATTCAAGATTTCTTTGATCTATAGAGAAAACTGTCAGCATACACTGAGAGCAATAGAACAGACTTGATGTTTAACACTGATCAGTTTTCTTACATCACCTCTGCTCCAATAGCCAATGGTTCAGTGGAAAGAATAAATGGTAAAGAAAGCTCCTGTCCAACATGTACCTGTTAGTTGAAAAACCATCAGGGCACAATATTAGCAACCATATGTAAACCTATAAAGAGTTTCCTTTTACTGTCAAATGTAGCTTTTTTCAGGAATTATGCTTCTATAAATCCTGACGAGTTTTCTTATTATGTCAGAAAACTATGTTTTAATCCTATTATGAAAGGGTCTTCTACTTTTTTTTAAGTTTTCGTTTTCATTTACTATATATATTTTTTTACTTTATGTAAACATTTGAAGCTGTCTATTCTAAACAGAACAGCTCCTTTCTCCTGAAAGAATAGTCTCAAAAAACACCATCAAAATAACTAGGAAAAAAATAACTCTCCAAATAGAAAATGCATAGCTTCATGAAAGTATACCTATCACTATTTTTTCAGAATCATCATGAAGCTTTGGTTTTGTATGCACTATTTTGTTCCCCAAAAGTAATCATACATTTTGGAGAGAGCTTTTGATAAATCTAAGACCTAGATAGCCAAAAGTTTGAATATTAACTTATTTAGCCAGATACTCTTGATAGCTGAGCTGGGTGAAGTAACAAGAATGTTACTCTTGAAAACTTCAGGGATAGAGAAGATAAAGCCAACAAATAATTGATTTGCTTTTTCATTGAAATATTCTTGAAATCAGCTGAAGAATTTGGAGATTTATATACTCTAATATTAGACCACTCATAAAAAGGATTGAGTATAGTTATGTTAAACTAACTTTTCTGTTGAAATATAGTCACTTAATTAAGAAAATAATTCACAAATTTATGAGCTTTTTTCTTAGAAACTGAAACCCAGCTTTCGAGTCAGTAAGACAAAGACTCCTATTTGAGTGACTGAGAGGCACACCACACACACACACACACAACACACACACATACACACACAACACACCTGTCATGCAAATGCAAATGCATTAATATGGTTCCTTTAGCTGTAACCTTATATTCATCACCAATGAATATTACTACCTACAATATCACTAAAGATGCAAGATGTAACTTTGTTTACTGAATTCTTTGATTAAAGTAAATTCTAAATAAAGTCATATAAATACCCAAGTTGCACTAATCCTCTGACCTCTCCTTTGAGGCACCATTACTCTCATTATCTACCACAAACAGACCTATTACTAGTGCATAATGAAAGTAAAAATGTGTTTTTCTGATTCAGAATGTTTGTTTCATGAACTCTCTATTTCACTCCTTTGCATTTTCATTCTCAAGTCCAAGAGTGTAATAAATATTATGATGATTTATAAACACAAACACCTAGAATAATATGTTTGCTTAACAAATTACAAAAATCATATTAATATGATCAACATTATTAAAATTATAGAACCAATTATCTTCCATGTAGAGGAAACTCGTCATTCAAAATGCATAATAGCTAAAGTGTTTTTGACTTTCAAAACAGACACTTTTTATTCAGCATATGAAATTTAAGTTGGTGATTCTTATCTAACACAGTTAGGAGAATTTTAATTTGTATTCAGAAATGAACTGCACTTGCAAACAATATATTAAAGTCTACTACATCATAACTATCTTTTTAATTGTCAGAAATGCACATCTGAAGAATTACCCAAGGTAATGTGTAACAAACACCTTTATATTAGGTTTTGATCAATTGAACAGCATATTTTCCCAAAGCTACCAGTCATAAAGAAAAGCCTTCAGCAAAGATGAAACCTAAAATAATTTATTGCATCCACATTTATTCAGAAATCTAAAAAAAAACGCTTATTAATAATTTTCATTTCTCTATATTCACATGATTTTCTTGACCTCATTTCTTGACCAAAATAATATATATACCTAATTATTTCTTTATGTTTTACTTAATTTTTGTAACACAAAGCTTTCAGTAATGGACAAAGATAAGTAATTATCTAAAAGGTATCTTTGCATTTATTTGCCAAAAGTCATTTTACAGAAATGCTTTGTTGTTGCAAATGATAGCCTGTTGGAATACTATTTCTTTTTAATTAAAGAGCAGTCTGATTCCTGTGAGACTTTATGACAAGCAGAAGTAAAATAAGACTATATTTCAAACCTTTCCTAGCCAAACTGGTAGCAAAATACCTAAAACTCTGTAGATTAAAGATTGTGCCCAAGGGTAAATGAACCAATTCTGTGAAGCCTAAAATATATACAGTTGGTGGGGGGGACTTTAAAAATGCAATATTACAAATATAAAATTAAGCCCATGAAACAGTCAGTGAAGAACCCTACAGTTAAATATTCATTAGCTTCATGGTAAATGCATTCTGACTATTCACTAAAAACCTATATATATATTTAGATATGTATATATGTGTGTGTGTGTGTGTGTGTGTGTGTGTGTGTATATATATATATATATATATATATAGTTATTTTTAAACTGGTAAAATCACCAAATCTACATTGAATCATCTCTCACATTTCAACAGATTGAAAATTAAGAATTAAAACCAATTCCAATATGGAAAATAGGCCAAGTGCTGCCAGAGATAAATATCATGCTAAAAAAAAAAAAGCTTTATTATGAACAAAAAACTGTTGAGCATTAAGATAAAACCTGATTATTACAGAACTGTAATTGTCAGCTCTGCTCTTTGAAATCCTAACATTAGGGAAGACCAAATGGCTACCCTTCTTCATCTTGTTGTTGTTTTGTTTTGTTTTGTTTTAAATCTAGCCCCCCAAATTAAAATCTACTGGTCCTTTCAAGGGTCAATAAATCTATGATCATATAGAGAAATCTGAGGTTACACAAACTTTGAAGTTGAAAGAACAAAAATAGACTTGTTTCGGAATTCAACTTAAACCGTCACATGCCATTTAACAATGGGGATATGTTCTGAGAAATGTGTCTTTTGGAGATTTCATTCTTGTGTGGACATCATAGAGTGTGCTTATACAAACCTAGATGGTATAACCTACTACAAACCTAGGTGATGTGGTATAGCCTATTGCCCTAGGATATAAGCCTGCACAGCATGTTACTGTACCACAAGATTCAATTAAGCACAAGAAAAAATGATGCAATCAAGAGATGCAGTAAACATGAGATATATGAGTCTACTGCTGGCATAACATGGCATGCTGTTCTGCAGTAAACTATTTTTTTAATAAGTAGAAAGAGTATATTTTAAAATAACAATAAGAAGTATAGTATAGTAAATGAATAAACCAGTAACAGTTGTTTATTATTATTATCAAGTACTGTATACTATGCATAATTATATGTATTATACTTTTATATGACTGGCAGCATGGTAGGTTTGTTTACACCAGCATCACTATAACAGGTGAGTAATTTATTGTACTATAGTGTTATGAAAGCTATGATGTCATAGGTGATAGGAATTTTCCATTATAATCATATACCATATACTGTGGTATATGTATAGATGTGGTCCATAGTTGACCAAAATGTCATTTTGCAGCACATGGCCATGGTCAAATTATAAATCTGCCTCTTACTTTTTCCGTTACCTGAGGATATAATTTAATTTTATTTAGACTGAGTTTTCTCATTTGTATGAGTTGGGCCCCATAACCCTTACCTTAATGTGGTGTTGTTAACAATTATAAATAATGTATGCAAATGTTTAACATGTGAGAGATTGCATATATAGTACTTTTCAACACTATAAATCTCAGTAGTAGTATTCTCTAACACTGTCTATAGGAAATTTAACTGCAGCCTTATAGTGATGTACAACTGACCAAAGCAACTGAAAACACTAGATATGACTCACTCCAACTATTAGTTTTATAGGGCTATGGATACAGTGCTCGTGGCTATAATTTTGTCCATGATTAAAATTAGTTTGTTTAGACAGATTAATCTAAAATATCACATGCAAATGAAGTTGGAATTTTGCTCAAACATTTTGCCATATTCTAAAAGAAACCAGAAAGATTCATGACTTCTGCATAAGATGTAAAAAAACTGGAAAAAAGCATTGTTTCAAATATTATAACAAAAACAACCAAAAATGCCTGACAATCAACAAATTTAAAACTTTCTTTAACCTATCAGAGAGCTGAGGTCTCAGAGCCAACAACTTTCCTAAAATCTAAGGAGAAAAGCTGCTTCTAGAAAGAAAAGAAAATAGTAAGAATAATTCAGGAAAAAATTTTATTCCATTTCTAAAGGCCAAATGTGGATAGAAATGAGACTATAGAGTCTCTGGGAGTGGAAGCCATGGACAGAAGCTGAATTCACACCTACTCATAAATTCTTCAAAAGCCTCACATGATGCTCACAGGAAAGATTGGGTAGGAACATGAAGCCTGAGAAAACCTTCATCATGCAGGTATTAGAAAGAAAAAAGCAGCAGTGCTATAGAAAAGGTACAAAGTCCTGCTCAGACTCTTCTTTTCTATCCCTCCTAAAAAAAAGCACAAGCATCTGGTGTTAGGACAGCAAAAGCCTGTTGTCTTTAGAGTATTATGAAGAACCACTACAGCTGGGAGAAGGGAACAGAAAAATAATCCTCAACTACTGGGGCTGTGTCCTCAGACCACACCATTATACAGCTCAGCAGGCTTCTTTCTGCAGATGTTGACAAGATAATTTTGAAATTTATGTGTAAAAAAGTAAAATGAACTAGCCAAAATAACTTTGAAAGAAAAAAAAATTGAGGTTTAGAGTAATCAATTTCTAGATGTATTGAAACAGTCAACATAGTTCTGTGTCGGAAGTACGGTAGACCTGTGGACCAATGGAACTGACTGGAGAGTTCAGAAATAGAAATAAACTTACACGTGTATGTTCAATTGATTATCAATAAACATGCAAGGAAATTCAATTGAGAAGGAATAGATTCTTCAACAAATGGTGCTGGAAAAATTGCACATTCACAGGTAAAATAAAAACCTTTTATGCATCTTACCTTATATATAAATTAAATAAAAATTGATCATAGGAATGATTCAGTAAAGAACAAATTGATGATTGGACTTCATTAAAATTTAAAACATCTGCTCTTCAAAACATAAGATTAAACAATAAAAAGATAAACCATGAACCAGAGAAAATAATTGCAAACCACTGATAAAAACCAATAAAGGGCTTGTATTCAAAATATGTTAAGAACTCTCAAAAGTCAATAATAAGAAAATGAATTGGATAAAAGACCTGGATGGAACTTTCACCAAAGGAGATTGAAAGATGTGAAAAAGCACTTTAAATGAGACTCAATATCATTAGTAAGTAGGGAAATGCAAATGAAAACCAAAATGAGAGACCACTATCCTTATATTCTAATTACTGAACTAAAATGGATCAAGTGCTGGTAAGGATGCAGAATCTCTAGAACTCTCATATATTTCTGGTAGACATGCAATAATGGCACATCACTTTAGAAAATATTTTGGTATTTTTGTATAAAATTAAGTGTACACTTACCGTATGACCCAGCAGTCTTACTTCTTAGTATTTACCCAAGTGAAATGAAAATCTATTTTCACACAAAACCTATACATAAAGGGGTGAGTAGGAATAGTCAAGAGGGCACAGTCACATCAAGTAGCCAGGTCCAGGAGGTTCCTCTTGCCTATCCAAAGGACATCTAGTGATCTGGCCTAGGGAAAGCCCTTCCACCTCTGGAAGCAGCCAGCAAGAACTAGTGGGAGCCCAAGTGGCAACAGATAAACCAAATAGATCAAACCAACATGGTAAAGCTCTAAAGATTATACTGTCTTTGGAAAGACAGCCCACCATAGGCACACACTTGCCAACTAAACCTAACTGGGTAACTTCTTGTTAAAATGAAAGATTTAAATAAGACTCAGAATCATTGTCAATACATTAGTTGTGCTATTATAACATAGTTTTGCAAAACATTTCCATTAGGGGAAACTCAAGATCTCTCCGCATTATTCCTTACACAGACATCTGAATTCAGTATTATCTCAATTAAAGTATCAATTCAAATATAAATAAGAAAACCTGTACATAAATTTTATAAAGTGACTTTATTTGTAATTGTCCCAAACTAGAATGAACCCAAGTGTACCTCTCCTGGGAAATGGATAAAATGATGATGGTGCATTTATAAATGGGAAACCAATCAGCAATAAGAGGGAAAGAACTACCAATACATGCAACAGCATTTTAAAATCTCAAATGCATTGTACTGAGTGAAATAAGCCAGATTCAATAAGCTACATATTCTACAATTTCACATATAACAAAACAACAGGGGAATAAAAACCAAGACTGTGGTTTGTAGTGGTTGACTATTAGGGACATGGTGGAATTTGGGGAGATAAAATTTTTTCTGTATTTTATTCCATATCTTGACTATGATTGTGGTTACAACACTATATACTTTTTTCAAAACTTTTAGCACTGTACAATAAAAAGGTGAATTTTGTTATAATGTGAACTTTACCTTGAAGAAAATGGAAAAAAATGTCGCATTTGTTTGACCCTTAAATTCTCAAGACTGATTGTGATCATAAATGTGGTCCCATTATATATCCCATAAGAACATTAAAACTGCAATTATAGCATTCTTTAAAATTATCTACAATCCTGCCATCCTAAGATGCCAGTCTTTCATTTTTCCATGTACTGTCCATGTGTACTATAATTCTATAAGTGAATGTAACACTTATTCTGTTTTACTCTTACTTAGAAATAAACATTTTAAATAGAAACATATTCTTAATCATCATTTTCCATCTCTATGTTATTCTATCTAGTTAAAATATAATTGACTAACCTTTCCTCCATAATGGACATTTGGTCTACATTATAATTTTTTAGGATTATAAATGAAACTTCATTGAGCTTATTGATAGATCTAACCAATTCTTCTTTTGATCTTTTTCCCCTTAAGGTGAATTTCAATGCATGGAATTGTAACAATGAGAACTGTCTTTCATAAACATTGCCTATTTTTAGTAAAAAGATATTTGCTTATTTTACTACCCAGCATGGAAACTAAAATAATTTTATAATTTCTCATATTTGCTGGAATATATAAATATATTATATATAGTATTGCCTACTTAATATATATGAAATGGGGTATTTTGCTTTTCATTTTCTTTGTATATTATTGATTACATTATTTCAAGAGTTTGTTTTGAATTTCATATCCATCTGAGGTATGTCTATCTATGTCCTTTATCTATATGCATTTTTAACATATAAGCACAGCAACTTTGCCATGGATAGTGCCATGGAAAGACTACTTAGTCTTTCTTTAAATGTTCCCTTCTGGATTTATGATAAATCACATTGGGAAACTCTACTAAAATGAAGCTAGGAATCATGTGTTTATCAGTAACCTGCACAGTGGCTACCATATACTAGTACTAGCTACTCAAACATTTGCTGGAAGAAAAGAAGGAAGGAAGGGAGGGAGGGAGGGAGGAAAGGAAGAGAAGGAGGTAGAGGAAGGAAGAGAAACTCAGTCCTAAAGGGAAAACCAATCTTAAACAAAGAGTAATCATCTTAACAGGGAGGTCTTGGAGAAGTCTTTCTGAGATAACACCTAACATTGATAAGTTATATTGTCCTTATTCTCTCTTGAATCCCCTTGTCTTGAATCTCATAATACTTCTGTTACATAGCTACAACTACATCATGGTCTTCTTTTGCTTCTGAAGAAAATTACAAAGAGAAGCACAAATTTAATATAAATTACTGACTTGAGTAAATTTTCAAATATATACATAAAGGGTTTCTTCAGTCAACAATACCTATGAAATATAAATATAATATTTAAATATAAATAAAGTCATATGTATATACCAACACATTGGCATATTTTATATACCAATATAAAAGAAGTAGATGATTTTGAGCTGCAGAATGAAAAGCAAGCATCCATCTTCAAATATATTGCTGATACAGACAGAATAGTAAAGTCACATTGAATATGTTGCCATAGTCACAAAACTTTCTCTAGCTTGTCATATTTTTCTGATTTGATCTGTCTCTCTTTTTGCTACAGAAATTATGATGCTTGTCATATTTTCCCCCCTTTAAAATTTTTACCTATTCAACTTGAAAACATACTTTTTATTCCCAAGACAAGGATAAAATATCTGTGGCTGGAATACTATATTTCTATACAGCAAAAAGTGACAACTCTCAATGTAGTTGGCTTTTTGAGTTTCGATTGTTATTTTGCAGAGAGGAAAAAGTGCTAACGTAGGGGAGGTTTGCTACCAGACCCAAAATGCTCAGTTTTGTTTTGTTTTGTTTTCTGTTGCTTTGCTTTACTTTGCTTTAACTTCTTGTCTCCTGTCATTATACTGCATATGGCACCAATTTTATTTTTGTTTGTTAAGTAAAATGGCAGATATAAAAATATATTTCTGGTAGAATAGTGGGAATAGTGAAAAATCTATCTTTGAAAAGAAGTAGCAAAATTACAGATCGACGGATGCATATTGCCCTGCATAATAAAATCACTTTCCTTCTCCCCCACCCCCAAAAGAATAGCTCTTGGAATATTGGGGGCCCAACTCTGTTAATGCAGGGGAATGATGCAAACATCAGAGCAAAGCTGAAATAATCCTGGCAAGTTGGGAAATGATCATTGGTGACTGACACTGAAGGTTTTCAGAAAGGCCAGAATCAAACATCTCTCTTTTTACTATGAATGACAGAGCTCTGCATTCCGCTGTCGCACAAAATCCCCTTGTGCAGTAGCTTAGTAAAATGAAAGCAAACATTATTTGGAACATTAGCTATAAGTCATGCAAAATTCGGCAGCTCCAATTTGCATTTGAATACTAAATTGAAATGAGCCCAACAAATACCAAGTTTGCAGCAGACTAATAGTGGAAAATACACACTAAAGGCTATTACTATCCAAGGTGGCAAGGGATACAAATGAATGTTGGAGTTCAGCATAAAACTGTCCAGTATTTCATTCATTAATATTTATGAAAATTTACAATTGATTTATGATTTCCCTTTCCTTCATTGAATCACACAACAGAAGCTTACCAGAGAAACCAATTAATATTGACAATGTATTTCATTGTTATAATAACCAGTGGAATGGCTCAATATAAAAAACTAGCACTCTAGATCCCAGGGATCTCCAGAATGTCACAATTTCCAAACTGCACCTTAAGGACAAAGAGAAGACAAATTGGGATTGCAGGGGAAAAAAATCATAATAGAAAAAAAAAATGACTGAGATTAAAGAGAATGCGGTTAAACCTGCAAGATCAGTGAAATTATCATAAAAACAATTTTTTGGAGGGAAAACATGGAGGAAGAGACCAAGGAATTTTTGACATATGAAAGTAAGGGGTATTGGGAAATTTAGTTTATTCATTCATTCACAGATTCATTTAACAATGCATTTACTCATTATCCAATATCTCTGAGCCATCTGGTAAGATCTTGAGACAAAAAGATAAATATAGCAAAATACACATTTTTAAAATATTTCACAAGTCAGTGGGGAAGGTGGCATGGCAGAAAGATGGCGTAAAACAGTGTGAAAGTCCTGTACTGAAATTATGTACCAGGGAAACATTTATAAAGTTTTATGAGGGGCACTAAATTCTTCATTGGCCGTGATGCCTAAGCTAAATCTTAAAAGATGAATAAATGTTATAAATGTGATCAGTTTATTATCAGCATAAGAAAAAATTCAGTATGTAATTTAAATTTTTTTGTTATAATACTGAGAGTTAGACACACATCTAATATTTATAATAAGAGGTTTTAAGAACACAAACTTATTTCCTCTTCCTTTTACTGACTCCGAAGACTTGATGACTTTGACCTTTCATTATATGATGGCTTTCCTTTGCTCACTTATTGCCCAGCTGTTGGAGTTAGAATACTTGAATAAACCAGTGTGATTACTGACCCTGGACCATGTTAGAACCTGTGAGTGGAAAACAAGTCCCCGGTGGGAAAGGTAAATTTCTGTGTGCATTTTGCTATGAAGTATATAAGGTCAGAGCTGCTGATTTGGGGCAAAAGGCCCCAAAGGAGGTTGTGGAGAACCCTTCGAAATTTTAAAGGGCAAAGTAATCTTCTGGACAAAGGTGATTTTTACACTACTCTCTCCATATTATGAAGGTGATGGTTACTTTTTGGGGGTTGAGAGACGCATTGAAGAAATGGAAACCAACATGGAAAATTACTATAATTTGGGAGATTATATGTGAGAACATCTCTTTCTCAGAATTAAGTTTGACCTTAAGTTTGTATATCATCTGAAATGCAAATATCATGTTATGAATCCAATTGAATTGCCCAAAATTTTGTTAGAGCAATGACCCTATTCTTTATATTCTCATATTACAGTATTCTAGAGTACAGAAAGTTATATAGAGACCTCAGATTTTAGATGAGAAACAGTTTCCTGTGTCCTGAACATAATGCAGCCACTTGAGAAAATTTTGCTCTCCATGTTGGCATCTAGAGACTCTTCCTATGCTCACCCCAGTTAATATGAAAATAGATGCCTTCCGAACTGAAGGATGCCAATAAGATCAGGAAGAGAATGTCATACTCTTCAAAGATTTCAAAAATAAAACTTTCTAAAAAATAGAAATCACCAATTACTTCACAACTATTTTGATGTATCCTAATAAGTGAATGCCAACTACACACACAACAACAACAACGACGACAAATCCTTCTGAATAACACATCCCAAGGTAATAATGACAAATACTTATGTACAAATCTTTTTTAGACTATTGTCCACTTTATACAATCATACACTTTTTTAAAAAATAGACTTTATATTTTCAAGCAGTTTTAGGTTCACAGAAAAATTGAACAGTTTGTATAGAGACTTCCATGTACTCCAAGGTCCATAATTTACATTAGAGTTCACTGTTTGTGTTGCACATTCTACAAGTTTGGACAAATGTATAATGACATGTGTCCATTGTTATAGCAGACATATGGTTTTATCAGATATTTTGTTATTTTACATAATGATCTGTAATTTACTTTTTTATTAAATGTCTATCTGTTTAGGGCCACCTATTTTACTTTTTGGTAATGTTATATAATCTCATAAGCATATGTACTTTAATTTGTTTAGACATAGCTTATTCCTAGACATTTAGTTTTTTATTCTACTTTTTATCATAAAGAAGTATACAATAAATATTCTTACTCATGTATATTGCCATTTCATATACAAATTTCTGGATATCACATGCAAAAAAAAAAGCTAGGTAGTATTGGGAAAAGATCTTAGTTGTTGAAGCCATAAAATTTGTCCTTTCAATTACAGTTAACATCATTTACAATATAAGTAGTTATGACCAAGGAGAACCATAGTTTCATAATCAATAAATTTGTGATAATAATAATCCCTTCACAGGATTATGGATATGGAATGAGATAAAACATATAAAATTTATTCTTAAAACTAAAAATAATGTATATGGTTTTATTGCAAAAGGTTTTGTGTAGTTATGAAACTATCAACTTAGTCAGCTATTATCACTTCTCTGAAGCAGGGCCATTCATTGAAATTCACACCAGAAAAAGTTGGGGTCAGGACACTGAACATGGAAAGGAAGATGCCAGTGAGCTGGACAGCCTTTGAAGTGATCTTCAGAACATACTGCTGTGAAAAGTCTACTGGGAGTTTCTAAATTAGTTATGGGAATTAAGGCTTGTGCTTTCCTTCATGAAAGCATGGCTCAGTCTGAAAGCAGAGTAGGCAACAGGAAGCATTAAACAGCTCCCAGCATTATCCTCAAAGCAGTGGCTGCCAAAGTTAAGTATAGTGGCTCCATCATGACAACCCCTGAAGGGGCAGGAACCTTACAGAGACCTACTGACTTTTTTCTATTTCAACTACCTTGTTAAAGTAGAAAACCCACTCTGGAAATCTAGGAGTGTCCCTTCTAAACAGTAAGGATTAAGAAAAGCTCAAACAGGCTTTGTCACATCCAGTCTCTGAAAAAATCAAGAGAAGCAGGCTGTCTTTGCTGACAAGGACACACACATACTAATTCAGGCAATGAATTATCCTTACTTAATGTAGGAAGGATTTAAGGGAACCTGAGTTCAGGCAATGAGTTAGTATGTGTGGTTTGTTGCAGAGGAAGCAGAAAATTCATACATTGCGACCCTCCGTGGGCTTTGCCCTCTAGGGGAATCCTTTCTATCACCACGCTCCTATATCTTCCCCTTATTTCAGGAGTATTAGGAAAAAATCTTGTGATCTTGTTGTGAAGAACTTCATTTACCTCTCCCCAGGAGAGGAGTGATTTTCTAATTAGCAAAACTGGCACTCAGAGCACAGAACCACAAAAGCCCAGTCTACATGAGCCTCCTCTTGGAATCCGGTCTGTTTGTGGGCGACATGTATTACTCACTCCTCCACACTATGAGTAGCCTTTGCAGGAGTGGAATAGAGACCTGAGTTCTCTGGATCTCTGCCTATGACGTGTGAGGGAATCAATTCATGGAAAAGGATCTATTTTGATCTCAAGTTCATGGTTGCTTCCCTAAAATATTTGGCAGAATAAATATGGTATTTTGATCTTAGACTCCTGTGTGTATTTCAAAGCTGGCTCAGAATTTGGGAGTGAGAGGTGTGTGAAACTGAACAAATACAAAGGATATAGCAATAACCAACCAGAGAGCTGTCGAAACCAAAATTGTTTAGGCTGAAGCAGAAAAAAGACAATGACTTCACTGGTTTCCACTCTAGCCTCTGGCACTTATTTCTTTCATCTGAACCTTTTTTACAATTTCAACTGCTGGCTTGGGCTTCACGGAGCCACTAGGACGTATCCTTACTTAAGGTACAAAAGATTTAAGGGAGCCTGAGCCACTAGGACGTATCCTTACTTAAGATACAAAAGATTTAAGGGAACCTGAGTTTAACTCGAGGCAAGTTCCCCATGGAGCTACTGAAGCTCAAGATGCAGGGCTTCCCTTGCATAGGTACTTCCCAAGGTTCAGTGCATTCTCTTTCTGGAACACTGGGGGAAAGCAATGGCTTTGGTCAAGCATCAAAGTATGAGATACTCTTGCCTTTCTGGTGATTACTCTTTAAGACCCTGGATAACAGGAAGGGTCAGTGAGCTTTTAGCACTAACTTTACTCAATCTCTAGCAACAACCTGCCCCTGCATATCTCTTTGAGCAACAAGATGCTATATTTGACTCCAAGGAGAAGAATAAGAAGTAGATGCTGCTTGCTTCATGGCAATCTTCTCCCTAAAAAATAGGTGAAGATGGGGAGGTGATGGTGTTGAGAGACTTGTCAGTGACAACAAGAACCTGGCTGAGCTGGACCACCCGTATCATCAGAAATCATTCCAAGGAAAAGTATAAGCCTAGAAATCCTCAAGGGCTTGTTCTGGACAAGAAACCTGAAAGCAATCAACTATAGAAGTTACAGATGTGGGATTACCAATAATGAGATGTAAAAACTATAATAAACACATTTTGATTAACCAAGCTATTAAAAATTTTCTTTTTCTTCTCTATATTGTAAAACAATATTTTTAAAAATCATTGTTATATGAGGAGGCAATCATAGAATATGCCAAATAGTGTAAATATATATACATACATATATGTGTGTGTATATATGTATATCTTAGATACATATGTACCAAGTAGTTAATAAATGTCATTTCACTGGATTTATGGCAGTTGTGATACTTGTCAGATTTTAAAATTTTGTGATTTGTTTTGATTTCTTTTCTGATTCTAATAAATTTTCTTTTGCCAACCAAATTCTATATTTACAAGTTTACATTTTTAAGAAGGGTTTCAAAACTTATATAAACTTTTGATACCCACAATATCTGCTTCTACATCTGCTCAGAAGCAAGCATAAAGTTGCTTTTGATGTTAGATTTTCCATAGCTTGGTAACCTGCTCTTCTTTTTTATTTCTCTATATCCTCATTGAAAAACTGAAAACTTCTTTTAAATACTGATGAGCCATGGAGCATAATTGTCTCTGGATAGCATGTTATGTAAATGTAGATATAAATGCAAACTATTTGGGGAAACTATTACTTCATTTTAATCATTCTTATATCACTATAGCATGTGCTTCAGACACTATGTCCTGGCCAACAGAAGTTCTTCTTGCTGAGTTTGTCACTTAGTACCCAGCTTAGAGATAAATCTAATTTTAGGTCCCATCACCTGTACTTTGTTCAGACACAAATATCAGGACTTCCTTCTTAGACATGAGAGTTTTGGTTATCTATTGCTGTGTAACCAACTACCTCAATTATTAGCATCTTAAAATAATAACCATCTTATCTTTCACATTTCTGTGGGTTTACTGTGCTCAACTGAGTGGTTCTTCTGTGCCAGAAAATGTGGGCTGGGCTGTAGTCATCTGAGGGTTTGATTAGGCTGGACCATGTGAGATGGCTTATCACATGGGCTCCAGCATCAACTAAGAGTCTATCTGGCCTATCAGCCAGACTGCCTTTACATGGGCTGTCCATCTGTTCTGGGTTTTGACAGGGTGGTATCCAGAGTCTGAGTATCCCAAGAGTGTCATTTTAAGATTAAGAAAGCAGAAACTTTCAGTCTTCATAAAGTCTAGGCTTAGAACTGATTTCTATGGAGAAATCAAATCAACCTCTCAACGGAAAAAAATTGTAGCTATTTTTAATTCACCATGCAAGGATACACAGTCAGATCCCAAAAATTTACCATTAAAGTCCCAGAGAGTAGTTGTTATATAAAGTCAATGACTCTTGGGTTAATTTTTTTTTTAGTTGTTGTTTATTTGTTTTGTTTTGTTTTGTTTTTCTTGGTACATTTGCCTTTGAATTCTACCTGAAATTGTGTAAGCTTGGGAGAGGATTAAATCAGAGTATATTTGTTTGTGATAAAGGACAATTTGACAACTCTTTATCCTTTTAGCATCCATTTCTCCTGTTTAACAGAGCATTATATTCATAATGAGAAAATAAATCTGTTAAGAATAAAGTTAATCAATATTATTGAATGTAAATTCATTTTTAACTCTTAGGTTAATCTTTCAAATTTACTTTGACCCAGGCAATAAGAAATTGATGTTAGTCAATGTGCTTTTAAGTACCTGAACTGAGAGACTTCCTTCTTTCTAATAAAATAATATAAAGAATCTTCAGAAGAAACATGAATGTTCTTAGTAACCTGAAAACAAAAGACATGCCAAACTAACCATTTTTCAAATAATATTTTACATGAAAATTCAAGATTTAAATTAATTAGACTTAAATTTAATAAAATTAATTTTCTCCCTGGTAGATACAGTAATTCTTATATGGCAGAGTCACACCATCTGTTTTGACAGTAACATTTTGGGGATTTCTTAGATAACATATTTACAAAATCATTATATATGCTATTAAAATTGAAGCAACAATGGTAGCCTTTAAATGCACCAAATCTGATTTTTAGAATGGCCTAAAGAAAGCCTCAAGCCATCTCTACATGACAGAGTCTAGGGTAGTGATTTCCAATATAAACTAATTAAGAGCTGTCATGGGATTTTACACCATCTGGCATCACATAAACTCAAGTCTTCTCTTAATGTTGAAGTTCAGGAGTTTTACCCTTTCTAGATTAACTCATTTTGGGATTCCACAGTGTATGCAACCAGTAAAAAAAAAAAAAAAAAAAAAAAAAAATGATACATACACAGCGCAACACTTTTGATATGTCATTAAGCCATTCCCAAGTATTTTTCTTACCCCACTGTTGTTAAAGTTACTATGGCCGCTATAAATTTTTCTCCACGACATTAGTCACATAGTGATGTCTCTAAAACCTGTCATGATAAAGTAGGCTTCTCATAGGCAGTTTTTTAACTGTTGCAAATGTCCCTTTTGTCTGTGGTGTGACAAATGGAACAGCTCATTAGAACAAACTGGTAACCTGTTTGCTGAGGTTCTAGATAAAAATCTGGGAACTAACACAGCGACTCAATTCTCTTTCATTAAGTTTCAGATATTGCACTCTTTGTGAAAGTCATAAATGTAATTTCTGGAGCCAGGAGAAAATTTAAAACAAGTCTAATCATCTTATACAAAGAAGTCAATTTATTACATAAATAGTTTATTACATACATGAGTTTACTAGCATTAGGGACATTGCTTAGATATGATTCTACCCTAGCTGTATTTAAAATCATCTATAAACCTTTTAATTAAATAGATACTTGAGATTTATATACCCTGTGTTTATGATTAAAGCAGGAGATTCTAAAGTAAGTACATAACTTAGGCAGACCCTTCCTTATCCACAGGCCAAGCTTATCAACACTTGATAATTACTCAGGTGGCAATACCAAGGACAGTAAAATGACTCTCATTCATTCAGTAATAATTCAATTTCAGTATCACCTATTTGCTAACACTGTTAACTATAAAAGCTAGTAAAGAATCAGGATTTAAGATATATGCTAGAATATTTTAATCACTGGCTTAACAAAGAGGAAACATTTACAACTTATTTAAAAACTTAAAGAAGTTGTGATTGAGTACTGGGGTTTAAAAAAAGAAGAGAAATTATACCTTTCAGTATAACTTTTTGAGGTTAACGCATCAATGCCATTGGATTCACCCAAGGAAAAAAATTGCTGATGAAATAGCTACAAAATGAGAAGAGCCATTTCAAGCCTGCCTAAGGTTACACAATTTCTATCATTATTTTCTCCCTTTGAAGACAATCATAGCATAGCTATATCATTGACTACTGACATTATAAGAGAATGCCAAAACATCAAGCAGGTATTGATATACAGCAGAAGAGCAGAAACTGCTGATATTGAAATGAATGTAATGCACTATTTTATACCAGCGATACTTTTCTTTTAGTGCAGGAAGAGCATTTGACCAAAGATTGCCTGATGGCACTAGTTGTACATTACTCGTGAAAAAAATGTATCTACAGAATAGAATTAAAAAAAAAAAATGAAATGGATAGGAGCTCTCCTTGTTAAGGAGTTAAGGATTTCCACAATCCATACCACAATTCAGCCTTTAAAATTAGAATAGAATGAGAGCTTCTTGGTGATTTATTTACTAATCGCTTAATTATGTCACCATATATACACTGTGAGAATCCACTGCCCACATTTACTACCACATGCTCTTCCTTGTACTTGAAAGAACAGTCTCAAATGTTGAATACTTATTTTTCTTATTATCTGGCTGTTTCCAGATTATGCTGTGTCTTTCAGCCTATTAAATTCATAGTTAACTTAATGGAATCTCGGATTGACATATCCTTGATAGTATATATAATATGGAAAACTTTTTTTAATGTGCTATTGACAAGTTGTCAAAATGAATCATATTCCAAAATTTTTTAATTAAACTGTTATTACAGATAATGATCATCGAATCTTGATATATTATAGGAATTACATTTTAAATTTCTGTGTGTAAATTATAGAAAAAATACTGACATATAAACACTACAGTATGTGTCTAGACATTTGATATAAAAAGTTATATAGTCCTTGTTTCTACATAAGAAATAAATAAAAAGCCTCAGTTATGTAACCATATTGATTTTGGAAAACATTATCAAAGAAAAACTTTTTATGCCATTATTTTCCTTGACAGCCATATGTGGAACAAGGGAGTCAAATAACATCACTCGAATCTTTACATATTTTTATATGAATCACTATTTCCAGGTTTCTCTTAGCCTTAGCTATGAAATGGTTAATTAAAAAAAAAAAGTGTGTGTACGCAAATACAGTTAATCATGATTACTTTTGTTTTATTGGTTTTAGATCATCGTTCCAGCTCACTGAAGTCTGTTTTCTATCTTTTTAATTTATCTTTCATTCTTTAAAAAAAATTTTCCTTTAGTTTTATTGAGATATAACCAACATACAGCACTGCATAAATTTAATAATAGCATAATGTCTTGACTTAGCACAATAAATTTAGTTAACATCCATCATCTCGTATAGATAGAAAAAAAAGAGAAAAAATATTTTTTTTTCCTTGTGATGAGATGTTTTAATATCATTCTCTTGGCCACTTTCGAATACACCATAGAGCAGTGTCAGCTAGCATCGTCCCGCTGTGCCTTACATCCCTAGTACACACTTACTTATACCTAAAGTTTTTACCATTGACCACCTGCATGCAATTGTCCCGCCCCATCCCCCACCTCTGGTAACCATGAATCTGATCTCTTTAAGAGTAATTTCTTTAGTCTTGTCCATATTTTATGGTTTTTTTACACACTATTATTTCTAATAACATTGCTTTTACCACAATTAAAATAAGGACATTTTTAATAAAGAGATCTATCCTGGGCTAACACCATTAAGACTCTTTACCTAAAGCACTCTACAAAGGCAAGACACATTGCTGGATTAAATAAGTAGTAAGAGTTATCATTTCTCTATCTCTCGACATATTATTCTTTTTTCAATTACCCTAATCAGTCCTACTAAATTACTAATCAAGTGACACCTCAATATTTGCCTAAATCATCTTTACTCAGACTGAAGTGGCTTTAGAAGATACATATAAATATATACACACACATCCACATACTTACACACACATACACAGTCTAGATGTTTCCCTGTCCTTACCTCTTTGTTGTAATTATTTTTGCCATAAGGATTAATCTTTTCTGTATCTATAGGACTGATGAAGCTGGATCAAGGTTAATATCTGCATACATGATACAAGTCTTGCAGTTTAATCTATTAAGTACCATATAAGTACCAGGGTTCTTATGGGCTATTTTAGAAAAATCTTGTTGATCAACAATGAAGAAATTATTCCCAGGATCCATTGTTTGATAAAAACAGAGCCGTTTAAAGAATTTTTTTCTAGAAGACTGACATTGATTTCCCTATAATATTTGAGAATTCGCCAAGATTCAAATTAAAAAAAAAAAAAAAAACATAATAACCCTTCTCCAGACATCTTAGTTATTTCAAGAGGAATATCTTGATAGTGTTACATCTAGTCTATAGAAATAATATATCAGAGTTGTCCCTATGTATTCTCCTTTCAGTTGGATGGATTTTTTTACATGCTTCAGTGAATGTGGGTAGAGTTAGTATAAAAGCTTTATTAACCCCAAGGAGGCCTCCTTTCTCTTGTCTTATTGTCATTGATGCAGAGATCTCCTAATGTGATAATGTAAAAAGTTATTTAGAATATTCTTGAGACATATTTTGTGCAATGGAAAAGAAAATCAAGAGTACTTAATCTATTAAATTTGAAGGTAGTGTACTTCTTTTAAAAGTTAATTAAAAATTTGTTGACATAGATCCTGCGACTATTTCAAAAGAGGAATGTTAAAAAAATTAAACTCATAAAATAATAGCAGTTGTTTTAGGAACTGGGAGATAAAGTTGAAAGGGTCTTGTCTAAATTGTCCCATTTAAAATTGTGTCAGGTTTCCAGTCAGAGATAAAAACACATATCTGAATGGAATCACAAGCTTTAAAAACCACTGGGCAAAAGCATAACTGGTTTTTGAGTTAGGCATTTTGATCAATTCATTAAAACTTCAGCTCCTAAATTTGTTAATGACATAATGTACTTTCAAAAGTATTCTATACCTGTCAGGCAGACAGGGGTTATCTTTGTTACACAAGATTCAGAAGTTTGGGCAAGTCTTTAATTCGTATTTTAAAAAGGTAAATGAAAGTAAATGTCATGTAGTAGAAGTGCTTGCAGAGTTCATCCTTTTGGAAAGCTATTTAAAAATATATTTTTTAAAATAAAAAAATTTTAAACGTGCATTAGCTTTGGTTTTGTTTGGGTTTTCCCAAAAGTAGAGAGAGAAAGTTAAAAAAAAAAACACTAAGATAAGGTTTAAACACAAATAGTTTGGTATGTGATTTCAGGAAGCACATAAAAGAATGGGGAAGTGGGAGGGGAAGCAGGAAAGCCAATGAGAGATGAGTTAATAAAACACTAACGTCTATGGGCAATGGAGGCTCACTGTCGATGGGGACCACGAGAGACTGTGAAATGTACCTGAGGTTTGTACCAATGAGAATTGAAGTTAGCAGATTTATCTACTAACACTCACCCTTTGTTGATTGAGGGTCACTCCTAGGGCATGAACTTTCCAGTTCATCTGGCCCAATAATGCTAAGAAAACAAGCTACACCATCCAGAGAATACTCTCAAGCAGAATGACTCAGTAAACCATCAGGTTGTATGGAAATTGTACACACGTGATCTCTGAGACATGAATGGGGCGCTGATGCCCTCTGCTTTGCCCTTTGACCCAGGAAATCACATGAAGAAATTTAATCTTTTGTCTTCCCTCTCACAGTAAATAGAGGGATGCTAGCAGTAGAATTTATAAAAGATTTGTGACATGCACATGGTTATGTAAAATTTTTGTTTAATGTTAAAAGTTTATCAAAAATCCATCTTTTCCTACAATCAATTCAAAATTCTATTGAAATTATGGTCTATTAAATAATTTTACAAATACATACCTATAATCACAACACATCCTGCTATCATGAAATACTTGATATGATCAGATAAGTATTCTTAAAAAACTGAAGAGATCCTCCATTGGGTTTTCACATTTGGCTAATGGTAACCAATGTCACCATAATAAAAATTAATTTGAAAAAATATAAGACACTCAGAGTATTAGTTTTCTGGTATCTCATAACAAAATGACACAACTTGGTGCCTTAAAACAACATAAACCTATTCCCTCACGGTTCTGGAGACTAAAAGTTTAAAATCAAGGTTTCAATAGGGCCATGCTCTCTCTGCAGACTCTAAAAAAGAATCCTTACTTATTTCTTTTAGCTACTAGTGGTTTGCCCACAACGCTTGGTATTCCTTATCTTGTAGATGCATCACTCCAGTCTCTGCCTCTATCTTCACATGGATTATGCCCTCTGTGTCTATGTTTCTTTTTATAATAACCCAGTGGTTGGACTTAAGGCCCACCATCCAATATGACCTCATCTTAACTTGATCACATCTGCAAAAAACCTATTTCTAAATAAGATCACATTCACAAGACCCAGGTGGCATGAATTTTGGAAAGACACAATTCAATCCAGTATACCCCGTTAAATTTGAATTTTAGATAAACAGTAAACATTTCCCCAAAATAATGCCTATGGTATACTTATAACTAAAAATCACTTGATGTTTACTTGAAATTAAAATTTAATCAAATGTCCAATATTTTTATCTGGAAAACTTACTCCTAGAGAATATTTAGACTCTTCAGCATCACCTCATTTCTATATGCCTTTAGAAGAGACTCAGTTTTTGAAATTGGAGTTTGAAATTAAGGAAGAGTGTAAAAGATTCTCAAAGTATCCTGGGCTTAAATTCAAATGTGCTTTCTCTAAATAATTGCATAAGTATATTGATCAATCTTCTTTCTCTTTTGTATCATTTTCTCTTAGATTCTGAAGTCTTAATGTATTTTATTTTTAAATATTTATTGAGTTATTCACAATATTTGAGAATATATGGGAATAATGAGTATGTGCACTCTGTTCCCAGAGAACCTACAAATTAGTTCTAGTGATGAGAAATACATCTCCCAAATAATTGCTACAAGACAGAGTATGTGCCACCAAAGAAGTATAAGCAAAGTGTAAAGAACCTCAACCAACAAATATCTCATTCATTTTGGAAGGTTCGGATCAGAATTCATGGAGAGGTAGCTTTGGAATTAAACCTTAGAAGATGGATAGAATGGAAATGCAAAGTTGAGTGTGAGAGAATATCCTAGGTAGAGAGAAAAACTTAACCAAAGGTAGGAGTCATTAGCCTGCTTAAGGATAAATGAGTCACCTAATTCAGTGGTTCTTGAATTTTGTTGTGTGTCAGAATTCCCTGTACTCCAAATTTTTGTAGTTCATCCCTAAGGGTGCTGATTCTGTAGGTCCAGGGTGGTTCATTTAAAAAGAAATTTCAAAGTACAATATAGATCAAAATTGCAATAGCTGAAACACAACCTAAGTCTATATTTGTTTCACATAACAGTCGAAGGTTCATGTGGTAGGCTAGCACTGGGTTTGGCAAGAGTAGATTGAGAGGGAAAATCTATTTCATGTTTCCATAACACCAGTTATTTTTAGATCTACTCAAGGATTGAATAATTTTATAGGCAAGAAGTTTTTTCAGTAATATAAGTTCCTTTTTTCCTTCCTTTCACAAATACTAAAAAAAAAAAAAAAAAATGTTACTCATTTCTTATTAAATGCTTAAAAACTCAAAGAATAATTCTCATTTCAAACTAACTTATAAAGGCCTCTTTACTGATGGTTTTTAACTAATAACACAAAATGAAGAAGACTGAATATTCTCAGTTCTAAAACATAAAGCTATACCAATTGGTCATTTATTATAGGTTACTGATATAAATGAATCAGGAGCACATGAGGTAAATTGTGCTAAAATAGAGGAATTGGCTAACTTTTCTTTAAGCCTCCAAAACAAAAAAGTCTAAAAATAAGCTGTAATAAATAAAAATAACAGTGGGAGTCAAAATGCAAATTGTTGCTTATTGTATTTCTGCATTTTAAATAATGTTTAGAAGGAAAACATCTATTCCTCTATGTTTTCACAAATGGCAGTATTTCATCTTTTCTTATGGGTGAGTAATATTTCATTGTATATATGTACGACACCTTCTTTATTCAATCATGAATGGATCTTGAGAATATCATGCTAAGCAAAATAAGTCATATGGAAAAAGTCAAGAATCATATGATTTCACTCATATGTAAGATATAAAACTGAAAGCAACAAACTAATAAGTCAAACAACAAAAACTCATAGACACAAACAACAGTATGGTGATTACCAGAGAGAAAGAGGAGAGGGAGTAGAAAAGGGTAAAGGGGGTCAAATATATGGTGACGGAAGGAGATTTAACTTTGGGTGGTGAACACACAATGCAATATACATATTACATATTATTGAATTGTATACTTGAAATCCACATAATTTTATTAACCAACGTCATCTCAATAAATTTTAAGAAAAATTTGAATAGAGTAGCAGATATGAGACAGCAGCTGTCTTCTATGAAGCCATACATTAGAGAGAGATTTTTAAAATCTCAAAACAGACAAAATATGCAACTCCACACATAGAAATATGAACTTTTTGAGAGGTGTTTCTTGATGGTATGGAAAATGCTTAAAGTCTTTAACTTGGAAATTTCTTGTTCTCTGTATTTAAGAAGGTCTTACAACATTTTCATACCATACATCACCTTTTGTGTAAGTAGAGCACCAAGTATATATTATCGTTTGAAGGTCAATATACTTCTCATCTACACACCAGGCAATAGTGATAACTGACATTTGAGATTTATTAAACACCTGTGTCTGCTCAGTAGAATTTGGTCACTAACAGTTGTGGTGGGTGGGGAGGGATGAGGGCTCCTGTTACTATTACCTTCATCATAAAAGTAATCAGTCTGAGGCAATAATGTCACTGGAGGTCTAGAGGTCCCAGTGTCCAAGAGTACACAGCTTCTTAATGAGAGAAGCAGGACTTGAACCTGATTTATACTCCTAATTAACAATATAATGGTTTTCTTATCATACTATAAAGTTCAAAATTATTTTAGGAAAAGCTTGACCTCACTAAATAATGTACCAGAAAAGAGAATGGGCAATTGTTCTCTTTGCCTCAGATTTGGAAGAAGTATTATAGGCATGTGGGTTAAATAGCTGAGAAGCAACTATTTGAGATATTCAAACTTTATGAGGATTTCATATCTCTGTGGTTTTGTTTTAAAATAACTTCTTAGTATGCGGAACTAATCAATATGATCAAGCAATGGTCTATGAAATTCTATTTTAAAGCAAAGCTGTTAGATTAAAGGATCCAAAGATAAAATCTGAAACTAGTAAGCTCCTGCTAGTAATCCCCTTTATCGTTTTAATGAAATTCAAACCAAGACACAATGAAAGTTCAGAAATGATTGGCTTAGAAAAGAAAATGTAAAAGTTGATTCTGCAGAGTTTTATTTCAAATCAAATCTTAGCCATGTTTTAAAACACTGAAAATGGAAATTCACATGACAGGCCTTTAACTGTCACAGCAATAATGAGGTACCACTGCAATCAAGCAACATTGTAGTGGAAAGTGTGATGCCTATTTTGCCAGGCTGAGTTGAAATAAGCTGTCAATGTTATTTTACCCCAGATAATCAACACAATAACTTCCTACTCAGACCATTTTAAGGGATCCATGGTTTCAGTGATTCTCAACTTTGAAAGTTCTTTTGCAAACAGGTACAAAAGCTGAATATCTAACAAAAGAGAACAGTTAAATTATGTTTTCCTATAGTGGCAATTATCTCATGAAGAATTTTATTGACATGGTAAAATGCTTATGACCTAATATTAATTGGGGGGGGGGGGGCGTACCTTATGCCAATTGAATTAGTTTGTGAGGAATGCCATAACAAAATAACACAGACTGTGTGGTTTAAACAATATAATTTGACTTCCTCAGAGTTTTGGAGGCTAGAAGTCCAAAATCAAGGTATTGAAAGGTTCAGTTCTCCTGAGGCCTTTTTCTGGGACTTACAAATGACTACCTTCTCACTGTGTCCTCACATGGCCTTTCCTCTCTGGCTGCTTGCTCCTGGTGTCTCCTTCTCTGTGTATAAGGACACCAGTCATATTGGATTAGGGCCCCATCCTAATAGTCTCATTTTAGTCACATTTTGAAGACTTTATCTCCAATTAAGGTTACATTCTGAAATACTGGGGGTTGAGGCTTCACCATACGAATTGTGAGGGGTATATTTTAGTTCAGAACACAAATTATAGTCAGATCTTCTCTTTCTATAGGCATATGTATGTTATGACAAAAACTGAAAGGAAATATGACAAAGAGTTAAAAATAAATGAGTAGGGTAAGTAAGGTTAATTTTATTTTCATCTTTATATTCTTCTGAATTCTTTTAAAAATGCATGTTTATTTAAAGAGGAATGAATCAAATTACTAGTCATGAAATATCACAACATCTGATTAAAGAAGCATTATAATGGTAAAGCAATGGACTTCTACACCAATCTATCTATATTGATGATTATCTATTCTTATCTTTCATTCTTTTGTTTTCCTTTTTTTAACCATAAACTATTTCTTCAACAAAAGTTTTAGACAGTAGCCCAAAATGCAATATTGTGAGAAGCAGAACTACTCTCATTGATGCAAGGTCATTTTCTTTGTAACGTGTAAAGAATTCTGCTGCCCTCAGTAAATTTTTAAGTACTTTGAGGACAGAGACTAAGTCTTCTTCATCTTTGAAACTTTTAATCTCTAGCAGTGTCTTCAATTGAACATATATTCAATAAATATGTCAAAAGACTAGATACTCAAGTATCTCACAGCTATTCCTTAAATAAGAAGACAACAGAAAGTGTACTGGATTTGAGTCAAAGCAATTCAGTTCAAGTCCTTGTCCTACTGAATATCACAAGGGTAACTTTCAGCAATCCATGAGGAAACTTTGGGTTTCCTCATATGTTAGTAATGCAAAAGAAAAATTCATTTTCTTAACAGCTGGTTTAGGTCCAGGGAGGGAATTGCCTTTGTTTACAAAGGTCTGCAATAGAACACTTAGGATAGAAGATAAAATCCTGAAGACAGAAGAGAAGTCAAAAAAAAAAAAAAAACAACGAAGGAGGAGGCTTAGTTTCCTTGCAAAAGAAAATGAGTGTAATTTGGTCCTTATCATTGAAGAGAGGAAGAGAAAAGAAAGAAAAATCAAAGATGATATAACAGGAGAGAGAGAGAGAGAGAGAGAGAGAGAGAGAGAGAGAGAGAGAGAGAGAGATGACAAGATGGCGAAAGTATAGGGACACAACATGAGATGTCAAAGGCATTAGAAATTTCTGTGGCAGGGCAGGAGAAAGGCCTACTATACAATTTTAAATTGTTTCCTGTGTACGGTGCAGATTGATCCCTCATCAAAGTCCTCAAAATTCAATAACTGTTCTATTACACTGAAAGCTTTATACTGATGGTTGATGGTAAATAATGGGAGAAGTGGAGGGAGGAGGGATGACTCAATGAGAAAGAGCAAGTCATTCTTAGGAGTAGAGTGAAGGAGCTAAGGCAGCTATGAGAATGTAAGCCATGAGGACTTTGCAAAAAAAAACTTTAAGAAGAGTTTTGAGCTTTCACAATCCATGATCAATCTTAAAAGATCTTAAGTGGTTTTGAAGTCTCAAGTGATATATGGGTCATATGTTAAATGGGATAATTATTTTCCACTACTGACATTATAGAATTACTATATCAATCAAATGAGATAATAACAGCTAACATTTATATAAGACTTACTATATGCCAAGTACTTTTCAAGCACAAAATATTTTTGCTTTTGCTCTTTTAGCCCTCACAAGAATGTCATGAGGTTCCTACTGCACATTTTGTCTGCATTTTATAGGACAAAAAAAATTAACTTGCCCTACTTTACATGCTAATAAGTAATTGGTGGAGTCGATTCCAAACCTGTAATAACTATACTATTATAGCCCAAAACAAAATAAAAATGTAAATTAAAGTATATTGTAAGCAATGTAAGGTATGGTTTCTCTCTGGCACTTAGACTGAGCAGTTATAGACAGAGTTAGGAAGAGGAAGAATGGGAAAAGTATATAAGAATTGTTCTACCCCTCTTAAATAATGACTTCCTAGGTGAAAAGTCACAAAGTTTTTCCTGTTATGGTCCCTCATCTTGAAACATCTTCTGCTTATGTTTTGGAGATTGTGTCTGACATAAGAATTCAGGTACATGGAGAGACTGGGGCTGAAATTCAGTCCTGCATTCATTAGTCAAGCCATATGTTCATTAGGGTACAGCTACCCCAAGGGAATATTTTTTAAATCCCATGTAAAGGTACTTATAGTCTAGCAGTGAGTCTTGGTTTCCTCTCCTTCTTGACTTAATAATCATCTTCTCATCATTAAAGACTCTCTCCACCCCCAAACTGCCCTTTCCCTCAGAGTCCTTACTCCATGCCCATGTGTTGAAGCCAAGAGCTTATTGGTTTCTAAGTCCAAAATGCCCAGTGAAGTGCTAAGAATGCAGAAGATCCAAAATAAAAATATTTTTTCAATAACAGAATAAAGAACAAAATAGTTTTTCCTAGGAGAGACAAGCTAGGAAACCGTAAGTCATATATCCTGGAGAGATTCTGTGTGAGAATCCTGAACTGAAATTGAGTTTTAGCTCTGACCCTAAGTAGTTAGCTCTGACCCTAAGTAGCTCTATGACTTTGGGCAAGACATTTAACCTTTTGGACCCTCAAATTTTCTTTACAAAATCATTGGTTTGGGTAAAATTAATCTTTTGGGTCAATTCTACTTCTTACCTATAACACTTTCTCCTCTGTCAGAAGTATGATTAATGAGCAAACACCCCTTATAACCCCATTGGCCAACCTGAAATTCAGGCAAAACGTGCTTAAAATTACTATTTCATGTTTTTCTTGGTTCAAATATTTATAGTCCTCAAGGATTTGTAAGTTCCCTTCTGTTAGAATGTTGCTAAATGTGTTTTTAACTAGCCCCATGATCCAAATTGTATGTCTTTATTATAATGGCTCCACATATAAACTATGTGACATTAAAAGAAAGTGATTTCTCTATGATAGCTAATTGTTCCAACATTTCTTTTTTGAAATACTAAAAAAAAAAAAAAAGCTGTAGATGAGAGTGAATTGGCTGGAGATTTTAATGCCTTAAGCACTTTAACCTATTCAACAGCTTAGGTCGATCTGCTTGGCAGACATGCCAATAGGAGGGAACATAGTGGGTGGGAAACAAGATATTAACAGGCTCAAAAGCATGGCAATTAGCAGTCCATTATCTCCACATCAGGGCTAGATTGGTTTCTCAATAAGCCTGTGAATTAACCAGACATTATATTTCAATGCAAATCAATTAAATATTTTACTGTTTTTATTTTCAGATTTCTCATGAGTAAATTGATTTATATTTGCTTAATTTCATGTATTTTTGATAAGCTGGTGTACTAAAGGTCTTGATGTTCTGCAGATATGATAGCTATCATTTCTAAATGATATCAAACCACAGAAAAACAGTATGAATCTGAAATTAATATAATTTTATAGTATAATAGAAGTTAAAAGAATCATTAAATGATGGGAAGTAGGTAGTTTTACCTTGACAAATATATATGTATATATTTGAAAATATAATGGCTTAAGTTAAATATATAATCATATGAAATTTTTTTTAAAATTTTGTTACTTATTATAATGTTACTCTAAATGACAGCACCATTTCCCAATTTAAAACTTGAGAGTGATCTTTCACCACCCTTATCCTTGACATCCAATCTCACTGGCAAGAAAACATGCAAATTTCCACTGATGGAGCTGGAGTGGCACTTTTTGTTAATTGCCCTAATTTGGGCTAGAGAGAGAAGCCTTCCATAAGGACAGAGTTAGTTATACTTTACCTAATTTCTTCTATGTCCAACAAAAGCAGGGGCCAGCTAACCCTCCTGTTAGGCTGACTCCTGCACATACTCTGGGTCCTTTCTTGTCTTTTATTGGGAAGCAATTTGTTATTCAGATATCTCAATATCGAATTCACTTTGGCCTTAGCAAAATCTAACCTTGAGTTCTATAGAGGAATCCTGAAACTCTTCATATGTCAAGTCCTTCAAAACTGAAGAAAGCCATGGACTGTCTACACAGTACAAAATCATGCAAGCTTACATATTTCGTAGGATTCACAAACTCCTTGACAGTTCTTCAGAGATCCCTTCCCCCATATTCCAGAGATCTCAAGCTAAGAAATGGACTTCAGCGAATTTTCTGACCAAGTCTCCATGTATCCCACTGTTCCTGAACTTTGATGATTTGTTCAATGCTCTTAATCTTCTTTTGCTGTGGTTCTACTTTGATCTTACTCCATTTATTGTCCTATATATGAGGCAGAAGGCAGGGGCTCAGCTAATTCCTCCTCTCTTTTATTTCCAGTGTGTCCACTGTGAGGCTGGACCACTCTCCTGACCTAAAACTGAATGATAGCCACTTTCCTGACCCCCAGTGCCTTTCCCACCAAAGGAAGATGTCTTTGGTCTAGGTCCTGGATACTCTTGATCTTTATAGTTTCATTTCAAAAACATCTTCAAATACTCTAAAAGTAAAAAAAAAAAAAAAAATCCTCTGATATTGAAATAAAAAGATCTTAAAAATTTATCTTATTTGTTCAGCTTCTTACAACCATGAGTGAATGAAAATTGGTTGTAGAATCACTTCACACATTAAGAGGTTTTCTCTCAAACTACTTTGGGCAGAACTAGAGGCTACAGAGTTAGCGCTTCTTAAGTTGATAAAATAAAAGTGTATCATTAGAACAATCACTCAGCTTTTGGGTCAAGCTGAGTTCTTCCTAAACAAGGTGCTCAGCAGTCCATCTTATGGATTTGTGCATTATGCTGCACTAAGCATATACACAGTGCCATTCCAATCAGTTAAAATAACAGTCATAAGAAGGACTCATTTCTCACTACAGTGTACTTAGAATTAGAGCAGTGCTATTTCAACATTTCAGATGAGAAATCTTTGGTGGAGAAAAATTTTGTACAAAAGGGTAATAGGGAAGAGAAATAAGTAGAGTTTCTGTGACTGAGACTTGGGTAGGGGTTACAACCCTGCCTCCTGATACCCTTCACCCTGAGGTTACCTCTGTGTTGGATCTAATTTGCATATGATAATGCAGGAGATAAATATCTCAATAAACAGTGTGGCTAATGTTTCTTATCTTCCACATAATTGAAAAGGAAAACAGTCCATGATCTCATCACCTATTTTACAAGAGGTCCCTAGTGATGATCATTTTTCCAGGAATTTGAGAAAGCGAATAAGCACATTACTGTTATGCTGAATGACATTGGCTTCAGCTTGTCCCTACGTATCAGTGGAGGTCCCCCTTGCCCCTTTTCTATCCTGTCATCACTACCTGATTTATAACTTAAAAAACAGACTCTATTGTTTCCTGTCCCTTTAGGACAGATTGTCAAGTCCCTAGAGCTTAGAAGAATATACTGATCTCTGATGTCAAACCTTTAGATAACTTTGGCATGTGGAAATTTAGAATCTTCAAGCTATGAATTGCCTGAATACAGAATGAATAATTAATGAGAAACCTCAAAAGACAATTATTGCCTTCTACATGTGGCATGTTTCTGCCACATAAGTCTTGCCAGGAATGCTTTTCATCCCCCACCCAACTATCCTGATTGTGATGACAAACCTAAATCATTCTCAAGACTCAAATTCAACATCACTTCTGTGAAGACTTCCTTAGTGTAAATCTCACAGAGGTAAGGACCATTTGCATTCATTACTGCAATTATTCATCTTTCCTATCAGACCATAAATTCCTTGAGGCAGGATTCATACTTTATTCATTTATACCCTAAAGCTTACTTCAGGGCCTAGAACATAATAGATTGTCAAAAATGTTTATTAAGTGGATAATGCTATTGATATAAATGAGATGCCTCAAAAAAATGTATTGTGAGCAGACATACTAAAAAAGCTGATGATCTAAGTGGTATTTGAGCCTATTGCCAAGGACAAAAAGGCCACACACTAGCTTTAACCTAACTACCAGTCACCTTTAATCCATTAAAAAAAAAAAAAAAAACCTATTCCACCTTTGGAAGAAAATGACCACTGTAATGATAAGAGCATAAATATTATCATATATCTAGATTTTGCTTTTGATATTTTATCCAACCAAGACCTATTAAATATCTACTAGGTTAAAAACAGTTTAGGAAATTTAATTTTTTTCAAAGAAACACATTTTTTTCCAGAATTAAACTATGATTTACCTATAATAAAGTTTTACTAAGATATTTGACTAAATAAACAAATCAAACAAAAACCTAGATCCAATTCTAGCACCTAAAGTTAAGAAGTTAAGATCTATTCTATAAAGTAATAGCAAACTATCTTTTAAAGTTCACGGAAGTGGAAAGAAGTAGAAAGGAAGTATTGTACGTGTTGGCAAATATATATTTTGGAATCAGAAGGCCTATATTTGTAATTCAGCATCCTCACTTACTGGCTTGGCAACCTTGGGCACATTGAGGAAGAGGGGTAGGCAGTGAAGCCATAGAGCTAGATGGGGCTTGATCACACAAAGCTATAGTGGTCTTTGTGAAATTCTGGTTTAGATCTAACTGTAATGTGAGGCTGTGGAGGAGTCTGCACTGTAGAGGTATATGATTTGATCTTCATTTTTAAAAGATAATTCTTGATGTTTTGCAAAGTAGAGACTGGATAAAGTGTGAAAGGAAAGAATTGGATTAAGTGGGAGTGGTGTAGGCAATGAGAAGACGTGATTTTCAGGGTATATTTTAAGACAGAGTTAATAGGACTTACTGTAGAAAGGATATGAGCCTGTGTGGAAAATATAATTCAAAGGTGATTTCTAGCATCTTTGACCTGAGCAAATAGGTAAATAATACTGTCATTTAAAAAACAGGGAAGTCCAAAGGAGGACTCATTTTGCAAAGGAAGATCCAAAGTTCTGTTCTGAAGTTAAGGGGGTTATTTTTAAAGTGAAATTATGTGTCTCAGATTGATAAGATCACTTAGAGTGTAGATATATGAGGTTACAATGTTGTGCCCTGAGCACATCAACATTCAGAATCTGGGAAAAGGAGAAGAAATTTCACACAACACTGTGAAGGAGCAGTCAGCAAATGAAAAGGAAATCATAACTGGTGTCCTCAAGGATATGGGAAGAACAGGTTCAAGGACGATGGAGTAATCAATGATGCTGAGAGACTGATACGAGCTCTGAGAAATATGGAGGTCGCTATTGAACTGAACATTATGGTCCTGGTGAAAACAAGAACCTAATTTCATGGGTCAAAAAGAAGACAAAAGTTGAGGAAATGGAAGTAGTGTATAGATATGTCTTTTTAGGATTTTTACTATGGAGGAAGTAAAAACAATTGTGAAAGGAATGGATTCAAAGAAATATATTTTTCAATGGAAGATATGAGTATGCTGTCCCCTTTCTAATATGAATTTTTTGGATTGAGCAAGAAATGAGAATTCTATCTCCTTTATAAACAAACTTTCCACCAAATCTGTGGTGGGTATTCCAAACGGTATTTATTTCAAGAAATTAGATGAATTAACCTGTATTTAAACTTTGTATAGTCGAGATTCCATTAAGAAAACACAAAAACACTATTCTTCTGTGGTAGCATTTATGTTCACTGGTATTATATGATCAAGTAAAATAATTTCTCTAAATAAATTAAAAAACAGATGCATTTGTATTTCTACATTCTAAAACAGGAAATTTCATATAATGAAAATTTGGCCATTTATTACAAGTGTAGTCCATCATTCTTGTTTAAAGAAGAAAATTTCAGCAAATCAAATACTTTAATTCATGAGAAGGTAAGAAATATTGTTTTAGAAATATGGAAAATTAAACTGAGACTGTTTTTGATTAGCTTCATGTCAGAATTGCCTTTTATATAACAGTGCAATGAACTGTGCTTCACTAATACCAACTAAATGTGTTTTTAATGATGTTATAATAAACCTAAAATCTTGAGAGTGATGCTGTCAAAGTATAATTGTTTCAAATTTGGAAAATAAACCATTTACCCCCAGTGCAATGTTTATTTGCAGATAAGTGGCTTGTTTTCACCTTGGCATTTTCTGATAGCAGGAAAAGACATATCCTTGGTAAAAGTTCTATTATCGTTATCCCGTATTTTAATCACAAGCATCTGGTTGAAGTTTAGTTCCTCTTCAATAAAGAAGAAAACAGCCATTTCAAGAACCAATAAAGAGGAATCTGTGTGTGACAGGCGTGAGTTCCCATCAGAATCATCTGGCCCTGGATGCCAGACAAGACAAGGGAAGGCACCTGCCACATTTGTAATATTGCTTTGAAAATTTCCTAGGACCCCCAGAGAATACTCTGCCCCATGGGAAATTTGGTGTAAAATTTTTCTTCATAGTCGTCAAGTAGATCAGTCCTGGAAATTAAAAAGTGTCTATGATGAGGACATTAGAGAACTAAATTAGAATGAAGCTCCAGGTTACTCATTTCCAGCAATGGCTCTGTAAGAATAGCATAATATTTATATTCAAATAGCATATGAGAGGATGGCATTGTGGATGCCTGTTAAGAACTGCACTCAAGTTGATGCTGTCTGAGATTACACTGTTTCCAGTGTGGTCCAGATGTGCCTGAGCCCTTAATAACCTTCCCTTTACTGTTCACCTCCTCACACCCACTCCATCATTTACAACTCTGGCCTACAAACCTTACCTCTTTGACATTGAGTTTCTTCCCTCAGGATATTTCAGAGAAGTCCATGGCATACTAGATCCACTTCAATTTTTTAAATTGCCTTAAATCATAGCCCTGGGCCTGCTGAGATGCAGAGGCCATGTTTTATAACAAATTGTCCTTCCCTCTCTCCACTCTCTCTCACTAGGTCCTAGCAACAATTGTTAAGAGACTGACTCATTTTTGCGTTCTCCTTAGGCAACCATGCTGCCTGGCTTGAAAATATAAACTAGATCAAACCAACTTCTCTCTTTGAATTTAGAAATGAAAAACAAATGTAGGAGACTGGATTAGCTAACTGAGAAGGAGACAATGAGGCAGAGTGAAGGCGTGAATGAACTATAATTAATTAAATCTTTGAGCATAGGCAGAATGTATGAGTAAACATAAGAAGACAATCAATAGGAGAAAATAATGCTAACCCCAAAAGTGGGGACCCATGAGTGTCCCAACCATCCTGAGGGGGAGCTATTTCAGGTCTAGGAATTCTAAATTCCTGTAGGCCAACTCTTCTTTATTTCCTGCTCTTGGATTTCTATACAATTCCACTTCTTACTAAAATAAACCCACTTTACTTTCATATCTAGAGTGGATTTCTATACTTGAAGAAAAAAATATCTAAATAGAAGTTAGCAATATAGACAGATGAATAACATTGGATCATTTCTGGATAGCTTTCAATGAACTGAAGAGGTGAAACCATCTTCTCTCTGTGATTCTTGGGAATCTGGCCTTAAGCAAAGAGACATAAATTCAGTCCCATATCTTGACAACATATAACATTCTGTGATAATATAAATCCCAGAATACCAACCTGAAAGGGATCCCAGAGATCTTATAGGACTCAAGGTCACAGATCTCTCTAACTTTTGTGGCATAATTTTTTCATTAATCTTACAAAAAACCCTTATGTAAAAAATATTTAAGCATAGATGTTTTATTGAGCAACTCCATCCCCCTTCATCCTCCTCCTCCAAATCAAGAAACCCTGAGTCTCCAGAACTCCATTTAAAAGCAATTAATCTCTCATTTTGTAAGTGGACTACGAAGGATTTAAGCACTGTTATATGAGAACATAACCATGAGGCTCTATCTCTAAGATCATTTGTAATCTCTGGCTCTGTTATACTAATATTCAACTTTCCTATAAGAACTTATTTTATATTTGTTCTCTTTGTAGTCTTGTGAAAATTTCCAACATCATAGGTTTCAAAATATCTTAATATTGAAACATGCATTTTAGGCAAACATTTCATATCACAGTATTTTTAACAGAGTGCATTGAAAATCTTTGCCAAAGCAGATTGGATTTGGGCATCAGCCCAAAGACTATATTTTAAAGTGATGTGGAACCTGTTTCAGGAAGTCCTAAGGTGAAAACTTGAAGCTGAATAATGATGAGGTCTCTGTTTGTATAAGTAACCACAGTATGCCTTTCAGACTGAAAGATATAGTTTACATTAAAAAAAAAAAAAAAAAAGAAAGAAAACTGTAGTGTTGTTCTCTTAAATTTGACTTGTTTAAATCCCAAAAGGTTGGTTTCTACCCTGTATTTCATACCATGTTAACTGCAAAATCTATATATTCTGAAAACAAGCAGCTATGGATCAGTAATGAAAATAACATTATAGCCTGTAACAGAGATGCAAGTTGCTTTCAGGATCCACTCTGCTCATCTTTCCTAGTTACACAACCCCACATTTTATTCTGAGCAACAACGTGCCCACTTAATTGACTATATTTCCAAATTCCCTTGCATCTAGATGTGGCTAAGTTCTGGCCAAAAAGATACATGCAAAAGTGTCATGTTAGACTTATAGGAAGACTGGTTTAAAAGAAGCTATCTCATCTAGGAGGTGTCTATTTTGCTCTCCTCATTTTCCTCATTCTTGATGCCTTGAACAAAGATCATGATGGCTAGAGATTTATAATCATCTTGAATGACAAGATGACCTTGAGGATGGAAACAACATAAGTAACATGTAGTTGCCATTCCAGTTTTTGACTGCCTACTTCCAGACTTGACACAGAAGAGAAATAAACTTCTATGTCATTCTAATGTTGTTTGCTGTTTCCTGTAATGTAAAATTAAACCAAATCCTAAGTGGTTCAATAGCTTTATTTACAATCTATTTTTACAGAGCTATGGCATAGGTCAGAGAAGAAAATTAATGTGATGATTACTTTTGAAAAATTAAAGACACATCTGTTCATCTGCCTGTACTTGTAGCTCTCTTTTTTTAAGTATGGAAATTGTTTAAGAACTCTGCCATTGTTTGAATAAACAACAAAATATCCTACAAAATATGGCAATTACCTAAAAATGTGAAATTATAACAAAATTTACTTTACACTTCTCTTTCATGCTTAACATGTTGAATATATAAGGTTCAGTTAATTGTAAAATCAGGGTAAAACACATTTCCCCTTTTAGAAATCTAAGCGTGTCTAGAATAATGTGTATTTGTTTTCTGGATAGCTAAACACATATTGCTCCTGTCTGTCAAAATAAGAGGATATAGAGAACCCTTTCAGAACTATGTTTCTATAATTATTATTGTATATTAAATGTATCTGAAAAAAGAAACACAAAGACAATCCGATCAATCAACTCTTTTCATTTTAAACATAACTGTCACTTTATGGAGAATATTAAGAATATCCACTCCTTTTCCTTACCTATGAGAGACATTTGCATTAAAAAGGAACATCTTTATTTCCTTAGAGTTCATCTATGCCTGCTGGTTATTTCCCAGCTAAACTCATAATCCTTTTTGCAACATCATAATCATTTACCCAGAAAACAATCAGGGTGTCACTAACAAAGAATTATGATTTTAGGTGGGGGATAAACTACAGGCACAGATAAACTCTGAGGAAATAAAGATTGTTTTATGAAAATGTGGCTAGTAATAAATAACCAGGGATGGAAATCATGCTGAAAAAGAATATCCTATAAAAACAGATTTGAGGACATACAAATAGTATGTTTTAAAATATCTCGTCTCTGAAAGTATGATGCACAGAGTGTTTATAAAGTACCAGTGCAATTTTAATATTTAAAAACTCTGAGTTTACACATGATAAACCTATAAACTAAACTCATGGACCTTGGACTTTAAGAGGATTTTATGAATTTGACCTCAAAGGCAAGGGAAGTAAAAGCAAAAATAAATTAATGGGGCTACGTCAAACTAAAAAACTGCTGTACAGCAAAAGAAAACGTCAACAAGGTCAAGAGACAACTATCCGAATGAGAGAATATTTTTGCAAGCAATGCCTCCGATAAGGGCCTAATATCCAAAATATACAAAGAACTCATACAACTCAATAACAAAAACAAACAAAAAAAACAATCCAATCAAAAAATGGGTAGAGGACCTGAACAAACACTTCTCCCACGAAGACATACAAATGGCCAACAAACATATGAAAAGATGCTCATCATCTCTAGCTATTAGAGAAATGCAAATCAAAACCATAATGAGATACCATCTCACACTTGTTAGAACAGCTGTTATCTACAAGACAAGTAATAACAAATGTTGGAGAAGATGCAGAGGAAAAAGAACCCTCATATACTGCTGGTGGGACTGCAAATTGCTACAGTCACTATGAAAAACAGTATGCAGGTTCCTCAAAAAACTAAGAATTGATCGATTGCTGGGTATTTACCCCAAAGACTTGAAAACTCATATCCAAAAAGATATCTGCATATTGATGTTCATAGTAGCATTATTCACGGTGGCCAAGACATGGAAGCAACCAAAGTGTCCTACAATAGATGATTGGCTAAAGAAGGTGTGGTACATATAAACGATGGAATATTACTCAGCCATAAGAAGAGATGAAATACTGCCATTTGCAACAACATAGATGGACCCTGAGAGAATCCTGCTAAGTGAAATAAGCCAGACAGAAAAAGTTGTAAACCACATGATATCACTTATATGTTAGATATAAATCTAAAGCAAAAAACAAACAGGACAAACAGAGACTCATGGACATGGACTATAGACAATGGTTACCAGAGGGTGAGAGTTGGAGGGTAGATGGGATAAAAGGGGTCATATACATGGTGACAGAAAGAAATCCAACTATGGAAGGTGAATACATAATGCAATATATATATATATATATGCCTTACTGTTAAATTTTACACCTGAAACTTACTGGATTTCATTAATCAATGTCACTATTAAAAAAAAATATCCAACAGCAAATTATCCACTATATTTGTGTCTGTTTTTGATTAGTTTGTTCTTTTTGTTCCTTAGATTACACATGTAAGTGAATCATATAGACAGAGAGGAGAGGGGTTGCGGGGCTGGGAGAATGAGGTGAAAGGTTAAAGAAGTACAAATTAGTAGTTGATAGTTGGTCACAGGGATGGGGAGCACAGCATAGGGAATGCAGTAAGCATTAATACGTTGTCTAGGTGGAGGGCCAGGGGAGGGAGGGAACAATGGGGGGCGATAATTTTATGAACTATACAGATGTCTAACCAATATACCGTATACTTGAAACTAATTTAAATAAGTAAATTAAAAATACATTTTTAATTTTAAAAAAAGGGAAAACAGTTTTTCCTTTACAAAAAAAGTCTATAAATATAGGGAATAATGTTTCAAAAATATTTTTAATAAATTTAATGTTTAGCTTTTGATATAAATGTTGGCTTTATACATCATTCAATCTAATTGTCAAACTCACTGACAGCATTCTTTACTTTTGAAATTGAATGACTTTTGTGGATCATTTGTCAACTTGATCCTTAATTCAGTAATTGATCCATTCATTAATTTGTCTGTATATTTAATGACTGTAGCCTAAACTCATGAAAAGTGATGATAAACATGGCAGAGCACTTTCTAGTTCCCAAAGTGTTTTCACATTCATTACTGCATTTGATTTTCACAACATTCATTTAAGCTAAGTAAAGTTAGTATCTTTTTCTCCATTGAATGATGAAGAAACATTCAAATAAGTGATCTGGAAACTAGTCAATAGTGTAACCCAATAACCTGTGTTTCTCACACTACATGTATCATACTGTCTCCCCTGGAGAAAAGTTAGGGATAGAGATGGCTTATCAGTTGGATCCTGCACATTCATTCATTCATTACTAATAACCATCCAGTCTATGCTAGGCATAAGGTAGTAATAAGCTGGTGTACAGTAGTAAACAAAATGGTCATAATCCATGCTTTATTGAAATGCAAAGTCTAACTGGAAAACATACATTAAAAATTATCCAAATAAATTAATAATTATAATTATCATAAAGAAAAAGGTAGGATGCTATAAGAAAGAAAAAAGGAAAAGGAATAGAAAGAATTCATTTAGATAGAAATTAGAAAATCTCATTGAGCAGATACAGTTTCAGACCTTAGAGATAAGAAATTGTATGTGGCTAACATCATAGTAAGATAAGCCTTCTTCAAGATCTTTCCAACAACTGAATCATAGGGATGAAGAAAACTTTTCTTCTGACTCAAGGCATTGTTTAAAATGTGAGTGCCTGATTACAGAGATAGAAAAATGTTGTAACATTTGTTTGTTCAAGAAAAAGTTTCTGTTCACCTCACAGATAAGGCACAGCATTAAGCAGTCTTAAGGGTAGTGTACCCCACTGACCTGTGCTGTGTGACACACTCTTAACACACTAGGTGTGAATGACTTCAACAAAAATCAAACATCATATTAAAACTATCAAATATAATTTAATGTCAATTTGTTTACCTCAATTGTACATCTAGAGCTGTAAAATTATAGAATTTCACATGGCTATTATACTGCTAGGCAAGTCTGATATAAATTACTAAATCCCAACATGCATGTAAAATCACATGATCATTTGTCTAATAGTTGTGAGAGGCACATGCACCAACTCAAGTATTAGGAATATGGTTGTGATTCTTCTGGAATGTCTGTAACTCAATCCCACAGTCAGAACTAGGTACATGCCTTAAACAGCATGTTCAGCTTCAAAATGAGAGAACACACTGCTACTGCTTCAGGCAAAGGCTCTAATCTTATTTAGTTTTTATTTCCTCATTAGACTAATGGCAAAAGAATTAAGAAACTTTTCTAAATGTGTGGTTATAGGAAGCAAATAAAGGCAGAAGGGGGTCTGATATGCTTAGCCACAAAGGACCTTCATGTTTAATTTCAATGACTTATTGAAAGTCTAATGGTAGTGGTACATTCCTTATCTCAAATTCTGGCCAGAAATGCACTGATGACAACTAGTTATCAGCTTAATTATTATTTCAAAATTCTTGTATTGTAAAAGGCAATGGAATCTTAAAAAATCTTTTCCTGAGCTAGTTCATAAAAGACTCAAGCTATGACTGAATAGACAGAATAGTGGTGGTCCTACATTCCTAATGAGTAGAACAATGCCTCCTTTTGCTTTGTCTGAGGAAAACACAGGAGTTTTATAAATTGCATACAGAAGAACATTTTTCTTCTTCATCAGAAATATGAGGAAGATCTTGTCTTAAAGCAAAGGAGAGTAGGGAGAGTCAAGAATGTTAAACCTAAGTAGACATGCTAAAACAAAAAATAACTTATTTTCCTATCTTAACAGATGAACAGACAATCCCCATTTTAACTATAAATACTAAAATTCAGAAAGTTAGCAGCCTCAGGACAAGATGCCAGAAGAACTTTTGAGAAAAATGATGAAGATTCAAGGGTGACTCACTGTTCTCTATGGGATTGTTGATAAGAGGAAGTGCTGACGACAGTAAAAATTACTGAGGAGTCACACTCTTAATTTTAAGATACTTATTACTGTTGAAAATTTTATTCTGATAGTATGATTGGCTTTCCTGATTGCTTATTTTTCATTTTTGTTAATCACTTTTAATAAAGGGCATTTTTATATTAAAAGACAGAAATGGCTACAGTTCTCTTCATTTTCTATCCTGTCAGTAGCTGACATGTGTGAATGCCAGTACAATTTATTGACTCCAGGGAAAAAGTATCAAAGATAAATTTACACTAAACATCCATTTATCTTGTATAAGAGGTTAGTGACCATCTAGAATCACAGAGAAAACAAAAGAGTTTGAACTCTGAGATACGACTATGCTGTGGTGTTGGGAAACCAAACTGCAGGGATGTTTTTTCTAATAAGTCAACAAACTCCTTAAGGGAAAACTGTCTTAAAAGGTCACAAGATGACATCCATAAAACTATCTCTTCCATGTCTTCTTCTGCCCTTTTTCAAACCCCTGAATTATAAGATCATGTAAAACCTTGAACACTCTAGGATCTACTACTACCCAAGACTAGCAAAATAATTTGTATCTGTTATTTTCTTTGGCTAACACACAACAATCCTTCAAACTGAATGTTGTAGTCAAGGTTCTCCAGAGAAACAGAACCAATTGTGAAGACTAGTAGGTCCAAAATCTACATGGCAAGCTGGCAGTCTGGAGACCCAGGAAAGGGTTGATGCCACAATTTGAGCCCAAATGCAGTGTGAAGGCAGAATTCCCTCTTCCTTGGAGGATTTCAGTCTTTTTTTTCTAAGGCTTTCAAACTAATTGGATGAGAGTCGCTCACATCATGAAGGGTAATCTGCTTGACTCAAAGTCTATTAATTTAAATGTTATTTTCACCTAAAAAATACTTTTGTAGAAACTACTAGAATAATGTTTGACTAAATTATCTGGGTACCATAACCTAGCCACACTGGCACATAAAATTAACCATCACACTGACTCTCTCAAAATAAGATACTATGGGGGTTTTTTCTGTTTTACTAGAACAGACAGTAAGTATTATGTCTGCTTTATTTTGGGTCTTCTTTCTTTTAGCAGAAACTTTTGAAGTTATCAGAACTTCTACAAATGTCAAAACACTAAAAGGAAAAAAAGTGTAATTACCAAAGTAAAAAAATGGATTCCAGGTACAATTAATGATATTGCCAAGTATGAGTTGGCCATCCAATATACATCTTATTGATAACATAATTATTTAAAATGTAATTTAACAATTAAATATTACTTTAAGTATAATCATGTTTATAGAACCTATGACAGTTTCTAGAGACAGAGTTATAATTTCTATTTTTTAAAATTCACCAAATTTTACTTATATGGTCTGCAATATAGACTAGTGTTTGACATATAATATATCATTTGGAAGAAAAAACCCTTATACTCATAATTTTACTAACTTTTATTAGTCTGCAAACCTTGAAATATCAGAGGCATTAATAATCAAAATTTCCATCACCTGGTCAAGTAATCACTTGATTCATTCCTACAGCTGTTACTTTTTCCAGTTTACTCTAGGTACAAAATGGAAAATGCAATGAACAAATGATTTCTAGGTACTCTGTGACCATGGTAGTGTGATGACATGTTGCTTGTCAAGAAAATCTTCTTCCTCCTCCTCTGTGCTGCTCTCAGAAAGTGTCAGCAAAGACTGAATTTCAGTATCTTTTTCAGAAGAGCTGGAAATACATTAAAAGATCAATATACAATATACAGAACCAGGTTTCAACTCTTCATCTATCTTCTGATCAATACTATATGCGTCAAAATCACTGGAGGCAGGCAGATGAGAGGGCTATGTCTCAGAATAGGGCTGTAATTTTCAATGTTCCCAATATACCAAGCCTTCTTTTAATGAGAAATTCTCATCATTCTCCCTCTCCCAAGAAATAAAGCCATGGTGGTACCAAGGAGAAAAGGTTTTATGGTCTTTGGTTCTGTCTTTCACTGATGATTCAGAAGGCACTTCAGAAACTTGCAGAGCCTCAGGGTCATCATTAAGGATATTCATCATTACATTGGCTGTTTAATAGAATCTCAATGAATAGACTGCCTGATAAATCACCTCTTTTGTGTACAGTAAATTAAGACTATGTGGATAGCCAGTCAAGATATGCCAAAACCAAAATTAATGACAACAATTATTTAGTTATTTTATTTTGTTGCATTTTATTGTGGAAAGGAAGCTCTGTCAGAGGGTCTAGTGTGTAGGTGTCTGAGTTTTGAAAAAAGAGGTAGGGTGAGGGAACATAGAGGAGCCTGCAAAATTCAGACTTTTTGGTCTAAGATATCTAGATGGTCAGCCTATATATGCACTAAATAATGTAAAATACTTCACCCTGTGGTGGATATAACTGTTCTTTGGATTCTTTGTTATGCCCAATACAGGCTAAATCAGCGGTGCCTAACCCTTGATCTGTGGACCAATGCAGATATGTGATTTAAAAAATTTTTAACTGGTCCAAGAAAAGAAGAGAAAATAAGAATAAGGTAAAGACTTTTTTTAAAAATATTTTTAAAGAGCTATGTTTTATTCTGTTACTACTTTCCCCTCACAGGTTTGGTATTAAATGTCCTTTGTCTTATGAAATGATGGTGATACTATGGGGTGTTACTTTGCTTTTAATGACTTTAGGGGAAAAATAGCAACTTTACATTGATCCCTTTAAAAAAAAAAAGGTTAAGTGATGTTAGAAATGCAAACTCCAAGAACCACAGCTAAGTGGTCTCCTCCTTCAGAAAGGCACAGTAATAGACCTTGAGTCCCTTTTACTGCGATATTAGATGTCAAACCAATCAAAGGAATTTATAATTCAAGAAGATTTTATTTTACATTTTTTTAGTTTTCTAGAAAAACCTTCCTCCTTTTTCAAGGAATTCCAGTATGTCAAGAATAGAGTGACATGATAAACTATGTTTCTTAAGCACTTATTAGTATAACCTATGCTCCTTATAAACTGATCACTATGTCTTAATGTTCTTACCTTATGTGAAGAAAGGATGAAATGATAACATATTAAAATATGTTATAATTAACAGCCTGGACTAGCTTTCAAAAAAAGAAACTTCTCAATATTCTATTCTAAAAACTTCATTCACATTAACGTAATATACCAAAATTTATTAGGTTAATTAATGGAAGTAAGATAATTGTTTTCAACATAAAAAGAAATGTTGAGGGTTTATTAAATTTCTAATGTTCTCTTTTTCATTTTTGACCCACGTTTGTTTTGTAGCAGAGAATTATCTCTTCACAATAAAGTAGCACCTTTACATGCCCTGTGCTAAATCCTGATAACAGATCAACAAAGGACCCAAACATTTTAAAAATAATGGCCATATAGAGTATACAGTGAGGACAATATATAATTAAGAGAACTAGATAGGACTTCTCAAAATTGTTACTATGCACTATCTTTTCATATAAGCAGGCTTACGTACCTCAGTTCCTCAATTCCACAGGGGCCTTCTACATGTAAGGTCTTAAGGGTAGTTTGACTTATGTTCAGTGAATGCTTGTTGAAGACTGGTGACTCTTCCAAGGTTAGGCTGCAAAGTTTTTCTGAAGGATCTGAAATATTTTATGTCATGCATTGTCAACATTTAAATTCAAGAAAACAATATACAGCATATGGATCTGAAAGTTTTTCCCGAGTAAACTGAATGTAGTATAAAGAGGACCAATACAGATTTTTCATTACTTCTCAATTGTCTAATGTTTGTAGGGTGGGCAGAATATGAGGTAAGCCTGATTTGAGTTTCTAAATTAGGGGATGGGTATCAAGGCATTTAAATCATATTGACTTTTTAAGCAAATTCCCCAATTTTATTTTTTTTAGCTTAAATGAGAAATAACTGACACGTAACATTGTTTAAGGTGTACAATGTGTTGATTTGAAATACTTATTTATTACAAAATGATAACCACCACAGTGTTAGCTAACACCTTCATCACATCACATAATTGCCTTTAATTTTTGTATGGTAAGAATATTTAAGATCTACTCTCTTAGGAACTTTCAAGTACATAATACAGTATCATTAACTATCATCACCACGCTTTACATTCAATCTTCAGAACTTATTCACCTTACAACAGGAAGTTTGTACTCTTTGACCAACATCTCTCCATTCTCCCTACCCCCTAGCCCCTGGCAGCAACCACCATTCTAGTCTCTATTTCTATGAGTTCAGCTTTTTTTAGATTTTCCATCAGGCTTATTTCACACAATCATATAGATTTTCAATATAAATTATAGTTAAGAAAAGTGTCAAATGTCCTGACAATTCACAAAATACAAAGAAAATCAAGTGATCCTCTTTAAAGCTAGAATATTGTGCAACTCCTTAACTTGCCTGAAATGCTAAACACTTTATTATCTCATTTTGTCTTATAAGATATAAAAGTTTTACCCCCACACAGTCTGAGGCAAAGCTTAGTCTTGGCAAAGCTGCCCTTGATTTTTCCAGCTTCCTTGCTTTTTTGGGTAGATAATAACCATTTGTATGCAAAAGGGGGAAGCCTTAAACCTTCTCCCTTTTCAAGAAGCTGGCCTTGACTCAGCCTAAGTGACAAACAGTGCAAGTTAAATAAACAAATGTATATGCAAACATATCTTTATATAAAATACCAAAAAGCCAAGTATAGAGCTAAATGATTGCTATATTAGAAAGTCCATAATGCCTGCTTTTCAACATTGATAAAGTTTTAAGAGCCATCTAATCTGCAAGTAAGGTTATACTATGATGACTTTTGAAACTGTTAAAATTACTGGGTGCTAGTCTTCACTTTTATGAAAGCCCTAAGTAAACATCCTCTTGATCAGAATGACCAAATACCAAACTACAATGTATTATACACCTGACTGAAGAGAAAAAGTGTGTGTGTGTGTGTGTGTGTGTGTGTGTGTGTGTGTGTGGTTAGTATTAAAGTTTTTGATTCCCCTACTGAAAGTAACAGATTATTTCTGCTGTAAGATAGACTTCAATACATTTACAATTGGAAGTGTCCTTATCTAACCCAATGACTTTCAAATTATGATATGTGGAGAAATTCAGGTGGCTTAAGGAAGAGGCTCCTGTTTTCACAACCTCAAAGCAATCTTGAGGGGCTTTTCTTGGTCTCATTTACATTTGGGTTTCTATTTAAGATTAATTTTGAGAAAAACAAAAGATACCCTAGCTAAATTTTTTGTTCCATCCCCACTTGTTGGAGATTAGGAAATTAAGGACCCACAGGGGACTGGTAACTTGTTGAAAATTACACAACCACATCGTAAAAGAGCTAGAACTAGACTTGAGTTCTTTTAGCTCACCAATATTATAAATCACTATGTTCTAGAATCTAATTCTCTAGTTTCCAGCTTCTTCCTAGTTTTCCATAAGGTAAAAGAAGACAGGTATGCAAAGCACATTTATATGCCCCAATTATATGGAATTGGTAGGATTATAAGACTAAAATGCAATAATGATTCTTAGATCTAAACAATACCATCAGAAGAGCTATTCAACCTCTGTTAGGCATTTGAGTTCTAACTGAATGAGCATAGCGCCAATTCAGATTGTACAAATAAATGGGCCTGCTTTTGCAAAATTATTCACTTTGATAATTATATTTAAAAATACCTTGTCAAGTTAATAGGAACAAAGGTTGCATCACTTGATTTTCAAGGCAGAGAAAAATAAAACTGCTTACAGCTTAGTGTTAAACCTAAAAAAGGTAATTTTACAAAAACCCAACTCTCCCGATTTTCTAATACAGAACCAGGGAAAACTGGATTGATAATTATACTGAAAATTTTACTTTATAACTGTCAAGTCAGCTGATTGTTGATGAATGAATTGAAGTTAAACCTTATCTATCCCTGGAATAAGAGTGTATGTTCTCTGATCATTGAAGAATCTCTTAAATACAATATTAAAGAATTAGACAAAGGGCAAAAATTGATTAAATATAAGCTTCTAGGTTGTATTCCTAAAACTCATGTCATTTAAAACACATATATATAACTTTATTCACATAGAAATAAACAATTATATGAATAAAAGAAATGAAGGAAAGAAAAAGGAAGGACCAAAGAAACATTAAAAGCTTAAAACATTAAAAAGTTAAAAACTTCGAAAAATGGAAACAAAGCAGATAGGCTATTTTCCAACAAGGAACCAAAAATAAAAACAACAAAAACTTCTAAAGGACTAACAAGCATATTAATATTAGGTAGCTGGTCAGACATGAGTGACAAGGGGAAACAAAGGAAAAGGGGCCTAGCCTAGAGACTGCCTGAAGAACACCTCAATGGTAGTAGAATTCTGGTGGCTTAAGGAAGAGGCTAGTACATGTGCACTAGGCAGTTATTGCCTAGTGTCAGTCAGGTGTCAATTAAGATGACCTCACTTGCCAATCACCTAGGAATGCCTTTGGAACCACCCATCATGGCCCAAATATAAAGCAGAGATTCCCACTTCTGGGTCGTTTTTGCCCTTCTAGGTTCTCCTCCTTTTTGTCTTTCTGGGCTCCCCCTTTTGCTCCTTTTGCTCCTCTAGGTTCTCTCTCTTTCTGATGGCCTTTTTGCCCTTTTGTAGATATTCTGGGCCCTCTGTGTTGGTAATAGCGCTGAGACCATGTGCTTCCTTGGGGCGTACTTTGTCTTTCTTCATGTGCCTCCTTGAGGTATTCTTTGTCTTTCCAAAATATATTTTTAATAAAACTATTAAATTTCAATGATCTGTGATTCTTCACTGCATCATCTGAAGAAGAACCGAGGAAAAATGCTAACTACTGGTCTGCGCCATCATTATCCCTTACCCTGCCCCCTGCCGTTGGGGTGACACCGAACTCCGATCAGCCCTGACAGTGAAACCTACAAATGACATCCAATGTTTAGGATGGTATGAAATGAGGACACTCACCTTGTAACCTATAACCCCGTTCCCAGCTCTGCAGCCTCCTGCTTTCCTTTCCCTCCATCTCTCTTCCTCTCTGCCACTGTATCTTGCCTTGTTTATCCCTCCATACCTTCTTCCTTTTACCTTCATTCTGCCCACACCCTCTTCCACTTAAGTGGTCACAATATTGATTTGAAGTTAAGGTTTCAAATTATTTAAGTGGCATTGTGGTATAGTGATAAGACAAAGGAATGTAGTGCAGACGTGCCTGGGTTTGTGCCTGGGCTCCCAAACACCCAGCGGGGACCATGGGCAGTCACATCAGCCATACCCTCAGTTACTGTATCCACAAAGGGGCAATTAAATAGTGCCTGTCCTCCCTCCTCCCCCCACTTCCCAGAGTAGCTATGAAGATCAAATGAAGCAGCACTACATAGAAAAATGAACAACAATTATTATTACTCATTGAATGGTTTCATATTCCTTTTATCAGAATTTTTTAATACATTGACTTTCACTTTGTATATAGCACTCAATTTTTTTCTGAAATTCAAAGATGCTCCAAAGCAAAAATATTATCATTCTACCCATAATAATCTGATTGTCTTTACAAAGGTTATCTAGTTAATTTGCTAACTATAAATCCCAAGTAGACCTTCTACAATTTAATATCCTACTTGATGGTCAACCAATGAACGGAGCCTGCAATTACGAAGGAAGCCACTGACTCACTATGTTACTTCACAGACAGTTGGCTACATCTGCTAGTAAATTTTTACTCTTTCTTGTTTAAGAAAAAGTACTTGCTTTAATTGTTTGCCTCAGTACCAGAATGAGTTTGAAACAAATGAATCACTTTTAACTACTGAAAAGGTACATGCTTTAAAGTGTATCATTCATTACTGATACTTTCTAATAATGCGTGTCTTCTGTTATAACAACATGTAAAAACTGACATGTTATTCTGATATGTTGAGCTTATTAAGTAAATGACTATAGTGTTATTTATAAAGACATTTGTGGAGGGAATAATAACATGGCATGAGACACTGTTAACTATAAACCTCAAAGTGATCTAGAAGAAAACAGACTGAGAATGAAAACAACTTTTAGACGTTTTTAACTGAAAATTAGACTTACCAAGAGATCCTTACTATATGCAGAAAGCACCACCCACTGGTTCCTTACATAACAGTCTTATCAGGACTTATTACATGCTAGGCAATACTGATTGTGTGTGTGTGTGTGTGTGTGTGTGTGTGCGCGCGCGTGCGCGTGCGCACACGTCTCCTTACTTCAAACCCTCAGTGGTTTGCCAGGGCTCTTAAAATGATATCCAAATTTCTTATTGTAGAGAGAAATAAATTTTCATAACTATAATATAATACATACTTGAATTCAATCATGGGACAATTTTATGATAGGGCCTATTATTATACCATCTTTCATACATATAACTGATGCAAAGTAAAATTAAGAAAATAATTTTCCCAGTGTCACAAAGCTGGCAAGTGGCGATTTTGTTTCAAAGCTAGTCCTCCCCCGTCATGATGCCCCATCCCAGGCTTTCAACCACTCTGCTCTGTTGCCCCATCTATCCTGATTCAGCAGTAAGCTGTGTCTGCACACACACACACATTCCCTGCTGTGTCCACCTTGCCTACTTCTGAAATGGTTCTAATATCAGCCACAGCTATCTGAATCAAAGGAGAAACATTTTACTTAATGTAGTTATTTTCTATCTTTTCTTCTCTCAGCTCCTTGGCAAGGTTATTTTCCATAACACTTAGTGGAAGTGGATGCATCCTAGAGTTAACAGAAAACGAGCCAGAAGGTTTGCTGCTCACAAAAATGCAGCTTTCACAGGGATGCAAACACATTTACATTTGTATAAGAGTCGAACTGTGTAGCTGTGTCTGTATGAGACGAATCTCATGAAGAGTTTTTCCAGATTGCATCATAAATAACAAAATGTGGGTGGAATTTTTCTGCCCGTTGATGCTAAACAGAATATAAAAGCCTTGTGCAGAATCAGTGAATTTTCTAGAATACGGCCTGATTTCACTACAGCATCTGTCAACTCACTGACGTTTGGGGTGATTCAGCTGATGTGTTGTCCTCTTCTTCCTCAGCTTCAGGTAAGTGTCTCAAAGCTGTGCACTCATTCAAAGCCAATCTTCCCAAATAGAAAGAGAGCCATTTCTGAGTCAAGTGTGTGTGAATGACTGCCTTCTGCTCCTGGACCAGCAGAAAAACTCTGGCAGTTCACAGACTGTGCAGTGTGTGCTTGCTTTTTTATATATGAAAAGTTAGGTATTCTAGTGAAAATACTGGTATTGCTGTATGAGAAATGAGAGACACAGGGTGAAAATGAAGCATGTAAGAATAAAAGTGATAAAGGCAATGAAAAAGCTCAGTGGTTACAAACAAACATACAAAAAGACTACTGTTTGTAAGTACTGTATTTCATTTATAAAGAATGAAGCTTTATCAGAGTAAGAAACCCTTAATTTTCTGATTAAAATGATAACTGTATGGTTATCATTTTAGAATTTATGCTATATTTTAGAATTTATTTTTAGCATGACAATTAACTCTAAAGATATTTACATGTAATTTTTGGTAATTTAGAGTAAAGCAAACAAGTGGTAGATGGGTAAAGATAGGTCATAAACTCTCTTCCTACAACCTCTCACAAAATGAATAGAAAAAGCAGAAAAATAATAATAAAATAAAATCATAAGAGGAACCAAACAAAGGAAGGGATACCGTTCACATAATAAACTTAGACAAAGGACAACCAAAAAATTCCATAGAAGATTCACTGAGGTATAGCTGGGTGCTACTGTCTACCCTCTCCTCACTTCCTGCCCAATATGCATACCAAACTAGTAATAGGAAAAGGAGAGTCAGTACCAACAACTCTCACCAATACCACACCAATTTGTGAAAAAGTTGGTGAAGGAGAAGTAAGGAGAAAACATTTGAAATATTTTTTAAAGCCCCTAAAATACTCACCGTAAGATCTTAGCAGATGCAAGAAAATTCCAAACCTGCGGGTGTCCCCATGGGTACAGAACACACTTGAAACTAGGTTCAAGAAAGTTTGGCATTTAATAAAATCCAGAAAAAGACGAGAAAGTCCAGATCCTCTAACAAAGGAGGCTGAGCTCCCTAGTCTTTCATCTACCTTCTCCATGCCTTTGAGCCAGCAGGCTACAGAAGAGTACAATACCTAACCCACAAATGTAGCTCCAAAGAGAAGACTGACAGATCTCAGTACAGGTTGAAAGTATTCCAGGGAGAATGTAGTCTCCCTATATGAGAAAAGACAGAGGATATGAGCAAAGCCACCCACAATAAGTATGAGTAAGTAAGATACAAGGAAATGATGTTACTAGCTATGCAAACAAACAAACCAGAATTCAAGAATCCAAAGCATGCCAAGAATGATTAAATGAAAGACCAGTCTGGTAGAAAACAAATAAAGACTGTAAGAAAATTCTTCATAAGTCCATGGGTTACAAAAGAAATAATATAAATATTTTTAAAAAAGAGTAAAATCAATCTCAAAGATCAGACAACATATCAGACATTATAAAGGAAAAAATTAAATGGTAACCTGTTTCTGTATTAAATTCTGTACCAGAAAAACAGAAGCTATAATGAGATAATTTTTAAAAATTAGATATAAACTGCGAATTAGAGAATCATATTATTATCAATGTTAAATTTCCTAATTTGATCATTATACTGTTGATTGTGTAAGAGGATGTCCTTGATTGTGGGGATTGCGCATATTTTCTTGTTGTTAAAAGGTCATGATGTTTATAGTTTCCTCTCAAATGGCTCAGGAAAAAAAGTGTTCTGTATGTGTATACATATATTCAAATAGGGCAAAAGACAAATGGGTGGTAAACTGGGTAAAGCATATATGGAAGTTCCTTGTACCATTTTTGCATTCTTGCAAATTTTCTGTAAGTTTGAAATTATGTCAAAGTAAAAAATTACCTAAGAAAGTCAAAGCAATACATCTAGAGAGCTAATTTATTGAGTCAATCAATAAAGAATGAACTAAAACTAGCTGAAAATTGAAATTTTGACATAGAAGCCATACTTGAGAGAATCCCAGTGAATTCAAAGGAAAATAAAAACTGGATAAACAGTTGAAGAAAATATAAGTAAAAGCATTGTACAAAGAAGATCCAACATAAACAAAATAGGTTTCTCAGCAAGAGAAAATCAAATGGAACAGAAAAGCAATTTAAATATATAATAGCAGAAAATTTATCTGAAAATAAAGAGGAACTTATTTTGCAAACAGAGAGAGAACCCTATGTTCTAAGAAATGTTGAATTATTGAAACTGAAACAAAATTCTGATCCAGTTACTGAATTTCAAAGAAATGAAAAAATTTTTTCAAACATCCAGTGAGGAAAGAAGCCTGACACATGCAAGAAAGAGGGTAAAGTAAAAAAAATCAAGGTGGCCTCAAACTTCTTCAGAGCAGAATTCAGATCCATAAAATAATGAATCAGTATTACAAGGTTTAAGAGGAAAATGATCCAAGGAAATTACCATCAGACAATTTGCCATTCAAATATAAAGGTAGAAGGCATTCTCAAACATGAAAGAACTCAAGTAATAGAGTTACCATGAGCCCTATGTGGAGAGGAAAAAAAAAACATTTGAAAATCAAATTCAACCAAACAAAAACTAAATGGAAAACCTATGCTAAGGGACTAGCTAGCACCATATTCAGGGCCAGAAGCCAGTGGAGAAATATCTGCTAAGTGCAAAGAGAAAGAATTGTGATCCACTAAATTAATATAGCTAACTTGCCAATCGACCATAAAGACAAAACATAGACATTCTCAAGAATGCCACAATCATTATTTTGATTCCAGAGAAGAATTTTTTAAAAAGCTTAAAATTGTGAAGTCATAGTAAAAATGTTGGCATTGATTTTTTAATCTATATGAACTTTCATTAAGAAAAAAATAGAAACCTTGAAAAAACAAACAAAAAAATAACAGTACTATAACAGAGATGTATTCTATAATTACACGTGGTTAAAAAAGTAAGAAATATATTAGTTCTCACCTTTTATTATAGGGATCTAATTATTACTGTCTAAAACAAAATCATATAGTTTTAAATAGCCTCAATTGCTTACTGTTTCTCTTTACCTTTTCCTTAACTTTTAAAAACTACCTGTTGGACCCTATAAAATTGCCAATACTCCATTGTTGTTTTGTTGTTGTTGTTGTTGTTGTTACTGTTGTTTTTGTCTACAAAAAGGCAATTTAATATTTTTGTGGTGAAAAAGTACTTATCTGAAATGTACAATTTCCTTTAATTTCCTTTCAATTTTTTGTTAAATTGGGTAAATAGATATGTAACTTTAGAAAAGCATGTAGAACATAAATCTATTTTTATAAAATTGTCTCTCTATTCATTTCAATCTATTCATCCTTCTAATTCTTATATGTATATTTACGATATAAATAGAGCTATTTAAAATGATGTTCACCAAGTGTTAATAATAATGATTGTTTTAAGTACTAACGTTTTTGTGGGGATTTTGGCTTCTATTTGTGTGCGTGTGTGTGTGTGTGTGTGTGTGTGTGTGTGTGTGTGTGTATTTGGTATTGCTTAACTCTTTTGAAACCAAGGTGTATTCTTTTTAGGAAAACAGAAAAGTCATTATTCTAAGATGAATATCACTAAAACAGTAACAACAAACAAAACTAAAGAAGGAGCCATATGTGGAATCTACAGGTCCCTGAAAAGTTTCTGGCCTGCCTCTTAGATTTGTAGCTGGTTTCTATAAAACCACATAAATAACTTTCTGGTGAAAATTAAGATTATTTCTCCTGATATTTTGCTACTAAACTGGATCTTTATAAATTCAAGAATATGGTTAGGATTTACCAGACTACATCCATTGAGGTTCAGGAAATAGAATGCACAAGTATAATGTCTCCTCAAACTGGCTTGCCAACCAGCAGCATTGGCATCAACTGGGTACTTGTTAGATTTGCAGAATCTCGGGCCCCACCACAGATATCCTGAGTCAGAATCTGCATTTTAACAAGATCCCTGGAAGGTTTGTGTATACACTGAAGCCTGGGAAACACTGCTTTAAAAGATCTAACAGCTAAATTCTCCAACCAGGTGTTGGGCAGCAGCTTTCATAAAGCTACAGACATTAACCACTCAGTGGTTTTGTAGAAAGAAGAAAAAATTTTTTTTCGGTCCACATGAAGGTTCTTATGCAATACAATTTAACCGTGTATTATGTAGCCTAAGGTAGACTATCTCTGGTGTGACTGGCATCTACACATAACATTTTCAGGGTGACATCAGGGGATATCCAAGAAAGCAGACACAAAAATTGATGCTTTGAAGAGAGAAAGGGAAAGGCTTTTTGTTTGCTAGTTGTTTTCTTGGAACACAATATGAAGAATCAGGCAGAAGCAGACTTAACATTGTCTACAGTGAAAAAATAGCATTACCTGCAGATTTTCTCAGCACACTTAATTCTTTTTCCAAATTGTCTAAGGTTTGTTGATCCGCAATGTTGTCTAAGAAAGGCTCGTTGTGGTCAGTAATATCAATATATTCAATTTCTGAAATTTCAGAAGCAGCTCTAGATAATGATCGGGCACTTGTACTTCTTGATGGAGGATGAGAGAAGGAATGGCAGCTGGTGCTTCTTTTAACAAGGATGGAAAATGGTAAATTTGTTGTTGAATGTCTCTGTGATGTCTGGCCTAAAATGAAAAATAAAACTTTTCAAATCAACTGTTTTAAAATTCTGAATGAGTGCTTAAAAATACAAACTACCAGTCCCCCAAATTTAGAGCAGTTAAGTACGTGCAACAAAGTTTATAAAAAAATGAACTTTGATTGTCATCCATCTAATTTACCACAATTTGCTAATCCCAAATTACTTTTCCTATGTCATGAAGAACACTTCTGGGTTCTTTTTCCTTAATTTTTTTCTGCATTTGAAAAAGATAAACTAATTTTAATACTAACTAAAGTAAAACATCTGTAAACTAAGTTAACACCCAATCTTATAACCTATCCCAACTGCAGTACGTGTTTCTTAAATTCTAGCATAATACCTCAATGTGCCTTGTAAGAGAAAAAACCCACAGGATAAAAATGGTACCACTTCCTAGTGAACCAATTTTACTTGATGGAGTGTAATTTATTCTTATATTAAAACAAATATGGAAACAAAATAGTCTAGGACACATATTTTAAAAAAAAAAAAAAACATGGATTTTAAAGAAATTGAGATCACATTTCTCATTTTCCTAAATATGAGTTCACTCTCTACTTCTTTATAGGGCACCTTAGTGAAAAAGTTTCAGAAGCACAGATCTCGGTTAGGTTATTATTTTGTTTTATTAGGGCAGTCACCACTTGATCTTGATATGTTTGAAAGGTTGATTTAAGTGGGTTCTTCAACTTGTGTATTTCTTTCGTAGTAGGAAAAAAATCCCTTCAAATCTCATATTAATGCAACAGAATTTAAAATTTGGCATTGTTCCAAGATTTTTTAATAAAGGGAATTTTCAAAGTACAAATTTAGAAATGCATAGCACAGGTAACACTTTAAATATACTGATTCATTGTTCTAATTTAGATAAATATTTATATTAAATATAAATGATTTATATTGTAAGCTTGAATTCCTTTAACACAAATTGTCTTTGTGCAAAATATTTAATTCTTTAGAGAAATGCTGTTGTCATTATCATAAAAATTAAATTTGACTGAACAAATGCCATATAGCATTATGCCCAATCTATTGACTTAAAGGAAAACGTAAAATTCAGAAGACTAGCTACAGGCAGTTGTCATGTATTAAACATTTAATGACTATTGAGTTAGTCTTTTTTTTTTAACTCTAAAGATCTACTTTGAATGTAGCTTGTAACCTAAGAAGAATCTTAATGCAGTATGTAATTATTTAAGCAATTAAAACTGACTAAGGTAAGTCCCGAAGGGCACCAATTTTAATGAACATTTCAGAAATCAATTTTGAAAACAATTTTTGTTGGAATGAAATTATGAATAAATTAAAATAGGATCCTGACCTTTTGTATCTGTTTGTGCTCAGAGACAATTCTGAAGAAAAACAACTGACAAAAAAATGTGCTTATGTTTTAAGAAAAACAAATGTAAATATCTTTAAGAATTATTTTAATGGCAAGTATTTGGAAATGATTTCCCCTTTTACCTGTAGTATGTAAAGAATCAATGATTTATTCATAACTATCAAGCTAAGCAAACTTGCAATTCCTGCATAAAAGGAACAGCAATAGAAGAATAAGACAATGAGTGTAACAGTAATTCAACTATATGAATCAAAATTCTATAGCTATAGAGAAAGCCACTCTTCTATCTGTATTGTGTGCTATGTCTCAGTCAAGTAAAATTTAAAAGCATTTAGAACACTTACTAAAATAAAACAAACAAAAGATATTAGCAAGAACTGGACTTCTGTCAACACAAAAATAAGAGGTAAGAAAATTTTAACATAATGTAGATGTCCGTCAGAAAATTCAGAAGAGTACATATACTTGCTGAACTTTCACAGCATCTGGTGGCCACAGTATTTGAAGTTAATTGATCCCAATTGAGAAAAAAAAAAGTGCATAAGGGATAGATCGACTTATGCTTAGCACATGACAAAGAGACAGACCATCTTTCTTAATGGAAATATGTTCAAAGTGTAATTAGAAAGAGACAGAAGATACTCCAATTTGGTCCTTGAATTAATTCATTTATTTTACTCATGTAGCTGAGTATTCATTCTTTCTAATGTTCATTGTATAAACTTACTAATGCTATTGCTAGGGTTAAGATCTAAACTGCAGTTAAGACTGGCACTAATGAGAAACGCCACTATTGAAGAGATCATTCTATAATTTTTTTCAAAGTCCAGTTTATAGATTATAAACACAAGAAATTACTTTAGGAGTAATTTTTACCATCACTGGCAATGTAATTTTAGGAAATTATAGGTTAACACTGATCTCAGTAATACTCTAAATATATTACAAAAGAAATTGTCCTTGGTATTAGCTAAAGAAAAAGTGCTCTGTGATTACTAATGAAACCATGCCATATATTGGAAATATGAAATAGAAAGGTGTCTTTGGGTTATATTAATGGGTACAGGAATGCTGATAAGAATATGAAAAATGAATCACTCACTGAATAGTATTTAATACAACAATTTGTTGTTGCTGTTCTAATTTTAATTAGAATTAATGATGCATAATCAGAGCAACATGCATTTTGCATAGTGTTTCAATAACAAATACCATTCTGATCAAATGACCCAATATTTTATTCTTGAAAAAAGATGGCAAAACATTATTGTCTATCGATATTCTTGCTCCGCTATGTAAATTACTGAGAATTTATACATAAAAAATAGAAATGTATTCTCTAAGAGTTCTTGAAACATATATGTAAATCTTATTCTGCAGCACGGTTTAGTTAAAAAGAAATGCTAAACTGGGAAGCGAGAATTTTATTGTCTAATCTCACTGAATTAGAAATCAGCTTGTGTCCTGAGATGGGAAAATTCATATTTCACAAGTAAAATTAAGGAGTTGGACAGAATGATGTCTTAAATTCCCTCCAACTCTGTGAATCTATAAATTAGCACCCAATCCAATTCAATTATAAAATATTTATCAAATCCTGAAACTGCCAGGCACTGTCAAGATCCAGGTATTTGAAAGTGAATCAAAAGAAACCATCAACGAAACAAAGAGGCAACCATCTGAATGGGAGAAGATATTTGCAAACAACATCTCTGATAAGGGCCTAATATCCAAAATATACAACTCAACAACAAAATAAGAAACAATCCAATTAAAAAATAGGCAGAGGACCTGAACAGACATTTCTTCCAAGAAGACATACAAATGGCCAACAGACATGAAAAGATGTTCAACTTCACTAGCTATTAGGGAAATGCAAATCAAAACCATAATGAGATACACCCTCACACCTGTAAGAATGGCTATCATCAACAAGACAGGTGACAAAAAGTGTTGGAGAGGTTGCGGGGTTGGGGCAGAGAGAAGGACCGCCATACACTGCTGGTGGGAATGTAAACTGGTATAGTATGGAGTTTCCTCAAAAAATTAAGAATAGAATTACCATATGACCCATCAATCCCTTTTCTGGGTATCTACCCCAAAAATTTGAAAACATACATCTGTAAAGATATATGCACCCTGATGTTCACTGCAGCACTATTCACAGCAGCCAAGACATAAAAACAACCAAAGTGCCCTTCAGTGGATGATTAGATAAAGATGATGTGGTACATATATACAATGGAATATTACTCAGCCATAAGTAAAGATGAAATACTGACATTTGAAATTGACAACATGGATGGATCTTGAGATAATGCTAAGTGAAGTAAGTCAGACAAAAAAAGTTGAGAACCATATGATTTCACTCATATGTGAGATATAAAACTGAAAGCAACAAATAAGACAAAAAACTCATAGACACATACAACAGTTGGTGGTTATCAGAGGAAAAAGAGGAAGGGGAAGGTAGATAAAGGTAAAGAGAATCAAATATATGGTGACAGAAGGAGATTTGACTTTGGGTGGTGATCACACAATGCAATATACAGATAATGTATTACTGAATTGTATACTTGAAACCTATATAATTTTATCAACTAATGTCATTCCAATAAATTTAATTTAAAAAAAGTGAATGAGACATTTCCCCTACCCTCAAATTGTACTCCAAACTAACACAGAGTCTTGTTTCCCTGCTTTCCTCCTTCAGAAACACTTCCTAAGTGCTTACAGTGTACCAGGCCCTGTTCCATCATGAAGGATGCACCAGTGAACAAGACTGGCTAGGTCATTGCTTTCTTTCCAACTAAGGGTAAGGTAAGCAGAAAATAAACAAGTAAATAAAAATAATTTCATTTCATGATATATTCTATAAGAAACATAAAAGAAGGTAAATGTGATTAAGGGACTCAAGAGACCAGCATTAAATAGAGTGCTCTGAGAAGGCCTAAGGAGGTAGCATGTGAGCTGAGGCTGAATAATGGAAAATAATCAATCATATAAAAAAATGACGTGGAGATGAAGGTAGAGGCTTCAGAGCATCCTGGGTCAAAGAAAAGAGCTAACTTTAAAGCTAAGAGTAAAGTAGGGGTATGGTATGTCTAAGAACGTAAAGAAAGCCAGTGGGGCTGCGGTGTGGGAGAAGCTGCGGGGCCAACACAGGTACTGTTGTGTGATGCATAGAATTATACTTTTTCTTTCTTCCCTAAGAAGCTGTGGGATGCTTTTAAGCAGACTGACATAGTAAAATATATGGTTTAAGTTTATGGAAAATATGACTCACTTTCTATAAATTATAAACAATTTTATGACTACAAATATAAACAGTCCACTCACCGACTATAAATAGTAAAATTTGATGGAAATTAATCACAGCAACATGTTTTGTAGAGAGGCAAAAATGAATCTTGAGGAGACAAGTGAAAGATAATGGACAACTGGCTTGGGTTCATCTTGAACAGTCAAGATAGAAATGGTTTGATTTGGGGTAGATTTTAGAGCTGAAATCAGCAGGATCCAGGGATGAAGAGGATGCGGTGGATGAGACAGTCAAGATGACTATACGACTCCTAGGTTTCAGACTTATCAATGTTTGATGTTGTCATTTACAGAGATTTCAGCAGGAGGTGGGTAGAATCAATGGCCCTGCTGCTAAACACACATGTATTTTCATATCTATTATGTTTTTACATTCACAAATTTAAAAAACTCTTACAGATATAGGAATTTCTTTATATACAGACATCAGTTCAGAGTATAAAATTTCCACAAATTATGGCATAGCCAGGAAATTTTTATTTTATTTCAGGCCACTGAGATAAAGCCATTTCTGTCCATAAAACTCTTAACTGGTAAATCTTATAAATCCTTCAAGATTCAGCTGAAATGTCACCTACTCTCTAATGCCTAGCATATCTATATTTTTCAGTGGCAAAGTAACTATTTCATCATCTCCATTTCTAAAAGACTGCGTATGTACCTACCTGTATTGTAACTGATCACATGTACTATTATTAATTACACGTCAATCTCCAAAAGCATGTTAGAGTCCTTTTATCAAACTTATATATAGTATAATTTATGGGTTTATACATCTATATAGCAGTTTTCTCAATGTATGATTTTTGGACTACTTCATGAACATAACAAGGAGTTGTTGATAAAATAAACACAAATTCCTGGACCTTATCTCAGCCTTAATGAATCAGAATATCTAAGAGTGAGATCAAGAAAGCTGCAATACAACAGGTTTCCCAGCTGATTTATGCTCACAGGGATATTTGAAAACCTGTGCACTGGACTCCAAGCTCTCACACTAAGGAATGAGGGCTCATTTTGTATCATCAGTGTCTGGGAGTACCTGGACTCAAAGTCACAAATGTCTTTTATAGCAATTAACTGATTTCAATTGACCATTCTAAATTAACACTTAAAGGCATTTGGCTACTTATTTATAAAGATTTGTCTTAGTATGTATATATGCAAATTTGTTTTCATCAATATACAGTGATTTAAAACAATTCTTTTGACTGCCTCAGAAGGAAGCAACCAGAAGTTTTGAAGCTGCTCTAGACCTTGATATGAGAATAGGTACCTAACTATAGAGCCAAAAAACATTTATCATAGATGGACAGTTTTTCCACTAAAAAAAATCTTTTGTATCTGACAGTTTTGCAACATAAATGTATATGGAAAGCATCTAGTCTAGCCAAGGAGCTTTAATCATAGGATTTAGGGCGAGGGAGACATATAAATCTTAAATATCTGGACAAATCATATGTAATTAAATTTCTGGCTTGAAGATGGCCTTCAAACAAAGGCAAAGAGCCCCCTTTGTCAAATGTTCCTCCTACATCGTGAGCTCCAGAAGATAGGAAACATGACTAATGCATCTCTTTTACCCCAGGGCCCAGCACAGTGCCAAGATAATCAATGTATCTGTGTTGAATTGCCTTAATTTATTAGTCATCTACTGCAACTTCATATGAAATTCAGCCAAAGCAAACCTACTTTAGCAAGTATTATTGGATAACAATAATGACCTAATAATAATACTGATTATAATGATGTCAAAATTCTCTGCATATACTCACTAGTAAAATACTGCAATGAACATGCAACATGTCAAAATAGTTATCCTATAGAAAATCTTGCAAATATTTTGGTTAGAGAATGGATTAATGAATTAAATCAAGATCCCAGAGTTAATACATTCAGCATTAGATTTAGAACGAAAGTGTCTCACCTACCACTACAAACAGTGATCTTAACCTAAGCCATTCATTTCATAAATGGCTACATCCTGATCATCACATCTAGTGAGAAGTACACAAAACCTAGCATAAAAACAGTTTCCTGAGACTGTAATGAAACCGAGTATGTATTTACAAGGATTGTTCAAAATACATACTATATCTTGAGTTATATTTTAAAAAATACTATTCTCTAATACATTGCTCCAGAAAAATAAGACTATAATTCAGGTTTTTTGAGAGAAATGACGACTATTCTAGTTTTTTTTGTTGTTGTGGTAGTGGTGTGGTGTGGTGTGGTGTGGTATGGTGTGGTGTGGTGTGGTTTTAGAAGAAAAATCCAGGGCAGTTTAATGAAAATGATTAAGTTTAAATTATAAAATGGCAAAAATTAATTTTCAGGTGTCTAGTAAAATGCTAAAAGACAAACTAATAGACAAAGTGAGCCACCAATAGGGCACTGTGGTCTGACAGTCCATCCTACCATTCTTTTGCTGGGTTCTACTTGATGGCGGGTTCTGGGCATTCTGCAGAACACCCGAGGCAACTGCATTGTCAGCATATGTACTTATGCTGTGGTCTGGGATCCAGTCTCTGTCTCCTGAGAGAAAAATGGTAAAATAATAGAAATTTTTAAAAGGAGAGATATTCATGTTGTTGCTTTACTAGATTTATTGTCTTACTGGATAATATTTAGCTACATAGAGAACATTTATAACAGTGTGATATATATTACAAAAGAAAATCTCATAGTTATACAATAAAAACCATTAGGTTCACAGAGCTTAATAAAAAAAAAAATAAACTCTAAATTACAAAGATATTACACACAGAGGTTTGAAGAGAAATAAGTATTTTTAACTGTATATAACAGTATGACATAGAGTATAATAGTTTGTATATGAATAAACACATTTGAATACATAGAAAATCTAAGAATATAGGTGACACCAAGACATAGTATTAAAAGGAAATTACAGATATATCTCAGAATTCCACAGATCCTGAGATTTTGAGATTTGTTTTTTATATGGCATTTAAGAATCATCACATAACACTTAACAGTTAATATAGTAATTCAAAGAACAGTTTAGTAAGGGCCACATTTCTAAATGCTAAACATAATCTCTCCCCAGTCTCATTAGTCATGTTCTTTCTCATTCTGATAGTAGCCTTCAATATAAATATGTGGCAACTCACACAAGGTTAATAATTTCAGCTGGAGAAGAATAAAATTATTCTATTCGTTGAACAGAATTGCCCAGTATTTTCCAAGATGAGGATGAACTGTTTTAAAAAATGTGTCAGAAAATTGTTAGGTTGGTCCACAGGCCATCTGATTTCATATCCGAATTTACCTGCAGCTGTAATCTTACTACTGGAATAGCTGCGTTCTACACTAGGAGAAGGAGGTAAGTTGAGTATTTCATTCTTATCAAAAACAAAGAACCTTTCAAGTCCTTGATATTTTTCAGTTACAGGCTTACTTCTGAGGGCTATTTCTTGTAACAACTAGAAAACAAAATATTTGACAAAATTAAGTTTATTTCATCTCATCAACACCAAACAGCACATTCATTCATTGAGCACCTACATATTCTTGGCACAGATTCTGCCCTCATCCAGTTTAAGTTCTAGTGGTGGAAACATAAATAATAACACAACACATATATGTACTAAGTTCTGAGAAATGTAGGAACTGCGGTTACAGTAATTATCTGAAAGTTGTCATCAATCCAAGAAGCACAGAAGTTCATGAAACAAAATAGTTTTCTCTTCTCCTTTCTTTCTTTCCTCGACATTTTTGTACATACATTACTCTGGAAAATAGAATTTCTCTCATATGCTGTGCTCTTGAATTAGTGTCTTTGTTTATACATGAAACAATTTCAAAGATGAAAGTAAAATATCAACAGGGATAAATCTGATTCAACCACAGTCATAGACAAAATCAAAGTTAACGAAATACTCATCATGAAGCAAATATACATGTAAGGAACTGAGGCAAGAACAAGCTAAGTAACTTGAGTTTACATAGCTAGAAACTAGCAGACATGGGTTTGGAATATAGGTCTAGACAATTTGATGCATAGGCTTATTCCATCACCCTATGAATTCATTTTTTAGATATATTTTCATCCTAGAATATAAATGGGATTTTAAAAAAATCCATGAGTCTGGTAGGAAACAGATCAGAGATTCATAAGTAAGAGTTCTAGACGGGCTTAAAATATAATCGGAGTGGCTATCAGTATTGTAAAGTTCCCTAATGGATCTAATTAATACCCAAATGCAGTCTGTTCAAGGTGGTCAGCAACAAAAAGAATATTATTTATAACCTTATTCTAATTTATAAATCATATAAATGATAAAATATTACAAAACCAAGTTAGTGACCAATAAATTATCTCCTTCAAAGACAAGTCCAAGTCCACACTACTCACAAACAGCTTAACTGACTCTCTGGGCACTGAAACCAATTTACAGAATGCTTTCAGCTCTAATGGAGCTCATATTTGAATTAGACAATTGCAAATCTAGAAGGGTTTTTTAAAGCCTTGGTGGACAGATAAGAGCAGTAAGAGTGGGTCTGTTTTTCCCAAACTCACAAAGTTAACTATTAGTAGTTTCAGAAGCAGAACCAAGAGCCCTTGCCTAGCCCATGTTCTTTCTGCCACTGACCCTACGCCACTGCTACTGCTCCACTTAATTCCATAGGAGGTTCCACCTTTATGAATAACTTGATTTCTGAAAACTGAAGTGCAAAATGAACTGTCTTGTTCTATTTGGAAATCAAGTAAGACTGCTGCTAAAAATTGTCCTTCCTGCTCACTCTTGAATTTTTTACTGGAGCACAACAGATTTCTAAGTAGTTCCTGCTCAGAAATGGCTTATACTAGGGCAGGAGGAGAATAAAAACAGTTCGTATGTAGTCATTAGGAATGAAAAGAAAGTAGATTCTACCACTATTTATAAAGCACTGTGCTATACAGTGTAATCATTTACCACATTTTTTTTATAACAGTAGCATAACAGATCAAAATATGAGTAGTTTTTCAACATTTCATGTTTAATTATGAAATGTTTTTAATATGTAGGTATGTACGACACATAATACAATCTGATCACACAATTTGATGTCAGTAATTTAAAAAATTTGCTGCAGATTTTTTAATATGTGTGTGTGTCTGAGAGAGAGAGAAAGAGAGAGAGAGAGAGAGAGAGAGAGAGAGAGAGAGAGAGAGAGAAATATATACCAAATGTTTTTAATAGGTTACAGAAGATAATGTCTCCCACTAGGACAAGTCAGACAGGCTTACACCAAATATAAAAGAATTCGGTTTCATATGCTCAGGGTTCCTCTCCTATAACACAGCACACTGCGTGTGCAGGTGGCACCTTGCCCTCTTCATGATGCCCTGTGGAAACTATAAAATTAGAGTTCTTGTTTGTTCTCTTTGCAGAAATTCAATCTATGATCAATTGTTTTCTTCATTGGGAGATGGAGAAGAGTAGCTCATCTGCAGTGGGGCTTTATTTTGGGGGATCTTTTATTGACTAAGTTATAGAAATCTCTTTCTAGAAGATATTGGGATTCACTTTTGCCAGACATATCAGGGTATCAATAGATATAGATCAACATTAATGTTAACTTTGTAGCTTGGAGATTCCAAGCAAGAAATGTATATTTGGACTCTAAACCTATGCTAAATAAAAGCTCAAAGTTTCTATTTTCAAGTTAGATATTTTATTGACCTGGTCCAGATCCCCCACAGAAATCAGTTTCCTTTTATCTTCTTGCATCTGTCAATATGTCTCCTGCTGAAATCCTTCGGTTACTAAGCAGACTTTGAGGGATCTAAGGTTTTGCAGAGGTCTCAGTTCCAGTTTCACACTTTGGAAAGGAACAAGCCCTGTCACAAAGTGGGCACAGAATCCAATCCCCAGCAAGAGTAGCAGTAGCTCAATAGTCAGGTTTCAACTTGTTTGGTACCAACTTCAGTCTAGGCACCATGGAGATTCATATCAAATGATTTTAAAGGGTCATTAAAATGTTCAACTTCCCAATTTCCAAAGAATTTAACATCTGACTTGCCCAAATTCCAAAGAGTTTGTTAATAGTTACAATTACTTAAGATTTTTCGGACGTGGGACAGAGATTCAAACATAGTTTTAAAATATGGTAATAATGCAATGATGACCTACTTTACCTTTTTTTTCCCTCTAAGAAACAAAAACTACACCCCTATTTCTTTACTAACATTCTTTCCCACGTAACTCAATCTTCAAATACCTTAGTAGCACATTTTAACTTCAATAAGAAGTAATATTTAAGAATATATTGTGTCAATATAAAATTGTCTTATTGTGCTGCTAACAAAATTTTTAATATAATAAACATAATAAACATAATAAACATAATAAACATAAATAGATATACCAGTGGTGACTTTGTAGTTTTTGAATCTTCAAAGTTTAGTTTCTCATGCAGATTGCTAACTTCCAAGGATTCTTTGATGTTTTCAGATAATTTCTCCTTAATGGAAGGTGTCTCTAAATTGACACTTGGAAAAGAATCCTTGCTCTCAAGTGATACACAGAAATCATCAGACTTTTGATTACTTTCCATATCTATAATTTTCTCTTTGAACTGTCTTTCAAGAAAGCTGCTTTCCCCTAATTTTTCAACAGCAGGAGAATAAACACAAGGATCCACAATGTTGTCAAATTTTATATTTGAAGTTCTTGCTGTCAAAAACACATATTTATAAAAGTTAAATAAGTAAATTTAAACAAGTAAATTGATTAATCTGTTTATAAACCAAATATTTTGTGGTGTAAACCTGTATCAATAAACATTATTTTATCAACATTTCCTTAGTGAGTTCTATGTTAAAATACTTTCACTATGCTTATGTTCATAAGTTATAATCATAATTTACTTACATATTTAAACCTTAATGAGCTAGAGTAATGGAAGAAGGTAAGATTTTATTTTGTAACGAAATCTTGAAATCGATGCAAATTTTTACTCAGGCTGTCGTTTAATTCCCACATTCCTACTTCCTCTCCCACTCAAGTTTTACAACAGCAATTTATGAGAAACAATGCAGGGGGAACCTAATTTTCACATTTTACCTCTTTTCTTTAGCATGCCAAGTGCTGAGAAAAGAGCAAAGGGAAATCTACCAGCTGAAACAGCAGCTGGTAGGGGTACACAAAATGTTTAAGCTGGGACGCCTGCCTCTGAAAAGCTACAAATGAGTACGGTTATATTAGTCACCACTTATTGTGTCTGTTTTCAGTTAAATCCTTTGGTTTAGTTCATTAGTTTCAACCTGGCTACACAATAGAATCATCTGAAGGTACTCTTCAAAATGGTCAGTGTATGGACCTGACCCCAAACCAAGTGAATCAGACACTGGGAGTGGGATTCAAGGATTTTTCGCTATTGTTGTTTGTTTTTTTTCCCCTCCGTCAGGTTCTCCAGGTGATTATAATGTGCATCTAGGGTTGTGAAACATTGGTCTAGATTTTCTGAAGAATAAAAATTTTTTTTTAATTTTTGTACCACATTGCTTTCATTCTAAATAATATATATATATATATATATATATATATATATATCATCATCCAGATTGAATATAGCTTCATCTGATTATCCCTTATTCTCTTTCCAATATAAATAGCTTATGTGTAAAATAGATAGTTATAAATAGACTCTGTAAAATAGTAGTGACTAAAATAGTCTCCAGTAATGCAAATTCTGCCTTGCAACGTAAAGGACTTATTTGTTGCAATCAAACATTTATATAGCTCGGTAACTACACACAGTACTTAGAACTTCCATTTCCAACAACTATCACCTCTTAAATTGCACAGGAACTATGAGAAATGCAATAACTCATATGTCATAGAAATGCTTTTATAAGAAAAACTTTATAAAGGCTATTTAATTTAATGAAACTTCCATAATAATTTTGTACTTTCCTTCTCAACTTGCATAGTACTTTCCTGATGAAATCTGGAGCCCTGTAAAGCCCTAACTTCCCATGTGGGTTATCTTTTCAAATAATTTTCTTCTGATGACTAAATTTTCTGGGTTTAAAACGAACAGAATAGGCAGAGATTTTATATACTGTGATATATACTGGTTTTATGAAATTACTAACATTTATTGTTAATAACGTTAAGCAACAAAAAAAAAGTTACCTCTTGAGTTACTGTCACAATTAGAAGAGCTGTTGCTAAGATGAAGATGTAGGAGGTCTATTTTTCCGCTGGTGAAAACATGATGTCGATGGATGTCATTTTTATACAGAAAAGTATTTGGATACTCATGAAATGTGTGACTTTCATGTTTATGGACAAGCAAAAGAATAGAGTTGAAATAAATAATATTTTAAAAAGTAAAAAAGTCCCACCTTATTAAAACAAATATAGTAAAACCTTAAGGTAATAGGGGTATTCACACTAATTTAATATTTGTTTTCATCTTGCTGTGGACACATTCTAAACAACATGTAACTAAATAATATTATAGATTTAAAAGAAACAGTCAAATTTGATTTACCTACAAAATTTCAAACGAAATTTTTTTTTAAAAAAATATTCTGAAGTAAATTTGTTTCCTTATATTCTTTTTTTTAGAATTAATTAATTTTTATTTTTTATTAAATTTATTGGGTTGACATTGGTTAATAAAATTACATAGATTTCAAGTGTACAATTCTATAACACACCATCTGTATATTGCATTGTGTGTTCACCACCATAAGTCAAATCTCCTTCTGTCCCCATATATTCCTTCTAAAAATGGAGTTATTTTTCAAGATCAGTGAAGTCTTGATGAAATCGAAGTTTTATTAATTAAATAAACTTTTTATTTGTTCATTAATGAATTATAAGAGTGAAAAAGCGGTATGTGGTATTCATGTTTCATTTTTTTAATAATGTTTACTATACACGACCATAGTTACAAATAACATTTGCTATGAATTGAATAATATTATTTAATAATATCTGATATTTATATAAACTCTGCATAGTACCATCATAAAAACTCATGAATCGTGCTTAACTAAAAAGGTCCTCTTGTGTCACTCATGTGGGCACCTCCAAACCCAAGATGCAAAAGAATTGCCAAACCATGATCAGGAACTTTCTCTGCATTCATGGAGGTCAAAACAAAGATTTGCGATAAGATATATTAAAAGAATCAAATTAGAGAGAAGAAGTGTCATTCATTTCCTTAGGGATATAGTGGTCCAGTCTTATCTAATAACTAGAAGGTTGTCTCCTGCCTTCTTTCATAATGTCAAATGTCAAAAGCACATCTGCTGCTAGATATGTCCAAACAGGGGTTTTCAGGTCTGAGGGCATCACTTAGGCCCATTGCTATTCTAAACTGCTGACAGGGGCCTAAACTAATCTGAACATATAAACAAAGAACTGGTGTTGAAGCTACTTAATAGGATCTTCATTCTGCTCTTTAGCCAATTTAATACCTTGTAGTCAAAACATCTGAAATCCTAGCTAAAGTTTCAACAGCAAAGGGAATTTGGAGTAATTTTTAACATTACTAACAAATACAGCTAAATATAATTTCTCATTTGGAAATGACAAAATTCTATTTTAAAAAGTTGCAAAGTGAACCATTATATTTCATTTATATGTCACACAGTAAAATCTACCCAGAAATTAATCTACAGTTTGAAACTAACTCTCAAACTAATCATTAATATATCCAGTTTTATTTACAGTTCATAGCAAACTGAAGTAAGGAAAATCCAAAGAGTATCTTTGGAGAAAAGAAGAAAGCTCATATGAAATATATCAGCTTTGGTCAGCTGTTTCAAATAATAATAATTCCTGAATTCAGAAGCATCCATTAAATAATCCAGATGTCAAGTAAGAGTATAAACATCGTTATAGACAGTTTTTTGATTATATTGAATGTTGGCAAATATTAGCAGTATTGTACACAAATTTAAACATGGCTTTAGTAAAATATAACATAACATTAAAATCACTTGTTTTTCAAATCATGAATTTCTCAAAGAGACAATAGATTTTTGTGTTTTTTTTGATAAGTATCAAAATTGAATTAGAAAGATCTTACCTTTGTTGACTGTCTGCATCGGCTAACTCAACTTTGTAAGGCACAATGTTTTCTGATTCTTTAAATTCCTCTTCATAAGTCTTATTAAATACATGTTGTATAATATTAGTATTTTCAGTAAATGTATTATACATTAACCAGCCAATTTGTGGATGATAATTTTCTTTCTACAAATAATGTCATGAGCTCTCTGCCTATATGCCATAACATATGAGCTCTAGGAGAACCCAACAAATCGAACAGATATTTGTTGAGGACATTTGCTCTTTCAACCATTTTATCACCACTATCATATCCAGAACCAACAACAACAACTCATGTTCATTAAGAACCAAGTAGATTAGTGACTAAGATGTTTTTAATTCTCTGGCCAGCATGTTATAAGCTTACTCTATGCATCAACAATTTAATAAAAAGCATACACACACACACACACACACACACACACACACACACACAGCAGAAGCTATTCACTTACAGAAGAAAATAGTATTTAAAGAGGTACCTCCTACGTTTTAGTATTTTTGACAACCAAGGAATATAAATATTGAGGAAAGTGGTATATTCAGCTACCAGATGACTAAAAAGTCAGAAATATATTGAGTTGGTCAGAACTTAAACTTTCAGTGTGGAGATCTAGCTAGTTCTGACTAGCCCTAGCTTTCGCTGATTCTATTTATTGTCTTCTTGAGGTTTGTATTTAAATTATTATTATTATTATTATTATTATTATTATTATATTATTATATCCCTTAAATCTTCATATTATTTTTCCTTTAAATAGAAAATATTGAATGGTATTAAAAAGCTACATGTATAAAAATTTCATTAGATACCATATAATGAGACTAATCTTTGTTTAAAAGTCTGAAAACGTGAAGAACTAAATGAAACAAACAAACTATATCTCCATAAGTTAAATGAGTAAAATGTCTTTTCATCTCCCATACCACAGGCTTCAAAAAAAAATGATACAATATCAATTCAGAAATTTACCGTTACATTAAAACAAACTGTTTTATACCATCAGCATGTTTAAATTCAAACACTTCTAAATTTCCTATTAAAATATATTGAATTATGAAAGAAATGTTGAAAACAATATACAGTTGTAACTATAGGTTATAAATTTTCTGTTTCTTAAGTAATATAAGTGGTCATTGTGCACTTACATTATCCAGTTCAACTATTTTTAGACATGGTTCAGGTCTCTCTAAGCTTAATTCTTCTACTGGCAGAAAAAGAGCTGGGCATTGTACTTTGGTCTCCTCAACTAGGAAATAAGATTAGAAAATAATATCATCAAAGACTATACCTTACCTGAGGAATTTCCTATCTTCAAATAACATAGCCAACAATAAACAAATAATGTTCTCCTTTGTATCCAAACAGTCAATTTCCCTAGGTCAAGTAATATACACATTTTCTTAACATTCAATTTTTAAATAAAACTATTTAAACTAGGACAAGGTAAATCTAGAGACAATAAAGAAGAGTGTGCCTGATTTTTTTATTTAAAATTATTGGGGTGACAGTGATTAATAAAATTAAAGAAGTTTCAAGTGTACAATTTAACAGTATGTCATGTATACATTAAATTGTGTGTTCACTACCCAAAGTTATATTTCCTTCTGTCACCCAATATTTGTCCCATTTTACCCCTATCTGCCTTCCTCCTCCTACCTCCCCCCTTGCCCACTTCCCTCTGATAACCACTAATTCACTGTCATGTTCATAAATCTCTGTTTGTTTGTCATAGCAGCATTATTCACCGTGGTCAAGACATGAAAGTAACTAAATTGTCCTACAGTGGATGATTGGATAAAGAAGACGTGATACATAAATAAAATAGAATATTATTCATCCATAAGAAAAGATGAAATACTGCAATTTGTGACAACATGAAAAGATCTTGAGATAATCATGCTAAGTGAAATAAGTGTGCATAATTTTGATCTGGAGACAAAGGATACACAGTCCAGTTGAGAATGATACAGTAAAGAAAACCAAAAGCAGATGCTGGTTAATACTTACAGTATATAATTTTAAATAACAAATTTGAAAATATCTAATCAAGGCTAAACTAACCACCACTATCTTCATCATTTTCATTCTGAGAACACTGTGCCTCACTAGTGGTTGTACATTGAGAAATGAATGTATCTGGTAGCATGTTTTGAAGTTGCTCCTGTGGAGTTCTACAAAACAAGAAAGTAGCAATTAAAAGACTAAAATACATTATCTAAAACTTTCCAGACAAGATCTTGATTTATGTCACAAACGAGTGAGTCTACAAAATTAATAATAAAACCATAGCTGTACCTCTAATTCACAGAAGAAAAGTGCAATTGCATAACGGAATCTTAATCACTAAAATAATTTAGCAAATCAAATTAGCATCACACAAGACTTTTTAATTGCATATCCTACTGTTTTTCGTTTAGGATGAAAAGAAAAGTTATGATAGAAGCCGATATTCTTGCAAAAGCCACATGAAGTCCATTAAACATACCACACTATTTAAAAAGCTAATTTATGAATGTGCGTTTTGTCTCTCACCAAGCCAGTAGGGTGAAAAATAGGCTCCCATGATATGAATGTAAAATGTCCTGACTATGGCATCTATCATCCAATTAGCAATAAGGTTTGATGTGACTCATCACATATGGAAGGCAAGGAAGCACAGGGATTCTCAGAAGTCAAGAGTGTACATCTGGTTCTAGAGGATATTCCCAAATCATTGGGGAGCTGTTCATTTTTTAACCATAAATAGAAGTAGCTACAGCCCTTCTAGATCATGCTAGTTCATGAGGTCTCCACACAAAGGTCAAGGCCTTCTCAATGATATTAGTAGGTAATTTGATACAAAACTTAAAATGTACCAAGACCTGTTCTAAATAATTTAGGGTATTAAATCCCAATAGAAGCACTCAATAGGCATCAGTGTAATATTAATTTTACAGATAAAGCAACTGAGGCACAAATAAGTAAACCAACTTATTCAAAGTCATTCAGGTAGTAATGCAGAAGAGAAACTTGAACCCAAGACATCTGTCTCCCCAAGCCCATGTTTATAACTACTGCTCTATATTGTCACTCTTGTAATTTGCAATGACACTAAAAATTTGATAATTTCCTGGCAATCTATGGCTATGTGCATTTTTCCAAAATATGTAATGCATATATCAGAACACTCCAATAACAGGTACACACTACTGAGTTTCACACCTGAAGGACTGTTAAAAGCATCATACTTTAAAAGAGATATAGACAATTTAGACATTAGTTACATAGGAATAACCAAAATAGGATATGAACTTTGAACTCTGCCATATAAACCACAATTGATTAAAAAAAAAAACCTGAAAATACCAGGCACCGGCAAGAATGAAGAGTAACTAGAATTCTTACAGACTGCAGGAAGGAATGTAAAACTATACAGTCCCTTTGGAAAGCAGTTTGTCAGATTTTCCATAAAGATAAAACATGCACTCACCATACAACCTAGCCATCCTAATCCCAAGTATTTACACAGGAAATTAAAAGGTAATATTCAAACAAAAACCTATATACAAATATTTATAACAGATTTAGTCATAATTACAAAAAACTAAAAATCAGCAGGCTATTCTTCAACAGATGAGTAAACTATCTACTGTGATGATAAAATAGTACTCCACAATAAAAAGGAATGGATTTTGATTTACTTAAGAACGTGCATGAATCTTAAATTCTTTTTGCTAAATGAAGGCCACAAAAGGCTACATATTATATGATTTCACTTATGTGACATTCAGAAAAAGGCAAATGTATAAGGATGGAAACAGACCAATGGTTGCCATATGTTGGGGAAGAAGAGTTGACTACAAAGGGGGAGCACAGGGAATTTGGGGGTAATACAATAGTGCTGTTTAGCACTGTGGTAAACACATGACTCTAGGCATTGGTAAAAATACACAGAACTGCACACAAGTTTGTGCTAGCCAAATTTTTAAAAGTAATCAATGAATGGTCAAACCACTCAAAGGAAGTGGGAAAGAAATGAGTGCAATGGCTGAAGCAACTTTGGAAAACAAGGTTTTGATTGATTACTGCTCAGAAATGAAAGGGGAGAGCTTCAAAAAAGTCTCAGTCTCCTTACAGAATACCTGAATACTCCTGAAGAATGTCAGTAGAAATATGGATGGTAAATGTCATTCTGATGAGGTCTCAGATGGAAATCGAGAATATGTTATTAGACAATGGAAGAAAAGCAATCTTTGTTAATAAATTGGCAAAGAACTTAGTTAATTGTGTTTCCATCCTGGTGTTTTATAGAGGTGATTTGTGAGTGTTGAAATCATATATGTGGCTGAAGCAACTTCTAAGCAAAGTGTTGAAGGAGAGTGTCCTGGTTTCTCTTGACTGCTCACAGTAAAATGTGAGAAGAGAAGAATAATTTAAAGACCTATTTATTAATCAAAAGAGCAGCAAAACTTTAAAATTTGGAACATTTTTTAGCTTATCCATATTGAAAAAAAAATAAGAGATCCTATTTAGTAAAGAACAAGAAGTATATGGCCAAAGGATCAATGATAAGGAAGTTAGTCAGCCACCTAAACAGAAGTCAGGGCCTACTGTCCAACACATGGAAGACTGACCCCAAAGGAGATTCAGAAATCAGTAGAACTATCCCTTCCATCACAGAGCCAGAGACCTCCAGACCACTGCAGAGAGCCCATTAGGGCAATGTCCAGGGAAAGTGTGGGGGCAATGCTACCCCTGTGACCCCAGGCTGGAAGAGTCACACAATTCCAGCACAGGGAAGTCATAAGCATGTGGCCCAGCACAGAGCTGCCATAGGAATGGGGCACCATAGCCTTGGGGGCCAACTTCTGCTTAGTAAAGCTACTGGGGGGAAGAATGTTGCCTCACTGTGTCCAGAAGATGAGACCCCTGTTCTAGTGTGTCTAGAAGTTAAGACTTCCACCCTGGTGTGTCTGGAGGGCAAAGCATTGATGGAGAGGATAATTCTCAAGATTTAAGGTCTAATAGAATTTTCCCTGTTGGGACCTGTTATTTCTTTTCTTCTTTCCTATTTCTCCCTTTTAGCATGGGAATATCTATCCTATGCCTGTGCCTCCATTGTATTTTGGAAGCACATAACACATTTATACATTGAGTCTCACCAATATCTGATTTAGGTGATATTTAGATAAGAATTTGGACTTTAGACTTTGGAGCTGATGCTGAAATGAGTTAAGACTTTTGGGGCTACTGAGATGAAATAAACACATTTTGCATGTGGGTAGGATATGACCTTTGGCAGGGCAGGAGTGGAAAGTTCTGTTCTGAACGTTTGTGTTCCCACAAAATACATATGTTGAAATCCTACTCCCCAAAGTGATGGTTGGGGCCTTTGAGAGGTGATTTAGTCATGAAGCTAGAGCCCTCATAAATGGGTTAGTGCCCTTATAAAAGACACCAGAGAAAGACCCGTCACCCCTTCTGTATGTGAGGACACAGTGAAAAGATGGCCATCTAAGAACCAGAAAGCTGGCTCTCTCCAGACACTGAATCTGTTGCACCTTTATATTGAATTCCCCAGCCTTAAGAACTGTGAAAAATAAATGTTGCTTAATAATATTTAATGTTAAACTCTTAAACAATTTATGAAGTGGTGCATCTAATAATATGTCTTAGAATAAAATATACCTGAATACTATTAATGAAATTATGAAATTAAAGTTTTAATTAATTTAAAAGTAGGTTCTGAAAAGTATACTCAAAAGTTTTGTGAATGTAAAAAATCTGAGAGCAATACCTTTTCAAAGTAATCTTTCTTTTATCATTTTATTTTGCTATTATTCTTAAATTCTAGACCATATTTGTTCCTTTTTCCCACATATACATTTCCATTTATCAAGAAAAACTCAATTAATTATGCATCATATACATACATAGAATTAAAATTCTCATTAGAAGAGTATAGGCTTCGTGAAGATTTAATATTGCTTTGAAATTATTTATGCAAACGGGAACCACACATAAAATTGCTACACAAAAAGTATGTCACAAAATTGAAAAACATAAATAGCTTTTACATTTATTAATAATGCAAAAATTCAAAAAAAATACCTTCTGTGCTTTTTAAGCCATAATTTTTCCATGTAAGATATACTGTCTTCTTTAAATTCAATATTAATTAAATTTGGTTCTCTCCAAACTTTCAAGTTAGTTTGTACCTCACATTCTTCCAATGAGTCTATAAAAATAAACAATAATATGCATAGTTAGTGACCTAGTCTATAAATTAACACTTCTCTCAAAAAACAGAACTCACTACTTTTAAGGCAAATATGCTTTAATAGTTAACTATATAATCAAGAGTTCTAGGTTTAAATAATGCAAAAATGTTATATATTGATGATTTATTATATGCCTGTATAGACAGTTTTTTCCCAATAATCCCTGGAAATGAAAGAATCTTATGATTCACGAGGTTTTTTTTTAAAAGCAACTAGTTATTTTAAATGCTAAAGATAAACACAAATATGTTCATTATATATGCTATAAACACAAATACACATAAAGGCATGGATTATAGCCACTGAAAATAGTACTTACACATTATAGGGAACAGAAAATAAATAACTTAGAATGGCACCTGGAGGAGAAAACTGGCCTCATTAATTTTATCTGCATGGCTTAAGATGTTCCTGAAGTACTAAGTAAATTAAACCCACTATTCCAAGATATTTAAAACGGATGGAGATCTCTGGGAAAAAAAGCAGTGTAAACCAAGGGTTACTCATCTCTCCACCCTCCTAGATATTACTTCTCTCTCTAAATTGACCATCATAGTTGGAAGACAAAAATATGAAGCAGTAAAGATGAGGAAATTATTTTTTATAGAATCTGAAACTAGTGATTAGTCTCAACCTTATACTGTAGCCTTAATAGCTTCCAGAAACAGCCAAACACCAGCAATAGAAATAAACCAAAAGAATTTAAGTCACCCCACTACTATAATTCCCAAAGAAAAGAGAGTGTTGAAGAAAGCAACTGGAGGAAGTTCTGAGAAGCACCACCAGAATGCATTAAACTGAAAGGGCAAGAGTTAAGATATGAGTAAGTCATGGGAAAAAGATCCCTCCACTATGAGTCCTCCTTTCTATTGTAAACCAAAATATTTCTTGACAATAGAAGCTGAAAAAAAAATGAGAACTCTTTTTTTTTTCTGTATGGGTATATAGAAGAGCCACTATGCTTGAGAGATAACCCCCAAATCTAGAAGGGTAATGAGGAGGAAGTAAAGCAGCTGGTTGGTGATTCATTCTTCTCTCACTACCAATGGCTCACTCCCAGAAAATAAAAAACAGCAGATAACCCGGGTTCCTTTCCTTGTGAATATATGTTGATAACTGGAACTTCTGGAAAATAGGTTAATGATATTTGCTAGAGGGAGAATCTTTAGCTATGCAATGCATTTAGTGTGTATAGCCCTTGTTTAGAACTGCATGTAGTAAACAAATCTAGAACACACCGATTTATGAGGCATGTCTCCCTGAAAGAATGCCATATAAACTATGTAACTTAAGTTTGGGTTCAATTCATTGTTTCATGGTCCACTAGCTACTTTGGTGAGAATTTGTGTGAGATGCCCCATCATTCATATTCATGGAATGATGGGTATTTTCCTTAATAGACACCACAAAGTCTTAAAAGTGAAAATATGCCTGAGGTATATGAGGAACAGGAGGCCAGTGTAGCTGAACCAGAACAAGCCAGAGGGAGAGTAACAGAAGATGAGATCAAAGAGATAACAGACTTTGGAACACTGGGAACCTTCCAGGCCATTATAAGTACTTGCCTTTCATAATGAAGGAAATAAGACTTTAGAGTATACTAAAATGAAATTGAGTTAGAAATCAGTAACAAAAATAGAAAACTTGGAAATTCAAAGCACATTACTAAGGCAAATGGCCAAGAAACATGAAAAGATACTCAATATCATTTATAATGAGGAGCACAAATTAAGATATGTCATTTTATCTCTATCAGAGCAGCAAAAATTTTTAAATCTGACAATTTAAGTGTTGATAATAATGAGAAGAAACCAAACCTATAATACATTGCAGGTGGGAATGTAAACTGAACAAATATTTTGGTAAATAATTCAGCTTTAGCTGGTACAGCTAAAGACATGCACACCTTAGGACCCAGCTACATCGCTCCCAGGAACAGAAATACCAAATACGTGTACACATCTGTCCCAAGAGATCTGTACAAAAACATCCATAACAGTATTGGTCGTAATGGCAAAAATAAGAATCAACCCAAACAATCATCTACAGTTAAGCAGGTAAATGGTACTATATTAATATAACAGAAGACTATTAAGCAGTAGAAATGAATGAAATAACAATTATGGGTAAATATCAGTAATTAATATTGAGCAAAATAATAGAGTCACAAAAGAATATATACGCTAGCTTTCCACCTACATAATGTTCAAATACATGCAATTTTAACATTGTTGTTTAGAGATACACACATGCAGTAAACTGCAAGAAAATCAATGGAATGAAAAAAATACAAAATTTGGTCTAGCGATAATCTCAGAAGGAAAGAGGAGAGAAAACAGATGCACATTGTTTTATTTTATCCATAAGCTATGTAAATTTTATAAATGTTCCTTTGTATCTATTTTAGGAAAAGGAAAATATCTACAAACATATTCAGATAATACACATGCACAAATAATTATATATATATAAAATACCCTATGGCAAAAAAATCAAAAATCACAAATTATATCAACAAACATGTCTTCATCTTAATAATTTCTCTACAGCACCACACTGTTGACCTCGCATCCTCCATGGTTTTTATGACCATGCACTTTACCAACTTTCCACCTACATCTCTGCCATTCTTATCTTCTCTGTAGGCTTGCCTTTCCAGACCACTAATTGTGATTCCTCTCTAGCCTGTTATGCTAGAACGTTCTCCCATATACCTTCAGCTCCCCTAACACAATGCACTCTCCATCATGGAGCTTTTGCACACGCCATTTTCTGTCCCCACTCTCCAACTCATTTTTTAGATCTCAGATCAAATCTTAGTTTCTTAGAATCCTTTTTCTGATCAGCTGTATCTCAGAGTCCTGACAAGAAAAGAAAACCTAATGGGGTAATTTGAAGAAGGTTAAATGAAGGGACTAAGTTATAATCACGTGGTAAGGTTAGTGGAATAAATGATGTGGTAACACCAAGAGACTAAAAATAGTAGAAAGCTGTTACGAACCCTAGGCTTGAGAGGACAAGTAAAAGAACTTCTTTCTTTGTAAGAAGTCTTTGAAAGTGATAGCAGTGCAAGAGAGTTCATCTCACTGATGCTAACAACACAGGTGGAGAATGAGGTCACTGCAAAATCGCAGCAGATCAAGGAGAGGGGGGTAAATACTTCTACCACTTCCTCTCACCTTCCAATGTCCTATTAGTGTCTCCAATTGGCCAAACCAAACCAGAAGCCAGAGAACAAGGAAGCTCAAGTGTTGCAGTCTCTAGACCTTAGAGATCAACCTTTAGGGTCACAAAATAGGTCAGAAATGGAAGAGAATGGATCTAGAAAGACAGAATCTACTTATTTTACAACTAAACAATCATTTCTCTCTCTACCCCTCCTCTGGAAAAAAGAAAAAAGAAAAAAGAAAAATGGGGAAAAAAAACCCTCATGTTTCAAGCAAAGGGAAAACACAAAACACAAAGTTCTATAGGCACTTTGTATCATAGGGAGATTTCAATTTGGTGATACTCCCAAGTGAAATCTAGTTAAAACGTTAGATACCAGTAGTATACACCATATAAGGGAGCAAGAAAAGGAGAAGCGAAAAAAAATAATTACTCAACATAAAACATAGCTACTACGGTCTTCATTTTTGTAGCTGGTTTTGAAGCCTAAGTTGATTTAATTACCATCGTTTCCTTCTTTCACAACCCATTCTATGTTCACATTACTATATGTCAATATCTTTTTACCTGGTGGAGTAACTCAAATCTTCATTCCCAAAGGATCCAAGACAATACAAGTCCTCTAGCAACCCAATGAACATTATTACAGAACAGAAAAATTAATAAGTGTGCCATCAAATGGTTTCCAGATGAAGTCTATCTTTTCTTTTTGAGTAATAATAATCCAGTTGTTCTTTGGTTCTTGTGCTCAACCAACATGGTTGTACAGTGACTCTTCTTATTAATTCAGTGAGCCACAAAATGCCAATGAGTAGTTTTGGCTTCCTATTTAATGGACACATGGGTAAACTTTCATGTAAAATACAGCACCCTCTAGGAAAAGCACCTCAACTTCACAAAATTTTGTTTCTCAGCCAGAATCCATACTGAACCTTCAACAGACGATTCCACAAAACTGTAAACCTGGCTCCTTCTGGATAACACTACATATGGTAAGATCAGTGAATTCCCTGGGTATGAGCCCAGTGCTATACTACTTTCATAATAAAATGAACATCTTGGTCTAAGGTTTCTGCTGGCAGGCATACTACTGGCAGAGAAGACAAATGCATATATGAAATATGTTGTTTTTCTCATGATGACAAATGGTCCATCACAGTAGAAAGGGTACAGTATAATCATCCTATAGCAGATACTCCCTGTTCACCAAATCCTCTTAGCACTATGCGATCAACCTAGTGGGCAAGTATTATCTTCTGTGCAATATCAAAATCATCAAGATCTTTTTAACATTTTAAAATTTCTTTCTCTACATGCTTCACAGATTCATGTGATATAAATTGACAAAATGCTGCAACTTCCTCAGTGTGTGGTAATTTTCACTTGATGAGGGCATTGCACTTTTCCATCAAGCTTCTGCAAGCCATTGGATCAATTCTTTTTTCTTTTTTTTTTTTCTCAGTTCTTTCACCTCCACTTGGACTATAAGTTCGAGAATAGATTGTGGCTGCTTTTGCACATCACTTTCCCACACAGCACATAATATGTACTCATCATTTGTTGAAACAATAATTGTGAGAGATATTATATAAATATTAAGAGAGATACTCTTAATATTTAATTATTAAATATTAAATATTAAGAGAGATACTCTTAATATTTAAACCATTATTTGTATCTAAATATTGGCAAAGAGTAGGTACAAAATATATTTTAAAAAACTAAAATATCCAATATTATTTTATAAGTGAATGGTGAAAAGCCAGCTAAAAATGATAAATATTTACATCCATCAAATTGGCTCAGGTTAAAGAATTAGAAAATATGGGGAAGTAGCCATCTCATACATTGTTAGTGGGCATATAATTAAGTCATTTATTTAGTAGACAATTTGACAATATTAATCAAAACTTCATAAAATAAATCAACACTGACTCAATATTCGAACATTTATTTATTTATTTATTTAATATATTCCCTCCCCCCCATCTACCTTTCCCATCCCCCTTACCCCCCTACTCTCTGGTAAAAATGTATTTTAAGATAATTGTACAAGTACACAAATAGCTAAGATTGTCATCATAACTTCATTTATGATAATGAGAATTAGAAACGAACTATATCCATCAATAAATGTCTGATTAAGTAAATAATGGCATAAAGAACAATATGCAACAGTTATAAATGATGATATATTAATTTGGAAAGTTGTCTCTGACAGAATCTAAGTGAAAAAGTTAAATAGGATACAGAGTATTACCTCATTTAGTTTTGTATTCATGTGTGTGTGTGGGTGCATTTGTGTGTATCTGTATCTGTATCTGTGTCTATTGAAAAATGTGTCCCAACATGTTAAAATTGGTTATCTCTAGATTGCAGAATTGTGTTATTTATATTTTCTTCTTGGTAACTTTTTTGTTATAACCAAATCATTTAAAATAATCATATTATTCATATAATATAGTTATTCCTATTATGAAAGACAAAACTTTTAAATGTTTTCAGACTTCTTTTATCTAATCTGATTTAATTTATTAAGTCAGTCCTTCTATTACTTTAAATACTATGTCTTTCAAAGTGGACAATCAAAATGATATTTATATGGAAGACAGTCCCTTTCCAAGTAGAAAAGTAAAAAATACATCAAATATAAAATTTAAAATAAAAGCACATAAAAACATAACCAATGAGAGTTATATTGAGGTATATACTAAAAAGAGAGTACACAAATAAAGTCTTGGAAAAATTGATAAAATTAATGTGTCATAAAGAAGTGTAGGAAAAACATGTGAAAAAGAGAAAATAATTTATTAAAAAATCCAATTCTAATTGGGAAGATGATATGTGATACCTTGATGTTAGAAATAATACTGTGTTATAAAGAAGTAAAGAAGAAAACCTTCAATGAAAAAGAATGAAATAAAAATAAAATTGGATGCTGTCAACTAAAATACATTATTAAAATTTATTATCTAACATTTGTTTTCAATGAAGAGCAACTGGAAGTCTCTACAAGATTCTGAGTAATAAAATTAATAAATCACATACTTTTAAAAATACAATTTTCCCCAGAGATACTGGGAAACTTGAAGCAAAGATACCTTATACTTCAGTCATCTAGTTCTTCAATGTCTAGAGAATGGGTGTGAAAATCATCAAGGAAAAATAAAAACGAGAAGTATTTCCTCAAAAGAAAAACAAAAGACAAATCAATTCTTCCCCTAAAGAACTGAAAAATATTTTTCAAGACACGTAAAAAAAATTATTTACTTCTCTACCTCACAGATCCTCCTGTTTCATGTGTTGTAACTACAGTTTCTTAAGAAAAAATTGTCCTGACAAAAACTTTCTGCTAGGAGAGGGGGAGCTGAAAGAAACCAATGTTCTATTCATTTGACAGCCCAAATTTACATAGGAAACAAACACAAATATCCCCAATGCCTAATTCAGGAGTTCTATAAATATTAAACCACTAACCAATGATCATACAGTGAATACTCCTTTGAGGAGTTATATCAAACTTCTATCCCAACGTTAATAGTTTCACAACATTGTCTTTATATCCACAGAGAATGGAGACAAATAAAATAAACTTAGCTTGATTTTACATTAATTTTATAAAAATAGCTGTACCTGGTTTCGCTGCATGTAAGTTCTGTTTCTCGTCATCATGATGTCCAGTTCTCCACTGATTTAAAACTTCCTGAAAGGACTGGGCAGAAGCTTCTTCATCAAAGGACCCTTCACACAGAAGCCTATCTCTTGGATTTGTACTTTCTGCTTTTTTTGTTGTTGAAAGTTCTACCTAAACCAATTAAAGATGTAACTAAGTACGCTTTACTAAATTTTCTGTATCTTAAAATGCAAATAGCATTAACTGTTAGGCATTATGGTACATATTATTTCTGACTTAGAATAGAATGTTTTAAAGTTGTACTTATTTATATGTTTTACTGATTTTTTTAGAACTGTATTGGCAATTATAAGTGGTCTCTTCAGAAATTATTAAAACTGAAGCATGCAGTACTGAGGATTTTTCATCTTATTCACCAGTGTTCTCCCTGGAAAGCAACAATAGTCTTTTATATAAGAGTCCTACTTCTCCAATCTCCTGCTCATGCAACCTCCTTGCAGCAGAAAGAACACTTTTTACATGTAAATCTGATCCTGTGATGCCTCTGCTCAAAATCCTCCAATGACTCTCTATGAAACCCCCAGATTCTACTAGGACTTAACAAGGGCCTATAAAACCTTGTACTTTCTACCTTTTACTTCACTTCCTTCAATTCTCCCCTTCACTCACTCTGCTCCAGCTGAATTTACATTCTTGCAATTCTGGCAGCAGATTCCCACTTGAGGGCCTTGCCCTAGTTAGCTATACCCAATGCCTGAAATAATCCTTTGTCACATTTTCACACAGCATTCTACTCATTTCATCCAGTTTCTGCTCAAATGTCACCTACTCAGAGAATAGGCAATGACCCTATTGATGATGCCCCTTTCCACCCACTTTCTAATCCCTTATCTGCTTTATTTTTCTCAAAATAACTTATTTCCATGTGAATTTACTCTACATGTTTACTTGTTTATTACTTGTCTCACCCCATTAGAATGGAATGAGATCAGGGATTTTTTTTCCTACAAAGAGCAGTGCCTGGCACAAAGTAAGTGCTCATTAAAAGTTAGTTGAATAAATAAAGAAAGAAATGCATATAAAACATTGCATGCTTCTTAACATAATGATGGGGGAAAGGATTAATTCAGTATAAAATATAGATCCACTGTGAACACACAGAAGAAAATAAAGGTAGGATTTGGCAATTATCCAGTGAATCAGAGAAAACATCTACGTTAGGAAACTAAAACAAAATAAATTCTACACCAATGGCAAATTATCAAATGTGAATTACCTATACTGATCAAATTGCTAAATCTCCATTGTGTATCTTCTAGATACAAGAGTAGAATCCTTTATATTCAGCATTTAATTGCAAAATAAAAGATAGATTCTTAGAGTACAATTGAGAGCAGATCATTAAATATGTGTACAAAAATGTCGAATATAAAGAAAAAGCATCTGGGAACCTGGCAGACACTATGTAAGCTGTTGGCCATAGGAACACAGGTTTATAAGTTGACAGGAGAAATAGGAGCAAGGAGCAGTATTTAATTCAGATAAACAAGAATTCTATGGACAAAACAAGAAGAGGCATGATTCTAGAGAGGGAATTACATATAGGATATATAAATATATTATATGTATATATATATATATGTATATATATACACATATACATATATATATACACACACACATACATATATATATATACACACACACACTAAGGCATAGAGTCAAAGAGCACAGTGGCATGAAACTGTAAGCAGTTTATATTGCTATAGCAAAAAGTGGGACATGAAAAAAATATAAAGGGTGAAAATACAAAATCATGAAGGATCCTGCCTGATGCAGAGGATCTTAGAGTTTCTAATAAGAGAAACTTATTAGAAAAACAAAGCTACTGAAGAGTTCCACATAGTAGTGTGGGAGAGAATGAAACTGGGGAATAGTGAGTCTGGATGCAAGGAAACAAATCAAAATGTGTCAGCCATTTGACAACATCTATCAACATAACGAATGCATAACCCTCTTCACCTAGCAATTTCAGGATTGTATCGTAAGAATATACATATATATATATATATATATATATATATATATGCAAAACATTTTTCAAAATTCTTTATACTATAGTTCATACTGGCAAAAGACTGAAACAGTATAAATGATCAATAAAAAATAGATTTTAAAAAGTTCAATGAATGGAGTATTGTATAGCCACTATATAGATGAAAAGGCTAGAGAATGTACTTATATGCATCTCAAACTATATTGTTAAGTGTAAACATCAGGTGTGCAGAGCAGTATGCAAATTATATTGATATTTGTTTAAATAAATACCTATATAAGAAACTGAAAGTATTATTGACTCCTAGAAGGGGAGAGAATAAAATGAATTTTCCACTTAATAAATCTTAAGAAAATAAATTCGGTATTTGAAATAACAAGAATAGAAGTGACCAAACATTCAAGAGACTATTTAGGTGGCAGAGTGACTGCATGAGACATGGTAACTGATTGGATATGCAGAAGAGGGAGAGAAAGGACTATAAAAAATAACTGTTCTTGCTGGCCTGGAAAGCTAGAGGACATGCTGACACCAACAGTAACATCTGTAAGTTTTGGAAGAGAAATAATGAATTTAGTTTGAAAATACTGAGTTTCAGAAGTATGTGGGAAAGTAATTACAGGTATCCAGTAAGTGATATGTGAGGGTGTGTAAATATGTGTATATACTGCACTAACGAAGAAGCACTGAAAACTTGCTGCTTAATACAAAATGGTTTAAGTATACAGCAGCTTTCCAGGACAGCTCCCTTCCAGGGAATAAATCAGAGATACATGACATTTGCATTTTATAGCTATCCCTCCAGAATACTTGGCTTCCATATAGCAGTGGTAGGATAGGAAAAAGCCAGAGGATTGTACATCAGCTCTTAAATGTTTCAGCCTACAACTGTCTCATCCCATCAGAGACCAATATGACTCTGCTCAATTGTAAAGGGGTGAGGAAATTTTAATGAGCAAATGGAATCAGTGCTGTACATTTATTGCCTTTCTAGGCCACATGATATCCCTGAAAGATATGCTTTAATATCCCCACTTTCCAGAAGAGGAAACAGAGAATCAAAAAGGCTAAGTAAATTGCCTGCTATTACAGTAAAAGCTGTAAGAAAACCAGGGTCAGTATTTCAAATGTAGGTTTCTGTCCCTAAAATGAAAGCTCTTTCTTTCATGAACTGCACTCTTTCCAAGGATATCTACTGGCCTGAGTCTATAAGAAAAGCCTTAAGACAAATATCAGTCATTTGTACCACTTTGATTCTTCTAGGCATTCAAATTGCTTACTAGGCTAATTAAAAATGAGATTCCTAGGCTCTAAGGTAGATGCAAACAAACAAACAAATAAATAAATGACAGACCAGGAATGCACACCCAGAGCTACAGATGTTTATTACAGTTAAAGAACCAGTGCTCTATAGCAAAGAGCAGTGCCAAGCATATGAGGGGATTATCACTTCAGTGTAAGCACTGTGTACAGGTGCATACACTGAGGGTCCATAGCAACTGACTCCCAATCAGGAATACTCACCAGAATTACTGAGCAGTTGCTAAAACCACAGATGTCTGGACCCTACCCACAGAGATGCTAAACTCAGTTATGTGTATTTCTTTAACAATTCTTTGTTTGATTCTAATATATGCTCCTGGATAAAACCACTGAATTAATGGTTCTTAAGTAAAGAGGTGGAGGGTCTATATAGCAGTCACCTACATGGACAAGATGCAGCCTTTATTGTAGGATTTAAAGGTACCAGCAAAAAAGTAAGCTCTATAGGTTTTTAGTAGGTCTACTTACCCACCCACCCCCACTGCCCTTCTCATCTGTTAAATGGAGTAATAATAATACAACCCTTAGATGGTTATCGTGATTAATAGCTAAGATAAGGTAGGTAATAGATTTAGCACAATGTCTAGCATCAGATTAACAAATGTTAGTTGTTGATTTACCGCTATTATTACTGATTTAATAGATAAAATGACAGGCATGAAGGAGAATCCTTAAAACCATAGCCTCTGAGTAGTAGTTAAAAGTAAGTAATTTGGAATCAGATCTAGGTTCAAATATCACTATCAATGATACCTTGGGCACTTTATAAAAACTGGATTTTTTTGCCACTGTTTTCCCAAATGATTAAAATGAAGAATTTCAAAAAGGACAAAAAAGGAATAATACATGTAAAATATTTAGGACAGTATCTAAATACTATGTCAGTCTTTAATATGTTATTATTATAACAATGAGGCTGTAACTCATTCCATGATTCCTTACAAACAGCCTTGGCAGGTCTATTAGAACACAAAATCCACACAAATATTTTCACTTTCTTGGACAATTCAAGCATAGTCCCTCTGCTATAAAGAGATCCTACTAGCATAGAAAATGTTTTCTTTTATGTTCTATGAGCACGGGTTTGGGACTCAACAGACTAAAGTTCAAGCCTCATTCTGTCACCACATAAGTCACACTGTGTGACTCTGGCCAAGTTACATACTGTTTCTGAATTCCAGTGAAAAAATGAGTGGTATACAACCAAATGAGGATTATTGTATAGATCAAAATTTGAGGAAGTTTGTTTCTCATTAAAAACAAACAAAAAAAAAACAATATAATATGTCTGTTATAAAAATATGGACATAAGCTGATGAAAATTTATTTAGCACATCATGGGATCAGTAATCAATCTCAATAGCTACCAGCATTTGGTATAAATTCAATATTAAATAACTGTGAAATTTACTGTCACCTAAAACACTCAGCAAGGTTTTATATTTTTAGCCTCCCTGAAATCCTGATTAATATAAAATCATTGCATTGTATTGTGTTACCTTTTTTATGTTCCTCCCAAACACTCATTCATTTCCTGACATGTAGAAATTTCCATTCATCAAAAAATCAGTGTTCAGTGGAATCAAAGCAATCTCCTTAAAGAGATTTTATTGTCAAGATGTTTTTGACTAATCAAAAACAAATTCATATTAAACAACAATGTGATAAAATAATCTGCAAAAATCCATAGCTCCAGTTAAATATATGAATGACAGTCTCCGTGATCATCGATGAAAGAAAATGTCTAATATATTTTCATCAGCTTACCTCAGAGTTGCCCCCTGGCAGAAGAGATTTAGATTTATGCTGACTTGTATTAATCTCCTTTGTAGAGCAATTCTCCCCTTTGGGTTCATCTGGATTAACTTCCTTTATAAACCGATGAGCAACATTCAATACATTGGATAATATTTGAGATTTTGCCTATTAAAAAAAGAATAAAATATAACTAAAAAGCCTAATATGTCAGCCTAAGTAATTTAGATACATCAAATCATATTTTCATTATTTTATGACTGCTAAATTCAATGCATTTTATTTAATATTTAAAAATACAAATTGACATTTATGTCAACCAATATAATAGTGAGAGCTGCCATCTACTGAGGGGCTAGTTTGGACTAATACTATCCTAAGTATTTTAAAGACATGTCTTTAAAACCTCAAGTCAACTCTAAAGCATATCTATTTTTATCTGTTTTAGGAATAAAGGAACAAAAGCTCTGAGTGTTTTAATAACTTGCCCTTGGTCACACGGTGAGTGGGTGGCAGAGCTAGGAAGTGACCACAGGTATATATAATTCTAATGATTCACAGCCTTCCACTATATTAACTCCAAATAAGCAGATGTGTTATTTTGTGCACATTATGGCTAAAGAACTAAATACAGCTAATATAGTAGGAGCCTGAATAAGCAATAATAAGTATTCCTTGGTGATAAAACATCTTTAGAAAGTATTAACTATTCAAGAGCACACATTTACCTGTAGTTCCCTAGTGCAGGCAAGGCTTTTCCTCATGTCCTACCTTTGCTCATGAGTTTCAATTGCCAGGAAGACCCTCCCTCCCCTACTATCTTCTCTGCCTGGCAGATGCCTATTTCTTCTTCTGGATTTGTCCCAAGTTACTCACACAGATCTAGGAACCTTTCACTGCCTTCCTCCCCCAGCCGTGTGGGGTGCTGATTCTCTGCACCCTATTCCTATCCTGAGTAGAGCCCTACCAATCCCAACAATATTGACTTTATGTCATCTTTTGGTGTCTATCTATCCCATCATAGCATGTAAGCTCACAGAAGGAAAAATTATGTCTTCCTAAGTCTTTGTAATGCTACTACCATGCCTGGCAGATAACATAGAGTAAAAACAAAGTGTTGGGGGAGGGAGCAGAAGAATTGCAGAATTAAAATAAATGACTGAGAAAAAGAATTCAAAAAACCTTTTCACATGCCTTCAGAGTGGCTGAAAAAGAACAAGTGAATCTTGAGAAGGTCCGATTTCCTGAGGACTCTCCTATCAGTACTACTCTGGTCTGCCCCAGGATCCTGCTGAATTCTGAATGCCATCTGAAGTTGAACTAAACTAACTCCAGGGGAAAGATGCAGGCTCTTCAGAGGCTCTCTGAGAACCTGGCAGTAGGAACGCGAACAATCAGTCTTAGTTCTTAGCAAATGTCCTCAAGACAGAGGAAAACTTCAGCAGGGATCAGACATAATTATTTTGTATTCTCCCATGAAAAATTCCTATTTTTAAATTTTCATCTAGTTACCTATTTAAATAGCTAAGATGACATTGAAACTTTCCAATATGACCTTTTGTAAATTTGTTAAGATTCACTGCCATCTGATTCTGGAATAAATCAAGGAACATCAGATTAACTAGTGTTATTTCACACTGAATTCATAACTTAGCTATGAAAAATGACTAATGTGACCTATCCACATATATTGCTGTACATGTACGAAGCTATGATATCTGCTCCAAATTTTCCCAATGATCATTAAAAAGCCATATAGATTTATGCAGTCCTTTCTAAAAAAGAAATATATAATGATAGTACAATATTATTGTCTATATGCATTATACTGTACAGTAGATCCCTATGGCTTATCTACTACTAATTGTACTTAACACTGCTGAATTGTATACTTAAAACTGATTGAGAGTAACACTTATGTTATTTGTTTTTTAACCACAATTTTTAAACAATGAACACAAAGAAATGATGGGTGCATTTTATTGTTTATAAACTGAAGCTAAATACAGTTGATTTAACAATAAAAAACAGAAGTAATGAAAAAAGAAAAAAATTCAAGCCAATGGTAATGCTTAATCCTTCCAGACATACCTGTATTTTGATAAATATTTTTTAAATAAAGTAATCCAATCTATCTGCTTTTAAATTCCCTAGAAAAAAGATCTGTTATTTCAAAGGTGGTTAAAATGTCTAGTTTTCATTTTATATTTTTTTAAATATTAAAAACGATACTATTAATTTTATATAAAATTATCAAGAAAGAATTATAATTCAATTCAAGTATATATGTTTATTTAAGCAACATGAAACAAAGATTATTCTTTCCCTAAAATGAATCTTGTTATCAATGTTTCAACAATTTTTATAATTTTAGGTTGCATTTTAAAAGACTCTGAAATGGCAAAAAAAAAACTACTTTATTCTTACATCAAATTTATTGTTAAAAATAAGTTAAATATCATGAATAATTAATAAAATGGAATGCTATATCTGGATGTCTTAAAGTTCTGTTAATTTGAAATAAATAAAATGCCAATAAATGGAAATTTTCTTTCTCAGAACATTGTACATTTAAATATTACTTTCCTCAGTTGTAAGAGTGTATATGTATACTTTTTTTCTTATTCTTAAAATAAATATACAAGGAAAAGAAACAGATGTTGTGATCCCCATTACTTCCATAAGGAAACCCAAGCTCATAAAGTTTAGGTCAAAGCCAAGTGGATATGAAATATGAGGGTCTGGTTAAAACCAAGGTCTTTCTTCTAGCCTCATCTTTTTTCCCTGCTGAATAATGTTAACATAGAAAATAGACTTTCCTTTTGATTTCTTGAACTTAATTAAATTTTATCTCTGATACAAACATTATTCCTTTAAGAAAACAAAAACTATAATTCTATATACAATTGCTCATGTGGGGATGAGGTTGTTTAGTTTTTGCTTTTAATTTATTTTGGCTTATTTTCATGTTTGAGCAAGCGCTAGTAAATTAAAGATGAAACAGAGGTTCTCTTTTTTTTCATATTCTCTATCATTTACATATTAGGGGAAGGAAGGTAGAGGGCTATATAAATTTTGAAAAAAACAAAACTTTTGAACAATGAAGTTAGAAAGTATTATATAAGAGTAGAATTATAGAATAAACCTAAACCATCTATCTCTGAAGAAAGAAGTGTAAAATTTAACAGAATTTATAAGATTATAAATTTACCACAGTACCATAACATGCTATTTTACAATATTTAAAAGTTCCTAGATATATGAAACCTATATCACATGTTAATGATTTGCAAATTCCTGTTCTCCAGGCCCAATCTCCCATACTTACTCCAGACAATAATTGACAACTAATTGCTTGATACTCACATCTCTCCACCTAGGGAGGTACTCCCCTTGAATCTGATAGAGCTCTTTAATTGTTTGATGAATATGAGAAATAGTAATGAGTTCCACTTCCAATGGCAAGATAATAAGAAATGGGTGTGCCTTCTCTACTCTTTTTACTGTTCAGCAATCTTGTTAAAAAATGTACAGTGATGAAACACATTATCACTAAAATGTCAAAGGTTGAGACGAAGAGAGAATCCTAAAACCAGCAAGAGAAAGGATGCTTACTTACAAGGGTACTCCCATAAGAATATCTGCTGATTTTTCAACAGAAACTTTGTAGGACAGAAGGAATTGGCACAAAATATTGGCACAAAAGTGATGAAAAACAAGAACCTACAACCAAGACTATTCTACCCAGCAAGACTATCAATTAAAAATGAAGATGATATAAAGAGCTTCCCAGACAAGAAAAAGCTAAAGAAAGTCAAGCCAGAATTATAAGAAATGTTAAGAAGACTTCTATAAAAAGAAGGGGGGAAAACCCATAAATATGAATATAAAATGGTGATAACTACATACTTATCAATAATCATTTTAAATGTAAATGGATTAAATGCTCCAATCAAAAGACATAGGGTAGCAAATGGATAAGAAAACAAGACCCTTACATATGTTGCCTACATGAGATCCACTTCAGATCAAATGACACACACAGACTGAAAGTAAAAGGATTGAAAAAGATATTTCATGCAAATGGAAATTTAAAATAAAAGCTGGGGTAGCAAGACTTATATCAGACAAAATGGACTTTAAAACAAAGGTTATAATAATAGACAAAAAAGGGAATTACATAATGATAAAAGGGATCAATACAAGAGCGCACAACCCTAGTAAACATATATACATCCAACATAGGAGCACTTACATGTATAAAGCAATTATAGATCAATAAAGGGAGAGATTGACAGTAATACACTCATAGCAGGAAACTTTAACACCCCATTGACACCAATGGACAGCTCTTCCAGACAAAAAAAGCAATAAGGAAACAGTAGCTTTAAACGATACACTAGACCAAATGGATTTAATAGATATTTTCAAAGTGTTTTACCTAAAACAGCAGAATATTCATTCTTCTCAAGTACACATGAAACATTTTCCAGAATAGACCACAGCCACAAAACAAGTATCAATAAATTTAAGAAAGTTGCAATCATATCAAGTGTCTTCTCTGACTACAATGGTATGAAACTAGACATCAACTACAAGAAAAAAATTGGAAAATACAAACACGTGGAGGCTAAACAACATGCTACTAAATAATGAATGGGTTAACAATAGGATCAAACAAGAAGTCAAAAGATACCTAGAGATAAATGAAAATGAAAACACAATGATTCAAAATCTGTGGGACACAGCGAAAGCCGTCCTAAGAGGAAAATTCATAGCACTACAGGCCTACCTCAAGAAACAAGAAAAAGTTCAAATAAACAATCTAAACTTACTCTTAAAAGAACTAGAAAAAGAACAGTAAACAAAACCTAAAATGAGTAGAAGGAAGGAAATAATAAAGATAAGAGCAGAAATAAACAAAATAGAGTCGAGAAAAACAATACAAAAGATCAATGAAAGCAAGAGCTGGTTCTTTGAAAGGATAAACAAACTGATAAATCTTTAACCAGACTTATCAAGAAAAAAAAAGGGTACCCAAATAATAAAATCAGAAATGAAAAAGAACTAAGGACTCCAAAGAAATACAAAGGATTATAAGAAAATACTACAAACAATTATATGCCAAAAATTGGACAATTGAGAAGAAATGAACACATTCCTAGAAACATATGCTCTCCCATAACTGAGTAAAGAAGAAACAGAAAATCTGAACCTACCAATTGCCACCAACGAAATCAAATCAGTAATCAAAAAACTTCCAAAAAACAAGTCTTGGACTAGATGGCTTCATAGGTAAATTTTACCAAACATTCAAAGAAGAATTAACACTTATTCTTCTCAAAAAATTCAAGAGGAGGGAAGGCTTCCTAATTCTTTTTATGAGGCCACCACTACCCTGATTCCAAAACCAAAGACACTACAAAAAAATAAAACTATAAGATGATATCCCTGATGAACATTGATGCAAAAATCCTCAACAAAATATTAGCAAATCGAATTCAGTATACATTAAAAATATCACACACCATGATTAAATTAAATTTATTCCTGGGATGCAAGATTGGTTCAATATCTGTAAATCAATTAATGAGATACATTACATTAACAAATTGAAAGATAAAAATCATAAGGTCATATCCATAGATGCAGAAAAGGCATTTGACAAAATCCAGCAATGATTTATGATAAAAACTCTCAGCAAAGTGGGAATACAAGGAATATACCTCATAATAATAAAGGCTATATATGACAAACCTACATTTAACATCATACTCAATGAGGAAAGGCTAAAAGTCGTTTCCTCAATATCAGAAATAAGACAAGGATATCCACTTTCACCACTTCTATTCAACATAGAATTGAATGTCCTAGAAACAGCAGACAAGAAAGAGAAAAAAAAAAGCAGATCCACAGAATATTATATATAGAAAACCCTAAAGATTCCACCAAAAAACAGTTAGAGCTGATCAATGAATTCAGTAGAGTAGCGGGATACAAAATATTCAGAAGTTGGTTGCATTTTTATACACCAATGATAAACTATCAGAAAGAGAAATTAAGAAAACAATCCAATATACGGTTGAATCAAAAACAAAATATCTAGGAATCAAAATAACCAAGAAGGTAAAAGACTTGTTCTAGGAAAATTAAAAGTCATTGAAAAAAGAAATTGAAAAAGATACAAATAAATGCAAGCATATAGCATGCTTATGGGTAGGAAGAATCCACATCATTAAAAAATCCATACTACCCAAAGCAATCTATAGATTCAGTGCAATTCCTATCAAAATACCAATGGCATTTTTCAGAGAACTAGAACAAATAATCCAAAAATTTATAGGAAACCGTAAAAGATACTGAATAGCCACGGTAATCTTGAGAAAGAACAAAGATGAAAATATGACATTACCTGATGTCAAACTATATCATAAGTCTACAACAATCAAAACAACATCGTACTAGTGTAAAAACCAACACATAGATCAATGGAACAGAAAAGAGAGCCCAGAAGTAAAACCACACTTATATTGTCATTTAACCTATGACAAAGGAGGCAAGGATATACAGTGGTGTAAAGATAGTCTCTTCAACAAATGATGACGGGAAAACTGGACAGATACACACAAATAAATGAAACTGGACTACCTTCTTACACCATCTACAAGAATAAACTCAAAATAGATTAAAGACTTAAATGTAAAACCCAAAATCATACAACTTCTAGAAGAAAACATAAGCAGTAAACTGGTATTGCTATTAGTAATTTTTTTTTCTGATATATCTCCTTGGACAAGGGAAACAATGGAAAAATAAACAAATAGGACTACATCAAACTAAAAAGTTTTCCACAGCAAAGGAAACCATCAACAAAATGAAAAGACAACCTACTAAATGGGAGAAGATATTTGTCTATGATACATTTGACAAGGGCTTAATATCCAAAATGTATAAAGAACTCATACAACTCAACAACAACAACAAAAAACAATCCAATTAAAAACTGGGCAGAAGACGTGAATAGGTATTTTTCCAAAGAAGACATACAGATGGCCAAAAGACATATGAAAAGATGCGCAAGGTCACTAATCATCAGAGAAATGCAAATTAGAACCACATACCCGTCAGATCAGCTATCATTAATAAATCAAAAAACAACAAATATTGGCAGGGATGTGGAGAAAAGAGAATCCTTATACACTATTGGTAGGACTGCAAATTGGTACAGCCACTCTGGAAAACAGTTTGGAGGTTCCTCAAAAACTCAAAAGTAGAACTACCTCTTGACCCAGCAATTACACTTCTGGGTATTTACCTGAAGAAAATCAAAACAATAATTCGTAAAGATCTATGCACCCCTATGTTCATGGCAGCACAATTCACAATAGCCAAGATATGGAAGCAACCTAAGTGCTCATCAACAGACAACTGGATAAAGAAGTTATGGTACATATATACAGTGGAATATTACTCACCCATTAAAAAATGAAATCTTATGTGCAGCAACATGGATGGACATAGAAGACATTATGCTGAGTGAAATAAGTCAGACAGAGAAAGATAAATACCATATGATTTCACTCATGTGTGGAATCTAAGGAAAAAAAGAAATGAACAAACTAAACGAAAACAGATATAGAGAACAAACTGGTGATTGCCAGAAGGGAGGTGGGTAGAGGAACTGCGTGAAAGGTGAGGGGATGAAGAAGTATAAATTAGTAGTTACAAAACAGGGATTTAGAGTACCAGCATAGACAATATAGTCAATATTATTGTAGTGGCTGTGTGTAGTGTGAGATGGGTGCTGGAGTAATCAGAGGGATCTCTTCATAGCTTATATTCCATACACCTGAAACTAATATAAAATAATAATTAAATTTATTTTTTTTAAAAAAGATATATGGTGACCTTGGAAGTAACATATTAAAGATTGTGAATGCTACAGATGAAAGCCATAAAATCATTGCTTAAGAGGGAGATGTCTTAGGAACATCCATGTCAAACTCTTTGGTGATTAAAAAATAAACTTTTACTGTTTTAAGCCATTGAGATTTGAAGGTTCTTCTTTTACTGAAGCAAGCATTACCCTACTGTATAGCCTCAAATTTGGAGAAAACCCTAACTGGGTATCGTTTGAGCTAGCAAAAAAAAAAAAAATCTTGTTTAAAAAATGTGTTTCCCACTAATAACATACATAAAAACATTATTTCCGTGTCTTGCCAAAGTTTTCCTCTCTACTTGGAAAGGTGAGCTTTCCTATTAGAATTGTATTTATCATTTTACACCCAGATTCAAGGTTATCCAGTTCCAATGTATATTCAAAGGCATTATTAAAAGTAGCTTGAAAGGGCCAATTGTTTAATCTCTCTTAAACAAAGTTTTCTTTCTCAACTAACTGCAGCAAAATTAACATATCTTCTGTGTGCTCTTATACATCCTTGCTTATATTAGTACTATAGCTTTGCTCCTCAAAATAAAGCTATATCCATAAATCAGTAGTATCACAGTCAACTGGAAACTTGCTAAAAATATAAAATGTCAGGTCCCACTCAAACTAACTGAATCAGAATCTGCAGTTTAACAGGTAACTTGAATGCATATTGAGTTTTGAGCATCACTGTTTCACTTATCCGTCAATTATGTTACAAATGGTTAAATACAACTGTCTTCCCTTTTGTGATTATGAATTCCTTGAGAGAAGGGACCATGCCTTATTCTTCCCTATATATAATGTTTCACATCATACCCTTTCAATTCTCTTCTCTGCAGCCCTGTCCTTCATACTTTGTAACTAGAATATTCCTTGAGGCTGGATAAGAACTTGAGAAATGCTGGTTGAATCAAATTTAACGGACTCATTAAGATAAAAATGACTAAAACTTCCACTGGAAAATTCTTCCTTATACCTAAGCTAAGTCAACGTCGACACAGGTAAAACCAATGGCACAATTGATAATGACATAAAAGGGCAAATAATGTACCTGACTAAGCCTAAGTGTTTGTAACTGTAAAATGAGACAAGATCTATCTTGCAGAGCTGCTTTGAAGAATACACATTCTGGATGAAAAACACCTAGAATCATGGTAACATAAAGCAGTGTATTCACATGATTGCTATCATTTTATTTATATCACAACATACTTCTTCTCTGTTAAGATAGATAGTTCAAACATCCAGAAAATATAATTTCTATGAAATTCAATAGATGGAAGTGGGACTTCAGACTATGGTATAATAAGAGGTCAGTAAATAATCCTATCTCCATAAAACAAATATTAAACTGAATAAATTTGTTAAAAATCATTTCAGGGCTCTGGAAATCAACCAAAGCAAGCAAGTTAAAAAGTATTTACTCAAGGAAAACTATTATGACATTGCTGAAGAACAGCAAAAGCATATGGCTTCCTTGACTAGGGCTGCTCCTACCTTATATCTCCCTTCCCAAGTTTGTCAGTGTAACTAGGGCAAGATTGGCCTTGCTAAATAGGAAGTGTGCTTGATTCTCAGCAGAGGGCAGAATCCTGAAGTGACAGTGGTATTATCAATGAACTAGCAAATTTGGTTATAAATGAATGGAGAAAACCTACAGTTCTGACAGCATGAGGTGTTCATCCCAGTTCAGGTGACCAGCCAAACATTTAATAGGATGATCCTGAAAATGAGATCTACAGAAGGACTGATTAGCAAATGGAAATCATAAAAGAGAACCAAATGAAAACTCTTGAGAATGACTAAAATAGGTTAACAAGAGATGTGAAGTGGATGAAGGACAACTCAGTGAACTTGATGATAGATCAAGATAAATTTTCCAACTTGAAAAGCAAAAAGAAAAAGACTGAAGAAAATGAACACAGCCTTAGAGACCTGGGGGAAAGCATCAGGATTCTAACATATATTTAGTGAAAAGTATCAGAGGGAGAGAAATGAGTACAAAAAATATATGAAGAAAGAATGGTCCCAAAATTCTCTATTTGATGAAAATTATTACTTTAAAAATCCAAGAAGCCCACCAAGCCCCAAGAAAGATAAACATAAAGAGATTCATACAAAAACATATTATAATCAAACTACTTAAAGATGATCAGAAAAACTTGAAAGGAACAAGAAAAAAATGATTCATCACATATAAGCATGTATCAATATGTATAACAGCTGATTTCACATTTGAAAAAAATAAAGACCAGAAGGCAGTGAAATGATACAAAGTACTGAAAGGAAAAAACTGCCAAAAATAATTCTATATTTACCAAATCGTCCTTCAAAATTAAAAGCAAAAATGAAGACAATGCCAAATAGACAAAGTAAGAGATAATTTGTTACTAACAGATCTGCTTTACAAGAAATACTAAAGAAAGATTTTAAGGCTGAAAGATATTAAATCCACCAGAAGAAAGGTAGAATTCCAGGATGAATATAAAAGTTGAAAGTAGAAGGAGTCTGCCTGGGCTCTCAACAGCTTTCCAATATCTAGTCCTGGTTCTTAACTGTGACTCAGCCACATTGTCCCTACTCCCATACAATGAGACATCTGTGAGGTCTTTAGCAACAAGAAAAAATTCTTTTTTGCTCAAGCTAGTGTAAAGAGATCTAACTAATACAAGGATCAGTGCTTCCCTACTATGGCAATGAGATTTGAAAACGTGGGGAGGTGTTTTGTGCTTTTACAATCATTGGAGAGCATTGCTGACATTTAATGGGTGATAACCAGGTTTAATGAATCCTCTGAAATGTGAGGAATAGTACAGCTTAAGAAGAAAAGCTCCTGCCCAATACTCAAAAGTATCCTCACTGAAAATTATATAGACATAGCCTTATATTAGCAACATTTTTTTCATATTTACAGAAACCTAGTGAAAACAAATCATAATACCACCACATTAAAAAGTAAGAAATAGAAGTTCCTTCTAATTCATGAAGAGTACTTCTCAGGAAGAAATGCTGTTAACAGTTTGTTATATATCTCTGCAGCCTTTTGTTTCTGCTTAAAAAGACATGTCCAGGTTTGCAACACAAAATATATCATCTTTCACTTAATAATATAAAAACTATCATTTTTAAATAAGTAACCAATGAACAAGAATGTGAAGGTTATTGTTATAAAACATTTAAAATGGATAACTGCATTAATAAGTATCATAACCGTACCATATCTATTAATAAAATATTTTCAAATTTTCAAACTCAAAGATAATTATATTTCCATCTTTTAAATATGAAATTTACATATAGCAGTACTAAAAGTTATCAATAAGAGGCAGAGGAGACTGAAAATGATTAAAATTAACTGTGCAACTTCTCCACATGATAAAAATGTTTAAAAATCAAAACAGCCTTCAGGGTGCATAGTAAATCATATATCTCACCGTAGAATAGAAGCTTAAACTAGAGCCAAAGAATGTGATTTACTGTCAGCATTTCCAGATTCCCCCACATCCTTCACTAGACAGTGTGATGGTAGGATTTCATCTGGTAACTGTTCTAAATTCTCATCTGAACTTTTTTTTTCTCCCTAGAATGATATTATCTTTCAAATTACACTCTAGAAGAATTCATCACTCTGACAATGTATCATTAATCAAAGTAAAGAGAGTTGATATTTTATAGCTTTTTGGAATGGATGGCACCTTGTAGAAGTTAAGGTCCAAGAGTAAAAGTTTTACTTTAGTTAGAAAAACGATATACTTTATGGCAGTGTCAGTGTTTTAAAACTCTAATTACCATCATCACCCTAAACTCTGGCTATCCAGCAATAAATATTAATGATCATGTAGACATAGCTAGCCACACCTCTTTATGTGAACCAGAAGTTCCAGGTGTAAGAAGTACACACATAATTTAAACTTGTTACTTCCTAAGTGTGAAAAAAGAAAATGCTGGAATGTCTCTTTTCGTTAAGTGAACTGCGACTGATTTTCAAATTACAAAATTTTAGAAAAGATTTATTGCAACCACAGCCTTGCATTAAAAACTGAAAATTAATTTCTTCAGAAGAGTTTTACTTTATTTCACTTGAATTTGCTAAGTAAATAGAGATTAAGATACATATATACACACACACACACACAAAGGAAAAAAGTGTTTTACAGTAAAATTCAAGAAACATTATGAATTCATTGGTTGCAGCAACTGTTGAATATGGTTGAACTTGGAAGCCTTTAATGATAAAAGATCAAATTATGTTCTAATAGAATTGTTTTTCATTATATAGAGAGAGAAAAAAAAATTTTTTTTGGCCTCACTCTTAAGAAAACACTCCTCTTGCATATTGGGAATATTTCCCCAAGTACAGTTTGTTCTGGTTCCTTGCTGTGAATTACCTCATAGGCAATTGGTAAATAGGGGTATGATGTCAGTAAAACTGTGGAGTTTTATTGATTCTTAAGTTTTTCTTTCTCAGCACATTACTGTTTTAAGGCAATTATGGGCAAGCTGTCTCACAATTAAAGCCAAAGCCTTAGCAAAATATAAAGACCTTAGGGAAAAGCTGAAAATCTACAGAAATGCCTTCCCTTAGCACAAGTACACATTGTTTCAATGGCTTTTAACCACCATGTACTCCACAAAGTTATGCTATCTGGAAAAAATGTGAGTGCAGATAAAGAAGCTATAAAGATACTTTCCCTGATTTAAAACAATTAAAGGAGGCAACGGTTTGATTGAATTTTTCATTTTGATGGAAATGATCTGTTAGATGGAAATGGTCTCTGTTAGAAGTGAATTGCTACCATGACCTACATCACAGAGAAGGAGGCACCAGTCCTCAAGGTTCACATGCTGGTGGTTTTATTAGGATGGTTAACTCTTTTCTGTTAAGGCTCTGATCACAAAGTGCCATAGGATTTGAGTGGTCTTCTCATAACCCTAATTTTTCTGGAAGTCCTGGCAGTTAGATAGGTGATATTCCAGAAAGGACAAGTTTTCAAAAATCATGTATCATATTATGGCAGAAACACACATACACTCTAAAATCATGCTTTAATTTATAGCAAACTTTTTTTATTAAAAATCATCAAAATATTTATTTGCTCAAGATCTATTTATTCACAGAAACCTCCACAGATTATTTTGCCAGCATATTTCTATTTATACACTGCAATGAACGCATTGCATGATGACAGTACGAGGAGCCTGTTATCTAAAATCCACAATAACAAATCAGACAAAATCTCTCTGAGTTGGGGGCTACATAGAAAAGAAGAAATGCTGGCTATACCAAGCAGATAAATTCCTCAAATTATCATGGATCTATGACAAAATGCAATAATCTCATTAAATTGCCACAGTAAAAATATGTTGGCAAAGTAAAAGTAATTTACTTATAAAAATATATTACTTTAAATATCTTAATCCATTAAATAAGAATGGAAAAGATGAGCTTTATCCATTTTTCTCAATATTAAAATATATCTTTTATTCTCAGAGTAAATTTTATTTTGCTTTTCTGATGAATCCATCTTTATAGATAGTCTTAGTACAAATTTGTTCCCTAAAAATATCCTTTACCATAGTCAACTCTGAATTTTCCATGAAAGTTGAAGAAAAAGATATCCATAAACTATTTGGCCAAAGGTTTCAACTACAGTTAGGATCAAAAAAAGAAAGAAAAAAGTTAAGTTCAGACCAACTGGAAAAAAATAGAGAAGCACAGAAATTTCCACATGGCAGAAACTAAAAACAACAACAACAAAAAAACCCAGAATTTAAGTAAAAATCCTCATGTAAATATACATGAAAAGAAGGAGAAAACAAAATATTTACAGGATGAAAGAAAATTATAATAGCGGAACTCACAACAGAATCATGTTTTAAATACAGTTCTGCTCATCATATTTCTAAAAACTAATATAGAATTTTCATGAGCAGTAAAAAATATCAATGGTATAAAAAACTCTTATTGCAAGCCAGATAGAAATCAAATCCCAGAAGTGTGAAATTCTTGTAGCTGAAGTTTATTGCTTATTTTAGTACCATTTAAGTATAACTTAAACTAGCACTTGAAGAACCTTTAGATTTACCTTTCTTCTAAAAGTCTAATGAAAAACCATAGGTTTTATTAATTAAATATTTATGTATTATTATTCCCCCCTGATACATAAAGAGAGAATAAAAATAAATGATGGTCCAACACATGAGCTTAATTATAAATGCAGTTAGCTATTCAACATAGTAAATGTCAAATAAAACTAATCTGGACTTTATTTAGTACTATCATAAAGTAACATGTAAAAATAATGAAATAAAACACACTCAATGTAGTTAAAATATTTTAAAATAAAATAATATAGCATATAAATAGCTCAAAATAGCTCAAACATATTTGACAAACATTTGTCAAAATTTCTTAAATCACTTGGTATCAAGAAAAAAAACTTGTATCAGTCTAATAACTGTGCCTTTCAACTTTTATTACAACATTTAAAAATTCTATTTAGAGAGAAGCCTTAAAAGTAAGCCAGAATAGCAATGAGAAACTAATGCAGGAAATTCACACCTACAATCTGCTTTCTATTTGAAGTTTTGATGCCATATAATCATTTACTATATTAATTACCTTAGCAAGCACTATTGTTTTTGACTAATATTACATATAAAATGCATCCAGATGAGTTAGCTACTTTCAGCAATTAGTCATATTTGAGCTACATGAGGAACAGATGATTTTATATGCAATTCTTTGAATGACAGGTTTTTAGGCATTGCAGAATAAACTCACTAACAAACAGCAATCAATAATTTGTCACATTTGATTTTTATATATAGTAATAGTGTTATGTCACAATTAGATGATTTTTTACCCAATAAAGACAAATGGACATAAAATATAGTAAATAAAACTACTGCAATATTTGTCAGGCTCCATGAAAAAACTGTAAGATAATTTAAGTAGAACCTGCAAATTATAAAGTTTCCTCAACTACCCAATATCAATGTGATTAATTAACGGTTCAGACATGTGGTTAGAACAATGATTTTTATGGTCTCCTTCAAAATTCAGATTCTATTATTCTCTATTTGGATACAGAAGAAGTCTGTATTTTTAAATATACTCTGATATACTATAAGTTCTACACCACTATTTTTTCACAAAAGATTTCCAAAATATATATTACTATAATGCTTTATAAAACAGCCCTAAAACAAAAAGTAACCATTTCATTAGGTTTTTAGACACATTATCATTAATATTACTTTGCTATCTAGATTCTAAATTTAGGTGGTGTAAGAATTGTGCTGAATTTATACTACTAACAATATATCCTACCTAAAAAATAAAAATAAAAATAAAAAAACTAATATATGGAGCACCTGCTATGAGCAGAATACTTTTATATTTGTTGCCATTTAATCTGATCCACACAACGATCCTGCAAGTTTCTGAGCTTGAAATCTTAAAGGTTCCCTTAGCATAAATATCACAGAAATACACTCCTTTCTGTTTGATGCCGATTTCGGGCCCTCTCTGCACCTACCCTCTCCACTGTATCTGTCAATTGATTCTGTAATATACTCGCTAAACCACTACGTTCTTCCAACTCTTCACTGATAATAACAGAAATCCTATTCTCCAGTTTCGTTCCGCTTTCAAATGTCATTTTTCTCTTTCCCTGCTTTTCTTAGTGCTGGCATCTAAGAGGTCATCACCACAGATATAGTTTCAGTGAAGTGCAGGCTATTAAACTATATCATATCTTATTCTTCACAAAAATTCTTGTCAACTTTTCTTCTAGGAAGATATACAAATGGCCAATGAGCAGATAAAAACATGTTCAATATCATTAGTCAGCAGAGAAATGCAAATCAAAACTATATGAGATACTCTGTCGTGCCCACTAAGGTGCTAGAATCAAAAAGACAGATAAGGATTGGCTGGCACACAGAGCAATCAGAACTCTCACACTGCTGATGGGAACGTAAAATGGAGCCAGCCACTTTAGAAAACACTGGACAGTTCCTCAGACAATCAAAGATAGTTACGATTTGACCAAGCAATTCCATGACTAAAAGTATAACTAAGAGAGAAATAAAAACTTATGTCCACAAAAACTGTGTACACAGGTGTTCATAGAAACATTATTCATAATAGCCAAAAGGTGAAAACAACCAAATATCCATCAACTATCCATTTTATCCATTTATTAATGGATAAACAAAATGTGGTATAACCATACAATGGAATGTTTTTTAGCCATAAAAATAACTGAAGTACTGATACCATGACATAGATCAGCCTTGAAATTACACTAAGTAAAAAAGGCCAGATTAAAAAAACAAACAAACAAACAAAAATTATATGATTCCACTTACATTAAATGCCCAGAATAGGCTAATCTATAAGGACAGAAAATAGATCAGTGGTTGCCAAGGGATTAGGGTTAGGGAGATAGAGGGGGATGGAAGTAGTAGCAAAAGGATTTCTTTTTGAGGTGATAAAAATGTTCTACAATTAAATGTTCTGAGTTGTACGTATCTGTGAACATACTAAAATCCACTGACTTGTACACTTTTAATGAATATATGGTATATAAATCATATCTCAAGAAAGTTATTTTTAAAAACTTCTTGTCAATTATGCCTGTACAAGTGTTCTTAATTTATCTTTTGGGTACTACACCAGTCTATTTTTTAAAATTCTGGTTGATCTAGAGACTTAAGGGAAATCAAGGAGTTTGCCTGAGTTAACTAAACTTTCAGACTCACAAAACTGTCATCAAACCACTGTTGGTGTCAGCCTCCTCAGGAGGATAAAAACAAGAAAACAGTTTGCCAACGGAACAGCATCTTCTTGGGTGGGAGTCTTACAGCAGTTAATAAAGAGACACAGCTCAGGTAGCGAAAGGATATACCTCACATAGAAGACTTATCTTCCTTCCCAGTCAATTTCAATCTGCAAGGCTTCCAGAACGCCATAGCACACATGCCAGTTGCCAAGCCTCAACACACTCAAGGAGCTGTGCCTTACTCCAAGTATTTATAGTTCTCCTGTTTAGATGCAACTTGCCAATCAGGAGTCATACTTATCATAAGTATACTGTCTAGAAACATAGTTAATATTACTACCTTTATCTGTTTCCCAGGGTAAGAGCTAGAAAGTTAACTAAAGATCAAATTCTTATACTAAAGAGGCCTTTGTTAACCCTTCACCAATATAACACATTAACATATCATACATTCTTTTAATTACCTAATTTTGATTTTTAAAATTCAGAGAAAAATAAACTTTGCAACTTAAAATATAATTTTAAATTATTTCTGGAGCTAGATCATATCATGAGAGATTTATTTACATTTTTATTCATTCAAAAACTGATTTATATGTATCAGATGCATTAGTAAGCACTGAAAATACTGTGATGAACAAGACAGAAACAATCCCTCTCCTCACAGGATTTAAACATTTTCAGGAGATATAAAAAAAATAATAGTCAATAGCAATATAGTAAAAAAAAAAAAAAAAAAAAAAAAAAAAAAACCTCAATAGAGAAAGTATAGAGTGATAATCACATTGAAGGATGATGAATACAGACGTGTGGCACAAGGAATGGCATTATTCCCATCGAAGAAATAGGTGAAAAACATGCCAATATTCAGTTGTTTATATATATATATTTTAAATATTTTATTTTTTCTTAAGTGTAATATTATATTTAAGATATTTACATCACCTGGATGTTAAAATCATGTTAATTATGATCATTCTATTTTGAGGGTGCATTTACTCAACATCCTTTAATTTCCGTCTTATGGGTTGGGCTTTAGGAAAACAAAGTGTTCACCTCTGCCCCTTCTAGGTTCTCTAAGGGCTGCCTGCCCACAGAGGGATCCATTCCAATCCAGACATCCATTAAGAAGTTCTACTGGATATGCCCTGCCCTTACAAAGGTAAATACCTATAATTTGGGGGGGGGAGGGGGGATGGGGAAATCATACAAAAAAAGGTTCAATTCAAGGAAATATCAGGAAGCTGAATTTGTCTGAACACTCATGCCACAGCCAACAAATCTGATTGTATCAATAATAAAATTGATATTTTGATTTCTACCTAATATCTATTGCTCACTTGGTCCAGAATTCGGAAAGTGAAGAAAAAGATATTATATATTGAACTGTAGCATTTAATTACTGTAAAATTAGGCAAACATTTATCATTTCACTCTTATTTACATACTGTCATGGGTCAGGTTCCCCAGGAAACAAATCCTGAAATTTGCCTGCCTGACTTTTACTGGGGAGTGCTCTGAGAAGAACACCTGTGGACAAGTAAAGACAAAAGAATTGGTAAAGAGAAAATCTGAATTAAATGCAATTGCCAATCCCAAGGGAGAAGCCTTGATGACCCATCAATTGTTAACTGAGGCAAGTGGATGGCTGGCAATTCACCAGAAATTGAACCAGGAAATGAGCTGCTTCTTGGAACAGAGTATAAACTCAGAAGTGGCAGTTCTCTTTAAGCACAGACAATTCCTGGGGAGAGACTCAACTATGGTTTATCCACGGGCAATACTGCAGGCAGCTTAGGGAAGTGAGTATCTCAGACCTGAAAGGAGGACCTGGGTGGCACACTGTAGTGTCTACAATATGTGTATGCACAGCAAAGAAAACGGCCCACGTTAAGATCATCCAAGTAAATAAACATGATACTATCCAAAATCACTAGCTATGAAACAAATATACTATTTTAGAGGACTGATTGGTGGTTTCAAGAGGCTAGGTAGGGGTGGACAAAATGGGTGAAGAGAGCCGAAGCGTACAAACTTCTAGTTAATAAAATAAATAAGTCATGGGGATGTAATGTATGGCATGGTAACTGTAGTTAATAATACTTGTGTCTATTTGCAAGTCGTTAAGAGAGTAGATCTTAAAAATCCTTATCACAAGGAAAATATTTTTTGTAACTACATACAGTGATGAATATTAACTAGAGTTAACATGGTGATCATTTTGCAGTATATACAAATATTGAATCATTATGTTGTAAAACCAAAACTAATATAATATTATGTCAATTATACCTCAATAAAAATAAATAAAATAAAAATACTGTATTATTCTAAACATTAACAAAATGATCGTGTGAGCCTAAAAGCTAATGCTGGTCATTGTCAACTAAAAGAAAAAAAAACTACCAAAGTTAGTAAGCATAAATTGCACTCTGATGATAACTCAGGTTCTTCCTGGTAATTATTTTCCTGTAGGTATGTTCAAGCAAACATATATTCCCACTTACATCCTTATTTATATAAGCATACCTTTCTTTGGAGAGAAAAAAAAGTAAAGAGGCTGCATATTAATGCCTCATACCAGAAAATATGGAAATTTTACCTCAATTATCTCTTCTCTCATTACTAACCTCTCCACTTCACAAGGTCTCTCTTTTCCATTTAAGAAAATCTCCATTCTAATTAAGAAAATATACATATCAGAATCTACTAATGATTTATTTAATCCAACCTCCCTTTGTGTATGTCATACATACTTCACAACAAAATGCCTTTTGTTTGTTTTTTCCTCCTATCTTCTATTATCTCTGATTATCCTTGTCTCTTGTTTGATTGTATGTTGTTAAAAGGAAATAGGAATGGCTGATCTAATAAGACCCTATTCTCCATCAGTGTGAGGCTTGCCCACTTAAAAAAAAACTTCTGTTTCAACCTTCAGTATTAAAAATCATTCTAAATATAGAAGTAGAATTTTCATCTTTAGTAATTTCCCTCATGCCTTTTCACTTTATTTTGCAGATAATAAATTATTTAACAAAATTTGGAGAAGGTAAAAAAAAAGTGTTGGAATTACTGCCAACTATAAATCAATCATAAATCAAAAGAAAGGCCCTGTGAAATTACATTAGTCAGCAAGGAAACGGTAATAGTTTGCCTTCAATTTTTCAAAGATTTATCTCTTAAGTAAAACAAGATATTCCAGTACAAAATAGTCCTTATTGACTGTAAACTTTCTAAAGACTCACTGGGCTGTAAGATGGGGCTCAAACGGTTTACAACAATCAAATACAGCTATGCTTTATAATAACCAGAAATATCGCCATAGGTAAAGAATATAAAGTATAGCAACCGTTAGCCTAGAATGCTTGATTTTTATATAGTAATGCTTAATATTCATATAACAGATGTCTGCCCTAACTTCTCAGATTAGGTATAAATTCAACAGTCAGTAAAAAAAAAAAAAGACATGACTGATAGTCACCAAAATGGTGGAAAACTAAAAACACCATATGACTGGTTAATGAGAGCTAAACAGAAAGATATTCACTCGTTGCTGAGCAAGGTCGTCAGGCCAAGGCACCAGAGTATCAAGACCTTAACACCAGGAAAGACAGGGCTGTGATGGAAACAATGAGAACAAAGCAAAATAACTAAGTAATTCCCCTCATGCATTTTGTTTTGCAGATAATTATTTAACAGAGGTTGAAATTAATATTCTCTCTCTCTCTCTCTGTCTCTCTCGTGTGTGTGTATGTGTAGAGACAGACAGACAGACACAGAGGAGAGGAGAAGAGAGAGGAAGAAGGGAAAGAAAGAAGAGAAGCAGACTTGGATAAATCTAGAAGGTCAAATACTGCAATCGAGGGAAGAAGCCATGTCTCATTCCTCTATCTTTCATACCATCTAGCACAGTACCTAAAATTCACTGAATGATAACCCACAAAATGTGCTGAATAAATCGCTGAAGAGAAAATTCCTAATATGAACTCACAATGGGGTAATTATACTTTCCCCTTAAAGGAGAGTGCCTTTGGTTAAATTCTATGTTATTTCTATGTTAACAAGTACACTTGCATATATACATTAATTTTTATTTCTTATGACTCTCTGATTATACATCCTAAAGGAGGAGAATAGCAAGTAGTAGTAATTTCCTTTTTCTTATTCCCTCATTTCTGCCAGAAGGCTCTAAACATTGACTAGCCACTCAAAAATAACCAACCTGGTAATTATTGATATAAGTAAGGTCTATTTTATGCTTTGTGGGTACCATGACTTGGGTCATCAGAGCTACCAAAATTTATATTCGAGTAACATGAAAAGAATTAAATCTACCAGTGATCTTTCTAAATATATATCTGATCATCTCCATCCCTTTACCTCTGAGATAATATTAAAATCTTTAACGCATTACACAAGGTCCCTGGTTCTCACTTTTATCCCTGGGTCTTTAAGAACAGGATCCTAGTGCTATATTCATCTCTGTAAGGTCACTGCCTACCATAGACCCTACTTCCTAAAAAGTACTCAATGAATATTTGTTGAATAAATTATTGTAAAATGAATGAAATCTGTGACAAATCAATGCATCATTAAATGTAACTGTATAATGTCAAATCTATATTTAACCCTATTTGTTGCTTAAATATTACAATTTTAAAACCACCTGACGTGGTTCTAGTTTAAGCATTTCAAAAAACAATGGCTATATGAGGATAAGCAAAAGCTTCTGATGTGTAGGAGGAAAAGTAGAAACCTGAGAGATAAGATTATTTAAATAATAATGGGTGAGGACAAGTAAAAGAATAATTTTTAAAAATAAACATGAAAAGCAAACATGGGATTTCTATTTATAAATTAGATGGAAATAATACTTAAGTCATGTGTTCACTTAAAACAATAGATAAAAATATAGCCTAATTTTTAAATGTCAAGTTCACAGATAAAATGCATAATCTAAAAATTCTAATCAAGCTAAGTATTTCAGGAATTACATTAAAACAGTTTAAAAAGCAAAATAGAACACAGATTAGTGTTCAGTACAATAATTTTAAGATATATATAAAGACTGTACATAATAATATTTTAGAAATTAATGTAAATCATCCTAAATTCTAGATAATTAAGCATGTTTTAAATGTCTTTTTGTTGAAACATTCTATAAATATACTACCAGGAAAGCATTTTAAAGTCATACCTGCAAAAGAGTTGTTCTATGGAGCTTCAGTGCCCCCTTCTGGTGAATTTTAGCAAAGCATCCTGAACAATAATCTTCTCCACATTCAAGGCATACCTTAAAAGATATTTTAAAAATTATATAATCTTATGACTTTAGGAAAATGTTTAAATAAAGATATCATTGCTATTATCTTTATCCAATCACATACTCATATTTCATCAGGATTTAGAAATTCAAGGAAAACTAAACAACTATTTATCCCAGTTAAGATTTAACTCTGAGAAAAACTGACTTGTAAACAAGTTACTCTCGTATCAAAATAAATATAATAACTAGACTGCAGATTTTAGATATATGTTTAAATGTATATGTGTATGTGCAATTTATGAATAAATCATGAAACAATCAGCAGCATCAGGTCAAACTTCCTGACCTGGGAAAAACTAAACAGCAATTTTGACTAATCTCTGAGTCAAAATTACCTCTTTTTTAGGAATTCTTTTATCTTTCTATATGGATTTACAGGGCACAATTAGTTTCAAATGATATGTATACTATTTGCTTCCAAAAGCCCCTATATATTTCCTTGATTAATATTTCTTCATTGATGATTCTCAAAATATTTTTTTAAAAGTGTCTCAGAAGTTTCTTCAAAGGAAAGACAGTATAAGAAAAAAAAACTGATGGAACTGCATCAAAATGTCACAATGTTTATGACTTGTGAAATAATTATGGACAAGATTATATTATCTTCCAAATTCTCTTGTATTAAAATATAATTTTTTAAAAAATATTAGAAATAAATTGAATAATGCTGTGCATTTCATCCATAATGGTACCAAGCAAAACTGAAAGTTAAAAGAAAACGGAATTTTTAGTGCAAGTGAAATTACTACTGCGCAGCTGTATGGCCAGTTCGGCAGCCTACAATATAACAAAAAGCAAGGCTCTTCTGCTTTGTACTGATCAATGGTAGACTGAAACATGTAGTCCAGTAATGCTTCTCAAACTGTAACATGCACATGAATCACCTGGGATTTCACTGCAATGCAGATTCTGGTTCAGGAAGTCTGACATGCTACCTGAGATGTTGCATTCTAACAAGCTCCCAGGTGATGCCCAGGAAGCAGCTGGTGCACAGACCACCCACTAAGTAACAAGGCACTAAAATGTATAGGACACAGAAAAGTAGATTAAATTCTTATTCAAAACCCAGTAGGAGACCTTAGTCCATTAATTTTTGAAAATCATTATATTATAAGTCCCCTATGATGACATAGTTACCTACAATAATGTAGCCCACTTCATTAGATATAAAATGATCACTACACTAAAAGAAAAGTTAGAAGAGTGAGAAATTTTATGTAACTAAAATAAATCTAAAATGGAAGGCTAGAATCAAATAACAATATTCACCACATTTAGTGAGCACTAACTATTCTAAGTCTTCATATTTTTCATCTCATCTCATCTTCACAACAATCCTCTCAAGTTAGAATGATCAATGTATCTCCATTGTGAAGATGAGGTAACAAGAGAACGTAATGATTGGAAATTTGTCCAATAGTGCAGCTAATAGAGCCAGGATTTCAACTCCACAGTCTGAACCAGAGCTCAAGCTTTTACCCAGAACCTGCATCACTAATAATTAAATCAATCGTTGACCATTAATTGCAGTACTAATCATTTATTGCGAAAAAAAATAAAATCTGCATAAAATAAAATCCAATATTTCAAATGACAGCATGGTCTGGTATTTGTCAAGATCCAAATATAACTTTTCAAATGTGATTAGCTATAATAGCACTGGATTTTTAAGTTAATCTGAAGAAAAATAAACACTATCAACTAGTATGGATACTAGTCCTACCTTTTCAACCCTTGTTTCAAGAGCTAGTCTCTTAGAGAAATGATAATAAACACATTATCTAAATCCATAATTTTTTAAGTGCAAAATCAATTTAGAAGCTTTAACTTCACATACATAAATGGCAGTACTATTATATTAATGTAGATTTCAAAATGTGTTCTGCATAATTTTTATTTTATATATCAGCTAATATTTTAATAAATTTCTTATAAACATTTGGCAGTGTTTCACAATGTAATATAGAAGACTAAAAATCAGTTTTAACACATAATTCTAAGCCAAGTATTTGTTAACAACAGGCCTTTAATGAGAATAGCTAAACAGACGCTGTGGACTGGAAGATCAAAGCTGGAGTTGCAGAGTAAGTTTATGTATTTCATTATACAAGCATATATGGATTTAAACTGGGCTAAAATGATCGCCAGGTAGAAAATCTTTGTAGGCAGTCTGTATAACTGGCAGGAACATACTAAAAACATAGATTAGGACACCATCCCACCATAGATGCTTCTTCAATGACGGAATACCAAAGTGGAGTTTTAGCAAACATTTTTTTTAATTTGATAAAGGCTAGATCAGTTGTAGCTAGTCTTCAGAACCCATTTGAGTTAAATTAACCACATTTGCCAAATTAATATATAATTTTTAACTATTTCATTTTTGCCATGTAGAGATAGCATAAAACTACTGTAACTTCTTTAAAAAAATGTGAAATTTGGAAGTTTGGGATTTTATTTTTACCATCAATATATGTGAATGCATTTGGAACATAAGAAAATGTGCCAAAAACAAAAAACACACAATTCATTGTCTCCTCTCAATATATCAGACACAATGTTAAATACTTCACATGCATTAACTCATTATCTTCAATAACTGTGAAGTATCTGGTATCTGTATTAGTCCATTTTACAAATGAAAAAACAGAAATATAAAAAAATTAAGTCATTTGTTAAAGGTCATATAGTTAATAATAGATAAGTGGAGATTCAAATGCCCCAAAACATGAGGTCTTAACTTCTATCCCAATACACAACTTTTCTCTCATTTGAACCTATCGTAAGATATAGGAAGATTGACTCTAATTATCCAATCAGCATTATCATCTAGAGCGATGAAAGCTAAAAACAGAATAACCTCAGACTTTAACATGACCACAACCTACTTTGAAAGAAATGGTTCATTCAACAACTATTTGTTGAATACCTACTAAATAGCAGGCATAATTCTAGGCAGTAGTACACAGCAGTGAATAAAACAAAATCCCTATTCTCACAAAGTTCACATTATAGGTAGGTGGAAAAAATAAACAAATAAATATACATTAAAGGGTGATAACTCTGTGTAGATGAATGAAGCAGCTTTACAAACTGCAACTGAGCTGTTGCCATTTTATAAAGAGTTGTCAGGGTAGGTAACATTTGAGATAACCTTTTTGATATGAGGAGCCCATGCAGAGAGAAAGTTTGTTGGAGATCAACTGAAGTTCGGTTTTGAATATGGTAAGTTAGTGATTCCTGTTAGACATACAAGTAGAGGTATTAATTAGGCAGTCTGAGTTCAAAGTTCAGGGGAGAGGTAAGAGTTAGAGATGTAAATCTGAGAACCAAGTAGAAGTAGTCTTTAAAGCCAGAAGAGTGAACAAAATTATCTAAAAAGTATAGACAGACTAAAGAAGAGGTCTAAGGACTGAGCTCTGTGTCATTCCAATGTTAAGGAATCAAGAATACAGAAAACCAACAAAGAAGATTGAGAAGAGACAGCTAGCAAAGTAAAATGAAACCAAGACAGAACAGTGTTTCAGAGGAAGCCAAGTGGAGAGTCATAGGAGAGGAGAAGAATACTGTATCAAATATTACTGATAGATTAAAATAAGAACTGAAAATTGACCTCTGCATTTAAGAATGTGGGAGTCACTGGTGACCTTTATAGGAGCAGCTGTGCACAGTAGTAGCAACCCATTACTGAATGGAGAAGGTTAAAGAGAGAATAGGAATCTAGCAATTTCTCTTCTGAGTATACACCCAAAATAATTGAGAATGAAAACTTGGATAGATATGGTGTATTCATGTTCACAGCAGCATTATTCACAATAACCAAATGGTGGAAGCAACCCAGTGTCCATAAATGGATCAATGGATAAACAAAATGGGGAAAACATGTACAATGGAATAAAATTCACACTTAAAAAGAAGGAAATTCTAATACATGCTACAACATAGATAAACTTTGAAGACATTATGCTAAGTGAAATAAGGACAATACTATATAATGACAACAAAACAAATACTATATAGTTCCACTTATACGAGACACCTAGAGTTGTTGAATTCAGAGACAGAAAGTAGAATGGTGGTTGTCAAGGGCTAGCATAGGAAGGAATGGGACTTATTGTTTACTGAGGACAGAATTTCAGTTCTGCAAGTTGAAAGAGTTCTGTAGATGGATGGTGATGATGGTAGCACAACAGCATGAATGGTACTTAATGACACTGAACCATGCACTTAAAGTGACTAAAATAGTAACTTAAATTGTGGTACATTTCACCATAATTTTTTTTTTAAGTTCATGAAATTGGCACCAATAAAAAGTTAGAGAGTTGTCAGAAGCATTATTTTTTGTAGCTTTTTTTTTCAATCTCACTTCATAACTTTTAAGGAAAGAAAAAATAAACATCATTTGGTGAAGAGACTTGAACACAAATATCCACAAGAGTCTTAAACATAATAGGAAAAAAACTGAAACAACCAAGTGTCATTCAATGTGTGAATGAATAAACAAATTTTAGTGTGTCTCTACAAAGGAATACTACTCAGTAAAACAAACTATTGATAAATGTAACATGAATGAATGTCCACATGGAGGAAAAGAAACCTTCCACATAAAAAATATGTACCATATCATTCCATTTCCATAAATTTCAAGAACAGGGATCACTACATGTATGGTGCTAAAAAGCAGAACAGTGGTCGCCTTTGTAGTGGAGACTAATTGGAAAAGGCACAAGGGAACTTTTGGGGGTATTTTATTATCTTGGCAGGGGTATAGACACTTGTCAAAAGGCGTCTAATTGTACATTTAAGATCTGTCCACTTCACAGTAAGTAAACTAATCCTCAATAAAAAGAGAGAAAAGAGAACATCTTGATGGCAAGTACGGCCAACTCTATAGCAGTGTTACCAAAAGAGGTACAGAAGAAAGGAAATGCGGGGGTCAAGGGAGAGTGTTTGCTGTGGATTTGCTTTTGGTTTTAGATGGGAGACACTGCAGCATGTCTGTGCGCTGACAGGCATGATCCAATGCAGAGGATGAGAGTTTACTGTGCTACCGTAAACAGAAATGAGAAGATGAGATTCAGTGTATTGGTGGCTTTCCCCAGAAGCATGCACACTTCACCCTTGTTAATGGTCACAAAGGAGAAGTATATGGCTACTAAAGTAGGTTAAGTTGGCAGGGGTACCTGAGACCACGTGAAGGTTCTTTGCCAATATCTTACTATACTGTACGTACGAGCAGAGCAGCTTTGTTCTCACACTGTCCACAGACCTTCCCTTTTATCTTGGGTTTTTCACTTTCAAAGGAATTTGCCATTTTATAATTAAGTGGTTGCTTCACTGTCCCTGGAAGAAAAAAAAATGAGACTAATCACTTTAAAATACAATGTTTAGTTTTCTGATTGATAAAGTAATGAAATTATGCATATTTCTAAATTCTCAAATAATATTTAAATATTAGTTGCTCAGTAAAAATGGCATGTAGCCAAGTCTAATCCTTCCTGTAGTTCTACAGTCCCCCTCCTGTCCCCTGTGACCACAGGGCCACACACATCTACCTATATTCACTCCACATAAAACTCATTTCATCTGGACATACAAAATTACAGAATGTAATAGTTAAAAACTATGCTCTTGATAGAATTCTTACGGCATCTTGTCCCATCTCTGGATCAAACTGAAGCCCACAAAGACCATCTTCTATAATAAATGTTATATATATTTCTAGAACTTGTTCTACCAAATTACCTTAACTATTCAAATTAAATATGTTTATCCTCTATAAAAAATCTTATTTCTTTTAGAATTATTATACATTCAAAATTAATTATGGTTTTTGCTATTGTCAAGATGTATTAAAATATAAAGGAATGTTTAAATATGCTCTTAATTTCCTAAAGTTTCAATTTATAATTTTATGCTGCTAAATTCTCTTCCTGGATAAAAGAGTTTATCAACAAACACTAAGGACCAGTGCTATGAAAGTCCTCACCTTTGAAAAACACTATATATTATAATCATATTTTAAATTGACACTTTTTTAACATGAAATAAGTTCCTCCCACAAAAATACACAAATAAAATGCATTTTGAATATCAAAGATAAAGAGTCACCATCTTGGGGGTTTAGAAACTTTATAATGCATGAACAATTCTAGCACTTTAATTTTCTATGTCATTCAAATGCAAAAGAAAAGAAATCGTATCTATAGAAGCTAATAATACAGTGGTAAAGTGTTTACCTTGAAGCTGCTCCTTCAGTAATTTCAATTTCACTTTTCCAGCAGAAGGCTATATTAATGAAATAGATACTATTTGTCAGGTATACATTCACTTAGTCAAAGAAAGTTTAAGTTATTAACAAAAAATTTAGAAAGCTATAACATTTTGGTGTACCTTGGACAAAACAAACATTTTGAAAGAATAATGTAAAATTAATAGATCATCACTAAAGCATATATAGATCTTTAAGAGAAAATTCCTGTAAAGAAAATATTTGAAATACATAAAAAAGTTTTTTAAACATGCCATAAATTATTTTTTAAACAAAAATCATTATATATCATTATGAAATGATTTTAAGAAAGCACTAGTATTCAAATATTCAAAGGCTTTTCTATATCTGATCTTTCTGAAAGTCACAGAGTCTAAATTTGTGTAGACTGAATCTAAACTGAATTCTGACTAACCTTCTCTGCTTATATAACTACGGAAGCCAATATTATTCTTATTTGCCCAATTTAGAGAACCAAGTGTTTAAGCATCATAGACTTACCCTTCAAATATGTTATTTGTGATCCCCAACTTTCCCAAGTTATAGACAAAAAAAAATGTGTATATAAGACTCACTGCTAGGTATTTCAGATAAATAATAACTTAAAACACTTAGATCTTAAGATTTAAAAAAATTAAAACAGACTCACCAATTGCACATAACTGGCTTGGTCTTATTAAAACCAACATTCAAAGTACACAAACAAGCATGGAGGATGGTACACATTTAGGCAGACACTGTCAATACATGCCTAGTTTTCAATTTGCAATTTACATGCTCAATCGCCCAATTTGTACACGAGAATATGAGGACAGTGGTTGCTTCTATGTCTACGGCTGTACCAACTGCAGTCATCTGAAAAGTTAGGCCTAATTATTCTCAGTGAATCTAGTGGTTTTGCTTCAAAAGGGCATTTGTTGTTCACATTCTTTTAAGTGGCCACTTAGATGCTATGTACCAAACAGCAGAAAAGAAAATAGCACTGAAGAAATCAAATTTTGGTGAATCACACTTTTATTTTTAAACTGGCAATGTTATACAAGTTATAGATAATTTAATCTCATTTTTCATAACCAAATTATCCAATATTATTACCTTAATTATATGCCTGAATTGCAACAAGATCTATGTGGTTACAGGCGACCTGGGTAGAATGGATTTTCCAAAGCAAACTGAATCCATTATTCGAGAAATTTTATAATTTGTTTTTATTATTATGAAGATTTTTCTGCTAAATATAGTTATTTACTTCAAATGATTCAAAGTGCATAAAAATATTTCAGTGAACTAATAGCCAGCTGCTACTTTTAGGCAAATAAAATTACCTCCAAAGTCTAATTTTTATCTGTTTGGGAAAGAGTTGAGGGTGGAATAAAGCTGGACCAGGGACATACACACACACACACAAAAACACACACACAAACACATACACACACAAACACATATCAATATGTATATACACATACACATACATATATATGGGTATACACATACATACATATGCATGTACATATACTAAATGTATATGTATATTTAATTAAATGTGAATTCAATATACTAAAGCCTTTGCCTTATTAACCCACTTATGCCTACACCAGCAGAAGCTGAAGGGGTGCCATCAGGGGCCAAGGCATCTTAGTGGCTCTACCACACAGACATATAATCTGGGCCACTGGGGTCAGACTATGCTGTCATCATCAGTCTCCCTGGCATTCACAGATGCCTCCAAATTCCCACCAATGCCCTCATCTGCCATGCAGGGCCCAAACCGCTCCCATAAGCCACCACTTCAAATAGTCTCATTCTAAATCCAATTAGCTACTTAACCATTGCCATTCTCTACTGCTTATCCTGCCACCCAGGCTCCCCTGCCATTCCATGGAGCAGTTATTAAATAGTCATTTAACTATCTTATGCCTTAAATCTCTCCTAAAAATTTGTCTTCCAAAAGTTCATGTTAACTGGACCCACCTTTCCTCAGACACAACCTCCTCCACAGAACTCTCCAGAGGAACTAGCTCCATTTCTACTCTCTTTCACTCACCAGGAGAGAAGAAAAATTTTCTTTCTGTTTGTTCCTCAGTGCTGCTTCCAGAAAGTTGTTTTGTTCTCATCATTCAGCAAAATTGCATCTACTGAAGGACCTCACCATCCACTTACTGCTTTTATCAGTGTCTGGGACCCTCTTCCACCTGAACTTCAGCAATCTGCCCAGTATTCCTCTCTATCACATTTCTGGGTGTGATCGTGGGGACTTCAATATCCATGTTCACCTGACATCCTGATGCTGAAAAACCCTCCAACATGCTGACTGGTATGAATACCTAAGTGCCTCTTCAGCCACCTGACCATTATGACAAAACCTTGAACCTAAGCAGCAATCTGAATGGCCACACCTTCAAAATCCCAAACTCAAAGACTTTCTCAGTACAAAGCACAATCACCTTACCTCCTTCCTCTTAGACCTCCCATATCTATATCTACCATTATGATGAAATAATATCAACTGAGTCCCCTACAAATAAATGCTGAACTACTCCAGTAGGCTCTGATGGCTCTTCAGCAACCTATTTACTCGTTTGCTGCTAAACCTCAATCATGATTTCCACAGCGGCTGCTCTAAACCTTTTCCATTCCAAAGAACTCAAATTTACCCCATTTTCATTCCTTAATCTAAGCAAATGATCTTGCCTTTAAATTCACTAAGAAAGTCAAGGTCTTCCCTTTAAGAGTTTTCCACTGCTTCCTGCCTCATCTGTCAAATGAAACCTCTAAAATTTTTCCTTATCTCCACTGGTTCTCTCTTCCACTTTTCTGGTCTCAGAGAAAATGAGCCCTCCTTTTTTTGATTAAGGCTTCCTTAATGAGCCCCCAACAACTGGCACCTCTTTCATTTGCATATCCAATCTTTCCTCCACTAGTGAGTCTACCCCTCAGCTACAATCTGACTCACATTTTCTCCCTGACTCTAAAAAAATAAAAAATAAAAATAAAGTCCTTCCTTAATCCTGTTAAATCCTTGAGAGGTCACCTTCTGTTCTCACGTTCACTGCATCATCAGTCTACTCACTGCCACCCATCTTCCCTTTTCAACAACTGAAAAATATTTTTACATCTAATAACCCAATCATCAAATCAAATGTAGTATTTCTAGAAATCCTCATTCTCCATAAGTAGACATTCTAATGTAATTTTCAGTTAATGTTACAATTGGTTTCACTCCTATTATCTCACACATTGCTGAAAACTGTGAAGTAGTTAAACAAGTATTGTTATCCGTGTTTACAAACATGGTAACAGAAACTCAGAAAGGTTAAATGACTTGCCTAAAAGCACAGAGCTAATGGAATAAGTGAGGAGTTTAATCTCTACAGTCTAACATAGGGTTTCCTGACCAATGGCCAAGATAATTCTTTGTTGTGAGGTTGTCCAGTGCATTGTAGGATATACAGCAGCACCTCTGACCTGTAGCCATTACATACCATTAGCAAAAAAAAAAAAAGAAGCCTCTCAGTGGTAATAACTAAAAATGTCTAAGGAGAAATTGCCCCCTATGGAGAAACAATGTACTCAAAACATTCTCCACTACACAATGTATCAGACAATGCTGACTTCATATTTTCTAAAAACATCCTTCTTTACTTCTTCTATGAAATTACCTTACTTTGATTCTACTCTTACCATTCTTTCTCTTCTCAGGCTTCCTTTACCTCAGAGCTGGCAAATTACCTTAGAACTAGCGTGAAAAGCTTTTCTTCCAAATCTTGGCCCTGACATTTGACCTTGAGCAAGCTATTTAACTCATATGATGTAAAATTACTTCATCTGTGGAACTGGAATACTAAAAGGTGCCTTTTAAAAGTGTTGTAAATACTTAATGAAATAAAATAATGAAATAATGAAATAAAATTTTATAGTATTGACTAGTATAAAACAGATAGTGAGTAAATATTTAAGTTCTACGTGCCTCCATATTCCTTGAGTTTTATCCTTCACAGCTGCCTTTCCTGAACTTTTTTCTTTATATCTTTATTCTCCTTTTTATAAATTCTTAGCAAGTACATTTACTCTCTCAGCTTTGACTAACACGAGACTTCAAATAAACTCTCCTTGAAATTTGCTAAGAGGGTAGAACTTATATGTTCTCACACATACAACAGAAATATGTGAGGTAATGACTGTGTTAATTAACTTCATTTAAGGGGATCCTTTCACAATGTATACATATAGCAAATCATTTTGTACACTCTCTTACAATTTTGTCAAATATACCTCAGTAAAGCTGGGAATAAGAAAAATAAAGGAAGAAAAGAAAGAGGATGGAAGGAAGGGAGGGAGGCAGAAAGGAAGAGAGGGAGGAAAGGAGAGAGGTCCTAATCTATACCCCAGAACTTTTTTCTAACTTCCTTCTTTATTCTATCTCTTAGTCAATCAGGCCTGAAATATTAGTTATATATTTGACTTCTTCCTTTTGTTTCTGTTTGTCAGTTCCATATTTTCCGTTATATTTCTTCTGCTACATTCTAATTCAAACTCTTCTCATCTGATCTCTAGATTATTTTAATAGTCTTCTAAATAGTCCCCCTGTTTCTATACCAGTGGCCTCCAAAGCAGCATGTATGCATGCCCTGAGGAAGTTCAAGAAAAGGCCAGAGAGTGCAAAAAAAAATTGCTATTAATGTTTATAGTATCCTTGATTAATTTCCATATTTTGTTTTACGATGCATGTGAGAGATTAGTAAACAAATATATATATAAATTCTATTTGTAAATAAATAAAGAGTTCATGGGCAGAAAATCCATGCTCAAAATAAATTATTGATATTTATTGATATGATAGTTTGCATAGTATTTGCTCTATATTCATTAACTCCAAATGTACCAGATATTTGAACAAAATCAAATATCATAAGTCATCATCTTAGTCTTGCTATGCTCCTGCTTCAAAGCTGTCAGGGAATTCCATTCAACCAATGAAAAAGTCAAGACTCCTGAATCTGGTATTCAGGGCCTTCCTTCCAGACCTAGTTTGCCTTCTACATCACTTTCCATAGCTCCCCAAGCCCCCAAGTTTTCATCCTCCTACTCAATTATGAGGTTTGTGGGGGCTGACATTATGATATTTTCATTAATTTTTCCTTACAAATACTTCTAGTAGACACTCAAATATTTGTAGAACTAAACCATTATTTCCTAAGCACAGATGGTTTATTGACTAAATAGTTATGGAAAAAATTATGTACTTACTTTTTTGTAAATATTTTCATATGTGTATAACTTTTCACATTAGATTAGGATCTTCTTAAGAATAAGAATAATTCACTATATGACAAAGAAGGCACTTAAATGCTATTGAATAAGTCAATAATCACAAGTCAGAATTTTTAATATATTTACAATAACATCTAAAACATGGAACACTATCTCAGAAAATAATAAAAAATATAAAGTGGTCTATTAAAACTTTTAATCCAAAAAATTAAGGAAACATATTTCAGTAAGAGAATGACACTTAAAGAATAAAATGCTTTTTCAAAGCCAAAAAGTTTAGAAGCACCAAGTAAGATGTTTATAGATGCCAACTGCCCACTGAAAGTTTAATGATAGGTATATAAAAAGGAAAAAGCTATATAAGTTAAAACTTACAAGGTCACGGATCTTGTACTAAAGAATCCAGAAGCAAAACAGTTTTCTTTAAAGAAAGACACTTATTTGGTTTCAATGGCACATATAATGTAATGTTATATTTCACAATACGTAGTAAAGATAAAGCAATTCTATAGCTAGGAAACCTGCAAGTTGATATCTTCACACATGGAATCAACAATATATGAATAATAAGTATTATTTAAGCAGAACATAAACACATTAAACAAATGTGTTATAATAAAAATGCAGAATTAAAATCTGTCCTTTGTTACGTCAAATAACAGCTTTCACCTTAACACAGAACTATATAGTTCTATCTAACATACTTGAAACTAGAACTGAACTGAACAGAAAAAAATTGGCTTAAGACAATTCAGCTTAAAGTGAATTTCTAAAAATCAACTTGCAGATGAAAAACAAAAACATACCTGAATAATGAAAGTTGCATATAACCTATAAAATTTAATTTAACCAAAATCCAATAACATGCAAAGTTGTTAAAATAAAAGTAATAAGTTCTTAAGTATGGAAGGGAATGCAAGATCTAAAAAAATAATTTATATCTTCTTGCTTATCAAATTGCCTGAGAATCAAATAGTATTTTCTTACCTTAATAACATTTCCTTTATTTTGTGACATTATATGTGATTGATTATCCAATTTGCCCACTTTTCCAGATTTCCAGTGATATCCACTTGACCTTCAATACATATAAACAGAAGACAAATGTAATTACTAAATACATATCTCCTTTTAATGAAAACAAATATATTTTTCTTGTTTCAGGAAATGGAAATTCAGTTGTTAACATGTAACAGACACAAAATGAAAATGAAATATCAATAATGCCACAATATCCTCAGTAATTCTAAAATATAGCTCTACCATATTTGGAACTTTTGAGAGGAAATGAATAAAAGTGAAATGTCCAAACAGATGAAGAATGCCACTGTTCAGATATTTATAATGACTACAGTTTTACTAACTTATAGGAAAATTTTACAGATTGTCCTATAGTTTTTAAAGCTAAGGTTCTGTAAATCTAAAGAGAAAAAGGAAGCAAAACAATAACCAAAAATATTCAGCAGATTACTAAGTGATCAATTCCTTATTAAGACTTCCAGTGAGCCTCCACATTTAACTGTAACAGAGATTATAAGGAAGACAAACTGTTTAGTTTCATAGTTTAGTTTTCAAAGCACTTTTATTTGAGACTCACAAATTTTTTTAGAAGTCAACAGGGCAGGGAGTCCAATTCCCATTTAAAAAATAATGAGACAAAAACTTGCACAAGGTCACAGATAATATATAACAAAGCCAAGATGAGAATACTGCACTTCTAACTTCCTAACCAGTGAGTGGCAGGTTTTCACCTGGCCATGACATTTACTGTCTACATGACCTTAGAACAGCATTTAACTATTCTGAAAATTCAATCAAGCTTTAGAACACTTTTTCAAATTATATAGAAAAGGTTCCTCGGCTAAGGAAAACGCATTCGTGGGAGCTGATTTCAGAAACTCTGATCACAGACATATTCGTCTCTGCTGAGAAGTCCAAAGCAGTGAAGGTTAAAAAGTAGAACTGACCACTGGATCATTAAGAGAAGAACAGCAAAATATACAATAAACTTTGTCATCTGGGATAACATACAATACTGAGGTGCCATAATTAAACCGATGCTCTGGTTATTAAAGAGGATGTGTGTATGTGTCATGAATATTTTCAAAAAGTTAGATTCTACTTTAGTATTTAACTACAGTAGTAGATAAATACTACTGAAACTGTAATAAACTTTTGAATTTTCTTTAATAGTTCATAAGGTATTTTAAAGATATTTGATGATTGCCACCTTGAGCACCAAACAAAAGCAAATTTAATATACAAAGAAGCTGGTAATATTTAGTACCAGCAAGAGCACATAAAACATTCATTCTACAGGAGAAAGTTACACAATTTTGTAGCCTGTTTGAAAAACAATTTCTCCAATGTTTACCAAAATGTAAACTATTTATATACTTTGACCTAAAATTATATAGGTAAAACTTTATCCTGTAGATACCCTTGTATATATAAGCAAAAAATATATACAGAAGCATTTCATAGCAGCATATATTATCACAAAATACTGAAAACTTCATAAAGATCCAAAAAATAAATGCTATTATATCCACACAAAGAAATACTATGTAACCATTAAAAGAATGAGATCAATAGGTGGTGATGTGGCAACAGCACTAAGATAATATTAAGTAAAAAAGTAGAGTGGGAATCAATTCACAAATTTCATCGATAACCTCATTTATAAAAATATAAAAGACATGTCAGACACACACACACATTCACACATATATACACATAGGCTTGTGCAAAGATAAGACATTTGGGGGGCAGAATATTTACTCGTTAAAAGTGGTGCTACAAAATGGACTGGGAGTCAGCCTGCAGCTAAAAAGAGATAACTATCATTATACAGCTATCAGTTCTTTTTGACTTTTATCATATATATTTAATAATTCTATAACAAATCCAAATTCTCAATAAAATTAGCACAGATATGCAAGCATAATATTATTCTCATTAATAAAATTTTAGCTAAACCTCATTTGCTAAAAATATTTCAAACATACTTGAGGGTCTGAATGATTCTTATATATGTACATGTAAACTCCTGACCTCAAAAGTCTTTTAATAAATAAAAATGACTCTAAACATAAACAGGCAATCTCCTGTTGATAGCAATTTTATGAGAGCAAAGGGCAAATTCTGAATTGCTGTTCTAAGCATTCTAGACTATAAATAGTTCAGAATAACGTAGAAAGAGAAATAAGAAAATGTAAGAGCAAATAAATTTCATAGGAAACAAAAGTAATAGTAATTTTTAAAAAGCAGCATGCCTTATATAAGTAGAAAAGACAGGGGAAATTTAATATTGCTAGTTCTTCGGGAAAAGACAGATTATCCATTCAGGACAGATCTTTATAGGAATGACAGCATATAAAATAGTTCTTTATATAATTCTATTTATTCCTCTGAAATTCTCTAAAAATGTCACCTACATTCTTTCTTCCTTTTCTTTGCTCCTTGTTGACTGGAATTCTTGTAGTTTCTTTTCCATCTCTTGGTTCTCCAACTCTAACTGTACTTTCTCCATTCTTAATTCTTGAACATTTCTGAATAAGATTTAAATGCAGAATGGTCATTTGAGCTAAACAAACAAACAAAACCAAGGCAAAATAATTTGATATCATCTTTTTTTTCTTAAGTAAAATTATGAATAATAAATAGCAATGAAGTATTTTAACTACTTCCTTTGTATCTCTTTGATCTATGGTTTCTAAAGTTAGTATCTGCCTTCCTTTAATATTCTTAAGAAAGGTATCTTCATATCTTAGACTTTTGTTTTTCCTATCATATTGCTAGAGGTTTCAAATTATAATTCACTTTACATATGAGCACTGTCTTTAATATATGTGCAAATATCTATAACAAAAGAAAAATTTTCTTATTGTCATATTTTCTTTCCTCTAAGGATTCAAGTAGTTTGAAGCATAATATCTAAAATGACTTTTTTTCTGTATAGGTAGAATATACATTTTTGCTAACTAATCACTTTAGAAATGCTCAATAAATTTCTACCTTTATAGCCAAGGGTAGAATCCAAAAAATACACACACAAAAAGAGCAGGGCCTGCTTGAGGCTTACTAGGGAGAAAGCACCTATTAAGGGTTTTGGTGTAGAAACCATCAAAAGAATTAAATGAGAACTGAGCCAAGCCCTACCTATCATTTCCTCTGAAGGAAAGCCCTAAGAAGAGACCTTTTTGAGGACAGAGTACAGTCCCCTTATAGATTCTTTTGTAAGAGGTTTTGCTCATAATATCTGAAGCTCATCAAGCTTTTGATGCAAGCCATTTTCTTCATTTTACAATTCTAGTTTCCAGTCAGCATTAGTCACTAAGCCCTTCTTTCATAGGTCTAAGTCAACTTAGTTCTCTAGCTTTTTATTATCTATTATGAGTTTAAGTTTCTTTTTTCATTATTTCATTAGTGGTTTACTATAATCATGTAGTGTGGCACTCATGCATGCTATGGCAAGGAACCCAAATAAGAACAACGGAGATCAGAAAAGGGAACTAATTTACAGAGATAGTGAACAGTCACCAAAGAGCAAGTGGGCCAAAGATATGGCCTCAAATAGACACAATTCATGAAGATATACTGAAAGTGATAGGAGACAAAGCCTGTCCAGAGAAACTGGCAAAGATGCTGAGGGAGAGGCAATATTTTCCTATCTGCTCCACAGAGAATAATTCAGCCCATACTACACATAAGCATTGCAATAAGTGATAAGATATGAAACCCGGTGGAGATTGCAGTAGAGAGAGGAACACAGAGAAGGATGAAGGTAATTGAAATACAGTATGATGGTGTTATTAGAGCTATACAGGGAGGTAGGTACCTAAACACACAGAAAGGGCACATACTCGGCCCCTGGGGCTATAGGAACAGATCCTGGAGAAAGTGAAGTCTGAGCTGAGCCCTGAGGGATGAAAGGACTTAATCAGTTAAAGGGAAGTGGTTAGATCAGTGTTCCAAGAAGAAGGAAAAGTGTGTGCATGATTAGAAAAGAGTGATGTGTGGGCCAAGGAACTAGAAGTTCTGCATGATCAGGCAGAACATAAGTGCAGGATGGGAAAAGTCGTAGGAAATGGAACTGCTAAGGTAGACAGTGGCAAGATCATGAAGGCCATGATGAGGAACTGGGATCTGTATTCTATGAGCAATAAGAATCATTAAAGAGTTTTAACAGAATTGATCAGGTTTGCAATTTAGAAAGATCGCTCTGTCTGTATAACAGAAAATTAATTAGAGGGTACAAGGCTAGAAGCAAGGCAGCCAGTTAGGAAACTATTTCAGTAATCTTAATAATAGACACATTGTGCTGATCTGACTAGATAAAGACATCGGAGAGGAAATTGGAAGCACTTGAGATATATAAGGAAATAGAATTAATTGGACTAAGACTGACCAAAAGTAGGTGACTCACTAGGGCAGGAACAAAGCAGAAATCTAAGATAATTCTAAGTTTCTTACTTGAGTGACCAAGAGGCCAGCGATGCTTTTCCTGAACTAGATCACTCTGGGATGGGCTGGGGACACAGTACAGAATTAGTACCTGAGCTGGTCTCCCTGCCCAAGTTCTCAAGGTCCTACACCACCTTCCATGTGGCTTCCACAGGAAGGGTTCAAAAAGACAGATATGACTGTGTCACTCATTTGCTTAGAAAACTTTTAATGTTTTTGATATCCCCACTGTGGTAGAGAAAAGGGATGAGACTGGTTAAAAGAACTGGACTAGTGACCAAGTGGTCAAGTTTACGGTGGTAGTTTATGGGTCTGGAACAAAACAAAGGATTCCTCTTAGGGACAGCCTTGGACACAGAATCAGAAGGGTAGGTAGGCAAGGCCACTTCGGTTAATCCTGCAGAGATCATGTCAATACAACAAATCCAAGGTCCAGGAACAATTTATTGAAATGGGTTGGGGGCTGGGATAAAGATAGTGAGGAATTGGAAAACACCATAATGTCAGACAATGAAAAGACAATTGTTAAGCCAATGTCAAATAAAAACAGGCTTGAAACAAGGAAAGGCTGAGAAAAAGAACTCCAGAGCAGTTACCATAGGGTGGGTGTTACTGCCCTAGTTTTTATGGGTGGTAGATCAGGTAGATATACAGGACAGGAAAAAGTGATTCTCCCTCAACTCCAAGATAAATTCCAAACTCTTTAGTGCGGCATATAAATTAATTTATTACCTATACAGCCCTGCCCTTCTCTCCAACTTCAAAGCATAGCCAATAGGATGGATATGTCTGACAGTCCCCAAACTATATGGTCTCTGTGCCTTTGCCCAAGTTTCACCCAGTAACTACCCTACTAACTGTATCTTTCAGGCAAAGCTTAGAGACCTCCCAACCATACCCCAGAAGTTTGGGCCATGTTTTCATAGCTCCCTGTGCCTTCACATCACATCATGTTTCACACTATATTATAAATGTAATTTTACTTATTTATATCCTTTATAAGTTATCTGAGGGCAAAGATCGTAATTTCCTATTTTTATATCCACCATTCCCCAGCACAGTATGTAAAACATGTATGTATTTAATAAATGTTTGTTGGATGCATGTTTCTAAGCATATACACACAGACTTGAAACATATTACCAAAACCAAATAATGCATGTCCCCTTCTCTTATTGCATTAAAAAAACAAAACAAAAAAAAATGGAAAACTGGTAATACTAGCAATTGGATATCTTACCTCCTCACCAAAAAATGGTAAACCTTATCATGATAATGCCATAAATTTGTATAATATTTCCAGTTTACACAATGCTTTTATACACAGTATATCAAACATAAAGGGAGAATTAGGAGGGCTCTGTAGACATTGAATAATCACAGGACTCTTGATCTGGATCAGGGAACTCAGAAACTAAAATTAAAAATCAACTGTCTGTCCCCAACCTATGTTGGCTGGCCTCAGTGATATTTGAGAGGAAAGCCTTGGGAATTGCCAGTGACTCTATATAACCTCAAAAGCAAACTATACATTGAATGTTCTGCTACCCCTGCCATGTCATGAAATTCCCAGGATACCCAGAACTGCTTGGCTTTGACTGAATGCATCTACCAGGCAACCTAGGACAGAAGGTACTCTTCCTGGGAAAGGTTAATTCAACATAACATCTTTTACTCTGCAAAGTGTGAGGGCAGTTAGTATTTTCTATTATCTGTGTAAAGGTCACTTACCCTAATAGTCTCCCTAAAATTCAGTTTCTTCAGGGTAATTCTGTCATAATTTTGTCACAAAAGTATTTGTAACTTTCTGTTATATTGTTTTAATAGTTAGTATGCCCAATCTTCATTTACAACTTTTTACCTCAATTCTTATGGCATAGATATTTTTAGTCTTTATATTTTAATATCTTAAACCTACTCTCTTATAGATTTATAATATCTTAAACCTACTCTCTTACAGATAAAAACACAGCTATGAAGAAAAATATAAGAATTTACAAAATTTGAGTTCAACTCTAAACAGCCACATGTAAAAAGAATACTTTAAATTACAATATACAGAACAATTATTTCTATTTAAGTAATAAAGATGTATGTACTTACTTATATTTTAACTTCACAGAATGTCCAGGTTTTCCCCATGGAAGAACTACAAAATCTTTGGTGTTCATGATTACTGTCTTAATATTGTCTAAGAATTATTGTGATTTGTGGAAACTTCTGAAAAAGTAACAAAGACAGAAGAATTATGCCAGAAGTAAAGGAGTTAACTTAAAATTTTGAACCTACATATAACTCAAGAATATTTCAAAAGGAGAAATCATTATGAGGGAAAAGTCAATCAAAAGTTAGACAATAAAAAATTATTATGTATGCTTAATTATAAGTTATGTAATTTGACATACTAAAAGAGTTATAAATATAATATATCTGATGGAAATAAAATTTTACCAATAATTATGTGGCAAAAAAACTGTGGAAATATTCAACTGATAGTAAAGAATGTATTCATAAATGCAAAAAACATTCTGGCTCTTTCTATTAAGGTTATAAAAATATATATAAGGTATTTGTTCCCATCCAAAAATAACATCCAAGGCTAAACACAGTGAAAAGAAAAGAACCTTCGAGATACAATCCAAACTTAAAAACCTCTTTTTTTACATATATGGTAATGTAAAATGAGAATTAAGGTATGCAATAATTACCCAAAGGCATTCTAATATCCTCATTTATCAAAGAAAATTTTAATGGTGCTCTTTGCCTAAGATTGGAAATTAGTATATTTAGAAAGAATTTTTCAACAAGAAATGAAACAAAAAAGATTTTCTGCTTAACTCCAAGTTAACCAGAAAATTAAATTATTCATAACACCCTATTTCCTGAGTATCCCAATTATTCATGGTTCTATAATAATTTATTCTGTAATGCTGAATTACTGAATCACATGCAAAACTATTAGATTGTATATGAATAAAAATTTCCAAATTCCAAACACCTTTAAAGAAATATGAGGCAATATCATAGTTTTTAGTTTTAAATGCCCAAACTATTTGATACTATTTATTTATATATGTGTTCCTACATGCTCATAACCCCTATAAATATTTATTAAGGCTCTGCCACATGCAAGGCACTGCACTGAGAAGCATGAAGGAGTCAAAGCCCAAGGATATTTGTTTTCTGAGTTCACATGGCATAGAGTCAAATAGGATATATAAGATCTATACATAAAAGCTATAAAACAAGGTAGAAATTATAAGGGCCATAAAACTTATAGATGTAATAACAGAAAAACTGAGGAAAGAGAATATAAGCTGGCTAACATTTAAAATAGGATTTTAAGGAGAAGCTAGACTTATATATGATGATATGGATTGGATGAACATTCCACATTGTAAGAAAAAACAGCTCTTGAATGGGGACTGATGAGTGGTTCCATCTGGTTGATGTATAGGTTATATGGAGGGGGAAAAGTAGTTGTTAAGTTTGGAAGTGTAGGCTGAAGCCCAATAATGGGTAGCTTTAAATGCCAACTCAAAGATTTTGGAATTTATTCTATTGCTAATGAGAGTCACTGAAAGTTTAGAGGAAAGAACAGAAAATAAGTCTAGAACCTTTGCTCGAAGACATAAGGAGAGAAGGTATCAGAATAGGAATAATCTAAAGAAAGTCTGTTGTGACATCAAAGTCTACACAATCAAATGACTATTCTATCTCATAATTTCAATGATGCAACCACTGATCAAAACATTTTTGGGATGCCTCTTTCAAAACTGGTGCAGAGTCCATCATACCCCCAATAAATACATAAATCTACTTTGGTCTGCTTCATTTAAAACTAAAACTGATATTGTCCAGCAGAAGGGATTACTTTGTTCACTCATATCTAGTTCCAAATTATTCTACCTCCAAAAATCAAATCTAGAATGAAAGAGTAGATTTTTACTACCTTGGAGGAAATTGTGAAGGAATTCATTCTCTGAAGATAACTCCAAAGTGGAATTTCATAAAATAATTTTCTGTTGTAAGCAATGTAATGGTTGCATCATGGGACTAAGTATATTTGTGCCTTCAATCAACAGACATAAATATAGCTGCTCCTTTGTGATCCCTATTACAGGTACTGAAGTCATAATGGTAAATAAGACATAGTGTCTTCTCTCAATTCACAATCAAAAGGAAAGTCACACAAACAACAGCAATACCTTGTGATATTCCAACAGAAGTACATAGTGGGGACATCCAACTCAGACTCATTTCTCAACTACCAAGTCCTGTCTCTCAAAGCTAAACCCAGTGTCAAAGAAAACTAAAGGTACCCCAGGAATAGAAAACTAGGATTGTTTGCTTTTGGGGAGGGAGGATGCATCTATTCCTTCTCTGTAGGTAAAACTTGTGTCTCATTTTTATCAAACAGAGGCAACAAAAGCTACCTTTAAAAAACCTCTAGGATAATCTTCCTCCTATAACATAGAGACTATATTCTTTTTTTATCATAATCAGGAAATCCAACTGTTGGACCCTAGACTATTGTTAAGTTATTCATGAAAAGTTATATAATGTTTTCATTACCATTATCATTAAAAAAAATAAAAGAACCACCAAAGTTAATGTGACCAATCAATTAAAATAATTTAAATTGCCTTAATTTTATTTATACATTGAAGTTTATAATTTTGCATGTGTATATACATGTGCATAAAGCTGATCTAACAAAGACTGAAATGAAAGAAAGTCTGTGAATTGCATTAGGTTGAGATGATTCAGATTTATAGCTCTGTTGATAATGTGATTTAACCAATAAATGGTCTTATTCAGGGGGCACTTCACTTCACTGAATGCAATTAGTAAGGCTTCTTCTCAATTAAATGTTTTATCAAGTCACACACATAAGCCAATTTTCTTGTATGAAGAAAAAAGGAAAATTATAATTGTGAGTCACGCTGTTCTGCCTGTTTCCTTTTGTAAAACCAACAGAGAATTAATCACCTTTCTTGGGACAGCTATATATAACAATGTCAGCAGAAAGAATAGAAAAGCGCAAAACTTTAGTCACCTAATGGAACCAGGGAAATATAAATAAAAATCCCTATTATGTAAACTTCATACCTCCACCCATCCTTTGGTCACCCAATTTTTTTCTTTCAATTAAATACCAAAAGTTTAGTTGACACTTGGAAAAATTTCTAGTTGCTTGATTTATTAGGCTGTATCATTTTTCTGTCCCCAACCTTGTCCCTCCCCCCACATATAATGTGACCCAAAATTGTCTACGATGGTTTGATGATCTTTCTACAAGCTCTCAGTCTGGGAATGCAACCCAAGCACCAAGGCTTGCTGCCATAGAATAGAAACAAGGAAATTACAATGAGCTACAAATCTAGAAACTCAGAGAATTCATCAAGAGTTGTCCTGGTGTCTTAGAGAATTTACCATCACACCATGAGAAGAATGGGAGGTATGGAGAAACCACTGTCTTCAAGACAGGCCACTTTTTATAACTGAAAACTTATCTAAGGTTAGTCAGTTCTTTTAATGACCTAGAGCATCTTAGATCTGAAAACTTAAAAGCCAATAAAAAAAAGATTTTTCTTTACTTTAAGACATATTTTAAAAGAGTCTAACAAGCAAGCTAGTTTGGATGGATTAGAATATCTACCATAGTATCTAAAAATCAGAAACCCAAGCAAGAAATGTTAAATGAAAATAAATCTAAATAAAAGTAGTTTTAAACTTGTAAAAGAATTGTACTTTTAATATTTTATCTATCTGATATTATCTTACTCTAAATATATATATTTTAAGTCTTTTTAAAAAATCTAAGGAAAGGACTAATAAAGCATAATCCCTAGCACGATATCTTGTGTTTGAGTAGCCCTGTAAAATAAATGTATGCTATCTTTTCCTAGCACAAGCCCTGAAAGGAAGTCAGGTATTGATTTCCAAGCTGCACTCAATTTCTCAGCCAACCCACCTATCTGATAATTAAAAACTGCTTCAGGCCACTAAATGATACCCAAGTCACCCATTTCTTACATTTTATGTGCAGGTTCCCTTGAGAACAACTGAGAAAGTTGCCTTCAGATATCAAGGAAGAGGGCAGTCTTAGAAACTACCTTGAGAAGGGAACAAGGGAAGCGTTAAAGGCTCTGCTTTACCCACAGCTTCTCGATTTCATCTATTTTACATAATGAGCCTCTGGGTCAGATTTAATATAAAGAAATTCTTCTATAGTTTAAAAAAAGTTTGAAAGGCACTACAGTAAAACAATACACAATTATTAAATTTGTATCAACTAAAAATTTTAGATATTATAAATAGCAATGAAAGTATTAAATTTATAAACTATACCTTTCAGAAACCTAAGTCTTTTCATATAGTTAATCTATCCCACCTATTCTCATACAATCCACTATCATTCTAGGTGCTCATTTGTGAATACCTTAAGAATGGGGAAATTATGGCATCTGTCCGAGACTAGTGACAAAGCCAGAAATTAGAATTTTATTCTCAGTCCTCTTAGCTCCTCTTAAGACTTGAAATCTAAATGTGGTTGCTTCTAGATACTTAAAATAATTAATTCATATCACTTAGATTCTTTCCTCTTTCATACTCTTAACCTGTTATAAAAAAAAAAAAGAAAAGAAAAGAAATTTAGAAAAAGAACTGTTGCCTGACATCAAATGTTTTCTAAATTTTACAGCAATATACTTAAACACCAATAATAATCTCTTGGGTATCAGATTGCTCCCAAGTAATATGAGGTCACAAGTTCATGTCCCTAAACATCTCCCCATACCCAGCTGCTCTGCTTGGTACAGAAAATCCTCCATTATGGATCCCAAGCTTCCTGAGCCTTATGCTTTATTTTTCACTTTGCTCATCATGTTTTAGTCTATCCAATGCCCAGTTCGAGGGCCATCTACACCATGAAGCTTTCTTCCATCAAAAGCAAACTTCTCCTATAGGAACATTCTGTGTATTACACTCATTTGCTATTACATGCTACTTTGTGTTATTTTTGTCACTTTGCTTATATAGGTGTTGTGTCCCCAAGTATCTCAAATATTTGAGGCCAATCCTACCATTGATCTTTGAATTCCCATCAATTAATAAAGGGGCCTGGACATAATGTGCTGCCAATAATAATGTGCTAAGTTTTAAGCATTTAATTTTTTTCTACTGCTTTGAATTTATTGACCAATAAAAATTTTTTTAAGCAAACACACCACCCTCTTTCCCACTTCAACAAATCTTGTTTTCTTTTTTTCCATATATCCTACCAGACTTTCAAGGAATGGACATAGAACACTTCTTCTGTGCCAGGTATTATAGGTTAAGCACTGAGGAACAAAGTACACCTCACAGATATAGTACCAATCCTCAGTGAGCTTACACTGGAAAAAATTAAAAAGCAAATAAAATAATTGTGGAAAGTATTAAGTGTTTTGAAGGAAATAAAGGACAGAGTTACTTTCAAGTAATTAATTTGTAATACAACTGGCAATATTATAGTAGTTCAGGGAAGGCCTATACGTAGCCTTTAAGATAAGATGCTAGAGGGAGATGAAGGGTTTCGTTTTTGCTTCTTCCCCCCCCCCCCCCATTTTTTATTAGCATACAGTTTGCACAGTTTTAATCCTGTGAAACTACAACTTTATGACTCTTTTTTGAGATTTGATTCAAACTCTCGATTTGAAAAGTCAGGGTACACAAGAAATATATAACGACCTGTATATCTGAGCACCTCTAATGCTGATTTGGGAAAGAAGGAAAAAGTTCCACAGTTTCAGATTTCTCAGAAATCTGGCACTCCTCTCTGCGACCTTTGCTTGGGAGAAGAGCACTTACTTCTAGAATGAAGTGGGTGCATGTGGCCGCCCAGGCATAAAGAAGGCTACAAAATGAGATGTGATAACGTTTTTTCAGGGCACCAAATTTTTCATAAGGCGCAAATAACTTCAGAGAATAAAAGAGGCTGGCATTTGAAAAGGTCAGGTTGTAGAAGCGGTACAATTGCTTCAGGCCCGGTTTCCGCTGTCTGAGGTTCACCCTCGGTTCAGGCCTCCATTAGCACCATGGGCCAGGAAGTCTTCCGCTTCCAGAAAAGACTTTCAACTCCTTAGGTCAAGGCCGCGTCTTGCAGCCCGCGGGCCCGGCACAGTGTCGGGCACATGGCAGGGGCTCGGCAAACACCAGCGAACCCGGCTCCCAGTCTCCTTTCCCGCCAACCCATCCCGCTTCTCTCACCGCCCAGACTCGGTGCTTTGCCTCGGTAGGCCGACTCCGCGGTCTCCCATCTGCCGCCGCCATCCACAACCAGCCAACCTACCTGGAGACCCCAGCCCTCCGCGTCACCGCCGCTGGCCGCAAGTAGCCGCCCGGAGCTTCCGCCTTGGCTCCTTGGTTACCGCGTTACCTCGGTACCCATAGCAACCAGAACTCTTGGTCCTGACGCTGTCAGCCCGCAGAGGGAGCAAGGGAGCCCTACCAAGAGATGGGGCGAGGGAGGGAGGGAAAGGTCTGGGAAAGTCAGCAGGCCATGGAAGCTTTCTGCTGAAGCAAGTAACACTTGGCTAACAATTACTGAGCCCCTACTTTATTCCAAGCACTATTCTAGGAGTTTTATTTGTAATATTTAATTCATTCTCGTAACAGCCCAATTTATTTCTAAGAATATAAATATAAATTTATATTTTGTAGTCAGTCGGTCAAAAAACTTTTGTGTTTATCCACATTGAATCTCTCTTGTTACTGGACTTATAATTTCATTGTTATAGTTAAGATACTAACCTTTGAACCATTGCTTTCCACACTAATGTGCCTACCAATACTCATTTAAGAACACATTTAATGTTTTTCCTTGGCAGATTCAATTGGACAAGATTATAACCAGCATAGATAAGAAAAGATAATGATAGTCTGTGACCATGACTCTGGACTTTGAAATTAAGACAGACCTGAGTTTGAGTCCTAGTCTTGCCATAATTCACTGGCTGTATGATCTTGAGCAAGTTATAAAACCCAGTTTAATTGGTAACACTACACTTAGTCCACACATGATGTAACATGGAAGAGTAAATGAAATAATGTATATTAAGTCTTCAGCACAAAACCAGGCCCATAGTAGATACTTAATAAATGGTTAAAAAATGATAGTGGTGGTATGGCTACAGTGGTTGTTATCTTAGTGCTCATGGTATAAATTCACCAAATCTTTTCTTTAAATCTAATACAATGACAAGTTTCAAGTGGATGTGTAGTACTACTAAAAGTTTCTTGCACAGGACTGTGTTTCCCAGATAGCTGTGCTCTTCAAATTACCAAGAAAGGTTATTTTCGACATGCATCCCTTCATTCATTTAGGCATTCACTCATTCATTCATTTATTCAATAAATATTTATTGAGACTCCACTGTTGTGAAACTTATATTTTAATGGGGGAGAAAGACAATAAACAAACATAAATATATGCCAAGTGCTTTAAAGACAGCAGAACAGAAAAATAGAAAATAATTAAGAGTTCAAATTTAGGTTACCTGGTTGGTGAAACCTCAATGCATGAAGAAAGAAAGACATGGAGCAATCAGGGCAAGGAACATTCCAGACAGGGGACAACAAACAAACCTCACTTCTGACTTAATCATAAGTGGTATCTTACATAAAACCTCTGATCACTTCTGTACAGTACTTTTTTTACTTCAGAAAAGTGCATTTACTGGTGCAATAGTAAAATTAAACTCATAAAAATAACATATATTGTGGCACTTTTCAAAAGCATAAAAAGGACATTATCTTATATTTAGAAAAATATCTTAGCTCATACACAGTTATGCAAAATGAAGCAGAGCCAAAAAATAACCCATGCCATGTTACATAGTAAAATGAAAAATACAAAGTGTTTATCTTTCAGAACCATGATTAGTGACAAAGTAAAATGAAACATACAAAAACAATGACACCTCTAGAGAGCCAATATCTTCATATCTTGAAGCAGAGCGCATTTAACTGACATACCAGCAATTCTGCAAATAGTTTACCACATCTATATCAGAAGCACAGTATTCCTGAGGGTTTTTGCAAGTTCATGCTTCATTGTGCCAGTGAGAAGAGGAGATTTGAACACCAGTTTTCTGAACAAGGAATATTCAATTTAAAGAGATAAAAATTACCCACAAGGAAAGAATAGAGAGCACAGACTTATTGAATTCAAGGGATAGCTTCAAGGTCATCACACACACACACACACACACACACACACACACACACACTTTCATTAAGCAAACCCAACTTTAAGTAACCTGAGGTTGTACTCCATAGGCTGCTGCCTGAAGAAAAATTGTGGCAGGCCTCCGGACTTTTCTGGTCACTCACAGGTAATAAAAGTTCTTAGATGAATAAGAAAAATGTCCAATTGCACATAATTGTCAAAACTTTGCATGTGATTTAGCATTATAGTGTTCGTTTTTGTTTTTGTTTTTGTTTTGTTTTTGTTTTCCTGCAATGGTTGGACTTACTGACTTTAAACAAACCTTAAGTCAAGGGCCTGTTAAGAAAGACTTATGTTTCTATTCCTCATCTTCCAATTTTGCTTTAGTTTTATTTAATTGCCTTCATTAGGATCACAGGAAAGGATAAGAATTAAAGCAGAAAAGTCCTAACTTAACTGGTACTGAGCCTGACAGCTCTTTAAAGCTGTGAGGGAAAAAGGGAGATTCTAGGGAAAGTAACCTCACAGGGTGATCTGATCATAAATTCCTAACTGGGCAAGTTGTGGTGGGTAGTCATGCCGCAGGCATATAATTTCTTGCTTGTCTTTGCCTTAAGCAAGCCCTGTCCATTGTTTCTGTCCATGCAGGTTAACACCTTTGAGATGCCTCTTTCAGACCCCTCCTTCTAAAGCTAGACCACCCTGGAATGAGCCATAATTTTAACTATCGATGTAATTCCATTCCCACCAAGCTTCCTCTCACCTTTATGCAATCTTCCTTACCGTCCCTCCTTAATTCCAAATACAAAAGAGAAGCCGCAAATTGTCATTCTAAGAAGCATTTTTCTCAGTCTGTTGAGATCTTGCTTCCAGGCATATCCTCTGTTTGACTCAAATAAATGTTTATAAAAATTCTCACATGTTTGGATGTTCTTAGGTGGACAAAATTGACTATCCTCCAAAGGCCACTCAACCCGACCACTGAGGACCTCTTGCTTGCATTCCATTAAATGCAGGTGATGCATTCTCCTCAGACCTTTGCTTACTGAGCCCCTAGGCATCAAGTGATTATTCTCTCTTCTCTGCAGGGTCTCAATGGTCCTCCTGGACAGAATTTTAAATGACCCACTTTCTCTTATGTTTTTGCTCATTCCATGTCTGACCTACAGAAAATGCTCTTGCTTGCTTTGCCCTGCCATGCTGTGGGGATGCAGGACAGTCAACACTGTCACCTCTCTTTGGATCATAAACCAGCAATGAGCCAAGCCTAACAACTGCACTTCTGACTCCTCAAATGGAAGTCAAAAACCAAGCCCACTGTGTCCCTAACTGCCAGGACCCACTGATGTTTGACTCACCAGGCCTGAAATAAGTCAGGAACTGTTAACTGATGTCGTCTAAAACAGGGAAATGAGAGAAGGAATGTCTTCGCAATGCCCACTCTAAGAGCCCACTCAAAGATACCTGTTTCTCTAAAATAAAAGTACCTTTTTATAACTGTAATTTACTACTCATAAGACTGAATCTACATGTAACTGTGAAGTTACATGTTAATTGGTAGGCTTTTTACCGTCTACATCTTGCATATCATTTGTACCTAGACATGAAAATAATTTCTGTTCTTTAGATAAAATAATCCTAGGAGTTTGGGTTTTATTTTCATGTAGTACATTAACCAGTTTTATATTTAACCTAAAAATCATATGCCAATATTTTTTGTCAATGTCTATAGTCAGCCTATCAAATTTTTTTTAACAAGTTTTAGCATTCTGGTGGTTTCTTAATGAATTAAATAAACTGTGAAACAAGTGCATTTTATATTTATAGAACACATGTTCTTAACTATTGAAATAATGTTTGAGAGTACAACGCCTCTCAGATAATAAACCAGCAACTTTCTGAAAGTACTCTTTCAATTTTCTCTCCACTTCTTGGCTCCTCAAACTTTTTTATAGGCAGAAGTTGATGGTCAATTCAGTACTGCAAAAAAAGTTTTTATCATCTCCTTTTTACAAGTCCTACAATATAGCCTTAGTTTGAAATGAAGTACTTACTTTCTTCATGCTTTAGCAGATATTAAATATAACATCTTATTACATGTGTATGGGATATTTCAAATTGTCAAGGATAACTGAGCTTTAGAGGCAACATAAAATTACAAAAAGATTTCTCAAATACCTAAATTAGTGTGATGTAAATATATTTAAATGTGTCTGAAGGACTAAACTTAAAAAAAAGAAGAAACTTGTAGTTAGGAGGTGACATTGCCCTTTTATAATTTTTTTAGCATTGTAATTTCTGGCTGTCATCCAAGATGCAGAATTCTTCAGCAAATAAATTTCCATAATAAAAGGCAATTATTACTGATGTTTCACAAGTGGAGGAAAATCATCATGACATATTATAAATTTCTGCTTCCTGTAATGTTCAGTTCTTTCTCAGTTAAAAATAAATGTGTAGACTTGTTGGATGGGCATAGTTTCATTTAATCAGGATTCATCCAACACCTGCTCTGTCCCAGGCACTGCCCTAAAATGAATACAAAGGAGAACAAAGACTGCATCTGCCTTTGGGGAACCCACTGTCTATTGAGGAAAGTGAGGGTTTACAAATAATCAGTATATAATGTAGCAAGTATGTAGTCACAATGTGTGGGAGCAGGACACATTTATTGTATGGCCAGAATTTCTAGATGGTTCAAATATAATATATGTGGTAGGGAGGTAAAGATGAAAAGTTGTTCCATGGACAAATTTAAAGGCACCTCAGACATTACCTTGTTCACAATGGAAAATTGTTTTTAAAACAGAAAATAACCATCTCTACATGCTTATAGCAGCATCTTTCAAAGATTATTCTTGTGTCAATGTCAACATAGAACAAAAAGAGAAGATGGAGAAAAAAGAACCAATTTAAAATATGGTTATCTTAGTCCGAGATAGAAATGATGAATCTGGAATAAATCAAGCAGAGAGCACAGGCCAAGTGAAATAGATTCAAAGGGATTTCTTCAACTCCAGCATGACTTGGAGACTCAAGAAATGTGGTTGTTGAGGAAAAAGGCACCGTTCACAGAAAGTGGTGACTGTTCACAGAAAGTGGAGGTGGTGCAGAAATGAGTTCAGTTTTTAAGTTTTTACTTTTGGGATCGCAATAGGAAGTGATAAAAATAAAACATAGGTCGAGTTATTTGGAAAGTGATGGGGGCAGACTCTGTATGTTAGGTGCCATCAGCATGTAGAGAATAACCAAAGCTAAAGGAAAAATTGAAAATGGCCTGAGAGCCTTCAAAACCCTGTGGAGGAAATGATTTAATAGAGACATTTATCCAGCATTCTCAACACAGACCAGCATGAACCCCATAGTTGGACTATTTTATCCAGCAGTACTTATTGCAGTATCTTCACAAATGAGCTTAACAACCTGAGTGAATTTATTAATGTAATCTTCCATTATTCTGTGTCATTCATACATTTACTGCTAAGAAGCATGCACTACACAGAATGGTAGGGAAAAAAAAACACTGACATTGGTCCCTGAAATGTGTGTTGCCAATATTTATTCACCTACATACAATTCATGTGAACAGGTCCAGAGTAGGTGAAGACAGAACTCACCTGATGAGGCCTTTAGAAAGACACTTTATTTGAACATAGCACTGTTTTAATTTTTTACTACACCCTCCAATTTAGTATGAGGCTAGTATTTCTTTGTTCCATCCAGAAATCGATACACAACTATAATAGGCACCAATAATCAGCCCCCAATCCCCTCCCTTTGCCTGGAAACAAGCTGTGAGCCTTGGCAGCCATGTTTTCCTGTATGACTCAGCCCAAACTTATAATGGATTATTGGACAGGAGTTCAAACTGGACCAGACAGATGCTCTATTGTGAGAGTGTGGAATTGAAACTGAAAGAGAGATTCTTGGATGAGCAATATTCTGCCATGTGGACCACATGAAGAAAAAAAAGGGGGAAAAAAATGAAAGGAAGAAAAAAAAAGATGAAGGTAGGGAATTTTATGGAAGTTTTCCTTTCTTGAGGACTAGCTACATCTTAACACTTGGCTTCCATGATACACCCTTGTATCTTCAAAATAAAGTTGCCTTTGTTTCTTAAACTATCATGGCTTCGGTTTCAGTTGTGCAGAACAAAGTATCTTGACTAAAATGCTTCCAGAATTGTAATATAAAGTAACTTTCTTTATAAGTCAAGTCTAAAGTACAGATTCTCAGAGAATTTTTTTAAACAACAGTAAGACATTAATATTGTCTCTCATAATTTTAAATTAATATTTCTACTTATACAATGACAGGAAAGTCATCTGACATTCTTTAGAAGCCATTCTCTCAAAAAAAAAAAAAGGCTAAAATTTTTTGTTTATTATTTAATCAGTTTAATTTCTTAGTTTGTTTTAAGTTTAGCTGTACCAGTTTTGCTAGTAAACAATTATTTATAAGTGATGTAGCTTTAGGGAAAAGCTAATCTTAAAAAGAAAAAAAAACTTGCATTTCAAAGAAAAAGTCATTTATTTCTGATCCTTGCCAAGTTTTAATAAGTATACCATATTGTCTTCTTGAGATTTGTGCACAATTAGCTGTACTTCATTTGGAAAATTTGCATTTTTCTGTTATGATCTCAAGCTGAGAGGCACAAAACAAGAGTTACATGTTTGTTTGACATGAAATGTCTAACAGTAATTTTCTTTCATAAACTTTATTCTCCTACAGTTCTGATCCCCAAGGGCAGATTTTTTTTTCATCAGATTTCTGAAATATTTTATAATAACTTTACCTTTGCAGAAGTTTCTCTCAAAACATTAAAAGGAGCTGTCACAACTCTCTCCAATATAGAAATAAAACTAGATTTAGCATTCTTATGCCCACTGTGAGTTAACACTACCGGTGTGCCCATCTTCACATTAATTTGGAAGATCATATGCATTTAATGTAAATAGCTTTCATGAAAGTATTGACACTCACCATATATTTATAGAGTTACTATGTCCCAGATACTTTGATAGATAATGGTTTCAACCACAAACAAGACATATTTGTATTACATCCTTAAAGAAAAAAAATTAGTCTAGATTGTAGATACAGGTAAACATTTAGAATAATGACTGCTAAAACTGTGTGAGAACACAATAGTGTAGAAGCACCATGAGAGGAAGCACACTAACCCAATAGTTGAGGCTCAAGAAAGGCTTCTCAATACAAGTGATGCCCTATCTATATTTGACCGAGATGGTTGAGTAAGACCTCCAGGCTGGTTTGGCAGGTGGTTAGGGGGTGGGGGTGGGAGGGAAAAATTAGAAATTATTCTGTGTTGAAAAAAAAATGCAAAGGCAAGTCTATCCACAGAATTAGAATATGGTAAGTTTAGAAAATCTAAAAATTTCCGGCATTACTGAAACATGAAAGGAACTTAGAAGCGAGGACAGAGGAAGGAAAACAAGTGGGCATCATACAACTCTGGCAAGGAGGAAGTTAATGAAGAGAAAATCCTAGTCTGGTAGGTGCCAGTGGCCTAAGCCAAGATAGAGGAAGCAAGAGCGAAAGCAAGTTAAAGGATTCAATATTTACACTGAAAAATTCATAAGTGGACTTGGAATTGATTAGATGAGAGGCTGAGGAATGAAAGATGGTCTCTGGTATTTATGGGACTGAAGATAGAATTTTTGAATCTATGTTCAGGAGAGATATTGGTCTATAGGTTCTTTTCTTGTAATGTCTTTGTCTGGATTTAATATTAGGGTAACGTGGCTTCATAGAATTAAATAGGAAGCATTTCCTCTGCTTCTATCTTCCAAACAAGATTGTACAGAATTAGTATAAATTCTTCCTTAAATTTTTGATAGAATTCATCAGTGAAACCATCTGTGCCTGGTGCTTCTGTTTGGGCAGATTGTCTCTTTCAAAGAATTGTCCATATCATCCAGATTATCAAATTTCTGGACCTAGAATTGTTTATATCATTCTTTGATTATTCTTTTAATGTCCAATAGATCTCCAGGGATTTCCCCACTTCCTGGTACTAGTAAGTTGTGTTCTCTTTTTTTTTTCCTTAGGTAGATCAGGTAGAGACTTATTAATTGTATTAATTACTTCAAAGCACTATCTATTGGTTTCATTGATTTTCTCTGCTCTAATTATTATTTATTTTCTTCTGCTTATTTTGAATTTAATTTAATGATATTTTTCTACATTCTTTAGGTTGAAACTTAGATGATTGATTTTAGATTATTTTTTCTAATGTATACATTAAATGCTACAGATATCTAAGTACTGCTTCCACTACTTCCCATAACTATTGATATTATGTCTCCTTTCTCATGTAGTCCAAAATATTTTTTTATCTCTCTCTAGGTTTCTTCTTTGACCCATGTGTTAGAAGTGCTTTGTTTAATCTCTAAATATTTGAGGAATTTCCACCTATCATTCTGTTATTGATCTAGTTTAGTCCTACTGTGATCTGAGAGCAGACATCGAAAAGATTTCTATTTTTTTTTTAATTGTTAATGTGTGTTTTATGGCTTAGAATGTGGCCTATCTTGGTAAAAATCCCATATGAGCTTTAGAATGTGTGTTCTGTTCTTGTTGAATAGTCTATAGATATTTTTTTATATCCAGTTGATTGATGGTGCCAATGAGTTCAACTATGTCCTCATTGATTTTCTCCCTGTTGGATCTGTCCATTTCTGGTAGAAGGGTATTGAAGCCTCCAACTATAATAGTGGATCCATGTATTTCTTTCTGCTTGAAGTTCTACCACTGTTTGCCTCACATATTTTGACATAGTTGTTAGGCACATAAATGTTAAGAATCATGTCTTTTTAGAGAATTGACCCCTTTATTATTGTAATGATCATCTTTGTTCTTGATAACTTTTCTTGCCTGCAGTCTGCTTTGTCTGAAATTAATATATTTACTCTTGATTTTTTTGATTAGTATTATTATGATTTATATTTCTTCATCCATTTACTTTTAATTTACTTTAATTTAAAATGGGTTGCTTTTAGACAACACAGAGTTGGGTTTTATTTTTTGATGCATTTTGATTTTATCTTTTAATTGGTGTATTTAGATGACTGACATTCAAAGTAATTATTAATATACTTAGAATAATTTCTACATTTTTTATTTTTTTCTATTTGTTGCTTTTGTTCTTTGTTCTTATTTTTGTCTTCCACTCTTTTCTGCTTTTTCCGGGAATTTTATTTGAACATTTTATATGATTCCATTTTTTTCTCCTCTCTTGGCATATCAATTATACTTTTTAGAAATGTTTTTTAGCGGTCGTTCTAGTGTTTGTAATATACATTTATAACTAATCTAAATTCACTTTCAAATACTACTACTTTACAGGTAGTGTGAGCACCTTATAATAACAAAATAAATCTAATTCTTCCTTATTTCCATTGCATCATTGTTGTCATTCATTTCATTTATACATAAGTTATGTTAATTAAGAATAAGAAAAATACAAGTTTTTCTTTTACCTTCACTTATTCCTTCTCCGATACTCTTTTTTTCTTCACATAGATCTCTTTCTGACCTATATCATTTTCCTCTCTCTGAACAACTGCTTTTAACAGTTCCTTCAAAGCAAGTCTACTAGAAACAAATTCTTCAGTTTTTGTTCATCAGAAAAATGCTTTATTTTTTCCCCCATCTTGAAGGATAATTCTAGGTTAACTCTTGAAGATACAGAATTCTACGTTAATAGGATATTTTCCTCAACACTAAATATTTCACTCCACTCTCTTCTAGCTCACACAGTTTCTAAGGAAAAATCAGTATAATTCTTTTCTTAGCTTTTCCCTAGATAAAATGTTCCTCTCTTTGGCTTCTTTTAAGTTTTTTCCTTTGTTTTTATCTTTGATTTTCTATAATTTGAGAATGATATGCCTAGGTATAGTTTTTAGGCATTTTTCTGCTTGGCGTTCTCTGAGCTTCCTAGATCTATACTTTGGTGTCTGACATTAATTTGAGGAAAATTCTCAGTCATCGTTTCAAATATTTCTTCTGTTCCTTTCTCAGTTTCTTCTCCTTCTGGTATTCCCATTACATGTATGTTATCTTCTACAGTTGTCTTGCAGTACTTAGATATTCTGTTTCTTTTTTTTTTTTTTCCAGTCTTTTATCTATTTTCCAGTTCAGGAGGTTTCTTTTGAGATATCCTCATGCTCAGAGATTCTTTTATCAAAAATGCACATCAAAAATGCCCACCAAAAGCATTCATTATATCTCTTACAGCACTTTTTTTTTTTCTCTAGACTTTCCTTTTGGTTCTTTCTTAGAATGTAATCTCTCTGCTTACATTGCCCATTTGTTCTTGCATGATGTTCACTTTATCCATTAAAGCCTTTAGTATATTAATCATAATTGTTTTAAATTCCCAATCTAATAATTCCAACATCCCTCCTCTATCTGAGTCTGGTTTCTATGCTGACTTTGTCTCTTCAAACTATGTTTTGTCTTTTAGAGTGCTGTGTAATTTTTTTTCTTGATAGCTGGATATGACGTGTGGGTAAAGGGAACTGTTGTAAGTACGCCTTTACTAATGTAGTGGAAAGTGTGGGAGGAGGAGAAACATTCAAGTCCTATGATTAGGTCTCAGTCCTTTAGTAAGCCTGTGCCTCTGGACTATGTATTTCTTATATGCTTCTCAGTTGTTTCACTTACCCTTTAGGTGGGTTAGAATGGCTAAAGACAGCTGGAGTTGGGTATCTCCCTTCCCCCAGATCAGTTAGGCTCCGAAAATAACACAGAGTTAGACTCTGGTAAAATAATTTCTCTTAAGGGTAGACCTTCTTAAAAAGAACATGATGCTCTGGTATATGTTTAAGTGGTTTATTTTCCCCTTCCCCTGTAAGAAGAAAGAGGAGATTTTCCTCCATTAGTCACTATGAGAACCTGATAGAATTTCGGGGGGCAAAACTCAAAAAAGCATGGGGTTCCTCCAGTTATTGGGTCTCCCTGGAATTTTTAACTCTGAATTGTCCACACTGCACCTCCAGCAGTTTTTCAATTACAGTTCAAGTTTCCTTACCTGGTACTGGTTCCAAAGGAGGTTTCTGTTCCAGTAAGTTGTGATTCTCTGTATTTGCCTGTCAGTCTTTATAACTTTTGAGCAGTGGCTTTTTGAGGGAGTAGGGAAAGCAAATGCAATTTATTTAATGCTGAGTCAGCTCACAGGATTTGGGACAAGTTTTTAAGAGGTTCAGAGAAACAGGTATGCAGAACCACTGGCAGGACAAGTTTTAATTGGAGGACCTTGGAACTTGGCCATTTATCATAAGAAGCTTCAGCAGTTTGAACATTTTTCTAATGCTCATTTATATTTCTAATTCTGAGAACTGCTTCCTTTTCACATGATTGTTTTTTTAATTTTACCATTTGGTCTCTATTGTAATAACCCCATCTTTTCTTTTACCCAACTTTATTAAGGTACACATAATGTACATACAATAATTTATACATATTTTAAGTTTATAGTCAATGTATTTTGGCAAATGTATATATCTTTGTAATTACCATTAAAGTCAAGATATAGAAAATATATATCATCCCAAAAAAGTTCCTGCTTGCCTCTTTGTAGTTAATACCCCCAGACAACCACTGATCTGCTTTTTGCAACTATAGAATAATTTTGCTTGCTCTAGAATTCATTATAAATGTAAACATGCATTTTGTACTCTTTCGTGAAAAGCTTCTTTCACTCAGCATAATGGTTAAGAAATTTTTCTAAGCTGATGTGTATATCAGCAGTTTGTTCCCTTTTATTACTGAGAACTATCCCGTTGGATAGATATACCACAATTTGTTCATATATTTACCTTTTAGTGTGCATCTGATTGTGTCTAGTTTTTGTCTAGTATGAATGAAGTTGTTAGATATATTTGTGTGCAAGTATGAGAGTTCCATTTGCCACCACTTATTTTATAGGCATAACCTATTACATATGTGACTTCAGTCTATTAAACAGGGTTTAGTCATGTGAAACACCTCACTGCAAGGAAAGCCGGGATTATAGTCTGTACCTTGGATGCCAGATTCTTATCTAAGCCTCAGAGTTTCTATTACAAATAGAAGGAGAACAAAATGGAAATGTCAGGGATTAACTTCATCTAAAGAGGAGGAATTAAATACAGTTTTTAGATTTGGGGTGGATGTTGGTGCCACTGAATGATCAGACATGATAAATTTGAAATGTTAAATAAGTAAGAGTGGGTAAGTAAACTGTTCACTGTACCATTCTGGTATATTTCCAGCAGAGATCAAAACTGGAAATATAAATTTAGGAGTAACCAACATATGGATGGAATTTAAAGCAATGGGATGAGATGAAATTATCTAGGGATAAATGTATCATATGGTTTCTCTCTGATTTCACAAACTTTTTTTAGAATCCAAGTTAAGTATAAATATAACTAGCAGAATGCTAGTTAGCCTAAACCAAGAGAAAACAAAATGTTTTACCCCTTTTCCCTGGTAATGCAGTAAACCACTTAAGGATTTTCCATCCTCTCTGAAAGTTAGGTGTGGCTATATGAGTAAAATTTTACTAATAGAATGTGATTGATATAGTTTCCCTACCAGCATGGATGCTCATCTCCAAACTCTTAAATAAAAGGAAAAATTAACTTCTATCTTATTTAAGCCACTATATATTTTTTAGCAACTTAAACCTTACTTCAATATTTAGGAAGCATGTTCAATTATTTCTTATGATCAACTAGACAAATCTCCATTGCTACTTATTTTATTCATTTTTATTGATTTTATCACAATCTTGTTTATGTTTCAGCATTACTTATTTGAGGTTAGTTTTCAAAAATTATAGGTTGTTAGTATTTCTAAACTACTCCAACAAATAATGATGATATCTTGCAAAATATTAATGAATTTTTTCTTCTTGTACTTGTGATTCTTTTCAGTCATTGCCTCAATAAATTCTTGATGCTAAAGTTAAAAAAAAAAAAAAAAAAGCTAATGTGGTTGTCCTCATTGCACTGAAGAGGAAAACGAAGTAGAGACATTAAATTATTTGCCCACAATAGCAAACCAAGTTAATGGAAAAGGTGGAAGTAAAATGCAATTATCTCACTTCTATTTTTATTGAACTATTGGATATCAAGTCATAAGCAATTAAATATATGACACAAGAGCTAAGAAGCATAACCGTTTTATCATGTAGATGGCCCCAAAAAACTGCCCATCAGCACTTTGTAAAATGTTTCTTAACATTTTAAAAATCAATTTCATTGACCTTTTCCACTAAATATACATGTATATATATATTAATATAGGCAGATAGATGAAAATGTGGAGAATATTTTTAAAATAGAAAATATGTTCACTCCAGCTTTTCCACACATATTATATATTTATATGTGGATATGTTTTCTTCCAGCCCTTTCTCTATCCACATCACTAATCACTTAATTTGTATGTATTTGTGATCAAATATAAATTCAGATGGCATCTAGTATATAGTTTCTGAACACAAGTGAAATTCAACAGAAATCCATCGGGTGGAGTTGTGTTATAACTTAACATTTCAAAGTATTCCTCAACTTTCTGAATAACTTTTTCCCTAGGCTTTATATAGCTTATGGCTAAGCAATATCTGCTATTCGAAGACTCGAAAAATATTCTATTCCCACTATAAATTGTTTAGAGATTGTTGGCTTAGGCATTATTTTCTTTTCTGATTGCTTCGAATAGAAGCCACATGCACATGAACACAATTGAGGATTTAATAATCCTGTCAAAGAATATAGTTGCTTATTTTCCAAAAAATATGAAGAACAATAAGATTAAATAGAAAATAACAATTAACTTTGGAAAAAAAATGTTTTTCTGTCTTTTCATCTCTCCAACTTGTTTTTTCTGCCATCAAGAAGAGAGGTAAGCATTTTATATTTTGGTTCTTATGAGACAAAATGTTACATGCCCCAAATAAAACAAATCTTCATTAACTTTGATCCTTTCTCATAGGTGCTGTGGAAAGCTGTCAAAAGTTTGACATATTCTTGGGAAACTATCTTCTCAAAAATTATTTATACCCAGATACACAATTAGGTTAATCTCGCTCACTCATGCACGCACAGAATTTCTGATTAAGTGTACATAAATATCAATAAACCAATCCTAGAAATTCTGATTTTGTCAATCTGAAGTGGACTTCAAGAATCTGTACATTTTACAAGCATGGTCAATGATCCAAGGCTCATATGTGGAAGCATCAGCCTGAGGGAAAGACAAAGAATATGGACACCTTGACATCAGTTAATTCTCAGTCTTTAGCCAGGGGAGGAAATAGAGGTGTATTAAAACTAGCCCCTGGTTCAACGATCCTTCTGCTTCCAAACCATCTAGGCTCTGAAGGGAGACCTAAAATTTTCTCGTTTACTCCCTGGGGCTCATTCCTCAACCCTTTCACAAGTGCACCAGTAACTTATGCCATTTAGAAAAATGAAAGCCATGTGATGAGAAAATAATGAGATATGAAGATTTATATCCACTTTTGAACTCACATTTTGTATATAATAGTTATCAATTTTGGTACAAGCTGATTTTACCAATAATACTGGTCTTTTTATGAAGGAACAAGGTTTTAAATTTTTTTCCTGGGTGTACAGTAAGAATAGGCAAGATTGTCACTGTGAGAAAAGCAGACTGGTATCATGAAAAGATTACAGAGTAAAGAATCTAGAGATCTGAATTTGAATCTTAATTTCACATGTAGTAGCTGAGTGAAAAAGGAGCCCTAACATCTATGAGTTTACCTTTATATAATAGCAGTAATAGTGCTTTAACCACTTAATCACATTGTGATGAGGTTTTCGAGACAACATACAATAAAAATACTTTATAAACTGTGAAGTGATTTCAAAATCAAAATAATCTCATTTCTAATGATACATTCTCACTTCCAAGTCACTTCCCAAAACACCACTGGCTGTAAACTGCATATAAATTGAAGGCTGAGAACTGTCAAAATGCTCACCAATGATCAATTATATAAAGACTGAAAACTCTCTCTGTTCTCAGTGCAGTGTTAACTCTGATACAGTCATTAATATATTCCTTGTGGTCCAGGTGATTACAATAGAATTATAAAATATTAGAGTTGAAATAAGCCATATGAGTGTGTTTCTTAATCACCAGACTTGCTTAGGGTACTTTTAAACTCCAGTGTCCTGGCTCCACATTAGAGCTACTGAATCAGAATCCCCAAGAGGCCTGAGAATCAGTATTCTGTAACAAATGCAAAAATATTGTTATAATGAGAAAATAACTGGGAAATTTTATAAGTTATTTTTTCCCAAAATCCTACACAATGTGAGTATCGCTCAGATAATACCCTTTAACTTGGTTAAGCTCATATTTTCCAAAGGATAATATATTTTATTATTGGTAGTTCAGTCAATAAAGAGTTGGGAAGGCAAGAAATGTACATGAAATATCAGTAAGCAATGATACACTCTGATGCTTTGTGCTGAACACCTTTGTTAAAAGTAATATGACAAAGATATACTTAAAAAATAAAAGTATCTAATTGTAGGTTAATATTTTATCTGAATAGCATGATATATCAATGTGCTTCCATAATAATAAATATTGAAAAGTAAACATTTTATTTTCTTATTTTTTTGACAGCATCAATTAACCTATGTGTGACATTTTAAAAGTACACACCAGATCCATGCCACACACAGCTGCAGAAAAGAATAGGATCAGTTAATTACATGTCAGTGTCATCCATTCACATGTGTCCTTGAGTTTCCTCAAAGTAGATATCATGATTCATTTCTCTTTATGCTTCCTTCTGTCTGGCACAGAGAAAGATCTGCACCTCCTTTCGCAACTCTAAAAGGTAGAAGACAGACTTGAGTAAGGTTTTAAGAAGTTTGGAAAGAGCCGAAAGGTCAATGCCTTGCATTGAGTGGTCCCACCTTCTCCCCTCTCTTCCACTCAGTACAGCCTGGACTGAGGAGAGTACTAAACCCTGCTCCCTTATCGTGACCTGTCATCTTCCTCGTCTTTCTTTTCCCACATGATTGCAGGTCTAGATAAATTGGTCTGGCCTAAGGCTTACCCAGAAGGCAGCTCAAGCAAGCTTTGCCATATTAGGGCACAGTTTCTTTAACTTTTCTTTACACTTCTCTTTTTGATTCTGGCCCATTTTGCCTTTTTGTCCACATGTACCATAAGTTACAAATTTGGAAGAGCTAATGCAAGAGTATGAAATTAAGAGAGAAAGCCATGTGGTTTAAGGGAGAGCGGTTTGCTTACTTGGAATATAAGGAACCTTGTACATGGTTCACCCTCACTACTAGAGTTCTGCTTTCATCCTTGAGTACAAACATGTTAACATAAGGCATTCCTTTGTTGCTTTACCCCTTCATATCTTAATTGGGGATCACTTGAGGAAAAAGATAATTGCCATGGCATGATTTCAGAATTCTTATCTTCCTGGCAAAATTTCTCCTCAATAGAGCCCAATCTGATCCATCCAAAAATACAGTACCTGAATATATCTAAGCTAGTATTCTAATCTAAGGCCTGCTTGCCTCCAGATCCATCCTTGCTCTCTCTTGTCCTGCAGTGGAGCTGACTGCTGTGGGATGCCTTTTCCTGGCTTTGCTGCTCTCAGTTGGATTCTGTTATTCAATGTATGATTGACCCTTGAACATGCCAGGATTGAGGACATTGACTCCCGTGCACAGTCAAAAATTTAAGTATAACTTTTGACTCCCTCAAAACTTAACTACTAAATAGCCTATAGTTGACCAGAAGCCTTACCTGTAGCATAAACCGTCGATTAATATATATTTTGCATTTACATGTATTATATACTGTATTCTTGTAATAAGATAGGCTAAATCAAATAAAAATTTATTAAGAAACCCATAAGGAAAAGAAAATACATTTACAGTATTTATTGAAAAAAAAAATCTATGAATAAGTGGACCCATGCAAGGGGCAACTGCATAAATGAATGGCTATGGAAATGAAGTCTGTCTGCATGGTTCTAGGTCTAGATGATTGAGAGAATCAAGACAACTATGACTACTATGGAGCACAACTCCAGGCAACAACATTCACATTGAAGTATGCCTGAATGGCATACAGCAGAGTTGTACAGAACATAGTTTGTGTGGCCAATTTCAAGGCATGGGTCAGAAGGCTATTAGCATTGGCAGAAATAGAAGTGAAAGGAAGAGAAGAGTTTTAAGAATAATAATCTTAAAGGCAAAGTAGAGCAGTGGAAAGAACACTGGATTAAAACTGGAAAATCTGGAATTATTAATGTAGAGGTGATGATAAAATGGATATTAAATGGATATTAAATGGATATTAAAGGGATATTAAATGGATATTAAAGGGATAAAATTGCTGAGCAAGAAGGTATGTCTCAAAATATAACAGAGGTAAGGTTGAACTTAGAGCCAGGCTAACGGCCAGCATTTCCAGGAAAAAAAAATAAATGAAAGAAATGTAGAAGTGAGAAGAGATGAATTAACTGATATGATGTGTTGAAAGCCAAGGAAGAAAACCAGAAAGACCAAATGTATCTAACAGGAGTCTTCAGATGAAAGATGAATACAGTGACTACCAGAGAGAGAGTTAAAGTGACTGTAGGGGAAAAGACCATGTGCTTGGCTGTGGAGAAAAATTACTTGTTAAAAATTCTTTTGCTCTAAAAAGCATTATAACTGGTATTAAGTTCCATGGGTTTGTGATTGAGAGCAATGACAATATTTGCACTTATTTAAGGCAATAGTTTTTAAACTTTCAGGTACATATCTTGCCTGGGCACTTGTTAAAAATCCCAGTGCTTAAGACCCATCTCACATGATTCTGATTATTTAGGACTTCCACCATCTTGCTAATTCAAAGCTACTCAAAGTGTGCTTTGAGGACCATTGTGAATTTGCTAGCTCTTTGTTACTGGTCATGGAGAAAGTATAGATAATGAGAGTAAGGGACTAGAAACTTTCTGAGCATCCAAGCCCCATGATTAACGGACTTGTCTCATTGTACAGAGTAGAGAATGAAAATTTCAGTCTTCCACAGAATGAAAAAAAAATAAATTAAAGAATCTTCTCCATACACAGCTTAAGGAGCCCTGATCTAGATAATTCTGATACAGATAACCCATGAACCAAATTTTAACAAAATATACTATTAAAAACTCGCATGGAAATCTTATTCTGGTCACATTTGAAACATTTTATCAGCATAGCAAAGAAATTTTTATATATATATATATATATATATATATATATTTATTTATTTATATATATAAAGTTTATATATATATATAAAATCAAATTATATATATATCAAAGTAATATCTGTTAAATGATAAACTAAGGCATATTAAAATATTTAAGAGTTTTTTTTGAGCAAAAATTGATTTGAATCAGGCAGCATCCAATATAGCAAATAGAAAGGAGTGCTAGGGACCAGTATAGAATAAAAGCCTTATGGGAGCAGGAACAAGGAAGTTATACTAGGCAAAAAAACACATTGGTTATTGCAAAGTCATTTTTCTTTAGGAGATGGCAGGAGTCTATCAGACACATTACCTAGCTAGTGTTGATTAGGCAATTGCTGATTGACTGGTTTAAGAGTTTCCATTTCTAGGAGAGCAAAAGCTGTAAGTTTTAGTTTGACAACATGGGCTTAGCATAAGCAACTCTATTTTGGGCCTGTTGATTTGTTTTTAACATTACCAAATGGACTCATATACAATATCAAATAATGGATAAAATTGGGGTTCATAATCTTAGGTTTTGTTATAGTTTTTTGCCCAGATTTGACCTATTTTTAAGAAGTAGCTTATTTTGTTTTGCTTTGTTTCGTTGAAACTAGCTATGAATGCCTGGGCACATTATAAATACTTATGGTTTATGAATAAGAGTGTACAAATGACAAAGTCCTTTTGAAATAAACACAGTAATTATGATACACTAAAGTCTTTAATTTTTGTCAGTGAACATTTTAATTGGAAAAAATTACATTAGCAATTTTTCTTGCTCTCTTCTTCATAAGAGCAAAGGGTGATGAAGGCTGAGATATAGCAAAATTACAAGGAATTTAAATATCTGTCTCTACTCTTCATAGTACTTAAACAAAATACCACTACAACGTCAGGTCTAGTTGTCAATATTGGAAAAGAAAGACCAGAAAGAAAGGCACTGTCCCCTATCTCATATGATAATCATGACACTGCTTTTTTTTTTTCTTTCCTAATCCTTAAATCCTTGAGTATCTCATTTATAAACATGAAGAAGTCAACTACTTGCCTGAAAAACTGAAGAAATAATCGTTAAGCACAGAGATTCTCAGTGGTAGAAATCTGGCTTCTTCTACAAACTCTTTCACCTACATCTTCTCTGATTCCAGTTCTTATCTTCTCTGATTCCAGTTCCTTTGCACTTTTTAGGTGTTTCCTTCAGCCACCAATTGAATTGCTGTTTCCTTTGAATGAGAAAGAACACAAACATAGCCCTAGATTTGCAAAGATATACAAGTCATCTCATACACACTGTGTGAATGGCCCAAGATGCTCTTTTGAAAATAAATAAGATACTCCCTAGCCCATTCCAGCATATGCCTGCACACACAAATACACATTTTTTTCTTTTCCACATCAAAAGAAATGATCAAATATATGTTATTTCCTTATTTTATCTTCCTTGAAACACTTCCTACTCTCATATATTAATATTTCATTCCTAAATGTAACATGTCAAAGTGGAAAGTTGTATTGACCAGCAAAAAAGTCAGAGGGTAAGAAATTTTTCTGCTTCCAGAAAAACTATTGTTGGTACAGCAAACAATAAATAAAAGGAAAAAGCAGAAGGGAGCCTTTTATGCTGAGAGAAATGCAGACAACGACAAAACTTATAAGGCTAAGAAAAAACAAATCATCTTTAGGAGAACTTTCGCTCGAAATGGCTTTGCCCAAAAGGAAAAATGCCTTGCTGAATCAGAAGTGTTAGGGGAGGAAATATCTTGTGTGGTTTTCGAAATACTAAACTCAAACCCATTGGCAAAAAAAAAAAAAAAGGAAAAAGAAAAGAAAAGAGGTTGAAAGGTTGCATTTGCATGTAAAATAAAATGAGTTTAAGCTCAGCAACTTGTAAATTGCAGTCAAGGAAAATCAAGAAGAGGGGTTGGGAAGAAAAGAAACAAAGCAGGTTTGGGAAGATAGCATCTGATATACAAAAGAAAAATCCACATAGTTGGTAGTGTACCGATTTCACCCTGCACTTTGTTTCGCAGACGTGTTTCTTCTAGGAAGAGGGGAAAAAATGAATGAGCTCTTATTCTTATTCAGTCATAAAGCTGTTCAGTCAAGCAAGATAACAGATAATGAGTCTCTACAATGGCAAATTGATTTGTGGGCTCTCAAATTCTTCATTTTGTTTATGTTTCAGAAATGTGTAGATGTGTCAGGATGTCTTACTTTTTTTTTTCCTTTTCAATATTTTATCACAGCAGAAAGGGATGACTTGACTATAACTGTGAAATGCAAATTTATTTTATCTTGAAATGTCAGATATACTATTGTCAGTCTACAACAAACCTAAAAAAGGATAAGAATCTCTGAAGGACTAGATAACATAGTCAATAATATGCTTTTACTATAGGAAATTAAAAAATCTCCAATCATTTAGAAAATATTAAGTTGGGATTTTTATAAACTTTAAAATTATAGACCATAAGTTGTGATATGTATGTTGTATTAGTTGGAAAATATTTTCTATACCTAGCGAATTTATTATGTAATATGTATACATTAATTGTATAAAGACTTAATGAGCAACTATTATCACTACTGGTTGGTATTTACTATAAATTCTTTTTTTTCCCTTGTGTAAAGAATCGTGCTAGCACATGAAAGAATGTTTAGTTTTAGATATCCGATACTTGCAACCTTTTAGTAAAATCTAAGATATGCGAGACAGCAGAAATAAATTGTTCTTAAATTGACAGAGTATTATCACAGGCCAGCTTGGCTTCATTGATAACCTTGTATAGGAACAGTTAATCAAGATTCATTGTTAAACTGATGAGAATAAGCAAATCTCAGATAAAAGGTAGTTAACAGAGATAATCCAAGTAAAAAACCCAACTATTGTTCATTTACTCATTCATGAACTCACTTATTCAATAAATATTTTATGAATATTTTATATCAAATATTTTATTAATATCACATGATAGCAATTGTCACTTATAGAAGCCAATATGTGTCAGGCATTGTACACATGCAGTTGCAGAAAAGTTAAGAAATTTGCTAAAGATTTTAGAATTATTAAGTACAAAAGCATTCCCTTTATACCAGTCCCTCTGAAACTGAAGCCAATGTTCTCTCAACCACACTAAATTCCTTCCCTTCTACTATTTTCCATAGCTTGCATTCTGGTGCTGAAGGCAGGGCATAATTAAAATTACCATATTGTATGGTAAGTTTTCTGAAAGTTTGACTAAAAAAGGATTGACTAAGCCGGATGTTGAAGTATCAGCTGGAATTTCCCAGGTAAAGGAAAAAGAGGAAATTTCACGCAGTGGCAGGGGCAATGGGGAGGACCAAGAGACAGATAGCGTGTGCAAGGTCATGTGGGCAAGATAAAATATGGTATATTCAACAAATATTTATTATGTATCTACTGTGAGACAGAATCTACAGTATACATCAACACTGGAGTTAAACAGATAAATAAAATGTGTCCCCTTAACTCAAATATTTTATTATCTTATAGAAAGTGAAATCCTATAAACCACTAGTTACTCTAAAGTACTACAGTTGATATTGTAGAATTGTATACAGGAGCCACAACAAAAGAACTAGTTTCAAATGAGAAGTCCTATAAAGACTTCTAAGAAGTAACATTTGAACAGAGTCTCAAAAATGTTTTGAAGTTCTCTAGGAAATTTCTGCTTCCCATTAGGACACAGAAGACCTTAGCTCCCATGGGAACACCAACAATATCTGAATAATATAAAATTCATTATATATATATATATATATATATATATATATATATATATATCTCACTATCAAAAAATGGATACAAGAAAGGCTTGATAAATTAGTTTCTAGAGAGAGAGCCCTTAGTAAGAGAGTATTGAGTTCTAGACCGTTTGGATGCAAGGAGAGCAGAAGGCTGCAATGGTGGAAATAGGTGGGATGTGTTGGAGTCTGAAAAACTATCAAGTATAATAATAATTTGCTCAGCATGGCAATCCTCTTCACTCGAAATTTGCTAAGAAAAAAAAAGTAAAAGTAGGACTAATAAGCAGGAAGAAATCATCATTCCATCTGCCCCCTCTTCCATATATCCATATACCTGAAATTAAGGCACCTAAAGGGGTTACGTAGAATTCCAAATCAAATCCTGATAAGAACAAAGAGACATCCTTGCTTAGGGAGCTGGATGTTGGGGGTTGAGCTGACCACACATGAGCTGTAGCTCAGTCCCAGTCAAACGCACCCTTGATGAAATTTGAATAATTGTCTCCTCACTTTAACCAACAGATGAAAGAAGAACCTGAAATTTCTGGGAGAAAAACCAGTAATTTTTTTTCCCAATTCTCATTCTTCTACTATACATAATTTCCAATGTGTAATAATAAATTACAAAACCTATGAAGAGACAAAAATATAACTCAACAGAAGCAGACCACTAATGACCCAGATAAAAGAATTAACAGAAAAGAATTTAAAACCTCTGTTTTAAATAGGAAAAGATGGCAAGAATAGGTAAATGAATAGGTAATTTCAGTAAAAAAACAAAAACTATAATAAAATTAATTAAAAATTACATATATGAAAAACAGTACATGAAAAAATAGATGTTTATAGAAAAATCAACAAATAATGAAATGATTAGTGACCCTGAAGACAAATCAAGAGAACTTATCCAAAATAAAACAGAGAGAGAAAAGAAAAGACAAAAAATACACTGAATAGATCATTAGTCGACTTGTGGAACAATATCAAATATTCAGTTATACATGTAATTGGAGTTCAAGAAGGATAGAAAAGAGAGAATAAGGCAAGAAAAAAAAAGAAAAAAGAAATAATGACTGAAATTGTTCCCTATATGTTTAAAAATACATAAATCTACAAACCCAAGAAGCTCAGTGAATGCCAAGTGGAATAAATTTATAGAAAATGCACCTAAGTATATTGTTGTCAAATTACTACAATCCAAAGGTAAAGAGAAAAATTCTAAAAAGAGCCAGAGTAAAAAGTTCATAACATGTGCATGGGAGGGATGGGTGGGTGGGGGGGTAACAAACTCATTAAAGAAATGAGAGCCATAACACAATGGCTTTTAGTGTTAGAATCTTATATACAGCAAAAATAACCTTAAAAACTGAAGGTGAAATACACACTTTTTAGATAAATGAGTAAATAATAAATAAAAGCTAAGAGAATGCGCTACCATCAGATCTGTACTATAAGAAACATTAAAAGAAGTTTTTAAGCTGAAGAGAAATGATACCATTTGGAAATGCAGGTCTTCAGGAAGAATTGAAGAATGCTAAAAATAGTGAGGTAATATGCCTCTAATTTCTTTTTCCCCCTCTAATTTCTTGGAAAGATATCTGACTACTTAAAGAAAAACACATTTATGTTGTGGGGATCATAACATGTAATAGTAATATACATACAAATAGTAAAAATGATAAAGTGAAATTATAATTTAATGCATCTTCTGCATTGTATGTGAAATGGAATAATATTAATTTAAGATAGAAAGTGATAGGTTAAGTATGCATACTTTAGTCCCTAAGCAATTACTTAAAAATAAAATGAAAAAATAAAATAAAAATCCAAGTTTGATAAAATAGAACACTAAAAATATTAGACTAATTTAAAAGAAAGTAAGAAAGTATGATCAAAGGCAAAGCAAACAAATGAAAAATAAAAGTAATATATTAAACTTCAAGCAAATTTTATCAATAGTTACATGAAATGTAAATAGACTAAACTTATCAAATTAAAAGTGATATTGTCAGAGGGAGTCAAAAATAATTACTGATTATAAGTAGTGACAGTTAACCAGTTAGTAATATTAGTAATTCTCTACAAGAATTGCATTTTAAATGCAACATAGATAGATTGAAAGTAAAAGGATGAAAAAAAGGTGTACCATGAAAAACCCCAATCAGATCTGGTGTAGCTATATTAATATCTGACAATGTAGACTTCAAAACAGGAGTATTACTAAAGATAGAGAGAGACTTTCACTATGATAAATAGGTCAATTCACCAAAGAGACATAATTTTTCTAAACATACATGCTCCCAACAATGGAGCTTAAAAGTAAGCAAAGTAAACTTTACAAAAACAAGATATAGGTGAATCCACAGGACTTTACCACTCTTGCAAAGAGAAAAGGATAAATTTACAATTAGAGTAGAAGATGCCAACATTTTTTTTTCTGCCAATAATTAAAGAACAACTTTTTAATATAGAAATAATATTATCATATTTGTGTTTTTAGTCTGGTGCCATTGTCATGGAAGTATTAAAGACAGGAGAGACAGACAGACAGACAGAGAGGGCGGGAGGGAGGGAGGGGGAGGGAGGGAGAGGGGATAGAGAGAGAATCTACTAATTAGTAATCATTACAGTAATCTAGTGAGAGATGATAATGGCCTGAATTAATAAAGAAACTGTGAGGGTAGAAGATAATAAACGAGATACATTTTGGTTTCTAAAATTAATAGAAACTGGTCACTTCTTGCATATTTGTGCCAGTGGGAGGTGGCAATAGGGAGACATCTTCAAGGGTTCTTTCTAGGAGACTAAGTGGATGCTTTTCAACAAAATGGTGTGAAGGAGAATTATACCTGAGAAAAAAGGTAATGAGTTCACTTTTGGACACTTGAGATATCTAGAAGATATTGTTGGAAATGTCCAGTAGATAATTGAATATGCGAGACTAGAGGACAGGAGAGAGGTCAGGTTAGAGAGAGTTGCAGTGATTGAAGTTATTGGAAAGGTTGAAATTATCCAAAAAGTCCAATAGAAAACCAAATACAGAACCCTTGAACTCTGATATAGAAAGGGTAGATAGAGTCTGAGAAACCTGCAAAGGAAACAAAAAGGGAAAGGATGAGATTGTAACCAAAAAAAGTACGTTACGAAAACCAAGGAGGGATATTAATTCAAGAAGCTAGCGTCCAAGGGAGCTATATGCTGCAAGAGAGTGAAGACTGAAGTGCATATATTGCATTTGACGAATAGAAGATTTCTCCCAATCTTAACAAAATCACTTTGTGAAGAGGTGGACAGAATGAAAGATGATGGTGAAGGAAAAGTTAGCATGAATTATTTTTTCAGAGAGCTTGACTTTTAAACTGAATAGGAACTTCTGACCCAAAAGCAGTGATCAAAGAAGGCATTCGTGGTGAGTTAGTGTCACTAATAATTAAAAAGACCACTAAGAGCTATGAGAAAGATGCACAAGGCACTTTCTTCAACTTAAGCAACCAATGAATTCTTCCCAGCTAGAGAGATTATCATAGTTTCTTTTATGTTATGTTGATTTTCAACCTAATTGACATCTTCAGAGATAATTAACTCTTAATAACAAGTTTTTTTTGAGCAGCACTGAGTGAAGCTTTTAGGAAAGATGTACATTTATTTTTAAAAATGCAATAAACACTTCAAGGCATTTCAAGCAAAAGCACACTTATATTTTTTACAATAAACAGTGGAAAGGTTTAACACAGCTTTCTCTATAATTTATACAATTGAGACAGTCTCCAGGGAACTCATGAAATTGAAAGAATGTATGGAAAAGATGTAAGTGCTAGAGAAATCCAAACGATAGTCCCATAAATAAGATGTTTCTCCTTAGGATAATCTCTGATTTGAGCACCATGTATGCATCTAGGAAAATGTCCTAGAATTCATATTTCACTGCAAATAAGTGAGCTCTCTAGGTTCTCTACCACAATCTCTAGGACTAAGATGAAGGACGTGAGAACATCATGAGAATTTGGCAGCAAAGACCCAAACTCTAACCTTATTCCTGAAAAGAAGGTGAGGAATGGGAATTGTGCAAGGTAGGACTTCGTGTTTGAAAAGCAATAATATAACTTAAAAGATCAGTTTTCTCCTAGTAGTTCCTGAATGGCTTGACGGCCTCCTGACTCAAGGATGAGAATAGGCTGTTTTATTGGAAGCTCCACTCAGTTCACCAGTAGGAACGCAACGCCTTCCTTCAAGCTTGCCCCACTCTCAGCCCTTTTTTACAAGTGACCACAAAGTCGATGTTTGCTTGGTCTGCTGGGTGGCGCCAGATCATCACATAACTACTGAAACCCAGCAGCAGCTTGCATTTCAAACTTTAAATGAATAAGTATAAATATGTGCTTAAGACCCTTGCTCCATATTTTAAATTTCTCTAACAAAATCCAAATAAGTATACCAGAAAGAAAAAAGTATGAAATTTCTCAAGTGTAAATACATTAATTTAAAACAATTTTTTCTGCTATTAATACTAAAACATTTTTTACATGTACAAAAGCCCAACGGTAATGCTGACACCTATATGACTTTTCCAATCAGAAAAGCAAATATAGTTGTAATATGGTTTGCAAAACTGAATATATTATACTTACTGGTATTATACTTACTGGTGTGCTTGCAGACTGCTCTGGGTAGATCCTGACCTAACCAGATTACAAGCTTAGTGTGATGTCTCCACTGTGCCCCCAGGTGATCCCCCATCATCCCTCCAAGTTTATCTTTGGTTGCCATATTCTCTTCCAAGCTTATCTTAGACAACTAGAGTCTTCTCTCCACATCCAGCTTACAATCAGGCCCAGCTAGCCTTCAAAGTGCTTATTCACTATCTCCCTATTAAAAATATTACTCTTCTATGTCTCATAACTTCAAGATTTTACTAAAGCAATTGATACTTTATTAAATGGTTTATACAGAAAATCCTGATGTTTTGAATGATTCTGTGTGGGGAGACTTTTAGTTGTCTATCAATATCCATATTCCTACTCTTCATAGTAACAGAGTAATAGTGTGTGTGGCCACCCAGCCAGAGACTACCTTTCCTAGACTCCTTTGCAGTTGTCTCTGAGATGTGACTTAGTTTTTACCAAGAGATGAGTGGAAGTGATAAGGGCAATGTCTACCTCATTGGTTAAAAAATAAATAAAAAAAAAATTAGTTGACCTGCACATCTGTTATTTTTTTCTTGCCTTGGGCCTTTACATGGGCATGTCTGCAATTCAACTTTGATGATGCTGATGAAGACATTACCTAGGAACCAATAGATCTTTTAAAGCCACTGTATTTGGGACCTACATATATGTATATAAATCAGCTTAACTTTTACCTAATACAGGTGTTATTAGACCAGTGGGTTTTATTTTTCATGTTTGCATTTTTAACTCAGAAAGCATAGAGACCTAGTTACTTAATGACAAGGAACACCTCTACTGCAAGAATTCTTCACATCTTGAGAAGTCAACTGTGTCTGCTACTCTCACAGCACTAATGACTTGGAAGGCAAAGACTATGTCTTTCTAGCTTTAGCATTTAGCACAAGTTTTAGTACAGTTAGGTAGCTTGTCAGATAGGAGTGACAGGGAAACCAAGGAGTAGAGGCCCAGCCTAGAGACCGTCTAAAGAACATCCTGTTGGTAATTAGAGAAGCCCTCCTGCAACCGGAAGACAAAGAATGGGAGGGCCATGATCTATGGCTGGTTTAATCCAGCCACAGATGCCAGCACAGAAGGTAATACTCTAACCTGCCCACAAGCTAAGCCTCATTATACTGTCATTATAATACCATGTTATGCCTGAAAGTTCATGAATCTAATTGTAACAGACTGAATGCCAGGTAGGCACATGCGCACTAGGCAAAATGTTATACAGCAGCCAAGTGTCAATCAAAATGACCTCTCTTGCCATTCACCTAAAAACATCTTTGTAACCACCCTTCATGGCCCAAATATAATTCAGACTTTCTAATGTCTGGGTTGTTATAGCTCTCTTCGCTGAAACCATGTTCCTCCTTGGAACATGCTCTGTCTTTCTAATATATACTTTTAATAAATCTTTTCTAAATCTTACTGACCTGTGATTCTTAACTGTGTCAATGAGGAAGAACCGAGGAAAAATGCTAATTACGCTTCTGCGCGGTTATCCTCCTTACCCCCACTGCCAGGGCGACACTGAATTTCAAATAGCCCCGAATGGTAGCAATACCATGATAGGTGCAGAGTAGGTGTTTGAAAATATTAGGAATAGGAAAGGTTTGCACCCTCTAAAAACATACCACAAAAGCAGCCACCTAACCTGCTTGTACACAGGTGAGTCCTGCGAAGTTTAGGCTTTATCAGCACTAACATTGCTGCATAGCTGGATATAATGTCAAGCTTGAAACAGACCATATGGCCAATGCTTTCACATTTTGACCTGCCAGAAAACACGACACTTCATCAGAAGATCAGCAGTGAGTAATATTGACATCGCTAAATTTATTAACATCTGAACTGTGTTTTAATATTAGGTGTCACAAAATTGCATCAATAATGAGATACCTGTGGGTGTAATTTAAAAAATACTGCAGGATTCATTTATCAGATGAAGAATAATAAGAAATTTGAATCTTTAGCATTCATGCTGCTACTCAGACGCTGTGTAATAGCAATCCTTTCTCTCCCTGGAGCATCATCAAAGGCTATGTTTGTTCAAGTTAGGGCACACCTGGGCAGATACTGGCCTCATTTAAGCATTATTTTCCAAAACCCACTGCTTGAAAACATTTCTCAGGCTGCTCTATGCACAGTAATCTTAGCTTCAGGTCTGCCAATCTAGGTACCCAGCTATAACAACTCTCGAAAGTGATTTTTGTTCTGGGCTTGATTGTAACAGTAAAGTGTGTCATGAAAGAAAGTACTTAATCTATAGTTTTTTAACCTAATATTTGCCCAAGTGATACTAATAATACCTCTTGGTCATTTTCAATGTCTCTTCAGTGAGAAATCACAGCCAAATGTAGAGAAAATGTCTATCAGGACCCAAGATAGATCTCAGATACAGAATAGATGGCTTTAGTCTGCTGTTCTCTGAGGTTTAAAGTCAATCCTTTCTCCTCCACTCTGCTTTTGAATATTGAATATAAAGGAATGAAATGTAGCTTTGTGCTTCAGAGAGTCATAAACAAGCTGCTCTGCCTGATTTGATTCCAGTTTAAACTGTCTTATCATAAGCCAGAGGATTTCTTTTTTCTTCCTGTTCAGCTCAGCTTAGAAAACAAATACTTAGAGTTAGGACAAAAAGTCATATATGAATATGACTTTTGAAATGAAAAGTCATATTCATATATGAAAGCATTTTCGTTTTTCTGGAAACTTATACAGATTTGGACATGCTGACCTTTAATAGTTATGAGTCCCTGGGAAGAGTAGAAATGGAGGCCCAGATACCATATGTCTGAGTATTTAAAAGTTAAAAATCAAGCCAAAAATGTAAAAAGAAATATTCTCCTACTTCAATAAAGAAACCTTTATAATAACCTGAAAGACCAAGGTTGAATTTAAAATTCTTGAATTTCTTGAGTTTTTGTAAAAACAAACAAACAAACAAAAACATGGCAGCATAAGGGAACCAGTCTCTTATCCTTAGAAGGAAGTAACTGTTCCTTTCTCTTCTATCCTGGCCTCTGTCCTGCTCTGAGAGGGACTTGGTTGCATGCCCATCTCAACCTGTACTTCCATCTTTGCCTATGCAAACACCAGTCCTTTGGCCCTTTCTTGTATCTTGGTGTAGACTCTCCAGTGGTACAATATTTCTTAGAGGGAAAAGATTCTAGGAATGCTCTACACAAACCTTGGAAGCAGGCTTGGGGCTATTTGGGAAGTGAATTCTAGGATTTCAGGTATCCAAGAAGAGAGAGGCCCAAGCTCCGGATGGATATACCCCTTGGTTTTGCAGACTTTTAGCTCCTTGGACAGAGCGCATAGTCTGAGGAGGTTTATAATGTGGGAATCAAACTCTCTTGCCTGGGTCTAAGGGTGATACTGAATCTAGGGCAGCAGTAGGTAGCCAGGAGATTTGGGAGTTTGGCTCTGGTCCTGTTTCCTAATACTGCCTCCTGATTTCAAAATTTAGGAAAGTATCCTTTTGAGTACCTTAATTGTTAGTTATATCATAGCATGGAGGTTGATAACGTCAAATCGGGTCTCTAGAATCTGTTAAAGACTAGGAAGAAATCATTTCTGGGCAGACATGATAAGCACTGAAAATGGAGAATTCAGATGAATTGTTTATAAAAATTGCTATCGCTGAAGCATATGTCATATTGCCCTAGTTATTAAATTAGTCTAATTAAGATCTAACTCTCTAGTCCCAAGTGTAGAGCTATTGAAATTATTTTTTCCCCTTTAATTAAGCGGGTACTTACATAGAGACACAAGTAAAACAGTACTGACAAGACACAGGCAAGCCTGAATGCCACTTCAAATTTTTCCCATTAACTAGAGGAACAAAAGATCCAATGCATGACCAAATAAGAGATACATTTTCTCAGAATTCTAGGCCGGATTAAATGGGAGTGGATCACATTCCTACTTAAACAGGTCTGTTTTTAGACCGTTTCGGTAAACATCCTTTGTTGCATGTCAGACAAGATGGTGCACGTCCCATTGGCTCAGGCTGTAAGGGAGGGATAGCATTCAGACCTTCCATTTTATGAATGCAATTGGTTATAGTTCTAACATCACCAACAGTGATGAGGCATTCTAAACAGAATACTTTAAGAATTTATCTCAATGCTAAAAGTCAACTATATGCTTCTACTGTAGACCCATGCATATCTACAGTAGTTATGTTCTCAGGTTACATCAGCCCCATTTATATATAAATTTTGATTAATTTAGGTGAGAGTCTGGTGCCCAAAGAAAGAATTTTCATTGCAATATAGCAATTGCCTAGGGAGCCTCAAGCTTCATAAAGAATTGGCCAGGAGATTTCTACCAAAACAGTTACCTATAATAATATGTAAAGAGAGTGTTTGTACAAATTACTAAAACTGCAGTGATTATGTGCTGAAATCATAATTGGCTGAGCTACTGGGTAAGGTAACTAAATTACCCAGAGATAAGTAGGAATCTGTTGGATATATTTACATATCTCATTTCTAGTGAAAGGTAATGTTTGTCCAGCTCACAAGACTGGACTTATATTCCTGTATGAGCATTAGCTCCTAAATACCTCTAGACAATACCTCTCTTGATCAGGACTGGGCATAACCTAAATTGAGCCAATCAGATTACTCTAAACATTTTGAATTGGAATTTGATGATAGCTAGCTTCTGATGGTGGCTTGGCTTATAAACATAGGAACTTACATCAGTCATATTTAACCATATCTATGAAGCAGCAAAAGCTCCAGTCTACAGAGACAAATAAATTTATCAGGATTCCAGAAAGAAGCAAAGATGAAAAAACACAGTGGTCTAAAAGGAAGAGCAATAATTTAATAACATCCTGAAGACTTGATGTCGGTCACTTCCAGGTTCTGCTCCCTCCTGAAACTTGGTTGCAATTTCTTCCTTGGTAATGAAAATGTCCCTATGTCCTTAAAGAAATCCTCTTTCCTGTTTCAGCATGTGGGTTTCTGTAGCCAAAAAGCCTTGACAAAATATTACTTGAATTTCTCATTTACCCTGTAAAGATCTTTGCAAACACTGGGAAAATAAAAATGAGTCTTGCTTTTCTCTTAATGCATGTTCTCTACAAAACAATTTCTATGATTTTATATTCCCTCAAGGGGGAAACACCACACACACACACACACATAAACACTTTTTTTTTTTTGTAATTTACATTGATTCTCTGTTGTCCTCCCTGTAGCTATATTCTGCTTTGTAGTCCATCTGTCTTGTGGTCATGTAAAGGATTTTATAGCTTTTCTGTGTCCTTTTTTTGGTGTGAGAAAAAAACTGTAGTACTTGAAATAGTTATTCATATTATGCAGGGATCTATGACTGCGATGTGCCTTTTTCACAGTGTAAAATGGTCCTAGTTTCCCAGACTCTTGCTTCAATTCATCCTTCCATTCGTCATCTAGTTTTTTTTTATTTGGTTTGGCTTGATAATGTTTGACTGTCTCATGTCAATGTGGCCTATCTATATACACTAAGGATTTACAAACTTTTTAGTCTCAAGATATCTTAAAAATCATTGTGTGTACCAAAAAGCCAGATATTAGAAAATAAAACTAAGGAATTAAAAAGTATTTATATTAATTCATTTTAAATGGCAATAATAAACTTATGACATGTTAACATAAATTATGTTTTTTTACTTAAAAAACCTGTTTTCCAATTTTAAAAAAGTCACAGAGAAGAGTAGCATGTTTTTTATATTTTTCATATCTCTTTTATATCTTATTTAATGGAAGGTAGCAATAGTCTTGTCACTGTTGGGACTGATCGGTTCCCTGTCACCCCAACAGTAGGGGGTAGAGAGAGGGATAATGAGGGCGCAGATTTGTAGTTAGCATTTTTCCTTTGTTCTTCCACAATTGAGCAGTGAAGAATCACAGGTCATTGAGATTTAATAGTTTTATTAAAAATATGTTTTAGAAAGACAAAGAATGGCCCAAGGAGGCATATAGTCCCAGCATCCTAACCAACACAAAGGGGTTGTTATGGCTACAAAAGGGCGAACAGATCACAAAAGGCCATCAAAAAGAGAGAGGAACCCAGAAGGGCAAAAAAGACCCAGAAGCAGGAATGTCTGCTTTACATTTTGGCCGTGATGGGTGGTTCCAAAGGCATTCCTAGGTGATTGGCAAGTGAGGTCATTTTGTTTGATACCTGGCTGCCATAACTTTGCCTAGTGCGGATGTGTGTGCCCAGAATTCTGTGGGAGATCTCTAGGCTGGGCCCCTATTCCTTTGTTCCCTTGTCGCTCATGTCTGACTAGATACCTAACAGTCTTTATATCTGTGTCTGTATTCAATCTATTGCAACATCACTCAGCTTATAGCCTATGGAAATTCCATTGTATACTCATGAGAGACTGATGGTAAATGGAAAATTAACTTCATAATGTTATGACAATAATTTGACTTCATAGTGTCTAAGGAAGTTTGAGGAGTATTGCTGTATACTCTTCAATCGCAGTGTCAATTTACCTTTGAAATCAAAAGTAAATTGATTTCTATATAATAAAAAAGTAAAAAGGTAAATATTTTAACAAAAAAAATCTTGTTTTGGCTTTTAACCCAACTAATCAAATTCATATATTCGAGGAACCCTATAACAACAACTTCTGAAGGGTAGATCACATTTTTATTTAAATTTGGTAATACATAAAATATTTTGCAGTAATAGAAGTTGGATCTAAAAAAGCTTATATATCAATCCATATAGCGGACTGGTTTGTTCATTTTTATCATCATGTAAATAGAATGGATAAATTAGTAACTGACTGTATTTAAATGTCTTAGATGACTAACTTCACTTTTTTTCCTTTGAACATGCCCACGAAATGAACTATTCTAGCATTTTTCACTTTTGATATATTTTTTATACTAACCTACTGGTAAAATAAGTATATATATATATATATATATATATATATATATATATATATATATGCTAGTCAAAATCAAATTACAGAATTCTACAACTCTCTAAAAGAAAGAGAATGTATGGTGTGATTTTGTATGTTTAAGAAAGCTCAAATACCCTACCCCCCAAATAATCTTTCTTCAGTAATCTCTAGATAATTTGATCAAATGAAATTTCTTCTCTTACAATCTTTTGAAAATGTACCAGAGTAGAACTCACTTAATCATATTCTATCTGTTCTTAGATTATTATTTCTATACAAAATTCAATATTTACAAAGGTATTTAAAGTTATCTCCTTGTTCTTTTCTCCACTATGACCATGCACTACACTTCAAGGTGATGTTAAAGGTAAAGAAATCAACTTAAGAAGGAAGCTGCCTGGATTGCAGTGGGTCATTGCACAAGACACTGGAGGAAACATGCATCTATGTTTTCCCTGTTGAGTTCTAGATTTTTGCTGCTCTCTTGCAAAGAGTGATGGCAAGGTCCAGACAAAGTGAAAAAAATGTGAATATAAAACTAAATAAGTAACTATTTATATTGACTTTAACAATCACCAAGAGAAGCAATTGGTCAGCAGTGTCCAGAAGTTCTTTCAAGATTTAATCCAGTATATAGCTGAATTCACTATCTTTGGCCTTCAAAAGATCAAGCTTATCTGCCAGCAATTTTACGGCTGCTGACATAAAACTTAACTCTCTTCAAGGGCAGGCAGAAAATCCAGAATCACAGCAACACAGTAATAATAACAATGCCCAGCACCAGTCAAAATGCTATTAATGTGAAGAAGCAAAAAATATAATCTATAAATAAAAGTAAAATCAATCAATAGAAAAAGAGACCCCAAAATAACAGTGATAAAGAATTTAGCTAGCAAGAATTTAAAATAGCTATTGTAAAAATATTCCAGGATTTAAAGAAAAACCTAAATACATTTTGGAGAAAAATAAAAATATTTTTAACGAAATTCTAGAGCTAAAAAAGGTAATAACTAAATGAAAGTTTTACTGGATAGAATTCAATGATGATCAGATCTTACAAAAGAAAAGATTGAAGCTATTATAATGTAAACTATGCAAACCAATGCATAGAGAAAAATGTAAACAAAGCTTCAGTCTCCTGTGGAGATTGCAATGCAGTCCACCTGGTATGCACTTGAAGTCTAGAAGAGGTGGGGGAGAAAAGAAAAGTATTTGGAAAAATAATAACCAAAAATTGACAAATATGATGTTAACTACTAGCCCACAGATCCAATAAGGACAATAACTCCAAGCAGGATAAACACAATGAAATCGATATCACAACACACGGTAAACAAACTGCTAAAAAGGAAGTAAAGAATAGGGTCACATTACCTATAGAAGACATCTTGATTATGAATTTTCCAGTCTCTGGAACTGTCAGAATAAAATGTCTGTTGTCCAAGCCACCCAGTCTATGGTATTTTGCTGTAACAGCCCAAGCTGATTAAGCTACAACACCAGAAGGATGGAGTTACCAAAGGAGATTGAGTGTCTAATAACTGTGGAACCCCTATGCCAGACATGAATTGACAACTTCTAGACTTATTTTACTTGGCAGACAAATAAATTTTTGTTATCTTAAGCCATTCTTTTTGAGTTACTACTATTCATATTTGAATAGTAGTAACACATCCTATTTGAAACACATCCTACATTATACAATTATCTACAACTTTCAGGCCCTCGTAGAGATGAATAAGGCAAACGTACACCTGAATTGGTGACTCTAACAAAGTTTTTATTTTTTATTAAATCTGATGACTCTTCATTGAGCATCTGCCAGGATGCAGTGGAGTCCTGGGTCTTTTGAGAAACATAAAGATGAATAAGACCTCATTATGGTGTACTTTAAAAATACACAATTCTTCCTGGGCCTATTGTTATATGAACAGCTCAAACAAAAAACTATTATGATATGGGGGAAGAGTGTTAATGGAAAGAAGTTGAAACTGAGAGCACCTTGAATAGCTGTTTTTTAGGAAAAAAAGATTTGAACTAGCTCTTAAAGCAAAATTAGTGCTTTGTCAGACAAATTTTGGAGGAAGGGAGACAAAATAATTTTCAGGCAGAGGAAGCAGCTTTAACAGTCACCACCCAAGGTGGAAGACTGGGAATGTGCTGGATGACCAAGTACACATGAGCGAAGATTAGTCTAGAAAAGCAGGATTAAATTACGAAAGGCTTTGAATATTGGATAGGCCTTGCTTTTATTTCTCCTGCAATGAAGATTCTTCATCTTTATAATTTATTTATCTCCTTTCATTTGGATTTTTAATGTACTCTTTTTTCACTGGCCTCTTTCTTCATTGAAACTTGCCTTCTGGTGGCTTCCTTCCTGTTTTATTGATTGTCAGATCATTCAGAATATAGCAAAGGAACTATCATAGAAGAAAAGCAGTATACCTTATTTCAGTGGTTCTCATATTAATGGTTCTCAGACCAGAGCTGTCAACATCACCTGGAAATTTGTTAAAAATGCAAATACTTAGGATCCAACTCAGATCTACTAAATCAGAAACTATGAAGGTAGAGCCTAATAATCTGTGTTTTAACAAGCCTTCTAGGTAATTCTGATGCACATCAAAGTGTGAGAACTACTGGCTTAGTAACTAAGAGGTGAGGTCTGGAGTAAGAGAACCAGAGTTCAAATATACTCAGAGATAGTAAGATCTATAAATATTAGCTATTGTTAATTATAAAACAGGCACTTAATTGCCAGAAATTTTTCTCTCTATATTTTCATGAATACAAGAATGTAAATAATGTGGTACAAGGCATAACAAATAAAATCTAATATTTGTATTACATCCCAAAGAACAATTTGTTGGTGTCCACAGATGCCTGTTAAGAACTTCTTATCTAAGGCCATGCTACCCTGAACAAGCCCGATCTCATCTGATCTTGGAAGCTAAGCAGGGTTGGGCATGGTTAGTACTTGGTATGGGAGACCACCTAGGAAGACCAGGTGCTATAGGTGTAATAATTAATAATAACAAAAAAAGGGATTATAAGCTAACAAGGTCCTTGCAATCTATGAGATCAACTAAGGGTTGCCTCACCTTAAAAAAAAAAAGAACTCAGACCAACTTTTCTTCTGTCTTTTTCTATGGAGCATCAGATAGCACATACTTTAAATACCATTAGCAAGGTTACATCTTCATCCCTTGCAAGTAGGCAAAATTTTTTTTATATTAGTCAAAAACCTGTTCAAGAAAAATCTTTAAAGAAGATACTCTTATTCCCCACACCCCTACCAGTACCACACACACACACACACACACACACACACACACACAGTAACAAAGAGGTAGAGGGTAAAGGCTGCTTTTTTTATAATAAAAAATATCTCAATCAAGAGAACTGCGGAGCAGCCAGCAAAACACCCCATTAGTGGCTTTCTGCATTTTATGTTATTTTCTCTATTTTCATGAAGATACATTTTTGTCATGGAGCTGAGCAATTCGCATGGGAAAAATACACTGAAATATCATTTCTGAACTTTTTTCACAGAATTAGACAAATTGAAATAGCATTTTAGAACTTTTTCTTAATAGGGGTCAAGCACTAGAATGAGTAAACATCTGCTACAGGCTAATACATGGAAAACATGTATGAAGAACATAGTTATATTATTTTGGTGAGACTAGATACCTAGTTCCTATGGCCTAACACAATATCGTGCAGTTCTTGATCATAGGGAGTCCTGTTTGGGAATTTCTGGTCAATGGTGGTAGTATAGGGCATAGAGTGGGTATGATCTATGCAATCATTAAGAGACTCAGGTTGATGAAGCCTCTGCCATCTTCCAGCTGCCTTTTAAGCCTTCCATGGTCATCTTTAATGTTGATATACAGCCATCAAAGTGGACAAAAGAGAATGAAAAATAGACAAACTTACTTCCTAATCACTGCAGCCAGAAGTAACACATAGCATTTCTTCTCATATTCCACTTAGTGAGAAAAGATCAAGTAGTCTACCAAGTTCATAATTTCTGTAGTCTCTGGCTGATTATTGGGTCAGGTCAGTATCCAAGTTATCACAGACAACAATTTTACCAAATATTTCCACAATTTAACAAGTTCTCCTGCCTTTCAATCTTCTATGTCTGTGTTGTTTTTATTGCTCTCTGACTTCAAATTATGCCACATACTTCGGGTTTTGTTACAGAAGCACCCTATTAAAGGTACCAAATTAACACTCACTCTTTGTCACTAACAAATTTCTCAGATTCCAATGAAAATATCGCTCTTGCTCACATCACATCCAATGCCAGTAGATGCTTTTCGTTGGCTTTGACCCATGGAGCAGAGAGAACCTATGAATGCACAACAATAGAGGAACTCAGACTAACAGTGGCTCTGTCATCTTCTAGGGCTTCCAGGGTCACCTTGAGCGTTGGCATCTAGCTGGTGCAGGAGAAGAGAAGACATAGAGAGGGACAGTTGTTTCCTATCCTTTGGGCTCACAAGTGACACACTCACTTCCACTCACATTCCATTGATGAGAACTAATTGCAAGGCTCTGCTTAGATAAATGCAAGAGTGGGTGGAATGAAGTCCCTGGCAGGTTGCCACTGCCCAGCTAAAGCTACACAATTTGGAAAACACAGTCAAAAATCTTCACTAGATAGAGGTCTCTGCCACAATAGTAAAATTGTTTTATATGTCCTCTGTTTTTAAATCTCAAAGCTATAAAGAGACAACTATAAATAAAGATAATGTAATGGACCAAGATCTTGTTTTTCATTTTGTTTTGTTTTGGTAAAAAAAAACACTGCTTATTGACAAAAACAATTTAAAAAACATTATTCCAAAGATGTATCTTTGTTGAGAAGTCCAAGCTTTCTAAATGTAGGACTTTGGAATAAAGGCTTTCAATAGGATTTGCTCAACCTTTCAGTATATTGGTGAGGATATTGAAGACCCAGAGAACTGAGGTGACAAACCAAAACTATCATGTTCAACAGTGAAAAATTCCCCATCTTTTATTTCTTTTATATACTATCAGGGTGGTCACTTTAGGCACAAGAAAGAAAGAAAGAAAGAAAGAAAGAAAGAAAGAAAGAAAGAAAGAAAGAAAAGAAATGAAAAGAAAAGAAAAGAAAAGAAAAGAAAAGAAAAGAAAAGAAAAGAAAAGAAAAGAAAAGAAAAGAAAAGAAAAGAAAAGAAAGAAGAAAAGAAAGAAAAAGAAAAACTAGATTTTGACCTCTTGGATTTGGAGCTTCAGATTTAAGATGATCACATAAGGAGTCAGGAGAAAAAAGGGAGGAGGGAGTCAGAAAAACAGAACTCTTACTAACAAACAGATTACAGTGGGCCCACTCTTCCACCCACATGGAGTCAGTCTCAGGATCCACAGCTCAGAATGGCTCCTCCTGAGGCCATACTGTGAGAAAACATTTTATGTCCGGAGGTCCAAAACAGTGACTTCTAATGAAATCTGCTCTAAGTTTTCTCTGTATCTTTCAAGTTTTCTGAATCTTTATTATCTAATTTAGGAGAATTCTATTAAGCTCACCCCCCAACATAAATTGTTCATTATCTCAGTCCTCTAGCCTCTTGGGTCTCATAGCATGATGTAGCAGACCCCTCTAAAATATGCCATGAATTATAACTATGTGAAGTCAATAAAAACCCAATTCCAAGTTTCCCCCCAAAATCCTACTACTTAAATGATCATTTTTCCTCAAGGAAGGAAAAAAAATATATATGTGATGTAGTAGACTTTTATAAGGGGTTTTAATTCGATAACACTTTTATTCCACAAAATTATATACTGTTATGAATCTTAAAAATTTCATAGTTTGGCAAAGAAAATTATTTCTATTTTATTTATTTTATTTTATTTTAATAGATATACATTTTATAAATATATTCTAGACACTTCTAACCTTTGTGATATGGAACAATAATAACTACTTAATTGCAGCTGAAGGTGAAGATTAAATGTTTTAATCTTCAAAGTGCTTTGGCAGCTATACTTCTAGAGGAAGGTAGAAGAGATTTTCAGCTTGAATGCACACCAGAAGGCTACTCTCTTTTCTATAAGAACTTAAAACTTTCTCCCTTTTTAAGGCAAGTAGCACCTACCAGACACAGAGCATGAAGTCAGAGAAGAAAAACAATAGCTGAAACTATGCTACAATGCGAAGTCAGGCTTCAAAGTAGAGAATCTGGGGCAGACATTTAGCAGATCTAATAGAAGAAAAGCAAATATATTAGGAACACATGAAAACATGTACTTAAAGTGGAACTTGAGCAGTCACATTGTTATATCATCTTGTTTTATAAACACCTTTTATTTCCTCATCCTACTTTATTACTATCATTACTTTCCGTCATTTGAAATTAACTTTATTTTGTATTTGTTCACTGTCTTTCTGCCACCAGTAAAATATCAGCTCCCTGAAGGCAGAGACCATGTCAGTTTTGTTCACCAGTTTATCCCCTATACCTAGAACAGTGCCTGGAACATGGTGGAAGCTCAGTTAAGATGTGTGGAACAAATGAATGAATCTCCAGAACAGACCGACTTGATCCTAAGAACTCAGGCAATCCAAGGAAGACAGGAATGTCGACCAGGCCTGAATAAAACTCTAGTACTCTTAACTGAACTTATTATTCTCTTCTTCCTGAATTGAGGAAGCATATTTTTAAACCAGTTCCATGGTGAGAAACAAATTTGTGGTATATCATTAATAAGTAGATTAGCATTTACTCATTAACAAGTCTCAGAAAATTAACATTGCTTTCAATTACGTTATGGTTTTAAGCAATCACAACTAATTCTAAAATCATCTTCATAATATATTGACAATTGCTCTAGGTTTTGCTGTAGATGGACACCTAGACCTTGTAGGCTAGATAGCATAATGTTTCAGGGGGAAACCTATATATATTGAAAGACTTAAGTAGAAGGAATTATAACTCAGTGATTACAACCATAGGCTTCTAGCTCAGATACTCTTGGGTTCAAATTTTGAAATATGGTAAAGATTATCATACTTATTTGCTATATGTCATTGACTGATTTATGTGACATCTTCGAGTCTCAGTTCCTTCATCAGGAAGATGAGTAATAATATCTCATAGGATTTTTAGTACATTTAACATGATGCAGATAAAGTATTTACTTTAGTGCCTGACACAATGGGTAGCCATTATCATTAAACTCTCTGTCAAGAATTGCAAAGACAGACAAACAAAAAGATATCTTACATCATTGACACAGAAATAGAAAAACTGTGAAACATGTTATATCAAGTCATTGGAATGTAGCACTATTTTGGATATTTGCATCTGACATTTCAGATTATTCAGAGGAAGACTTAATCTTTATAGATTACAATCATGGCTCTCATACTTTCTTGGTTCAATGTTGTAATATTGTGGAAGTTCAGTCTCCTTAATCATGCTAATTTAGCTGCCACTTTTAGAAAGGTTATTATCTTTTTTACTTTCTATATACATATTTGAAGCATAAAGTATTTTTTAAAAGTCTCAAAAGGTATTAAAACAAGGCAAATATTAAATATAACACAGGGAATACCAAATTAAGATTAGTAAAAAACTCAAAGCTCATCTATTGTCATAGATATTGGATTTCTGTATTTTAAATGGCATCCTAGAGAGGCACCCATAACACCCACCCTAACTTGAGTTTACTTTCTCATGGTCAGGATAATTCCGTTATACCTAGGAGTCAGCTAGCCCAGTCTTTTAGAAATATAGATTTTGACATCTAAAACAGAAATTTGATATCTAAAAATATCTTAGAAAGGATTATTCTAACATATTAATAGTAATATTTTATGTAGGTTACTGTTTTTATGTAGACTTGATAACATAGAATAGAAGCATTGAATGAATCTTCATTTATTAATCATTTCATCTATTCATTAACACACGTATATATTAATACAGATTAACACAAGCACAGTTTAAAACAGAAGATGATATATAGATTATATTTGCAAGATGATGATATTTTGCAAATCAACTATTTTCCAAAGAATCATCTTATAGTCTGAGGTGGTACTTTTCATTCACAGTGAATCTAAATCTCTTCCCTTTATCTTTTGGGTGTCAGGATTTGTCATCCGTCCCATAAACAAAAGTGATTCTGGGAAAAGAAAAAAAAACATACTTTAAGAATTTCTAGGGAAAAAAGTTAATAATTAGTTTTTCTTAATATTTTAACAAATCATTTAGTCTTTGTTCTCTATAAGATAAATAAGCAATGTCTAACAGCAGAACTGTCTCTTTTGTCTCAAATACATAATTATGTCATTATTAATCATTTTCTGGTAACTTATGAAGTAAATTAACATCCATAAGAGCTTGTCATGAAAAATACACTCGTCTTTTTTTTCTATAAGAAAGCAAAAATAAAGTGACTGAGAGGCGTTCTTCTAAATATAGAGACTCAGTCAGGCAAACACAGCATAATAAAATGATGATGAGCATGGCAGAGTTTTAAATTGAAAGCATTAGCAGGCAGACATCTTTTTATGCATGTAACATAAGCCCGTAGGGTTAAAAGTACAGCTTCTCAGATCTCCTTCAGCTCTGAATCAAAACTCATTGTTCAAGATAATATTTTCATATCACCAGTGCTTTCAAAACCACACAAAGGTGATATAGTATACAGCATAAATGCAAACACCTATTTCCAGCCATTCTGTGTTTGCAAGTGAAAAGGTACTAAGCAAGAACTAGAGGACAAAACAGAAACAAATAATGTGTCAAAATCCATTCACTTTTCAACTAGAGTAAGGAAAATGGCTTGAATGGATCCATGTCAAGTGTTGCTTTAAGTTCCTATGGGGTCATGTGTAATAGAGGTTAATTTCAAAAGTGATAAAATAACTTTTACATAATTCTAAACCTGATGAAAAGTATATTTAAATGTATTTGGAATAACAGTGAGAGCATCTTTTTCCATTAACTCTTTACTTCAGTCCAAAGACTGACGCACTCTTAGAAAAAACAAAAATATGGAAACTGATATAATATCCAGCAGATTTTTTCTTCTTTTTATGAATAAGTACAATCAATAATGGCTTTCTGAAAAATTATAGTCAATAGTAATCAAAAATCTCAAAATAATTCTGAGAAAAAGAAACTAAAATCTCTATATTTCAGATAGATAAGGATGCACAAGTAACTTTCCCAGAATATATCTTACATTTAGTCACAATAGGAATTATCAGTGATTCTTGTATTTTTATAATTCTATTGCATCAAAATGCTTATTGGAATTATTTGTTCAAGAAATTTTTAATTATCTTATCAAAATTTGTAATCAAAGACAATAGTTTAAAATTTTATACACTGAGAAGAGCAGTACATTACATAAAAGTCATTTATCTCAGACCTTTCAATCTCTTTCTTTGACCAAGGAGAACAACATTTTAAATTAAGTCTCCATGCAGTCACCAATAAATCCAGTCACTACTAAATTGGACAGATTAGTGAAATCTCGCTTGACATAATAGCAATGGATATAGAAGCAGGCTGAAGCAGAAATCATTATTGTTTCCATTTTTCCCTTTATGTCCCCTTCTTAGAGAAGTGTGTTCCATATTTAATCATTATATTTATATAACATCTCCATCAAATGGAAGCAAATTTACCTCCTAATATTATAATACAATAGCATAACCAAAGCCAATAACCTAGAAGAAAAAAATTCTTAATAAATACTCTATAGGCTGTTTCTCCCTTCAACTTAAAACCTTAATGAGTTCTGAACATAGTATTTTTAAATATGTATGGAGTACTGTCAGTTTGAAAACCATGATTCACTACTTTCTCAGAGATGGCACATTTCATGTAGCCTCTTTCACAGTTTGCTTCTGAAAGTCTGTAAATCTGGCCCATAATCTCAGCCTAAAAGAATAAAAAAAGTTCTTTCCCTGGAAGTTCAGCTTAGTAAGAGCTTTGGATGACTATACTAAATTTTAAAACCTGATAGTAAAATACAAATAATGTATGGACTTTACATGAAAGGATTGTTTGATGCAAAACAATTTTTAAATCTAGATAAAAATTGGTTGTACCAAAACTAAAATCATTCATCCTCACAATTTTGAAATTATCAAATGAATATATTTTATGTAGAGCATTAAGTAACTTAGTGGTCTACTATGTTGTGCAAAATCACCATCTTTGTTAATCTCAATGATTTCTTAAGTTCATTTGTGAGAGAAAAATAAATAAATCACTGAATGTCTATTGTCCTAAGATAATAGCTCATTCTACATTTTATAAGGCAAAAATTTACAGCCCCTCCTCATCAGTGATAAATGAATGGCCATTCATTTTAAATAATGCTTTAAGGGAGAAACCTTAGTTTAGAAATTTTCATTACAATTGTTTATAAAATAGTGGAAATTGCCATTAAGGTCTAATAGTGAAGCACTGTCACAAATAAGTGAATGTGTGGGTTATTTGGGGTTTTGCATTTTACTTCCATTTAACATAGCTATTACATGGCCTTAGTCATCAACTTGGAAATAGAGAATCAGACATCACTATTCTAAAAGCAATTATTTCCTTGTACATTGATGTCCAGTGCAGCTTCATTTCTTTTTGTTCTCCACATTCAATAATTACATACTAATTATAAGAAATTAAAGTTATCCAAAGGTTAAAGATGGATCAAATGGCATACTCAGAATATCTTTTAACATTGACACATCCACTACTGGAAATTATGTGGTGTTAATGCAATATCAGCAAATCTAAAACTGCTCCTTTGTTTCCAAGATATAACTTTCAGAAAGGTCATTCAACATTAGTTTCATGGAGCCTAAAAAAGGAACTAGTGTATCCCTTAAGGAGCCAATAACATCAGTATCCCTAGTTAATCAAACAGATTCAGATTCCGAAATTAACTATATCTCATTTCTATGTGAACTAATTTATATAGAGAAACTTTTTAATTTTCTTTTCTTCATTTACTCAGCATTCACTCAATTATATTTATCGATTTATTCATAATGAACACTATGTGCCAGACACAGTGTTACAGGCTCCATAATGAGATGAATGCTAATAATATGTTCATGTAGGAGCTAGGGAAAATATGACCCAGAAAGTATAAGTGACTGTGTCAAAACTATTAGTTAATCGAGCTGGAACTTGAACACAGGTTTGACACCCAAGGCCATACTCTCAATCTACAGAGATACTGATATTGTGTGCAAGGCACTTTGCCAAATACTGGTCTAGATACAGAAGTGAATAAAAAACCAGTTCTGCTTTCCTCTGGTTTATGGTCATTATGACTATGGAAGAGTCCTAAATATAAACTTAAAGAAAGTTCCTTCATTGTATCCTCATTCCTGACATCTCTCTTTTTTAAGAGAAAATATAGAAACATTTACCCAATCTGCATTTCCACATGTTAACATTGTGTCGAAGACAAATCCAATCCACTATTACCTCTACCTTTCGTACCTAACTGCATCACCTCTCACCAGATTTCCAAATTGGAGATTTGGAATTATGTTTGAGCCCTCCCGCCCACCCAGGGCCTGTACTTAGACATTTATTCCTTTGGCATCTATCTCTGAAAGCTTTCACAACTCTACAACTCCCAATGTCCAGCCCCATTGTGGCATTAAAGAGAGTCGACTTCGGAGACAAACAGGTCCTGTTCTCAATCTGCCACCTAGACAAACTACATAATCTCTCTCTGAGCTTCTATATCTTTGTTAGTCAAATATCTAACCTAATGAAATGGTATTAGCTTTAGAGATAGTTATTTAAAGTGGCTAGCATATATAATAGCTATGTTGGTAGATATTATTACCACTATCCTATTTTGGGCCCCTGTCATCTCTTAAAATAGAATGCCTGCTGCAAAACAGGAACTCAACAAATACCCATTGAAAGAAAAAGTGATTCAAATATGTAGATTGCAATTAACAGCCAGGAATAGGTCTGTTTAACTTAAGTAGTTTCCCCAGGGACTTCTCAAAAAGGTACCTGTTGGGTTATTCTTCATAATAAACAGAAACGGATGATTTGCTATAAATTGGTTTGGAGCAAGGCTCATGATCACAGGGATGTGTATACCTATGAAATAAAGACAACAGTTATTTAGATGTTTACATTAAAATCAGTAAAGAAAATATATCTATATATTTTTTTTGTAGACAGGAAAGGTCATTTTGTTTGAGGAGTTAACATGTGAAAATTACCATTTTCTAACTACAGAGAAGTTTAGAATAAATTTAAAAACCAAAGAGCAGAAGAATAAATATTGGATCATTCATAGACTAATTCTAACTTCACATTTATGCTCAATGAAGAAGAAAGCCAGATACTAGTTTCAATTTAGTGAAAGCAGTTGAACTATTTTATCTTTTAAACAATAATTTTCTGTTGTTTTTATTTACATTATATGGTTTATTCTTATAATATTTCAACTCAAATTCCTATGCAGATATGTTTGCACTTTATTTCTATTCTTCAGTTTTATGGTAATCGCATCTGAGTTTAAATTTATTTTTTTAACTTACTTTTCCAAAATTATACTGAGAGGTCGGAGCTTTTAGGATTTGTGCTGTGAATGTGTATGAGGTTTTTATTATGAGATTAGAAGAGATTTGCTGCCTTAACAACTATTTACTGTCATAATTTATTTCATGCCGCTCCATTGTATTGTTTGTCAATATTTAGAGTGGGTAAATTTAAATGGTGGCATTTCTTTTCTTTCTAAGTTAAATACTTCTACACTCAATTTAGATGTTTTCTTTACTAATAATACTATGCTCTTGTACAATTTTTCCAGACCCATGAAAAAATAATTTAAAAAAATAATAACATGTGTGATTAGAATTGAAAAAACAATTGTACAAAAGGAAAAAAAAACTGTTTCTCTCAACTCTTTAAGGTATGCAAATTAAACTGACAAAAAACAGACTAACGGAAGACATGGCTTACGTTTTATCCACACAGTAACTTCACAGAAAAGAAGTGAATACCCAAAGAAGTGGTTAGTGTTGAGAGCTTGCATACCATAGAATAAAGGGTGGTAAACTGTGGAGAAATGACTAGACAAAGGAAAAAGTGCTTGGACTTCTGGGGGCGATAAATTGTGGGAAGGTAAATAAATATATGGGGAAAATTAATGGCAGATAAGGGTTATTCAATAAGGTTTGCTATGCAGTCATTTCTGTCAATTTCTATCTCCTGTGATAAAGGTGAAATTTGTGCCCTGGTTTTAGGCAGATATGGGGAGGGCAGAGAGATATTTTTTGTTTCTCAATTGCCTTCAGCTCAAAATATTTCTTTTGCCAAAATGACATACATCATCGTGGCACATTTGGATCCCCTTCACAATCAAACATAAGCTTAATAACATAAAATACGGGGCACTTCTATCTGGAATATCAGGGCTATACAGCCCAAATTACAAATGAATATAGATAGACTCAATGTCTAAATTAATGAAATAACCAGAAAAACATAGTCAGTATCACTCTCATTCTTCTTTGGGTGAATACTTGAGCTCTTCTGTTCTTAAGCAAGCCCTGAGCGGAGGCCTGAAAGTAAAAATATCCCTGCTGCTATTCCGTGGTGTGATGCACCAGGGTTACTGCTGATCCCTTAAGGACTGTTACATCATTTTAGAGAACTCTAGACTTAAAATGAGAGTCAGTGAGCAATAGCAGAAAGAGCTCTGAACTTGATGTTAGACAACCTGATTTCAGTTGAAATTGTGCTATCAATTAATAGTCTGATTACAGGCAAGCCACTTCACATTGCCGGGCCTGTTTTTTCATCAATATAATAATAGGATCAGACAATGATCTGTAAGAACTCTTCTAGTTCTATGTAAAAGCAGCTGTAAAATTTGTCTACATGGGCCAGTAACTTCATCCCAATGCAATGTTTTGATTTATCCAAGGATTAAAATATTCCATCCCCTCCAATATAAGTTCCTTGAGCACAGTAATGCAAAGTCCTTTAGGAGATGACAAAATGATAGAGAGTGTCCAGTGTGTCACCCTCAGATGTCAAAATCCACTAACACTATGTTACATTACAAATTAATCAAGAAATTAATAATATGACTATAAATTTATATAAATTTATCAATAAGACAATTTAAATAATACATATCTTTTACATATTGGTTAGAATCCAAATAGTCTAAAAAATTAAAATATATTTATGCGAGATTCATTAAAGTAGCTTTTTCCTTTCTAACTGAGTTTAAAGCTTTGCTCTAATCATTTTCTTATATGACAGCATAGACACAACTCAAAACGCCATTCGTTCAAGGAAATATAGGGTGGTTCTCGAACTGTAATGTGTACACAGATCATGCAGTTTCTGATGCAGTAGGTCTAAAGTTGGGCCTGAGGTTCTGCATTTCTTATAAGTTGCCAAGTGATGCCAATGCTGCTGGTCTATGCAATATACTTGCAGAAGGAAAGATAGGCTGCCAGCCACTGTGGAGAACACTGGTTCTCAATCCTGGGAGCACATAAGAAACACTTAGGAAAACAAGAAAATACTGGAGCCTGGATCTCATCTCCAAACATACAAACTTTACGGGATTTTAAAAAGTTTTCCAGGTGATACTAATGTGCCATAGAAATAACAACAAGAATCAAATTAAAAAAGCAGGGACTAATTTGGTGTAATGAAAGAATAAAATTAATACAATTACTTAAGAGTGAGCATTCCTGAACAATAATGATTTTATAGTTGAGCCTAAATTTTTCTCCATAAGTCCTATCTGCTAATTGACAAGTAATAACAGTTTGAAAATAAGCAAATATCTGTAGATGAGCCTCAACTTTTAATCAAATCCCTTCCCTCCCCTTTGCATTAAGCTATGGTTGCAGAGATGCAAAGCACTTTACACAACCAATTTCTTTTTCTTCTTATAGAGTCCTAGACAGCAGTAGAGAAAAAGGTGATCAGAGTATTGCAAAAGCTCCAGTACCCTAATGCTCATTTCCCCCCAATCTTTCCTCCTGCTCGTTGTGAAATCTTTTGTCCTACCAGTCGATGTTGCCACTTCACTGCCATCTTCATTTATCTCAAAGAAAACTTGTTGCATGACTTGGGAAACATATACCTCAGATGAATCTGTTGGAAAATGTGAAAGTATATTTAAGGGTTAAAATTCAAAGCCATTGTTTATTAGGTCTCAGGTTAATTTCATTTTCAAATGAACAAAGAAAAGGGGAAGAAAAACTTCAAGCTGGTTAATTGGCTAAATAGAGATAAAGGCGTTTTAAGTTTAACTTTTGTGGATATAGTAGAGTCACAAACAGGGAGACCAAGCTTAGTTCAGATATAAAAGGTAAAGATACAAGGGTATAAGCCTCAAATCAGGTATCCCACTAAGTGAAATATTTGAATGGACAGAGGGTTTTTGCCCACCATGGTCATGGTCTACAGACAAGATGAAGGAGGCTTTATAGATTTGAATTAATCCCACCTTATGTATTCAACCTCAAAGCTGACTTGCCTTTTAAATTCTGTATTCAGTTTTGATCTGGATTTAAAACAAAATTTGCTTTCCTTCAAGTCTGGTGAGGCTATGAAAGTCTAAAGAGCTTTTTTGGTATCTGTTACAAAATCACTTCAGAGCTATGCTTTAAAACCTGTCAAATTTTTCAGTGTAAGATAGTGTCTTACAACACTCTGTTCTAGTGTAGATACAGGCTGGGAGAGAATGCCTCTCTTCTCCCCTTGGTGGAACTGATGTATATATGTGAGGTGTTTCTGATTTAGTGACCTGTGAAGATAGTCTCCTTGAAAAGAGGGAAGTGAAACCATAAGTTTGAAGCCATCAGCCATCTCTGCTCTGTCAAGACCAGATAAATCTGACAATGTTCCTCAGAGAAATAACTGAAACAAGGTCGTTCATTCATTGATGACAAGAGAGTGGAGAGGAGGAAGATGTGTCTTGAAACTTTAAGAGAAAGGAGGAAAAGGAACTTTTTTCTCTTGAGAGAGAAAGCTGATGTGATGCTTGTAGATGCCACCAAAACCATGAAATTAAAAAAAAAGAAAATTATGAAAAAATAATTTAGTAAAGGGGAATCAGCTCTTTACTGAAAAGTAAATCCCCTCATGCAAGATAGAGAGAAGTCATCAAAGGGATATTTGCATAAAAAATGAATCCCCACCCCACTAAAAATAAACTCCAAATTGCTTATGGTGATTCTGTCTGGACCTTTATTACATTTTATCCTCATCTCGCACCCTCCTGTCCTTATCCAGAAGCTCAGGCTACAAAGTCAAATATCAAGGCCATAACCCTAGCAGCTCTCCCTCTGTCTAGAACTCCTCCCTCAAATTTTCCCCCGATTCTCTCCCTTGTTATTCAGGTTTCAGAAAAAAATGTTGCTTCCTAATATTAGTCTTCCCTCACCACCCTGTCTAATTTTGACACATAAAATGGAGAAAAGGGGGCATCCACCTCATTGTGTGGATTAACTGAAGTGCGGGAGATTGGTCTTTCAAGATTAGCCAAAAAACACCTTCTTTCTCCAGGATTGCTTTGAATAAGACAAAATTCACACAAAAAGCACAGGGTAGGTGACCTAGGGGACCATACTGCCGAGAGCAAAGACAAAACAGCATGTTGGAGATTAGTGGAAAATTTGACCCAGTTTCACCATGACACAAGACCAAGTTACTCTCTGGCTGTTAGACTGAGCAACTTGGTCTTGCATGTTCTATCTCACCACAGAGAAGGCCCAGTCTTGGGAAAAAAACATGACCCTAAAGGTAGTAGCCAGAACAAGGAATCTGGACTCCATAAACTCACTGGTTTCTACACCTTTGTAATAATTCTTTCCCTTTGTTTCTATAAAAATTTCACATATGTCTTTGTCAAATTAAGAAGACAAGAAATCTTCTATACCTTTTCCAGATGTGTAGGTAAATATTAATGTGTCATTTGCCTCTCTTTTTTTTTAATTTAACATTTACTGAGTATCTACTACATGCCAGATGTAGAACTAGGTGATGTACATACATTCTTTCATTTAATTCCACCATGAGGCTATATTATCTCATTTAATGGATTTGGGAGTTGAGGCTCAGAAAGGTTAAATATTTTACTAAAGATGACATCCAAAGTAATAACAGAAGTCAAATATTCATCTCAAAGTTTCTAAAGTAATTCTGAAAATATTTCATCTACAACTTGTGAGCTATATTAGCAAAAGGTAGTGTCTCTTTTGTGTAAATATTCCATAGCACTAGTGGTGGGCTGGTTTACAGTAGCCTTTAGTAAATGCTTATTGCACAAATGAAAAGTAGAAATAGCTGAGAATTCGCAATTTTTGATGACCAAGTGTAGAGCCAGCCTTGGCTGCAGTCATTCTATTTCAGGCAATAAGACAGAGCCAAAGTAGTTAAAATAGTTCAAATAGGTAACTCGGGAGAGAAAGAGCTGAAAACGGACTTTTATTCTCTGTTCGGAGTTATTCTCTTGCAGAAATTATTTTATGAAGCATTTTAATGGTATTTCCTTGACAAATCTGCCTGTAACAGGAGATTTTGTAGAAGTTGCTGGGAACTGGCAGAGTGAGTGGCTGTTTGAAATGTATGAGGTATAGCAAGTAAGCTTCCAAAGGCCAGAAAAAAGTTTAAGTGCTTAAAAAAGATCTTGGTTTATTTCAGGTTGGTGAGGTGGCTGTGTTCCAGGGCACACTTAGATAGGATCCTGTTGCAGTATTTATTGTTGATTGTTTCATTTCTGATGATGATGAAATTATTAGAGAAGTGAGAACAAGTAACTAATCATGTATGAAGGTGACAATAAACATCTATGCCACCTGTGTATCCTACCCAACTCCTCCACCAAGCTCATTAATTCTGTTCATTTACCTACATAAGTGATGAGTGAATGAATTAATGAATATTTTTCCAAAACCCATATACTTATATAGAAATACACCAAATTTCCGTGTTATGATACAAAAACACATCAAATAGATAGGTCTGTATCATTAAGCCCCTTTTTATAAAAGAGACTGAATTTAAAAGAGGGTAAGTAACTTGGAACAAATTGGCCCTCTTCATCCATTTTTTTTCCTCTTTAATTAGGTCTTTTTGAACTATTGGGTACTGCCAGGATGAGAAAAATTAAAAGACTTGAGCTTTGTTGTGCAAGTGAGCATCTTAACCCTACACGATTTCACGGGTGCAAGTTAGCATAAGAGCTCCGTTTCTTCAAATTTGTTGTCAGTCCCAAGCTAAATCTACAAGCTGTAGCATTACAGTTTCTAGATTGTGTTCATTATCTAGCATGTTGTGAATGCCTATTTCATAGGTTCTAATATTACTGAATTAACATTTGAAAATTGGTTTATAAGAGTTTTATTAGCTCCGCTTAGATGAGAGACTCAAAGTTTTAATTCTTGTTCAAATAAGCAAATGCAAATAGGGCCAAAATAAAAGCCCATATAATACTTTACCTAGATAGTTTCATTACAAACGTGGTTGGAAGGCTTATCTAACATTCTAAAATGTTTCTTGGCTTTCATTAAAGAAAAGTACTTAAATGCAAAATAGAGTGTTTATGTGTAGATGACTCAACATGACCATGACATTTATTCACCATGTATGTATTTTCTGGAGCCAAATGCTATTTCAGTTTTAAAATTAGTCAGTTAACATAGTTATTAAGAAAACATATTAACATGACAATATAAGAATTATTTATCATACTACCTGTTATTCCAGAAAGGTCACGGCCACTGCTAAATATTTCAGTTATGTTCAAAGAGTACAAAGCTTCTTTGAAATCTAATTTTTGTTCTACTTTAAATCTGTTAAAAAAAAAAAAGATGAAGAAAAGTCTTGAAACACAGTACACATTTGAAACCAAAATATTTTCTTTAATTTTTTATATAGAATGAATAACTTGGAAGAGATTATATTGAGAAATCTTTTGTTTTCATTATCTCAATTACATTTTCTCACATTTCACATCATTTCTCCCCAATTCCACGAAGTAGTTCTGGGATGTTAATAACTTACTTCCCAAATACATGTTTGGTGGGAAAAGGGAAGAGAATACTTTTTGAAGTAACAATTACTCAATGAAACAGAGTGAGAGTTTTAAGTTTTCAACTGCTTGGCTCCTTCCTTAGAAGTATAAAGGATTCCTCCAGCAACCACATACACTCAGTTTTTTTCACATCATCCAAGACGATTCCTGGCAGATGCCCAAGATGTTATGAGAGGGAAACAGGAGCCAACAGTCTTTAGAGAAGATTGTTGGCTATTGGGATACAGAAAGGCATTGATAACCTATTATCCTTCCCATCCATTGTCATAATTAATGTGACTTTCTTCAGTTTATGGACACACCTAATATCTTTTCAATCAATCCTGTCAAAGGGGTAAAACATTGAAAAGAAACTAAATTTCTTCCAAATAAAATAAAAGGTAAAATTATAGGAGAAAAAACAAAAAAGCTTAGTATTTCTAATGCAGGGCCATAAGTTAGGACTCCAGATTCAACTCACTTGTCCATGTTGATGTGAAGAGGGAATTTACGCAGAGAATCTTAAAGATTCTCTTAGGCACTGACCTAGGATTCCAAGTCAACAGCAGTTACTGAACCTCACTTTACCATTTTAATGATAATAACAATAACAATAATAAAATTAACTAGTATTCATTAACTTTATAGATGCTTAAAGAATCAATCTGCATTTGAACATCAGGTTGGAAGCTTTGTTTATGAAAGAAAAGAATGTAAAGCCATCAAACAGGTAGCTATGTATATTCCTACATCGCCAAATCCCAGGCAACTCCTGCCCAAATTGCTCTGTCTGTGCCCTCATGGGTATTAGCCTCTGTGCTCTCTGATTTGGATACAGACACAACTGCTCAAGCACAGGATCCTTGCTTAGTTAACAGGTAGGCCCATTAGCTTGAGCAATTGGTCTAATGAGATCATTGCTTTAATTGCCAAATACTAATCAAACAAGTTTCTTAATTATAATTTTTCAAAACTATGAACATGCTGTGGCAGAAATTTACTGGGCCTAAGTTATTTCTTGGTAAATTATTATGTACTTTTGGAATATGTCAATTTATTCAGAACCCTAGCTAACTGGGAATAGGAACAACAGGTGCATTGAAATCTACTGATAATAAAAATAGCTTGATTTTTGCCAACTGTTTTCAATTTCTTCCTCTGAACTTCCTGTTAAGAAAGATAATATGCAGCATGATGGTTTTCTGTTCTTTTTTCTTCCTTCCTTCCTTCCTTTTTTTTTTTGTTTTCTGTTTTATTACCACCTCTATTTTTAAACTGAATGGAGTATGGCTTCTAAAACGTGGAGAATAAATGTTCCACCTATAAATTAACTATTTTTAGTATAATACTACAATAATTTTAAGATAATAAGAAGAATACTGCAAATCATTACAACTTCTAATAATGCCTAATTATCACCAGAGTCACTTAAGGAACAATCCTGCTCATAATTTAGTCCAATGAAACCTACAGTAACAGAAACCCATTTAACCATTTAGTCAAAGTAAAATCTACAACCAGTTTCTAATTATCCATAATTATTGGGACCATGAATAGCCACTTGTGAAGTAGTACTTCCTTGTGTTAGGCACTTAATATAGATTATAGCTTTTAATCTTCAAAAAAAAAGGAAGTTAGCATTATTATTCTCATTAACATTAAAAAATGGAAGCTTGAGGAGGTTGATTTTCAGGTTCAAGGTCAAGTAGGAGACAGCGCTAAGATTCAAACTCGGGTTCATTCTAAGTCAAAGCTAATGTGCTAATTCTCATTGCCTTCCAATAAAAAAATAATTCAAATTATAATCTCCATCTATTTATCTATTTATATAGTATTAATTATGTACTGCTTCCAAATTTTGTCTTAATATTTATTCTAGACGTGATTCATTTTCCCTTTTCCCTGATCGTCCTCTAAAACTGTCAATGCATACAGCTAAGGGTAAAAGAATGAGCAGCAAAAAGACTGGACAGACAATTAACAACTAAATAATCATGAAATGAATATTTTAGCATATGTAAAGATTATCTATTTGCTTACAAGATAGAAATTTACTGTCAAATGTAACCATTGTGCTTAAAGGGGTCTTAACACAAGTAAAAGTTGCAGAAAATGAAAGAAAACAATTCAGAATTTCCATTTCAAGATCAATCCACTCCTGTCTGGAGGCCCAACTGAGGAATGGTGCTGTTCCTTCCTTTTCCTTTATATCTAGGACTCTTATTTAATGAAAAAAAGTCTTGGATGGGTCTCCTTTGGGGTCCTTATCCTTATTATGTGGAATCCAGTTTTGATACTGCAGGTTTGATTCTTCCTTGGAAATTTCAGTCTTAGGACCAATCAAACCAAATCTTAAAGCTACACACAAGGATAAAAATGTGACACAATCTTTTGACACTGGTGGACCCAGACTATTATGTAAATACATAGTAGTTTCTTTTTATTTTCTAACCCGTTAGCTCCAAGTGTGTGTGCATGTGTGTGTGTGTGTGTGTGTGTGTGTGTGTGGTATACTCTATTAGCCTCAAGGGCTGAATTAAAAATGCTTTCTGTCTCATATTAAACATAGCTGGACAATGTTTAATGCAAACTTGGGATTTCAATTTGTATCAGTGTCCAGTAGGTTAAAGTAAATGAACATTTTATAATCACTACTGCAGCTGGTCATGACGTATCTGTCACATACACCATTATATCCCAATGTTCGGCACATAGTATTTGCTAAGAAGAACACTCCTCGAAAGACTGAATAACATCTAGGTAGAGAAATATCGATGATGGGAAATAGGAAGAAAGGTTGAGGGGAAGAGATTCAGATTTTTGAAGACATAGATAAAAGAGAGAGTTAGAAGAAGTCTTAAGATGAAACTCTAGTAAACATTATTTGGGAACAGAAACAAAAAAGTATATGACAGGAAAAAGGTAAATGTTACAGAAAGATCAAAAACTAAACAGAAATGGGTAGTGCCACAGGGGTTAAAGAAAGATTTTTAAGAAAAATTGTATGGTTAATAATATTTGTATCAAGGGTGAGAAAAGTATAGGCCAGCTCTTTCTCCAGGGCATCAAGGAAGGTGAAGGGGAAAGAGGTGAGTTTCCTTAATGATATGTTTTCCTTACTGAACAAAAAGTTGACGTATATGTTGGAGTAAAAAAATCAACACCAAGTAATGCATGGAGAATGGAGATAAAGTTCTGGTGTGGTGCAGGCATTAGAAAAGAAAGTTCTCTGAAGATAAACAAGAAATTCCAACCTCTAGCCTTAGTGAGACCAGGAGTGACTGCTTTCTGGGTTTTGCTAAACAAAATCAGTAGTTAAGGAGCAGGAGTGGCTTTCTGAGTAGTCTTAGGATTGAGAAAGGTTGAATTAGAGAGAACAAAGACAAGGTGATAAACACATGAAAAATATTTGGTGACAGTATGATTGAAATGACTGACTGGACCTTGGCTAAGTAGAAAAGGAGGAAAAGCCAAGAGATTTAAGAGACCAATGGCCAGGAAGAGAGGTGCACAGACCATGTTGGCCTTAATGAGTATGGAGAGCATTTTAGAAATGAAAGGACAGAATATAATCTATTGAACATCTGTCTCTTTTTTTCAAAATTCAGGTAGAGTGTGAATTGAGTTATTTGGATATACCTTACTCTCAGAAGTTTCTCTTGTCTTCTAGAAGAATGATATTAAGAAATTAATGTTTATAAGTATTGCCCCTGAGATACACCTTTGTGATTTCCCCTTTGTATTAACTACCTAAAAATGACCATAGAAGTCTATTTATAATTCAATGACTGTTAGAGCACTGTCAAGGGTGATTTAACATGTCTTTTAATTATACAATATCATAAGTGTTTTGGAGGTTTTATTTTCCTTAAACATAATGGAAGATAAAGCTTTTAAATTCCAATTAGAAAAAAATTAGAAAAAAATAAGTTTGTTTAATGAAAAGAATAATAATTCCTTTTAATCCCAGCATTCTAGTTTGAAGACTTACATTTCTCCGTTTCTTTCAGAGAATATTGAACATTTAATTTAGTCCTCCTCATGGTAAAGCAAAGCTGAAGATGTTCAGACCTGCCTTTGTATCCATAATATGGAGTAATGTATTTTTCTTTTTATTTTTGTCAATAGCCTTTTCAAGCACTTGTTATCTTTCAGCTGGCTAATTAGATTCCTCCGTTAGTGAAAACATAAGAACCAGAATGTTAAAATGACATTACCAACCTTGGGAGGCTTATTTCCACTTCTTCTTCTTGCATCTCAGAGAACCATTTCAAGATTTGATGAGCAGTTATTAGTTTTTCCATTTCTTCTATGTTCACCTCTTCTGCAGGAAGTATAATGATTAAACTGAACTCATCACCTTTATAAGGTAATTCCAAAACCTGGTAGCTCATGAAGGATTCAGAAAAATAACCTAGAATAGAGAAAATAAAATATTAAATATACTTGGCAACTCTCAAAGTCATGCTTTAGAGTATGATTTCTCATATTACCATATTTTGTTCTCAAAAGAGCTTTCATCATTGGAATTTGAACTGCTGCACCATCTTTCTTAGTGAAATTCATCAGCTGTGTGTCCTCTTTTCTGAATTTTTGTTTCCAATCCCCCTTGAAATAAATTGCATTTACCAGGACAAGCCGAGTCAGAGGGCCAAATTCTTCCCCTGAAAACATCTCTTTAATTTTTCCTGTTAAGTGGGCAGAGGAGGAGGCAGAAAGAAATATGTAATAGTGGTTTAGCAGAACTGCTTTAAATAGAATTAAAACAAAAATTTATTTTTTCAGATCAGTTATAAACAGCTTACTTTATCATGTAGATGCAGCAATTTTGAGAGTAAAGGGAAGCGCTATTAAATATTTTATTGAGAAGTGCAGACAGGATTTCACTAGGAAACAGGAGATACGGGATCATCTTAGACAAATTTGGACAGACCTAGTAATGAACTCTTTAGTAAGATTATTTGTGTAAATTGTTTTTCAGGCAGAAAGAACAAAAACTAAATATCTCTTCCTGCATGTTTACCAGTACTTTTCAAACTATTTCAAGGTTCTCCAGCAGGTTAACCAGAATTAATATGTTAACCGTATACTCAGACTTGCTACTCTCACAGCTGCAGCCACTGCACATTGTGTAGAGACAAGTATGGAGCTGCTAGTATGATTTTCTTTTGAAAAACCAGTCTCCTATATCTTTGTCCAATGAGTTTTTCAAAGTTATAAGACAAAAGCATAACTGGGTACCATGAAGCTGGCTAGGGATATTCTCATTTTGTATGTTATTAATAGGACTTTCCTGTGAACACAGCTCACATTTTCAACTCATGGTTCTCCATATGAGGCTTCCCATGAGGAATATAGTGGCATCTTACACCATCGCAATTTTTTGTAATGGAATGAATAATCAAAGAAACAGACTACTGTTAATCAAAGACCACATATGTGCTTGTCTCTTCATATACATTAATATTAAACTTTCCAATAATCCTGAAATTTTAATATTGTTGTCATTTTAAATGGGGCATAGCTCAGAACTTGTTAAGATTTAAACTCTTCTGTATGATTTTTAAGCTCATGTTCTTTCTACTATGTCATTCTGGAGTCCCTTTGTAATTTTTGCTAGCTTGTATTTAATTTAAAGTTAAGATTACCACATTTATGATAGGGCAAACAACACTTGTTATTAAACATTAACACATTTAACTAAGATATGTTCATTATTTACAGTATGTGTGGGAAAGAAGCATTTGGGATTGGCAGATATAATTTTTATCTAGCCAAAGATATTATTCTTATTGCCATATTTAAGAACTCCATCCTTAAACAAAAATTATTATTATAATTCTTTCATTAAGGATTCCACAAATGGCTGTCTCTCATTAAAAAAGAAAAAAAAGAATTTGTGTACTTTTCAAAGCAGCTTCCAATTTCTCTCGGTTTTACAATTTAGTATTAATTTGAATAATAAGGAAACAAAATAGGAGATTTGATCCCTCTGAGTCAGTTTAATGGGAAAATATTCAACCATTCTTTACTTTAGGATATTAAAAACCATGCACACAATGTCAAATAATGATTTTATGAAAATGGGAAACTTTACCATCTGTTTTTCTTTCTACCCAGGTACTTATTGTCTCTGCACAAGACTTTGCATCCTGAAAATTCACCAATTTTATGGCACCCTGAAAAAATTCCTTGTTGCCATGGAGATACTGTTCTTTCACAGTGAATCCTTCTTGAAGGTAGAGGGCATTGGCAAGATTAAATGTAAATTCTTGTTTTTTCTCTGAGATGGCAGAGAAAAATGACTTCAGCGCAGAAAATTCTTCTCCTAAAAAATAATTATAATGTACACTGACATATTGAACAAATAAAAACAACAGCTTTTCAGCTTTGCTTCAACGCAATCTGATTCATATCACCATTTTTTGCACACTTAGGTATACCTAACAATCTTTTCTAATTTAGCATAAATATTTTAAGCATTTATCTCCTGTAGAATATGCATTTTCTAGAAAAACCAGCTCATATAGGAAAAAAAATCCATATAAATTTGAAATTTGTCAAAAACAAGAACATGCATTTAAACAGCGTGAAGGAAATTCCCTCTTTATAGTCAAATTTAGCTTATTCTTAGTTGTTGGAAATTTATCTTTAGAACCTCATTCTTTACATAACATGCAATATTTATAAAAGAGAAATGCTAATGAATGCTGATGGGGGCATGACAGTGATGAGCTATCCTTTCCAATATCACTTTTATTTCAGCTTATGAAAGGATTGCTCTTTTATGAGCAACTGCACCTGTCCAAGATTTGAAATTTATGAAGCAACTCCTATAATCACCACTAAAGATGCGTAAGAATCAGAATTGCCTACTTCTTCGGGTTCATGAATCTATATACTTTGGTTCTCTACATAAACAATAGAAATCTTTAACCATCTCAACTATAACCACTAGCTAAAGGAATTTGTTAGGGTCAGCTAAGAATCACCACTGGCCTATTATTTATTTATCGTTGGATCATTCTGATCACAATGTCATCAGGAAGGTATATATGCCTGTGAGAGAATTCAGCTTTGATCTTTACTCAGTGATTTCCTATTTATTACCAAAGGGTACAGATATTTTTTATTTCCTTTTGGCTTAATTTTGAAACTCAATCATTTAGTTTGGAAACAGTATTTCAAATCAAAGTTTTATTTGGGGCCTTTGCTATATTTTCAGTTAAATACTGAAAATACCACTTTTATAACTTTAAAGTTGATTATATGCAATTAATTTCTATCAAAGAAATATAAATGGTTTATCATTGTAAGATGCCTATTGAATAAAGAGATAAAAAGAAGTACTACTGAGTGAAACTTGCTATTCAGTGTCTATTGGAAATAAAGCATGCGTGTGTATATGTGGGGGTGAGGAGTAAAGACTTTATCAGAGAGTTAGTAGCTCGTAGGGCATCTCTGTGTGAATAAAAACAGATGCTCTCACCCAGGTACTATAGCCCATGGCTTTATAACTTATCCAGCTGAGTAGAGGCTACATTTCAGTCTCTACTAACTTCCTTGTACTGGCTCTCTTATGTAGGAACAACCTACAGAACTGTACAGGAGGTTCTGGAAAGTATATTGCATTACATTTCAAACTATGAGTCTATTCATAAGACAAAGCACAGACATAAAAGATTTTAGATACAAAAATTTCCTTCCAAATGATTGAATCTGAAGAATTTTAGTAATTCTTTACAACCCTGGAACTCCTTAAATAAGAAAGGGAAGAAGGTCAGTCTACTTTATTTGTTTACACAATGATTTCAGATGCAATCCTTTCTTGTTATCTGAAGTAAAGAGAAATATCTTAACATCTGGGAGGCTATAAAGAAGACTTCCTGAGTAAAGTCATGAGAATGTCTCTAAAAGAATAAGTTAAAGTTAGAAATAAAATGGCAAAATTTGAAACCAGTTTTATGGAGCTTGTAATTTATGAACATCTTTGAAGGAATGGGAAAGAAAGGAGAGGGAAAGGAAAAATAGTCCCAACTCATTTGTCAGAGCAAATAAATATATGTCATGGACTTAAGGTCTAAGACTGTGTTGCAAACAATCAGCTGCCCTTTGATAAATTGTTGGACTCAGAAGTCAGTGAAAAACATGTCACCAAGTAGCAGAAGTTTGGAGGAGAACATAAAGTTATCTGCCTAATAAATTTTATTTAATTTATAGCTTAATAGCCTCTTTTAACACATATCAAAAAGAACACATATACATGACTCCTCATAGGCAATGAGAATAAGTTTATTTAATTTCCTAAAATAGAGCCATGGAAAACCTACAGGTCATGGAGTGAATGTGACTTTTGGTTTGATTATACCAGACCTCTAAAAACCGTTCTAAAATTCAGTACTTGTTTACTTCTCCTGCTATGAAGGGCCCAAAGGCCAACTTTATATGCAATGTGAGAGATCCAAAGATGAAAACAAAGGCAGTCATAGGAAAATAGATTATTTTAGCCAAAAATTCCATATAAAATATCTCATCCAAATGCCTCTTTTTTATAACAAGGCACCTAAAATCCAGGGAGATATAGTAACTTGAGAGGTGCCACGTCACAAAGTCACTGGGTGCAGAGCTGAGTCAGGAATTCACGCCTAGTTCTCTTTCCATAACTGTCTTGGAATAAAGAAGCGCCTTCAATTTAGTATTTGATTAGTAAACAGCATTATTAGATGCCAAGGAAAATGGAGCATTGTCAAAAACTTAGTAAATTGGTGAAGGTAAATTATGAGCAGATGTTTTGGCAATGTAGGAGAGGAAAACTGAGGACACTGAGAACCTCGGCGGGGTAGGGTGCCAGAAGTTGTGTGCCCATCTGTGGAATAAGCCAGCTGTTAATGGAAACAGATTGGTAGCAGAAAAAGTAAAATATAAACTGATTTAGCAGAGTGTATCTTTTGATAATCAATAAAAATTGAAGACAGGGCCAGGACTAAGATGTGTCAATAAGACACTCATCTTGGACATAAAATTTAAGCAGATGCCAACAAACTTAGTAATCAAGCTAAATAATATTTTACCGCAATATGTATATTTTCAAAATCAGTGTTAATGCAAAGAAATCTGTGATGAACAAATTACAAAATCTTTTGAGACAGGATCACTATCTATTTAAAGTTTTTGTATACTGATTTCTTTTTGTCTTGGGGTCCAGTAGGGCTCTGCCAGGCCCTACCTTCTGATCTGTTACACCCTTCCTTCTAAACTTAGTGCTATTTTGCTCTTCATTCTCCAAATCTCCTGGACATTTTCTCCATCTTCTAGCACTTTCACTCTGTCCCCCTCCTTAACTCTGTGTCTTCTTTTTTTTATTCCTTAATTTCCCCCTCTTTTTCTTTAATTTTTCAGAATTTACTTTTTATATCTTCTCCCTTTTTGACTGGCCTTTCTTTTCTTTTTGCAGTTATCTTCCACCTGTGCCCCTTTCTCCCTTAACAAAACTGATTAGAAAGCAAGCTTGGTACATTTTGCTGTATGTGTTAAAATGTTAATATTTAATTTTCCATATATACTCTTCCAAAGAAAATATTAAAATTTTCATTATTGTTCTTGTGCTCTATAACCCTCACTGAATCATTTTTGGAATTAGTTTTAGGCAAGTTATTTAACCTTTCTTTTCCTCACTGTCCTCATGTGTACAGAAGGGTTATGTCTACCTCACGGAGTGATTGTGAAGAATAGATGAGATCATGTCTATCAAGCATATAAAACAGTGACTTCTACACGATATATAAATATGATAATTTCATTATTATGACTATGATTATTAGTATGTTCACAATGAAGAATTGTTAGGATTTCTGTGTTTCTCTATAAGATGAAATTTATTTAGAATAATTTAGATTTTGGAGACAATTTTGCTAGTTTACCATGAAATCAAATTTACATATCTTTATAAATGTTCTATTACTTTTTGAAGCAGTATCATGTGATTGAAATGTTTCTGGGACTGTGCAGCGAGATTAGTTGGTGAAGACTAAATCTGGAACATAGTGGTTTCATTTTACATTATTCACAAAAGAAACCTGTTGCAATGAACTTCATGCTCATCGACTTCTTTTCTACATGAAATTTCCTTTATTTAAAGAAGAAAAACAAATCCTTAAATATAACTACTCTGCACTAACACAACATACTGAAATTAATTATAGTGAATAAATTCTCAAATCAAAAACCTGGATGTTTCCTCTGATATTCAGAACATGTTATCTGATAGAGATGTAAAATTTTAAAATTAAAATTATTTTGGACATTAAGAGCACAGGATAGTCAAAAAAATGGGCAACCATCCCTTCAAATGGGACACCAGCACTAACGCTTCTACACGGTGTCTCAGGCCTTTAGGAGACTCCAAAATAACAAACACTCATGAGCAAAAGGCCTCTGAAGGGTTACATAAACCCCTTTTTTACCAAAAATTTTCTTTAAAAACTATTAAACAAATAAGCTTTTAAAATGTATCCATTAATGCTTTTTCTTTGTCTGATTTAAGTGAAACTGTTAAATTTTACTTAGAAAAACTACTTTTTAAAAGTCAACAAAATAGAGATGCATACAAAGATTTCTGGGTGAGGGTACCCACTAAAGCATTTTTATAAGAGAAGTATTGGAAGCAACCTAATGAAAAAGGATTAAGAAAGTAATGGTATTTCCATGAGAGGTAATAAAATGCAACAATTAAAATTTATATGCTGAAGTAGTTGTATGATATGAGAAAATGATATGTGAGTATATATATGTATAAACATACACATACAACATAATCTAAATTAATTAAAACTGGATAAAACAGAGTAGAAAAAATATACATACATAAAATTATATACCTGTATAGAATTAATTTTTAATACATAATTTTGGTAACATTTTCATTATGAAACAATCACAAATGAATGAATATTATTTATATTTCTGATTCTTCACCTTATTATAATTTTATATTTTATATAATGTTTTTCATTTATTAAAGTTCTATGACCCTGAACTTCTTTCTACTATTTAAAAAATAAATTTGGCCAGATCTTATCCAGTATAAATGATAATATGTAAGAATCTCACCAATTGAGGTTTTCTGAAATTTTAAAGTTTGTCTTATTTGCTGTTGTGCTTTTCCTTTTGCTCCAAGTTGCACCATTCCAAGAACCAAAGTTGTTCCAAGGGGGGAGAATATAATATTATCCTTATGAGCTGAACAAATAGCTTGATAAAGATCCACTGCAAATTCAGTATTTCTCTGAGCCAAGGGTCTTGGGGCTTGACTTCCAGAAAAAGTCAGTAGGAGACTCCACAGTAAGATCTTATCCATTTTGACCTCTGTGTATTAATTCAAAATTTATTAGTTTTCAAATAACCACAGTTTATCATATTAAACTCAACAGAAAACTTTCTACCTATTAGAACTTCCTGTCTTATTAGGACAAATTATTACAAGAAGATTCTAATGCCAGTTTCTAGACTAAGCACCATCTATTAGGAGAAATAGGCCATTGCTAATGATATTTTTTATATTTCTTCAAGAACCAACCCAAAATACATCTATCTATCTATCTATCTATCTATCTATCTATATATATATATATATATATATATAGAGAGAGAGAGAGAGAGAGAGAGAGAGAGAGAGAGAGAGAGACAGAGACAGAGAGAGAGAGAGAGACAGAGAGAGAGAGACAGAGAGAGACAGAAAGAGACAGAGAGAGACAGAGGGAGAGAAAAACTCCTTAAAATCAAAGGAGAAATTATAATTCTGGAATATTATCAATTGTCATACTATCTCTAAGTAGCTATGATATTTCTCCTATCTTTTCACCTGGTTTTAAAGGCAGTACCTATAACACTGGTATCAAGGAATCCCTCTGTCTGGACTACTCTAAAAAGATTTATAGATCAAAAAGAAAAATGGAATAAAATATTATCACAGTCCTGAGTGGTTTTGGACCTGTAATATTAGGAAATTAGTGTACTCTAAATTAATTAATTAATCTGGCTAAGTTTTTACAAAAGGGATTCTCACACTTTATGAAATTTGTAGGGCAAAATATCCCAAAACCTACATGTATTTTTCTAAAGGGAGAAAAGAAACCTCAAAAAAATTATAAAGAAACAAAATTACAACCAAATATAAATGGTACAACAATAACAAAAGAAGAGATCAATTTTTTTAAAAAATCAAAGAATAGTTTGACAAATAACATATATAAGAAAGCAATTGAAAACTATAACTGATTTACAACACTAACACCCTATTAAACTGCTCTTCACTAAAATTGCAGGACATTAAACTCTAATTACATCTTGAGCAGAATGAGTTTGTAATTTTACCAAAGACTCGTGGAAAGCTCACTCTGAAACCTCATAAATTTAGTAACACTAATTTTACCTTGTAAATAATACATTTTAGTAACCCTTAACCACTCCTAGTTTAATAGGTTACTAGGAAGTTACCTTTAATTGGGGTAAAGATGAAAGTCTCCAGAATAATATGTTATTGGCCTTAAAGAAATGAAGAACTATATTTCGAGAATGTTTTGCTGACCATTAGAAAGGCCACCATAACTCATAAATGGGTTGAGCCATTAAAATTACTTTTATATATAAAGATTACTAATCATCAAATATTCTCCAAAACTAAGTTGTGAAGTCATTATCTAGATATTTCAAATTGTTTTCTAATATACGTAGGTAAACTCTATTTGTTTAGGTATACAATTCACAAAAGAAGAAGAACTCGAAATGCAATCCAAAACAATTATTAGAAAGTAATGTTTTGGTAAACTGTGAATATAAATACATTTGTGCTATGAAGCAAATGTTTTATTGAGGATTAAATCAGTACATAAAGTTGTAAGTAGCAGCACAACAATAGTAAAAGCTAATGGCTAAGAGAAATTTTACATACAAAATTAATTTCTGTGTATAGTTTTCTAATACATTTAATATTTCAGAAGATTTTTGCTCAAAATGCCAGTTTGTACATATATAGTCAAAATGTTATTAGTACTTTTAAGTCATCATGTTGCAATCCATTAGACACATCTTTATGCATTTGGTTTGTATTAGAATAATAAATAATATTATAAAGGATATAATTTTTTCCTTATAGAATATGAAAGTTATCTTCTCATTGTTACTAATAATCTTAATAATTAAAATTTACATTATTTGAGCAACAGTTTCACCAAGAAAATTTCTAGGTACTTATTAAATTATAAACATACAAAAAATTGCTTTTAAAAATTCACTTACCTCATTGGCTATTGGATCATATCTCATCAGAAATCACAAAGTATTGATGAACTAAACAATCTGATGAATAGTTCTATAAGAATTGGATATTTAAATTTATAGTGATACGTTTTAAGGAGAATAAAAGTAATGTGTTAATTTGATCAATTTAAATAATGTTTACCAAAGTGAATTGAAATGCCATTCTTACTCTATTAAACACTCCTAGTCAATATTATTGTATACATACTTTATTCAAAAGCTATTTAATTTTAAGGTACTTACCCAAAATTCACTTCTGATCTATTCTGTTATAACTAGAATATGCTTCCTGGGAAACACTAGCACATGGGACACCTGATGGTCAAGGCCAACTCAATTTATCTTGAATGTCACTCGATTAATTCCTCTAAAACCAAAGCAGGTGTTCACATTTGTATAGAACTAACATGATCAGGTTCATGATCAGTGATGAAATATGCAAGAATTGAGAGAGAAAATAGTAGAATTTTAAAAGATAACATTAAGCTTATGTTATTGTTTCACTCATGATTTCATTTCTTTTATAATAAGTAGAAACAGAATTTGAAAGAATGTGCCAGTGCTTGTAAATTTGCTAGTAATTAGTTCTTTTTGTTTCTCACAGGACTCCCACATCAGATTACCAATGTATTTCATCATAAATATTTCAGAATGCCTATGAGAAAAAGAATAAAGCTAAATCAAGTCCAGAATGCTGAGACAAATTACTGCTGCAAATTACTGCTGATGAGTTCTCAACAATTCATCAAATTATACAACAGTTAGAGGAATATTTGTAGATACAAGGCCCATTTGAATCTTTAGGAAAAAGGCTGGATATTGAAGAAATATAATCTTGATGTTAAACAAAAAGACCAGGTTATTGATTGATAAAATTTTATCAAGTCAATACTATTCAACATAGGTAATTTGATAATAAACATTGATGTTACTTTTGTGTTTTTAATATTTTACATATTTTTTTGTCTACAAACAATTCATTAATTAAAAGACAATGCATAATTGAATGGGTTTTGATCTCATTGTTTTAGTTCTAATTCATCACGTCAATGGCAATTAGATATTAAAGATATTGAATTATTTGTCAGTGGCCTCTGATAAGAGAAGTGAAAAATTCATTCCAGTTAAAATTAAGCAAATATTTGCTATTGATTACTAAATATAATATTAATTCTGATAAATTCATGAAAAAGAAATAACATGAATATAGGTACCTTTAAAATGAATTCATTTTAAAACACTTTTTCAAGGACCCTCTTAACTTCTTTCAGCATCTTCATAGGGTTTTAGCTTAATAATAGGCCTGAGTAACATAATGACCATTACTGGCCATAATCTCCTAATTTACTGAAATTGTTAATTAACAATTTATGTTAGATTATATCTTAATATCACTTACTCTAATATAAGCAAACTTATTTCCAGCTTTTGATCTCATTGTCTTAGTTCAAACCAATAATGTCAATGGCATTTACTCTAATATAAGCAAACTTATTTCCAGCCTTTAACACTGCTAGAGATAATTTTCCAAAACACAGTTATACCATACAAAAACACTAATCATTTTTTGTTCTGCTCTGCAGTTTATAAATAATAAGTCCGAATGTCCAAGACTATCATTCGATCAATGCTTTTCTACCATGTAGTGACGCCAGTAAATATTCATCACAAGTACAACTTGGCTACCAAATTATTACGTCCCTACATTACTTGGATCATAATGTGATTTACCAAGGAACAGGCCATCGGTTTTACTTCCAGTGACAGAGACAGATGCTCTGTCTTAGTAAGATCATTTAATGAAGTTGTTCTGTAAGGACCTTATGTTAGAGCAGTTCAAGAAGACTGTACATTTTCCTTTCTCTTAGGGAGTGAAAAGCAGTGGCCATGAATTTCTCCTCCCTGGTTTAAGCTCTTTTAATAGATAATAAAGATATCACAATTGACCATAAAATATTACTGTAAAACTTTTAAATATTCTCACAAATCTGTTCCTTCTTTAACTCTATTTTGCCCTTAGATCAGGAAAAAAAATTATCATTAGTCACAGCCAAAGTGTCTTTGAATAAATTTGAACACCATCGCTACCCCCACTGTAAAAAACTAAACCTGGGAATATGTATAAAAATAATAGCAAGTGGTTACAAGTTTAAACTCATTATCTTTCTTAGCATTTTATAGTTTTTTTTAAAGTAAAAATTGTTTAATTTCAAATTTTAAAAACATATAATCAAATGCTCTCATTATTAAATAAAGGACTTTGTTAAAAGTTAATTCTTTCATAGATTAACTTCAGGCATTTTTTTCCCCCTATTAGTTTTTCATATATTTTGGGTGATAGGAAGAAAATGTTCTGAAGAGAACAGGTTAAATTATATTTAGTGTAAATCTTCATACTGCAAACAAAGTAGTCCATTGAAAATTATGGCACAATCTATTTTAATGTGACAAGTTCTTTTCACTGTGAAAAATGGATCTTAAATAATTAAACCTAAACGTTAATTTCAGAAACACCTTATAAAGTCTTCAGTTCTATTAACAATTGATAGGTGAGACCATGCTACCTACCTAGCACAATTACACGCTGTAAGGTATAAAAGAAGAATGAGATATAATAACTAAATGTCTTTTTTATTTTTCCTATTGTGTGTGTTTTGTTTCTAAGTATTAGAAACAGTAACATTAAAAGAGACTTTTATACCTTTAAAAGCTGTATTCTCATTAAATATACTTGTGAGACAGCTCTTCTTAATTCCTTTCACAGAAGAAGCACTGAAGCTAATTAAAGATGGGATTAGGGTCACACACAGCATAGTACCTTGCACACATAGTAGGCTATAGAGAGAAGGTCTGTCTTTATGAACCAGACTATTTCAGGCTAATCACTTCAAACAAAATCATGTGTAGGGGTAAAAAAGATAAAATATGTTTAGGAAAAGAATTTCCACATTTACCAGAAAAACTAGTGGGCTCATTCAATCTTTGCTTAATACACCACTGCGCTTTATGTGCCTTCACTTCAGAAAGCTGATGGCAGGACAAGTGTATTCTATTTATTTGTGTATACTTGGGTATCTAAAATAGTCCCTTGCATATGTCTTTAGTAATTGGATGGATGATGGAGGGAGGGAGGGATAGAAAGAAGGAGGAATAGATGGGGAAAAGAGCCTTCACAAAATATTTGGTACCCATATTACAGCTCTTTAACATCTTAATATTCCTTTAAATTTCTGGAAATGTGGCTTAAATTTCACTCCACTGTACTGCTACCAATATGTGATTCATAAATCATATGCTCTAAGTTTAAAATGATGGATTGTCCAGTCAAACCTCCCAACCAGTGGAATAATTCTCTGCAGTAACCCTGTGAGAGTGTTAATCAGCCTCTGCCTGAACATCTCAAGAAATCCTTTGTCCCAAGCAACGTTTTCATTTTTAAAAAATAAATATGCTTTGAAATACTTTTAAATTTACAGAAAAGTTGCTGGTATAATACAAAGAACTTCCATCTCCCTTTCTTCTTTTCTCTGTTTTCCTAATTGTCATAATTTCATCACATATATGTGTTCTATCTATAACTAATCTCTATCTGTCTATCTCTATTTCTCTCTCTCATATGCGTGTATACATATATACACATTATAATTCATATTTTCTAATTGTGTGAGAGCAAGCTGCAAACATAATTTTACATCACTCTTAAATATTTCATTATCTATCTATCTATCTATCTATCTATCTATCTATCTATCTATCTTTCTGTCTATCTATCCATCTATCTGTCTTTCTGTCTATCCATCTGAAACCATGAGTTCATACTGATATCTATAACCTCAATCCAAAACCTCAAGGTCCTTTGTAGTTTTTCTTTTTACTAATTTTATAATTACCTTCGACTACAGTGAGATATCTGGCTCTCATTATCCTCAATATATTTACTACTTTTATTCATGTATTTATTCAGCACTTACTTGCTCAATGCGACCAATTTCCCAACCACCGCGTCAGCTCCTCCACTCAGTCCCTCTGCCTTCCCGTACTTTAATTTCCCCTCCCTCTCACTCCTCCCATACTCTTGGGTCCAGTAAGCATCATCTGATTGGTCTCCTCTAGGCTCCTCCTTCTTCCTTTCATAACTATACAGTGGGCCCACTGCTAACTTCTCTGCACCAAGATAGGAAGTGACAATGAGGAGAAAAGGGAAAATGAGAAAACTTTTCATGTTTTAAGAGGTATCAGGAAGCAATTCTAAAATCTGCCTTGTTAAAATGGTGCCCATCAGTTCTACTTCTACTCTTTTTCTTCACTGCAGCTTTGAAATATTTGAGGATTGGTTGTATCTCCCATGAATTCCCTTTTTTAAACTAGACCTCTCATTTCTTTACTCATTCCTCTTGAACATAATTTCTAGGGTCTTTACCACTCTGAAGACATTCTCCAACATTAATTGATTGATCCCTTCAAATATATTCTTCTCCTACACCTTTCCCACGTGTGACTATCACTCAGTGAGAAGGAAAAGCAATGTATACAGAATGCCTGCCTCAGGATGCACTTAAATGTAGACAGAGTGGTAGGCAACTGTCCTCTGCAAACTTTTTCTCTGCCACCCTGTCCACCAAGTTAAAACATTTGCTCTACTGATACTGTAAGTTTTACTGTTATAGTTCACTTTACTGACTATACTAATAAACAGATCTGGGTTCCAACCCAACACTGCCATCGATAACTGGATGCAATTACTTGACAGAGTAGGCCCGTATATATTGTTAATTATTTTATTTGTGTGTGTTATTGCAAAATTCTTCTTAAAATACAAATATTTTTGAAAGGACTCTTTAAAATACTAATATATAATAAATAACTTGTTATGTGAATGATATTATCATTTGTACAGGAGACAATAAATAAAGCAACATGAGAATATTAGTTTTTAAAAATGAATCAAAAAAGTAAAGCTTATATTTCAAAACCAAACATTTCCTACTTGACTTTCTGCATAGAGTGAGACCTTTACACAGACCCTATCCCTTTGATTTTTAAAAAAATTTTTGAGGCTATTACTTCTTTGGTTGTACTATGCCACTGAATTTTAGAGTACAATATAACAAAATATAGAAGTAGAACTTATCAGTAATTTCTCAATAAGTACATAGAAGAATAGATATAAGTCTATGAAAATTAATAGGACAGATGATAACGACAAGGTCTAACTATATTATCAGAATCATTTAAAACATTAGAAAGTGTAAATAAGTGGAAATTGTCTTAGTCAAGTCTGTAGATATTTGCTATGTCAGTACTTTTCTTATTTCATTTCCATTCAGGTTTTACAATGAAAACTGACCAAAAATATTTGTCTATAGAAGCCACTAAAGGTGGAACTGGTAGAAATACTTTGTTCTGAAATTGTATCTTTTTACATAAAAACATTTGAGAATAGATAATATCAGTTGATAGTACTCCCTCTTTAGTTCAATCTTTCTTTTATTGAGAACACAGAAAAAGTGCAAGGTGATGGGTAAAGCAGAAGTAAAACATCATCTGAAAACAAAACTTCCTGAAGTTGGAATATAAAATAAAAAGGGGGGTCAGAAATCTTGATTCCTTTTCTGCATTCTATACACACACTTTATGTGACAGTAAAATATTTATTTTTCTTTCAATTATAATTGCTTCTTATTTCTTTTTATCTTCACTTCACTACTTGTTTCTTGATATAATTGCTTGGCTCTTTGTTCACGATCCAGAATGTCTTTGGGGAACAGGTTTTTCTCAACAAATACAGCTTTCAAAGCTACAAAGTGATAAAGAAAATGACATGTAAATTATACTTGGGAAGAGACTGAATTAAATGAAATAGTAGGGTAAAAATTCTCAAATTTCACTTGTTTCTAAAAGCAAGAGTTTACTTGGAGAAAATTTCTCTTAAGCTTCTGCTAGTCCTTTGATTTCAATTTCAGTTTTAACAGTTAGTTCTATTAATATACTTATATCATGATAGAGAGCCACCATTTAACAGTAGACTGAAGAAGATTGTTTTCCATTTTTGTTTTTCAATCTACTTAACAGCTATCAAGGACTCATAAAAATCCAAGAATAAATTATTCTGTATTGAAATAAGACAATTAGAATAATCAAAACACAGTTTGACTGTCTGCATGACTAAACAATCACATCTGCAATCACATTCTTATAAGATACTTTGATCTGCAGGGATCCGTGGCTTCAGAAAAAAAAAAAACAACAGTCAAATTATTCCCATGAGTGGTTATATTGTACATCAGTGAGAAGTAGGAGGAAATTGTGCCATATATTCAAAAAATAATTTTAACCTTATGCTTAATTTTATCCTTTCAACAAGTTTTTATTGAATGTATATTATGCACAACATTGTGTGCTCAGGAGTATATGGGGCACAAACATGACTAAGTCACAGGGTTTCTTCCAACTGGTAGAAAGTAGAAGCAGTGCCCAAATGACCAAAATACAATAAGATACAGTTCTAAGAGAATATATACAACATAAATTGTGGTTAAACATATAAAGAGATTATAAGAATATGCAGAAATCAGAAGAAAAACTTAAAGAAACAGATGTTATCTGAGGGGAACTTGAAGTCCAGATAGAATTTTAATTGATAATAAGGACCATGGAGGTGAGGAAGCGTAATGAAAGGGGAAAGGAAATACCAACTAGAGGGAACAGAGTGAATAAAAGTATGGAGAAACAAGAACTACTATTCAGATAATCGAAAAATTAAGTACAACTTAACAGAGTGTAAAATATATGAAGGAGATAACAGTAGAATAAGGTTGGAGTTGGACTAAGGAGAGCTTTAAATGCCAAGTCAAGGAATTTGAAAAAAGAAACTACATAAACATTGAATGACTTCACAAAATAGTGGCATTTTTACATATTTAAATTGAAAAAAAAAAACCTCCATTTCCTATATAATCATGACTATATAAGTCAATATCTTTCCCTTTTTTTCTTGGATATTATACAAGAACAACCAGGAAAATGAGGGGAAATAACTCTGAAAACAAATTTCACATGCAGCAAAACCCAAAGATAGATCTAACCAACAGTCTAAAAAATATGGAGGGCAGCTAAACAGCTGAGATTTTTGGGCAGAAGTTATGCAATATAAAGTGATGAGAATGCACAGTGTAAGGCCAACAGCAGCAGCAGCATCTTAGAAAGTGCTAGCAGAAAGATACTCACAAAAGGTGAGGGGCTCGGCCTGCAGTACAAATGCTTTATAGATCTAAACAGAGGTGAACAAGGCTGGAAATAAAAGCTCTCCTCCATCTCCTTTGGTTCAGATAAACAGATGAAGCAGGGCTACATAAAGAATTATACCCATGAGCCATTTTTTGCTAAAAGCAGTCTGCTCCTGTGGGTTGTAAAACTCGAAGGCCACACTGATCACATATCATAAGCTTTCACCTAGGGACCTACTACAAATTTCAGGTCTAAGAAAAGCCAACTCATTAAAAGCTAATTAATTAAAAGAAGAAATTATAAAAATAAACTGTCATACCATGGACACAAAGGTATTATAAGCAAAATTAAAAACAAAACAAAACAAATTTTTAAAAGGGCAGCAAAATTAATCAATACATGGACCACCAGCAGAAAAATGTTGCCATTGGATAGATAAATATTGTTACTGAGCATTTTGCTACAAATTAAATTTTAAAACTGGAAAAAGCACTTGCTTCTGTGAAGAAAGATCACAGAGCAGAAAGGAAAGAACTCAGGGAAGAGACTAGGACACATAAGAATAGATCAAATATGAGCTAGCAGAACTCAAGAAAATATAGGAAAACTTACCACAAGTGAATACAAATGTAATGGAAAACATGGAGCATACAAATGAGAAAAACAAATATAATTGATAAAATGGAAATTAAAAAGAGAACAAATTGAGGGAAATGGTATATAAATAAAAATATAAATCTAGCATAAATGGGATGAGTTCTTAAGAAAGAAAATCAAAGCAGAAGAAATATTTTAAAGTATCATGGAATAAAACTTTGCTTAAATAGGAGACAACTTAACATATATAGAAAGGACACACAGTTGTCCTTTGGTATCCATCGGGGACTGGATCCAGGACTCTGTTCAAGTCTCTTATATAAAATGCATGGTATTTGAATATATCCTGCACACATCGTCTCACATACTTTAAATCATCTCTGAATTGCTTCTAATACCTAATATAATGTGGATGTTATGTAAATAGTTGTGATAACATATTATTCATGGAATAATGACAAGAAAAATAAGTCTATATGTGTTTAGTACAGACTCAACCATCATAGACCTAACTACATAGTACATGTCAGCAACGATGTAACATTCTCTTTTGAATATTTTCAGTCTGAGGTTGTTGAATTTGGGATTGCAATGGTCACAGATATGGAAGGCCAACTGTTCTGTGTACCAGAAATAATAGGCTCAGAGTAGTTAAAACTAAGACATAGCCTTGTAATATTATTAGACTTTAAAAATAAAGACAGAATCATTTGGCAGACAGACAAAACGATCAAGTCACTTAAAAAGAGAGAAATACAGTCGGCATTAAATATTTTCATACCAATGAGCAATACCAGAAGATTGTAGAGCAATAGCAACAGGTGAGTTGCAGATGTTGTAAACATCCAAGCCGTGCCTCAAATCTAAAAATGACAAATAGTTTCAACATGCAGGGAATTTATGAACTACTGTTCCCAAGGGTCCTTTGTAAGAAAATTACTACAAAATAAACAGAAATAACTGAGGAAAACTTGAAAAAAGATTTGGTAGTAAGCACTGAATACATTTAACTGTAGAAGTAAGAGTAAAACAATGCAGAATTAAGATGACAAAATAAAAGGCAAATGACAATGCTTGACAATATGGAAATAATACAATTAAAAATTAGGAGGCTAAGGAAGAACATACTTCATTCATGGTAAATCAGCAATACCTAAGAGATAAAGGACATAACCAAGTCGAGTAATAGCACTACAAAAACATTTAACAAAATAAAAGCAAGCACAAAGAAAGATCATATTGAATAAGACTGAGTTGTGGAAGAGGGGGAGGCAAATGAAGAAACATGCTCATTTTATCATCACTCAGCATGGATCTAATATTTACTGTCTGAGAGAAATAAAGGGCTAGAAGAATTATATCAACCTATGATTATAAAGTTATCACTAGAATAAGCATATAACAACGCTGCAAATAAAAAAAAAGTTAAAGATCCAACAAAAACTAGGAAATATATAAACAAGAAAAAGCATAAAAGAGTTTGAGAAACACAAAGCCAAAATGTCTAACATGTCAATAAAGGTAAATGTGCGCAATTTCATGATTTAAGAAAAAAAGATACTTTTTTTAGTTGATCAAAAGCAAAACCTAACACATAACTAAAATAAAGTGATTCAGAAAATTTGAAATAGAAGAATTGGAAAGGTATAACAGGCAAATGAAAACAAAAAAAACAGGGCTCAAAATCTAAAATCATAAGTGCATACAGAAACTCTCAGAGGGTACACAGAAACAAATAATCATGGTTGCAAGAAATAGGTGATAGAGGAAATTGGACGGCTAGGCATCATGGAAGGGAAATGTCTCACTAATTTTTTAAGTGTTCTAATATTTGAACCGTGTGAATATGTTCTGTTTTTTAGCAAACATGAATAAACCTGGAACTACCTCATAAGCGAAGCTACAAATAGAAACATTCTCCATTTGTCTAATATCACAGTAGGAGATAATGTGGGTTCCTGTGCATTAGTGGCTGATCCTGTCCCATCCAACTGCAGACAGGCACCTCAGAACCACGAGGCATTGTGAATGCCTGAAAGCTCTCTCCTGAGAGTCACAGTGGGAGCCAGACTGTTACTTCTGAAATAAACTCTAGCTGTTTTTACTGCTTTGTCTTTAAATTAGACAAATAGTTTCAATGCAATTAACCAATTTTCAGCACAATTAAACCAATAACTAACTGGTAGGCCCTTGTAAGATCTTGAGAAAGACCATCTTGCTGGGATAATTTTATTTTTTTTTTAGTTAGAAAATAGATGCTAAAATATTCCAATGCAGGGGAATCCCTGTTTTCTGGGCCTGAAGCTTACAGTTTTGGAATCTATCTTAAAAAAAAAGAATATAAAATTATAAATACAACGTAATTCATAAAAGTGCCTATTTACTTAGAATGGGGAAAAATATCTCAACAAATCACATCCTCTCACTATTCAAAGTAACAACATCTGCCAGGTCAATGGCATAATGTTTTCATATGATATGTGAATGAGTCTGCAACAGATTATGATACATGTAAGAAATCATTATTCACTTATTGAGTTTATTTAAGGTTATTTTTTAAATGTTTTTAACCTTGCTCTGATGACTTGTTTTCTTGATGTATTAACTCAGCAAGTCTAAAGTTCTCAGTTACTCAACCAAACACTAATCTAGGTGTTGCTCTGAAGGGATTTTGCAGATGTAATTAAAGTCCCTAATTGATGGACTTTAAGAAAGAAATTATCCTGGATAATCTGGGTGAGCCAGATTTAATCAGCCTAAAGAGCAGGGCTGAGGATCCCTAGGAGAGGGAGGAAATTCTTCCACTGGACAACAGTGTCTGCCTTTGCCCGTGGAGTCCCCCCCCCCTCCTTTCCTGACTGCCCGTGGACAACTGCTTCAGCCTGTGCCCAGCCTGTCCATGATCTTCCCTTCCTGACTCAGCCCTACTCCTTTGGACTTACTCAACCAGCCCTCACAATCTCATAAGCCAATTCCTTGTCATAAATTTAAATACATGGTCCTGCTAGTTCTGATTCCCAGAACCCTGACTGATCTACTTGCCACGAAATACACTGTTTACAGAACAGCTGCAAAGGGTAAAGTGTTCTATGAGGCAAATAGACTGGTTTGTCAAGTTTCCTGTGGTTTATGACGGGAATGTGTTAGATACGCCTTGTAAAGACAGTTTATGTTTATTTAAATATACAGCTTATCTTAAAGCACCCTCAAGTTCCCACCCACAGAGGTGCTAACATAGGAACCTAGAGTCTCACACTGCTTGCTTTCTGGGCCCCACAATTTACTAAAAATCTCTGAAGGTAGTTCTCTTAGAAGGATTAGCAATAGCCAATGTATATGAATTCTTGGGGTCACATCTCTTCTTCAAATCCTCTAAAGGCTTCCCTTCATACTTAAATAAGGCTACAGGGCCCCACGTGGCCTGATCCCAACCTCCTCCCAAACTCATCTTATACCAGTCTCCATATCTCACTCACCTTGAGCAAAACTGACCTTTCTGTCCCTCAAACGTGTCAACCTTATTCCCACCTCAGTAGCTTTACACTTCTATGCCCTGTCCTTGGAATATTTGGCCCCCAATTCTTTGGGGGTCTGCTTCCTTCTTTCAGGATTCAGCTCAAAAAATCAGAGAGACAAGGACTGAAGCTCCCTCTGGCACATCCTATCACATTATCTTCTTTATTTTCTTCATACCTCTTATTAGTATCACTATCCAAACTCATCTTTTTACATTTAGTAATTTATTCATTGTCAATCTCTTCCCCAGGTGATAAATTCAATGAGAGTGAAGACTTTGTCTGCCTTTATACCCCATATGCCCCTAGCACCTAGCGTTGTGTCTGGTACATGAAAGGTGCAACAAATGTATTTGTTGAACAAATGAACAAATAAATGAAGAACCTCCAGGTGGGGCTCGGTACTCTAACTTTAGAATTCTTGAATTCCAGAGACCTGAGGGCTAGCTAACTGTGATAGAAAGGTGGTCCTCTGTGTCATTCATACCTTTACCACAATCCCTGCTTTTAAATTCAACATCTCATGTTATTACTAACCATTTATACTCACTATTTCTTACCTGGTAAAATATGACGTTTATACATTCATCGCTTCATTTGGTAGTTGGATGCCTGACAAGATTTGTTACAATGTTTTTTTTGAAAATGAAAATATAAGATGTGGTCATAAGCTACTAAAACATTTTCACTAAAATAAAATGACTCAAGTGGTTATAATGAAACAAAGTTAATCTTTGTCATCTGATCCTTCCCTTGTCCCTGAGTGGCCACTATCAGTGGCAAACCTCACAAAGGCAGCCTGGAAAGAAGGGACTTGCCGACTATGTTAATATAGCACCGCAGCGACCAGCTATTGTTAGTTTATGGGTGTATAGAATTCTGAACACCTCTCTGATTCACATTCCCCATCTTATTCTAGTCCTCTAGATAAGTGCTTTTCAAACTTCAAGGTACATTAAAAAATCACATAGAAACCTTTGTTAAAATGTAGGTTGTGATCAATAGATGAGACTTGAGGCCTGTAATGCTACACCTCTAACGTGCTTCTGGGTGATCCCCATGCTGTTACCCACAGCCCGCATTTTGACGTCAAGGCTCTAATTTTAAAACTGGATGCTAGAATAGGATTGCTCAGCTGTCATTAAACGTTAGCCATCATTTAGTAACAGGCCACAAAGCAACAGCCTGGTGAAGATTAATCAAAATGCTGTCATAATCTTCATATGACTCTTTAATAATTATTTGGGACCTCTTGAGCCTTTTTTTTTTTTTTTTTTTTTTTTACGGCAGGTTAGGTTTACAACAAAATCAAAAGGCAGTTACAAAGATTTCTCATATACGCCCTGCTCCCACACATGAATAACCTCCACCACTGTCAACATCACTCACCAGAATAGTACATTTTTTAATCAATGATGAATCTACATTGACGCATCTTAATTATTCCAAGTACATAGTTTACCTGAGCATTCACTCTTGGTGTTGTACATTTCTTAGGGTTTGGATAAAAGGATAATGATATACATCCCTTATCATATTATCATACAGAATATTTTCACTGTCCTAAACAATGCTCTGTGCTCCTCTTATTCATCTCTTCTTCCCCAACCCCTAGCAGCCACTAATATTTTTATTGTCTCCATAGTTTTGCCTTTTCCAGAATGTCATGTAGTTGGAATCATACATTCTGTACGTTTTCAGATTGGCTTTTTTCACTTAGTCATTTAAGATTCCTCTGTGTCTTTTCATAGCTTGACATAGCTTGATAATGCTTTTTTTTTTTTTTTTTTTTTAACGTGGAATAGTATTTTATTGTCTGGATGGACCACAGTTTATTTATCCATCACCTATTGAAGGACATCTTGGTTGCTTCCAAGTTTTGGTAATTATGAATAAAGCTGCTCTAAACATCCATGTGCAGCCTTTTGTGTGGACATAAGTTTTCATCTCCTTCAGGTAAAAACCAAGGAGCATAATTACTGGGCTGTATGATCAGAATATGTTTTGTTTTATAAGAAACCACCAAACTGTCTTCCAAAGTAGCTGTATAATTTTTCATTCCCACCAGCAATGCATGGGACTCCCTGTTGCCCTATATCCTTGCCAGCATTTGGTGCTGTCAGTATTCCAGGTCTTGACCATTCTAACAGGTATGTGGTGGTATCTCATTGTTATTTTACTTTGCATTTCTCTAATGACATACGATTTAGAGCATCTGTTGAAACATTTTAAAAATGGTTTTCACATATTAATGACTTCTCTTTTGTGTGACCCAAATTTTGGTGGATGTGTGTGACTTTCAAGATCATTTGGTGCTATCATGTAAGCACATATATAATAATAGGAAAGATTTTTACATCTAAAATGTCTCTTGAGTTTTGTGCTCATTATGGATCTTTAGTTATTTAAAATTTCCTATAGTGACTCATGTGTAGCAATCTCTTATTTCTTAGTTAAAATGAATATATCTGTAAATGTTTTGTTCATAAGCTTTAATCATTTGTTCAAATAAGAAGGTTTTTATAATATCATTGATTCTTTTTCTTTACTGGTACTAGATTTAAGATTATATTCTAAAGCAAAGCTACATTAAACTAGACTTTTTAGAAACTTTACCTGTATATGTCTTCACCTGTAGTTTAAGAACTAAGAGAGAAATTTTGTTTCAATGGAAAACCATGTATTATCTCTAGCATACCCATCCAGGTGGTCAGATTCATAGCTGAGTTCACCATTTTTGAACTATTTTGTCCCGTTTTTGTAAACTGCAAGTCACCAATAGATATATGGTCTCACAGAGTCTTATCTGTCTCATTCAATAGATTTTGAATTGACTCCTTCCCCTTCTTTGGAAATAACCAGCTTGGGATCCTACTTGCGAATTAGATTGGAAAATGCTACCTTGCACGAATTATCAACTCATAACCAAATTTCCAATTCCTTCACTTTCCTTTCCTATCTGACTATCCTCCAAACTAACTTTTCCAGCTCTCACACCTGACTAAAACTGAGAACTAAAGCCTACAGCCTATCGAGACTCTAAGCTGCCTTTTCTCTCAGGATCTCCAGGACTCCAAAACGACTGCCATCATCCTGTAACATATTGTTCAATTGATTTTGCAGGAGCAAGGCCAACAAAGATCCCTGAGAGATGACTTCTTAGATTGAGCTTTGCTCCACTCAGGTTTACGATCAACTCTGGGTTGTTCAGTGATTAGTGATACTCATTCATCATGAATAAAAGTAAGGGGACTGACAATATTGAACTTTACCTGAGCCCTGTGCTCTGGGAAAACAGAGACAGTTAAGAATCCTCCCACGGTTCTGTGTTCCAGAAACAGATAACAGCAAAGAACCACTCTGCTCTCTCATATTCTGAGGTAAGACCCTTTATACCCTTCTTCAGAAGTCTAATAAGACTCATGGATTCACTGACCTGCCTCTATTACAGCTCAGGTCCACTTCCTTTTCTTCAAGGTGTTCCTTTTTAGTGAATATGATCTCTATTGCAATTACCTGATTGAAAGCACCTATTTAATTGTCTTATTCATTTTGTCTTCAACAGAATAACAACAACAACAAAACACTTCACCTGTGGTATCACTAATGAAGCATTTTCTCTGCACTGGAAGTTTTAAAGGTTTACAGATATAATGTGAATTTATTGGCAAAACCTGACCCAGAGACACTTCTAAGTAGTTTCTAGATTTTTGAATCAAGCATATCAAAGAGGAGGTTCAAGCTGTTTGAGAATCCACAGGGAACAACTTAGAAGCTAAAGAGAGAGTGTGAAAGATGTTTCAACCTGAAAGGGAAAGAAAGAGGATACAAAAGGACATTTAAAAACCTGTAGGAAAGAATAAAAAGTCACCTAGGGATTACGAAGTATTTGAAAACTGTCCCTAGTTCCAAAGTGATAGTTTGGAACGTTGAAAGTAAGTCTGGCAAAATGCCTCTCATCATACGATTGCCAAATAACCCTCCGCACACTGTAATTATGGTGATTGCAGGAATATGTGCAAAATGCAGTGCAAAGATTTAAGGGACACTCTGTAATGATAGCATGCAGGGGGGATATATTGGGAATAGAGAAATTTTAAATTTCTCTTTTGTAATAACAATTTTTAAAATCAGCAGTATTCTTCTGAAAAGGTGATGAACAATTTAAAATGAAAGTGATAAAAACAGATCATATAATAGCAAAATGGCTGGTTTTAGAAGTCAGCATAAGAATAGGCAACCTTGGGAATATGATTAGTATACTCTTTGAACAAGGAAGGCTGCACCTAAAAATATTAATAATATGGACACCTGAATAACATGGACACTTCTCATCTAGGGTGCACCTTTTATTAGCTGTGTGAGACTAGATGAGTTATTTAAACTCTTTATGCCTATGCCACAGGCTCTTCGTGTAGAAAATAGGGACAATAATAATTCCTACATCATAGAACTATTTAGTAGGATAATAAAATATTACCCATAAAGAAAATGTATCAAACTCTTATTAGGTGTCAGGCCCTGTACTAAGGGCTTCACATGAGTTATTTCATTTAATGTTCACAGCAACATTATGAGGATGGTAATGAATACAATGCTCATTTTTATTTGAAGAAACTAAGGCACAGAGAGTTTAATTGACCTGTTCAAGGTCATACAGCTAGAAAATGGTAAAGTCTTGATTTGAAGCCAGGCTTATGCCTTTATAGCTGAATGGCTTTGCATCTTCCAAGTTTTTTCTCTTTATAAATGGAAATTCTCCCAAAAGGCAACTGTAACCATTAAGACCTTATAACAACTAGGAATAATGACTGCAATTTCAAAGGTTATGAAATAATGTAAAGAACCAGGTGTGGGGGGCAAAGCATGAAGAGCAAGTAAAATGATGACATGCCAGCTATCAATGTATTGGCCCTCAACTCCAAAGCCCCTCTTGTCTGCTTGCTCTGTGATGATGGACTCTACTTCTTTTCCAGCTAGTGTAATGTTGAGCTCTGTCACTAGAGGGCACTAGAGGGACACTAAAGAAAAAGTGGATTTATCTTCCAAGAGGGTGCTCCTATCATTGGTTTTTGTGCTACAGTTTCTCCCGCATTAGGCTCCTACAGCTTGACTACTCCAGGACCAAGCTCCTACAGTGGCTTCTCCAGCTCCAGACTCCTGCAATGCAGATATGGCTTCTCTAGAGCTAAGAACCAGCAACTTCTGTTGTCACCCTCTCAGGTGGCTTTGCAAAACAAAGACACCTGTCTGGTACTATCCAGTGAATGGCTTTTCATAACACCCCAACCAAGAGTCCAGCAGAGTGCCACCAGTGTGACTCCTCCCTGTGAACAGCATCCCTGGCATTCCCTTGATGGCTTTTCAGTGAGTTCTGAAATATAGCACCTCCCTGTGTATGTCTTCCCTGGGCATCCCTGAAAATAGTCTTCCAGAAAGCTCTACCTGCTGGGCAGGCATCTCCCTTGGTCTTTCTGTCTCAGGCCTGGGAGTAGTGGTTGCTCTTTAGATCTGCTATTCAAGCATTTCTCTTTGCTTCTTACTAGCCAATTTTCAGTAAAGCCTAAAATTTATATTTAAAATTAGAAAAAAAATGAAATTAATTCTAAAACATGCCCATCTTGACTGTACTTGCTCTTCAGTTGCCACTCTTTGTCTTTCCTTCCTACTATATTCAGTTTCTTGAAAAAGTGTTAGCTTTTCTTGGTAGATATACCATGCCCTCTGTCTCAACCTATTCTAAAAATTGACTATAAAACCATCTTCCCCTCCTGTATTTCCTCTCTCGATAATACCCTTTTTTTTTTTTTTTTTGACATAGTTATCCAGGCTAGAAACCTGATGGTCATATATATCTTAACACATAATCAGGCACATAATCCTTTAAATTATTTTCCTTTCTAAAATTAATTGCTTCCTTTCTGGGGCCTTCTTATCTTCAGAATAATAATAGATATCATTTAATGAATGCTTAGTCTGTGCTAGTCATTGTGTTAAAAATTAACCCACACAACTCTAAGAAACAGGTATCATTAGTCCCCTTAACAGATGAGAAAATGGAGACTAGTAGCTTATGTAAATTATCCAGATATAAACAAATAGTAGAAGGAAAATTGAGGATTTAAAAGCAGATAGCTGGCTGTGAACAAATTCTCAATACAATAATATGCTGCCTTCAATCTAGCCTCATTATAATGTATTTATCACAGAGTTTCCAGAAAGCTTTATAAAATGCAAATCTGTTCATGTCACTTTCTTGTTTTAAACATTTCAATGGGTATTTTAATTCTGGATAGAATTTAATAGGTAGTGACAGGCCATTCTTTTCATTGCGCCAGATAGGAAAAAAAATAAAACAAAAAGAAAAAGAAAACAGATAAATTATAGAAATAAATTTTTAAAGTCATCAGGGGACCAAAGAAGCAAAGATTATCAAATTAAAACTCTAGAGATGGTAGAACCCTTCTGAGATCAGCTGAGATTGCCAAATATTTTCTTCCCTCTGGGGATTTATCATGTCTGGGCATTTCTAAGAAACATGCTTACCATAAACAGAGAGACTATTCTAAAGGGAAGTAAAATTAGAAAAGCTTTTGATGGTTATGTGGGTTGGTGTGTAGATTAGAATCCAGAGAAATTCCATAACTATGGCCTGTGTTCCCCATAGGACACATTCTGAGTGCTGGGGTGCTGTGGGAGACTGTGGACTAAACTGAAGAAGCAGTGTAAGGTTTCCTGCAGTCTTGCAGTACTTAGAAGACAATATTCCTCTACAGGCCTAAAACAGACATATGGAGTCAGAAGTAGACTAAGTCTAACTAGAGCTATAACCCAGCACTGACCAAGCTCAGTTTCTAATTGGATTAACATAATCTGCTTTTCATGCTTTCTGTTGAACTAGGGAAAACGTGAACTGTCTCTGGGAGAAAATAACATTAATTTCGGTATCTATATATCTTTCATACCTAATTTCTGTCACACGATAAAAAAAAAATTACAAAAATTACAGGACTTAGAAAGAAGAAGGAAAATGTGATCAATAACCAAGGAAAAAATAGACATTAGAAGCAGAACCAGGATCATCTAGATATTGATTAGCAGGTCAGGACTTTAAAATTACTATTATTAATATGTTAAAGAAAACAGAAAGAAAATTTAAACAAAATGGATAAAAACATGAGTAATTTCAAGAGAATTAGAATCATATAAAAGAGATTCAAATGGCTTTCTAGAACTAAAAATATATATATATATAAAATCTAAAATTAGGAACTGATAACATGGGTTTAAAACAGACTGGCAAAAGATAGGATTAGTGAAAGCAAAGACAAGTCAATATAGAATATCCAAAATGAAGGAAAAAAATGAAAATAGAAAAAGAAAAAGAAGAGGAAACAGGAAAAATTTGTGATACAATGAAAGTCTAACATGTATGTAATTGTAATCCCACAAGGACAGGAGACTGGAAATTGGAAAGAAACAATATTTCAAAAGACAATGGCTGAGAATTGTCCAAAATAGAAGGGGCATTAAAGAATTCCTATTCAACACCAAGCAGTGTAAATATAGAGAAAAGTGAAAAACAGGGATAAAGAGAAAAATCTTTAAAGCAGCCAGAAGAAAGATATTACATTCAAAGAAGCAACAATAAATTAAGAGCTAGATTTTTAAACAGGAACTATGAGAATAAGGAAACAATGGAATGTTATCTTTGAGGAGTTGAAAGGAAAAAAAAAAAATCCTGCCATTGAAAATATCCTTCCAACTCAAAATGAAATAAATGAATTTTTCAGACACATAGAAGCTGAGAAAATAACTCACCAGCAGATCCACATTATAAAAAAAATTATACAAAGTCTTCAGACTGAAGGAAAATAATCTCAGATGGAAACACAGTACCACAAGAAGAAATAAAAGTCACAGGAAAGAATATTGCAATCACTAAAAGAACAATACAAAGAGATACAAAAACTAAAGAATTAAAAAAAGAGATAAAATGGGATAATTTAGAATATTTGATTAAAGCATTTTAATGGTTCCTCATTTCTAGCAAAATAGATGCTAACGTCCTTAGCACACAGTAAACTAAGTGCTCCATGATCTAGCTCCCATTTCATCTATCTAGCCTTAATTTCCCATCATGCCTTTTATAGAACCCAGCTATTGAGAACTACACATAGCTCCCTTAGTACGCCAAGTTACTCATACCATCCTACATTTGCATATACTATTCCTTTGCCAGAAATATCATCCCTATTTTTTTAACTAATAACAATATTTTATATACAGCTCAGGTATAATCTGTTTCCTTTGAAAAACCACGTGGTCTCACAGTACCTAGTGCTTATCTCTATCATAGACCTTGCTATAAAATATAATTATTTGTTTCCTTGTCTATTTTCCTTACTAGTCTTTGAGATTTTGAAGGCTGGGCATATACATGTTAGCTCTGTGTTTCCAACATCCAGTATAGGGGCTAGCACATTTAATATCTATCTTAGAGAAGGCTAAATACATAAGTGAGCAAACATTATTTCAATATGCAAAGCATGTTACAGTTCTCTTCCATCCTCCAGAACTTTACTTCTAAATAGCACACCAATACCTGAAACTCAACGCATGCCAGACTCAAATCTCCTCATTGTGTCAAACTCAGTTAACCTGTCACCATATGAAGTCAGCCATTGCAGCAAATTTAAAATCATTTGGACTTCTACCCTACTTCATCCTTGATGTGTCTTTCCCGACATTAGTTCCTTCATCTTGACTTCTTTCTCTCTTCCCTCACCCTCTGAATGCCTACTCATTCTAAGTCCCAGCTCAAACGTGACCTCCACTTTGAATTCCTTCCTAAGCCTCAGCCAGAGTTAATATGTCTTCTTCCTTGGCGCTTCCACAGAACTTCATATGTGGTATCATGTGTCGTGCATTCTGTTGTCCTCAATAGTTTGTATTTGTCTCTCCCTCAAGTTAGTGATATTTTAGAAATGAAAAGGAAACTATTTTCATTTACTGAGAAGGCAAAGGAAGAAAAGCTGAAGAAAATAAAAAAGCAAAAGAGAGAAAACAACTTTTAAAAACAGTGAAAATTACAGGAATTTTTAAAAGTAAAGGGATGAAGAAGTACAAATTAGTAGTTATGAAACAGTCACAGGTATGTGGAGTACAGCTTAGGGAATATAGTCGGTATTGTCAGTATAATGGCTGTGTGTAGTGCCAGATAGGTACTAGAGTAATCGGGGGATCACTTTATAAATCATATAAACACCTAACCATTGCACTGTATACCTGAAACTAATCTAAAACAAAAGAAAGAAAGAAAGAAATCCAGGAGAACAAAATTATCTTTGAAAATATATTAGTCTTTTAGGTATTTTAGGTATTTTCATTTAGCCATCAACCCACCTCCCCCAAAACACACCCTCCCTACCCATTAGGAGAATTCATTTGTGGATGAAGGAGAATGCACAAGGCTCCTCACATAGGCAGGCATTCCCATGGCTGAGTAGAGGTGTCTGCTGCCCTGACTGTTGACCTCCCCCACTTCCTGCTCTCCCGCTTCTGAATGCTCCCAGTCGCCCATTTCTCTTGTCTCAGTTCTGACTCCTGTGTGCCTGTTCTGTGTCTGAACCCTCTTCACACTTTATCTTAGCTCTCTGGAGCTCTTCTTAATATCTGTTCCCTGATTCTCTTCCATCTGTGACTCAGGAGGACCAGGTCAGTACTCCTCACATTTATCCCTAAAGAGGAACCATCCTGGTGAAAAACAATAGAATGAAAGACAGAGAGCCCTGTCAGATGCCCAAAAGGTTATTGAGAGCCCTGAAGTTCGTGGATTCCAGTTTTTAAAAGAAATGAGCAGAAACAATAGATGGACCTCATGAGAGCAAATAAATGATTACAAATTTAGAAAAGAGAAACTTTAACAAAAGGCAAAGGAAGCTGATAATAATTGGACTAGAAATTATGGCGACAAGGAATGACAGCTATACCTTGCTCATAAGTGAAATTTAAAAAAAAAAAAAAATGTTGACCATCTGTTCTCCCTTTCCACGGGAGAAACCTCCTCAGGGGTGGACACAAAGAAATGCCTCCCTCCTACAGGGTTATTATTTCTCAAGGATGATGTTGAATCCCCATCTCAGAAGATTTGAAAAGTTTAGAAACCACAGATCTCAGAAGATGGTTCTGATCTTTTAACTGTTACAGGTTGAAATGTACTTTTCATTCATTATTTTAAATGAGTTCCCTGCTGTGTCCATATGCTGTCTGAGTGCCTCACTTAGAATCAGGTTGTGCTGCCTGCACTCCTGCCGGCCTCTGTGTGAGGGTAGGATTTTTGGTACAGAAGTTATTCTTCAAACTCTTAGACTCAAAAGGCTACAAAGTCTGAAAAATAGACCATTCTTTTACACATCTTGTTTCGAAATCTTGAGAGATTATTCATTTTTGTTTTATAAGTTCAGCTTTCTTGTGCTCTCATCATATTAGCCAAACACTGCAGCTGGAAGTCTCTAAGACAATACGCTTTAAGTAGCCTCTATTTACAGTGTTTCACATGAAAAGAACAAAACCAGATTGACAGAGACTGTTCCAAAGCAGTCTTATGATGTCTCTTTCTCTAGTACTGGTTTTGAAAATTACGATTATTTGGGGGTAGGGGTTTCTATCCATGGCAACTTATAATACCGCTTCACGGCATTCTGACTTCAGAAAAGTGACAAAATAAAAATATTATTTTTATGTATTCCAGCATGTTGGCTGTTCCTTCTGAGAGCACAGATCAGCAGCTGAGCCATAAATCTTAACAGTCAAACCACACTTCATTTCACTCTAACCTAGAAGGCAAACATGTGTTCCTTTCATGCGTTTCTGCTTTATTTTTTTAATTGGTTGAGTTTCATGGGGAGAGAGGATGGAAGTGTATGATGGCTGAGGTCTTACTCTCAGAAAGTGATGGAAGCTCTGGAATTTGGGGACAGTCCTCCTCTTTCCTAAAATATTTCTCAGGGTCTAAGAGAAAAGCCGGTGTATTCACTTCAGGCAGCTCTTTCAGGGCTCCGATGCTCAATGACCTAAATGGACCTTCACAGCAGCACATTATAGGGGAGGATAGAAAAAAAGTACAATATCATTAATTCCTCGGAAGGAGATAACACATTTCCAAATCCACTTTTTCTTTTTTTAATTTAACCTTCCTGTTAGTCAGCTGGTACAGCTGCAATGCAGTGATCAGCAAACCCCATAAACACAGCTGTTCACAATAAACCCACGGTCCTTTCATTCAAAAGGACCAAATGGAACTCAAGGCTTTCCATTCATTTATTTTTTATTTTGTATTCTTTTGCCATTTTCCCTTGAAAATGAGTAGTCTGCAGTTTTGGAAAAGCTCCAGTTTCTCTTTTATCTACGAGGAAATTATATCTTTTGTAACATAAAATCTATTTTTTAAGCAGTTAATTTAACAACATATCTAAATGTTTGATTTTGCAGGTACTTTTTCATTTTGCTAAAATGTAAACCAGAGCTGTGTTATTGTATTTATAATGCACAAAATGAAATGGAAAGAAGAGATCTTTTAATCGTGCCCTTAAAAGCAAAGTCTTGGACAAAGTGAAAACATTTTCTTTTTGCTTCACGGGGTAAATGGATAATGGAATGGAAGTCTAGAAAAGCTAAATTCAAGAAGTGATTTTATGTTTGTTTGATTGTTACCTCTGCGGAGGTAGAAACTGTGCTTTTGTCATTATGGTGGCTCAGTATCTAGGAAAAGAAAACACATACTGAGCACCTGCTATGGGAAAAGTCGGTGGTTCTCAAACTTTATAATGCCTCAGAATCAGCTGGAGGGCTTGTTAAAGCATACTACTATGCGCCACTCCATTCCTTATTCAGTAGGGTGAAGATGAGACGTCTAATTTTACATTTTTAGGTTCCATGTGATACCGATGCTTCTAGGACAAGGAACATAGTTTGAGAAACAATTCGTTATATCAAACCAAAGGAGAAATCTTCCCAACCTGTAAAGTATCATTATGCCCTTCTGACAGATGAGGAAATAGAGGAGGGGATCAAGATGCTTTAATAACTTGCCTGAATTTACATAGCTAGTAAACAGCAGACCATGGTCTTAAGCTCAAGTATGTTTCAAAACAAAAATTATGCTTTGAGGTATTATAACAATAACAATAATATTACTAATAAAATCATTTTGAGTTTTTATAGTATGCCAGGTACTGTTCTAAGTGCTTTGCATGTAGTATCTCTTATAATCCTGGCAAAAGTCCTGTGGAATAGAACAGTTTATAAATGTACATTAAATATTAACAAATAATGATGCAACTTTTCACAGCAAAATTTCAACACAAATTCTAAAATCAACATATTTACTCTATAAAAGTAAAGCTTCCACTTGGATATAAGTTGAAAAAAGATTTGTAAAGAGTGAAATAGTCTCATTATGTGATGAAGCTTCAGGAATGATTTTCACAACACTTCCAAATAATACACTTCAGTATGGTAATGATTCTTTTTTTTCAATTACTTTTTTTTGTAATTCGTTTTCTAGTCAGCTAATAACTAAACTAATATATCATTCTATGTGGTTTTAGGCTTCCTGAAAGCAAAAGTAGTTTTTATTTATTTTCATCTCTTAAACATTCAGAGGAAAGAATTAACATTCTATGCCAGCTCTATTTAGGGAACTATAGCGGACACCTTACATGTGTTTTCTGGTGTAGACCTTATACTCTGCCACTTGTATGCTGTGCAGACTTGGACACGTCACTCAATGTCTTTGAGCCTCATTGTCCTCCTTTGTTAAGTGGAGATCACAGGACCTCCTTACCTTATCAGGTTCGTCATGGAATACCAACATTCCTGACACACATTTGTCTTGTTCATACCAATCTATAAAATAATAACATCATAAGAATATATCAAAAGAGATTACTTACTAGATGACTTTTGTATAACTTCACCATTGTAAAGGTTACGTGGTTTTTTCTGATAGGTATTTCTTTCCTTATACTGCACACCTAAATTTATGAGTTCTGATGGCCTAATGCTGGAAGAAAATAATTCATGATGAAATAAAATATAAACCACAAAGGATGAACATATACTTTATGGCTATAAATACTTATCTTACTTGAACAACAAAAACAAACAAACAAAATTAAAAACAAAAACAAAAAACTATCCTGTGAACCTAAGTGGTGATATTTGTTTACACCAATCAAACCAAATCTTTGAATAACATGCCCACTAGCCAGGTGATGATATAAAAATGTAGACTGAGAGGCTAATTAAAGTAAAGATCCTGTCTTTGTAACAACTGGCAGGTCAGAGAAAAAGCTTTAAGAAGAAAATTTCATAGAAACACACACTAATCTTACCTTGTGTGAAAATTATATGAGATAAGCAGGTGCATGTGTCAAACTCTTTTATCCAATGTTAGGCCTGGATCTTCACTTATGGTATCCAAAATACAGAAAAATTTAGTATCTTTGAGTCTTATTTTATAAGTCTACATGAAAATTTTAGATTAGCTTGAATCCAATGAAAAAGTTATCAATAAAGTATAGAGAGTGAAATCATTAATAGTTGTATATAATTCCAGTCAGAAAAGAGAAAATGGTCTCAAATATGTTTAACACCCACTGTCATAGATCACAACCTTAACAGCCACAAGTTGTATTGCCAAAAATCTGACTCCTTAGCATCTTCTGACCCATGACAGTTTCTAAGGCTTTCATTGTTTTTCATAACCTTGTAAGTTTCAAAGACTTGTCAAATTTTTTGTGGAATGTCCCTCAATTTGGGTTTGTCTGATTATTTTTTTTTATGGTTATATGGGGGTTATAGGTTGTTGGGAGGAAGACAACAGAAATAAAGTACTAGAATCATCACATCCTATCAAGGGCCCCTGCTGTCAGCTTGACTTACCACTGCTAATGTTAACTTTATCACCTGGCCAAGATTGTGTTTGCTTTTTCTGATCTGTAAAGTTACTTTTTTCCCCTCCTATCTATAGACTCTTCTCTGGGAGCAAGCTTTCAAGTACAGCCCACAGCTGAGGGAGGATGAGGAGGGGAGCTCTGCTTCCTTGATTCAGGGGGAGTATCTACATAAGCTATTTGGAATTATCAAGTTTTTTAAGGAAATCTTTGCCATCCAAATGATGGAGTGTACTGGCAGTTCTCTTCCTACATCACACTGGAATGGCCTCTCTCACAACGTGCCAGCTCCTACGAAGAAGGATATGTTATTTAGCCCCTGTCTGGGCTTTGAAGACAAGAATGATGGTAATTTTAAGATGGTAAGAGAATCTAGAATGAGAACTTCGTGTTGGATATAGGAAGGATAGAGTTAGGCCTTAAAGTTACTAGAAAAAAGAATTTTTTCCCCAGAAAAGCACTGTTGAAATAAACTGAAGTGCAAAAGTTTGAGTGAGACCTAGAAGTAATGAGGTCTATTTTAGACTAGTTAACACTAGACTTTGCTTTTTCTGCAAACACCCTGAATTCTTTCCTGCTTTTATACCAATTGCTTTCTGACTCTCTCATCAGTCATTTTTAAATAAAATATATATTTTTTTTTGTATAAGACACAAGACTTTGCCTATCTCCACTAAAGAGTTTAATCCTTAGAGGGAAGTAGGATGAAGGTAGAAGAGAATCTTATGGCAATTGCTACCAATTGTGCTACTTAGATGACTGCCTAGGAAATAAAGCTATATTGATAAAGCTCTAAGACGAAAGGCAGTTCTATGAACAACTAGACTATAGATTTAACTTCATATTCAAAGGCCAGCCTATTGCTCCTTTGGGGGAGTGGTTACTATAAAAAATGTACAGGGAGCTAGAAAGAGATGAATATTCCTAAAATTCCAATGTACTTAATGGATGAAGACAAAGAAGCAGAAGAATGTAATAAAAGACTTAGACGGAGTTTGAAACTTTTTGCAAAAATGTCTTACATGGTGATACAGGAAAAGGGGTCTACTATGGGCTCTGGTAAAGTTGCCACCAATTATATGAGAAAGAAAGGCTCTAACTGACCTCTCATCTCTTGGTTCTGGGGGTAGAAGGGAGGAAAGATGCATGACAAATCACCTAGTGCCCAACTTGACATTAATAGAAAGTGAAAGTGACTAGAGTAGTGGCTTACACATAGCAGGTACTTGGCAAAAGTGATCACTTGACTAAGAAACCAATAACTTTTCGATATTGTCATATGATGCTTATTGGACAGACAGTATAGATTAATGGCAAAGTGTACTGACTTTGGAGTAAGAATGCCTTCTGTGGGATCCGTGGTTCACCTCTTGCTGGTTGGTTGATATTGGGCAAATCACTTAACTTTTTTGTGACTTGCTTTTCTAATTGTGAAATAGGGATCATAACTGCAGCTCTCTCTGAGGATTACAGTGACAATTCATGAGTTAAACATAAAAGACCTTAGAACAGTGCCTGGAATATGGTAAGAGCTCAGTGAGTATTGGTTGCTGTTACTTTAAACATTGATAGTACAATATTTTCTACTCAAAGCAGGAAGTTCCAACACCCCCTACAGCCAGTTAATAATACTCATGGAAACTATCAGATGATAAGACAAAAAATAAGGCGATGAGGCATTTACAAAAATAAAAATTTGCTGTAGTAGTATTTTTATGACTTAAATTTCAAAAATGAGTAGACTTTAATTTATTTCATTTGTCATACATAAGCATAGGATAGTTAGTGCCACATATTGTTGGCGAAAGTAGACTGGTAATCTTCCGAGTGTCTTATGTCATATAAGGCCCAATTTAAAATGAAATTTTATGTTTTGTGTATTTTTTCTTATAGATGTCCAAAATTTTCCAATTTAATTTCTCATGTAAGATCTACTGGCAAAATGATTAGTTAATCAATAGCATTTAATAATATTAAATATCAGTTCCCTCATAGCAATAATATACAGTTTAGAACATCATAATTATTTCACATGTATAAAATACATTGATTTTAAGTGTGCTTTCTGCCTTATATAAACTCACTGAGAAATTAATAGAAATTTCCATTTTATTTCCCATCTGATTTTTTTATTCTAGTTTCTAATAATTAAGCCTTTTCACATAAGCGTTTTTTTTTTTTTTAATGTAACCAAAGGAAATTGTGTCAGATAATAGCAGGCAGAGAAGACTTGTTCTTTGTTGCCCTAGAATAAGAATCAATAAGAGAGACTCCTACAAAAGATAGATTTGACTTAACATTAGAACCATTCTATAGTAAAGAGTGGTTCAATAACAAAGATCACTATCTGTATAATAGTGAGTGCATCCCACAGCAATTATTCAAGAAGAGGCTAGGATGTACTTCTCTTAAAGATACCACTCGAGTTAGTTTAGTAGACTTCTAATACCTCTCTCAATTTCATTATTGAATTATTAAAAGTTAATAAAATGTGAAAAAATGTTCACACTCACAAATAACAAAAAAATGCAATTTAAAACAACACTGAAATATGAGGACAACAGTTTCAAGACAATGACAACATCCAGTGTTGGTTCAGAGGCAGCCATTTTCACACATACTGGAAGGAGAACCCACATGTTGGGACAGGGATTTGGCAAGATGACCCAATGGCTTTTAAACCTTTGATTCAGCTGCTCCACTTTAAAGAATTTGTTGAACTCAGGTATGCATGAAGGTATTTAAATAAATATTTTTCCAGTTAAAATTTGTAACAGTCTAAATGTTTGAAAACAAGAGAATGGTTGAAAAACTACATGATATATTACTAAGGAGTCATTACAAATGTTGATGTCTGTGGACACTCATATTAATAATGCAGAAATGAACTTGCTGTATATTTTTGAATGATAAATAGGTTATAAATTATGTATACTAAGTCATTTTTATAAATTGTCCACTTATTTATTTGCATAAGTATGCCCAGAACAAGCCTGGAGAGTGAAATTTCTAAGTGCTAGCAATGGTTTTACTACAGGTGATTTCTTTTCATCTTTATCTTCTTGCTTTGTACTTTCCCTAATGAATATGTATTATTTTTGTAATGAAGAAATATTCTAAGGTTATATTTTCTAAATTATTTTAATCTATTTTTCTAGATTAGAATAGTTTGCTTGAGTCCAGAAACCGAATATTCCCCCATAAAGAAAAATGTATGTCCACTGTAGTTTTTGCTGCCTATTTTATCCTTTTCTTCCTTCCTTCCTTCCTTCCTTCCTTCCTTCCTTCCTTCCTTCCTTCCTTCCTTCCTTCCTTTCTTTCTTTCTTTCTTTCTTTCTTTCTTTCTTTCTTTCTTTCTTTCTTTCTTTCTTTCTTTCTTTCTTTTCATTTTCTAACGGTAATATGATTTTTGCAGAACCTAACGAAGGGAAAAATCTATTTCTCTGTATCAATTGTTAACTAAGCATTAGGACTTCCTTATTCTCTTAAACTCTATATTCATCTTAATCTCCCCAGGGCTTAAATTGAAGATGACATTTTACTACCTACCTTCTTCTCAGACATAATATTATAAAATGTCTTAAGCACTATGAGAAATTGGTATTTGTGTATAAGCCAGAAGATAATATATGCCGACATTTTTATCCTGAAAAGAGAATCTTAGGAGTTAAGATGACAACATAATTTTAAATTATTTAATTTTTCCTCATTTTCCCTGCTTCTTTCATTTTCTACTAAATTTTTCTTTTTGCTCCTCCATCTTTTTTTATTGCTTCTCCCAATCATCTAAACATAGCCCCACCTTCAGACACTCATACCAAATGTACTTATCCATCTTTTGTCTAACTACTTTTACATTTTTAGTTTCATATTTCTGCACAAGGACAAGAGCTGACATGATTCTCCTTGGATTTACTAATCTGATTAAGAAAAGGGTACATTCTTCAGAATCATATTTTCTTAGGGAGAAAATGATCTGCAATCTCTTCGGTATTGGATGGAGGCCATGAAGAATATTTTAAAGCTGACAATGACATTGCACTTGTATATTTTCCACATAGAATTCCTGGTCATGTTTCTGGGAGAAGAGAGAGGTATACATGACAAGTCAATTCTGAAGATACGTTTTTAACCTTTCTCTTTCAATTAGTTCAATACTTCCTAAAGAATATTATTCTGTACTATCTCATTACTATAAAATATTAAAATTATTTCAATCCAGTTATCTGAATTAGATAAAAGCAGAAATTTTAAAGATCATGGGTATTTTATGATGTATCGTTATTTGATAAAATATAGTACAATGGATACAACTTTGCCTCCTACCACTGGAAATTTCTCCCAAGGCTTACAGAAACTTACAACTAAGGTGAGATCACTCTGCTGTACACCTATTTAAAATCTAGCAAAATACAAAGCTCCAGTTTTAAGAGAAATCTATAAATTTAAAAATTTACATATCAGTACAAGTTTTCATAACACAGCATCATGGAATAATAGAAACTATAATAAGATGAGATAAAAGTCAGGAAAGAAGTAAACAGTTCTAATTTTCAAATCTAGAGAAAGGCAGATTTAAAAAATAATAACTGAGTTTGTCATAAGGCAAGGGAAAATAGTATAGTGGCTGAAATACTCCTAAATAAAAATCTGTAACACTTGTCTTCACTATTTTATGAGTATGACAGACAGAGGAACAATGATCTATCTCTGTTATCCTGTGGTAACTTTATTTCCTGATCTATAAAAATTGAGTTGGGTAGCTGGGTGGGGGCATTTTATCATATCAGAAGTCTTTCCTTTCCCAGCATTCTATTATTGTACAGGATTGGTCATGCTATCTTTCTAAATTGAAGAGATCATTCTGCCTGAAAGTAAAATGCCACTTGACATTTCAGCAAGCCATAATTCAAGGAAATGGAAGAACAAATACCAAAGCGTAATTTAGTGTAACAGGATGTTTAAAGGGGACTTTTTTCTTCTATATCCCTGTCAACAGAAGTCCAAAAGGTCTGAAAGCAAAATAATTAAGAGGTGAAAAGTATTTCCATATTCCAAAGTGAGATATCTCTAAAACCAACCTGGTCACACCCAGGCCAACCACCATTCTAGGATGTACACAGGCCAAAGATGTGATAACATGAGAGAAGAGAAGAGAGAGTTGTTGGTGTGTGCTGAGTCCCACTCTCATGAGAGAGGAAGGAAGCTTTCCCTGAAGTTCTAGCCTCCATTCACATAGATCAAAGAATTTAATGTACGCTGCCTGGGGAAATCATTAGAGGAACAAAGTAGACCAGTGACTTATTAATACTTGAAAAAGTCTGCAGGCAAAAAGCTGTGGTCGGAGCCACCCGAATAAGCTAAGGAAAAGGAGGCAACCAGGGAGCAATAGACATGGCAAGGATGAGTGAGCTTGCTATTGGCCAAGCAGAAGTTATCTCACATGGACTTATGCAAGAGGGGAGGCCTGCCAATGCAAGGGAACTGTATCAGAAAAACACTGTGATGTGTATTTCCAAAGGTAACCCCAGCTAATGGGGTTGAGCCACAGGAGAATGACCAAAGAGTGCATTAATTTGAAAATATACAATGCAGAAGTCCTTAAGTGAAGTTATCAAAGAACCTTCAACTGTACCCACTTAATGTAAACTATGCACTTTATACTAAAAAATAAAGAATCAAAATTGGTTTATCAATTGTAACAAACATACCATACTAGGGCAAGACACTGGGTGGGGTGGAATGGGGTATATAGAACCCTATATTTTCTGTGCAAATTTTCTATAAATCTAAAAAAAATGTAATAGATGCACATGGTAAAAAAAAAAAAAAAAGTGCCTATGCATCAAAGAATATACAATGAATAAAACCGACCTCTCAAAAAAAATAATAGTTGTTTAGTATGAAAGATAAAATGAAGAGAGAATGGATTATCAAGAATATAGGAAACAAAAAAAAATAACTAAAACTGCCTGGCATTAGAGAGAAAGAGGAATGTAAGAATGGGATCTTGCAGAGTGGTATGAAGAGAAGAAATGGCTTAACAACACATAGGAAAGGCGAGAAGCATTAAAATGAGAGTCATGTGTAATATTCAAAGTTAAGCTATTTGAACTTGTCAACCTACTGTACACCCTACAAAAACTGGGAGTAAAATCTGACATACATTCTGAGATAGATACATTCATGTATATATATACACACACACACACATATATCATTTTTGAGGAAAGGGGCTAATTTCCACAATTAGGTTAATGATGGAGTAGAAACAAAGGACTAGAAGACACAAATAGAAATCTAGAATTTAATGGAGACAAGAAATAAGAACCAGATATAACACTAAGAGTATAAATTCTCCCCCTGCCACACACACACCCCTACCAAGCACCAAAATTTTGGAGGAATCTTGAGGTAGTCATAAGACACCCCACGGAGCACAGAAGAGGTTTTGGGGCAAGCATACCTAGGTCTTCTCTAGACACCAGTTGACATTTGGGCAACACTTAAAATTACTTACTTGCATGTTGACTCGTCTTTGTTTTTGTTATCAAGTAGAGAAAGTTCTGTTGGCTCTAAACATGATTCCTCCTTAGAAAGTAAAGGGATTCCCCTTATGCTTTCTTCTTGAATCTCACTTCCTGTTACATTAGTATCCTTTTTAGAAAGGGAAAAAAAGCTTTCAAATTGCCAATGCTTTGCCTGTAAAAACAAAGAGATTTATTTTATTTTTATAAAATGTATTTTCCTTAAACATTTATGTGCTATACTACTAATTAAAGTCCTGGGAACACATATACACACAAGAATAAGAAATGGTTCCTGTTCTCAGTAAACTCACAGCTTTGTAAGAGAAATAAGACATATATGTAATTTTAATAAAGGTAGAAAGTGATATGTCATGAGAAACAAATGAAAATTCTCTGAAAAATAATGAACTACAAAAAAGTGGCATTCCTACTTTAAAATCCTGAATAGTAAAACGTAAATTTACTAAAAAAGAAGTTTTTTGTTGAATTATTAGAGTTAATTTTTTATACAACTACTTTTTTACATATTTCCTAAAAATATCTCAAAAGCCAGTCCAATTATTGAGCATTTCTTCTCAGAAAATATGAGTTATATAGTAGCTTTTCATAGATCTTAGCTATAGTTCTTAATATGTATCCATCTAACAAAAGTTCCCAAAGACAATCTATTTTATATTTTAAATACAGAACTGATTTCCTTGTCTTTTTAAATTCATATTGAATACACAGAAATGCACCAGAGAACACAGCTGTATGATATGAGGGTAACATTAGGTATCCCCAGGATATCTGACTGACCTACAAACTGATAACCTTGTCAGAAGGGTTTGAAAAGTAAAATGCCTACAGGAACCAGGAAGATAATGTCAATGAATGAATCAAGGTTTATATAAAATGATAAATAACAGATGAAATTCAGCCTCAGTGTCCATCGACAATAGGGAAAAGCGGGGATTGCACTGAATGAAAGAGAACCCATTTTACAGGTGACCTCAGGAAATGACGTATGTTCTTTTTTGAGAGAAGCAAGAAATCTGGATCTTCTATGAAATCGTTTAATGTTTAAATATGGACAACAAAATTAAATGTCAAACACTGAGTGAATAGGCACAAAGTCACTGGCCCCCAAATGAGGAGGAGGAGCTCCAGGACATAAATATTGCACAATTCAACTGTGGTGAATTGTGGTACTCAAAGAGGGGCACTGAAGAAGTGCACGCATCATCTAAGTTCTTTTTACACTGCGATCATCTGACAGTTTCCTGGGATAAATGTATCTCTGTGATTAAATCATCTCCACTCCTATTTCGCCAGCTCTAGAAATAGACATACCACACAACTTACTTTTAAAAACCTAACTTGAAAAGCAGCCTCAGATCAATAGCTATGTTGTAAAAGTGATTCGCAGTTATTAAAAAAAAAACTTCTTTCATGAAATATATATAATCGCACTGCATTAAATTTTAAATACTTTAATCAGACTATAGGTGATTGGAAAATTAAGTCTTAATGTAGGAAATTAAAATATATTAATGCTTTCCTCCTGTTTTTAAAGCTGGTAGACCAGAATTAATTCAACTAGAAGACAAATGCCTCAATCAAATGTAGGGCAAAAGTCACTACACTTTACAAATCAAATTTGTTCAGTAAAAATTGTTTGGATCCTAACTGGCTTTCTTCTTCTAATCTACATATTTCCATCTGCCTCCCAAATCTTGCTGTAAAAGAGTGTCTCTTCTTACTATAAGCAGGACAGTCAACCGTTTCTATTTTCCAGTGTCTGATAATTTTTCCTCTTCCCATCTTCATGCTTCTCTTAATCCTTTCCTCTCTCTCTTCCCCTTTCCTCCTTCCTCTTCTCTGTGCCACTTGAGACTAGCAGCACCCATATTCAAGACAGCTTGATAAAAATGTCCTTAAAAAAACTTTAAAAGCTTAAGCATACGGGATGAGAAAACACAGCTGTCCCAGATTTGCCAGACTTTACTTTCTAAAACTACACCAGCTCCGGTGGCTCTTTTTCTGTCTTCGATAGCAGGAAAAAAATTTTTTTTGCAGGCTTTTGTGGCCTGAAGTCCTTCAAAATACAAAGGACTGCATAAAACAACTAAGGAAAAATAACAAAGGCATGACAATGAGTAGTTTTATCAGCATATACTTCTTAATTAAAATAAAATTCAGATACAGGTTGTGTTTAGTGGACAAAGTTTTTATGACACCCACATCTAGAACAGTCTTATTTTTGCTTCAACCCCATCTATGGACCTCTTTATACCCCAGATGCCAGCCACTTGATGACGCTTTGTTCACCTGTCATTCTAACCTCCACCTCACGTAGGCTGAGCCCACGTAGCCTGGTCCTTTAGCAATATTGGCATTGCATTAACTTCTCCACTGCCCCAAATAGTATTCCAGGTCCTTTCATGTTCAGAATACCAGCATGGCCCACTCTGTCTTACTTACTACACGCCTGCTCTCACACACACTTGAGTTCCCTCAGATGCTGTTTTTCCTAAGAAAAGTCTATCACTTGCCTCATTTACAGAGCAGAAGAGACTATACAGCTTGAATGTTACATTGTGATTCCCATATTAGCCAGCCAAATGTGGGTCCACCTCCCTAGATTATTTTCTGATTCGCCATCACCCTCCATGTCCTAAAATGTTGTACAGAATTCTTTCAGCACAAGCTGACATCATCAAAGTAACTTCACAAATAGAGCAACAACAGACTTTGTCTTCCAACGTTTAGAGAATTGCCATACTCTCACAGCATGAGAGCAGCAGCTGAGGTTGCTGGACGGAACCAAGTCAACCGGCCAGACAGAGAAATTTAGATTTTAGCGTAACCTCACACCACCACGTTTGAACAGTACTGGTTGAAACAGATCAAGCCAATAGCTTGTTTTCAAAGCACATAGGGAACGGAGCAGAGCTCTCAAGCAAAGAAACAGAAAAAAAAAATTATAGAAATGTGAGACAATGAATAGTTCCTTTCTTTTATACCCCCACTTCCATTTTTTTTCCCCACTAGCAGGTATAAATCAGAGCTTAGTTTCAAAGGAGGAGTGAGTTAAAAGCATGAGCTCTGAAATAAGCCAGCTTGAGTTAAAAGCAACACTCTACTAGTTATTAACTTTTGTGAGCTCAGGCAATTTATTCAAACTCTTTGTGCCTCTGTTTCCTCATCTGTAAAATAGGAATAATGAGAGTTCTTTCATTACGTGATGAGCAATTGTGAAGATGACATGAGACAAGTCACATGGAGACCTTAGATGGTGCCCCAAGCATACAGGAAGCACTCAGCAAATGTTAGCTATTATTATTTTCAAAGGAGTAAACCAGATGAATAGGAAGGTTTACTTTTTCTAACATTTTCTATTTTATGATTACCTTGATTATTACCTGACACTCACAGCCACCATTCTCTTTAATAATGGCATAACAGATGATTTTATCCACATGTACTTTTTCTAAAATTTAAAATTGAAGGTATTCACTTATTTTAGAGGAGAAGTCTTTCTCAGAAATCCTGGAACAGGTTGAGCGGCACAGAGCTATCATGTTTCCCTGTCCCTGGTGTCTTCCAATTGATGGAACTGTCGTGGCTAATGGTAAACAGGACAAGAGATGCCTGGAGCTACAGCTCCAGAAATGAAAGTCAGTTCTTTCATGACTAATGAACATCAACAGCCAATGAGATTCAAATGAAAATCACCCCAAGTTCCTATTAAATGTCAAGTAAATCCTAGAATAATAAGGAAACAATATTTCTACCTGACCAAAGATCCAGACAGGAGCACCGCAGGCATCAGTCACACAAACACTGCAGTCTGCAGAGGAGGAGATAATCAGTGAATGGCCACTCAGTTCACAGATCTCTAAAGAAGTTATCTGGTCTTCATGAGGTTGGAATGATCTTATCAGAGTTGGGGCCTGTGTGATTTTGCTTTCACTGGAATTAAGACAGTACTCCTGAATGAAAAGAAATGCCAGAATTCTAAAAAGTCCAAATATTTAATTATGGAATGACGTGACATTTTTATTTAAAAAAGTGCAATGCGGAAATGAAAAAAAGTACATTTTGAAACAATAATCTGTAACCCAAATGCAAAAGAATAATTCATGGTAACAGAGGTTAGAAAATGGTATTAATATTAAAAAAAAAAAAAAAGGTTTCTAGGTTTCTAGCTTATTTGACTAATTTGAGAAATGGAAAGGAAGGAAGTAGGGGAAAGGTGGAAAGTAAAAAGGGAACAGTAAAGTCACTTATTTGATAGAGGTGAACTTTATCACATATAGATAGTCACATATTATACAATTTTATAATATTAGAAAGTCAAGGTAATCAATGACACAAAGATCCTAAACTAACTCAGAATGACAATAATATTAGATGAAGGGTCAGTACTTTATTTAAATTACATTTACAGTCGTATTTCGAATAAAGTATATTCTAATTATTTATACTCAAACAATGCTGCAGTACCTCACTGACAATATTGCATTCCTAAATTGGGTGGCTGACTTGAATATTTATTAACAGATTTTTAATATCAATAAAAATCTGTTTTTCTCCTCAAATTAAAAGAAGTCTCTCCTCAATAGATGTAAATGTTTCTTTTAAAATACTCAGACTGAACATTTCTTCTTTTATCTAGAATCAGGACCAGACAGGATAGTTATCTGCAACAAAAGGCAATCAAAAATAAAAAAGATGATGTGAGAATTTTTTCAATTTACCTCTATATTCCAGATTTTCAACCATCCATCAAGATCTCCTGTGGCAAGGTACTGATTCAATTTATTGGTTGCCATAATAATGGATCCAACTCCACTGTGAGCCAAAAATTCAGCCAGAAGTTGCTTCTTAAATGTATCCCAGAATCTTACATACCCAGATCCTCCACATGACACTAAGTTAGCACCTCCTAACATGTAAAGGAACACCTAATTAGAACACTGTGACAATAATTACCAGAACCAACTTCCATGGCTTGCCCTGTGGAAAGCATATGTGTGTAGAGAGATGGGTATCCCTCAAGATCAATTTGCAGCACTTTAATTCTCTCAAATATAAAATGAGGATAACCCTATGATGACCTCAATGGTTTATGCTGAGTATTAAATGAGGTAGAATCTGTAAGATGTTCTATTCAATTTAGTTCTGTTTCCTCCATGTATTATTTTGATATTATTTTGGTTTTTTTAAGTTAGAATTAGTTTGTTCCTTCAAATAAACATAAAATATTAATTACAACTTTATGATAATATTCTGATTACATAAAGCCTATCTTTCTTAATAATCAGTTGGACAACATATGCCAAAGAAGTAAATTCCTCAGGCACAAGTCTGGATGCATATACTTAGTTATAGCAGCATAATCACTGATTTCTCCATATAGTAGCATGCTTAAAATTCTATTTATGATTTTATTTTAAAATTTTTCATCAAGAATTTATTGTAAACTCTTATGGGACACTTTGTTGGTTCACAGGACTAGAACTAACCTTTTCATTTTCCATTTTTATATGCCCTGTAGGAGCACTTTGCCTCAATTATTCTGCTGTGGCAAAGTTCCTATTATTGTCTAATAAATCTGTAGATGACATCCAATTTGCTTCACAAATGTAATGCTGATTAACTATCATATCTGCTTAAAGTAGAAATGATAGCACGTAGCTGCTTCAGTAGAAACAATTTGGGAATCCTGATAACATTAAGAAGAATTAGTCTTGAGGAAACGAGGGCAATTTCAGGATAACAGTTCATATTGTTAGATAAGTGAGTTCTAGAAAATAGAGTTTTAGAATCTAACCATTTCAAAGTATATATTCTAAATATTCCACAGTTTCTAAAACTCTGTAGAAGTATATTTTTGTCAATTTTTAATGTTGAAACATTTTATATGAAAATCAGGCAGATTTTTCAACTGAAAATTGAATATGGGAAAGTGAATATGGAAAACATGGTTAAAATATGTTTCTTTTTTCAAAAATGTAACACGTATATGTCTAGTTTCCTAATGTTGAGAAAAAATACTTTTAAAATACAATTTTTTTAGATGAAAGGTCAAAAATATGCATTACTCTCAAAAAGAGATTTTTATTTTGGGAAAACATGCTGCGTCAACACCATGCTAACATAGCCAATGAAAAAAGAGGGGAAATTAAGAAGATTATTTTACCAATATAATATCAAATAACTACAGTAAATCATATGGTAGTACCAGTGTTAGCATATATCTCAGCAGAAGCTCTAACCAGGACATCGATATATTCTGGAGAGTAGGCACAGCTAGTAAAGAACCCCAAAGCATTTTCACCCCCCAGAAAAAATTATGACAAAGAGTAAGCAGTTTTCTTGCACTAGGATCAGCAGTTATTTAAAATTTTGCCCCCAATCTCCAAATTTCTCAGTATTTTCTTCCAGCTCATTTTGACCAGGTATCAGTGCAGTCAGTCTTGGACTGCACTCTTCTGCCTCATGTAGACCTAGTCTTAACACGTACATTTGGAGCTTTACTGTGGCCTGCCAAACCCCTTATGTCATGGACTATTGTCCATATTAAGCAATTTGTCAGTCTCCCTCACTCTGATCCTGACATATGCAGTAGTGCATAAATTTCTGGCAGCATCTAGTCTGGCTCTTGTTCCTGGACCCATCCTCTAACGTTGTTTACTGTGGCCTGTGACTCAGTACTGACTATTAGCCAGATGCAGTTGAACTCTATAAGACCTAGGTAGGATTAGATTAAACTCTCTTTTCCAACATTTGCTCCCTTTTCCAACATTTTATAATATATCAAGGCATTCTACAGTCAGAATTTAAATACATAGTTTACCTGTTGCAGCAATGTGTTTCCTCGCTTCAAGGAAGCAAAGCCTCATAACGGCATTATTGCACTTGGTGTCAGTCTCAAAGGAGCAAGCTCCCAGAGTAGCCTGGTCTGCCATGGGGTGGCTTAAGCAGCTCCTCCCACAACCAAGAAGCTTTTGAGGCACTGTATCTGTCATGGAGACAAAACCAGGTATGTTAATGAAGAGAAACATCTGCTTCTCAAATAAATGCTTACGAAAAATAACAGGCCCACCTTCATCACGGTTTCAGAATAGGTTTCCAGTCAACATCATGGAGCCTTCTGATATTCACTTCCTCAACCCCAACTCAAAGGATTATTTGTTTCCCTTTTATTTGCATATTCCATACACGCTTACTGTGTTTTACCTTTGATATAAATTAATAGGGACTTCACTCTGTAGTCACTGTTAACATCTTAGAAATCCTGATATGTTCAAGACAAATATGATTCTATTATCTTGGCATTTTCAGCTTATTAATCATCAATAGTAACCTTACAAATAATTTAATAAACCTGAGTTATAATTACTACTTAAATATATTTAAATGATCAATTTTTAGCAATATTATTTGTTGCTGAGTTACCCTGGAGAGGACATTCCTAATGATATTTCGATTGTCTCGTGACATCACCTCCAGGCCATGCTAATAAAAACTGGAGATATTCATCTTAGAATCCATGAATAGTCTGCACATGGTTATGAAAAGTCTATACAGAAGTATCTTTGAATTTTTAAAGCAAGACATCTATAGCAAAGCTTATCATGTCTTTCAGAAATTCTATATTATCTGGTTTTCTTTCTTATCTATCTCTGTTTTTAATCATAGCCACAGTCTGTAAGAGCAAGATGGCACTCTTTTGAGGGGTAATGTAGAGGAAGAGGCAGAATTCTTCCTTTCCATGGACAGTTCAGTGAACCCTACTGGTTAGCTCCTTGTATTTAAAGCAGGTCAGAGTTTTGTGCCTGCAGACAAGTAAGTACTAACTCTCTTAATTTCCTTACTCTTATCAAATCAGTCCTTCAACTTTTCACATACACATGAAAAAAGCTGTTCTCTAATGACCAGTCTTTTCCTAAGGTACAATTTAGCCTCTAAGTTTATCCATTTGAGACAACAGAAACTTGCTGGGCCATGAGAAATGCCATATTCATTACCCAAATAAACTAGTCTAAGGAAAAAATCTTTATTATGTAGGGAAACTAAAATGAAATGTGAAAGGCAATTGTCAAGACATTTTGCTTAAGTATAAAATATTCATGTGCTTGGCTAAACTCTCATAAAATACAATATACTCCCATCTAACACTTTTCACAGGTTTCTAAAGCAAGAAATAGAAATAATTTAAGATTTTTAGGTAACATAATATTAAATACAAGCTCTAGACTGAGGCTGAAGAGCCCATTAAGCGAACATGAGTTCCCATTTTCTTACCAAGGAGTACCCAAGGTTCTCGCAAAGGCAATTTGGTGAGGTTTATTGGCAAAAACTAAACTAAATAGAAATGAGATACCTGCTCTCTGCTGTCAGTAATTCAGAAACGCTGATATAGCACAAAGAGAAGAAATGGTATGCCATGGAAAATTTGCTAAAGCAAGTAAATCTCAAGGTTCTTTGTAGTCACTTTGACAAGACAGTGATATCACTAACCTCTTACGCTTATAACCAATTATCTATAATTTAGAAGTAAGAGGCATCAGGTACATGCATAAACAATCAAGTCTACTGTGGTTTGACAGAGCTATATTATTTTAGTTTCAAACTTGCACTCACCTAATTTTGCTTTTAGCAACCTCTGGTAATCAGGGTGAAGGACATAGTGAGCATTTTCTGTGTTGTTGTTCCACAGAACAATTTCTCCATCATAACTCCCTAAATAAGCCAGGAGGGAGAATATGAATTGCCAGAAAGTTAGAGAATATAAGCAACAGCAATGGGAAGAAGCCATTATAATGATATCTTACATAGTATCTGGCACATAATTGGTACGCTACATATTTTTGGTGACATGAATGAAGACTAATAACTTGTGTTTTTATTAAACTTTAGAATGTATAATCCTTACAACATACCTATGTATCAAGTATGATAGAAACTACTGTTACATCATTTTATTTTTATAGTAATAAGGCATTCAGAATAAGGGCTTTGCAATTAAATAACTTGAGTTTGAGTCCTGGTTCTGCCACTTACTAGCTGTGTAACCTTGGGCATATTCAATTCTACATGATACCACAATTTCCTCATCTAAAAAAATGGGTTGAAAATTGTATTTATCTCATAGGATTGTTGTGGAGAATGAAAAGTACTTAGAATAGTGCCTAGTACAAGTACTAAAAAGTTAATAATAATTACCATACTTTTTTATTATTGAGTGAAGACAAGTAAATCAAGTCCTTTTAGGTTTCTGTTTCCTGTATCTTTTCACATGTGTGTGTGTGTTGTGTGTATTTGTCTTCTTTTCATTCCCTCTCTCTTATAGTCTTTATGACTATTGCTTTCTCCAACCCTAAAGTTTTCCCTACAGAAAGTCCTTCACTTTTCCTCTTTGCCAAGAACATAGAAAAGCCCAAATAGTGAGACTAAATCTAACCAAGTCTGTCTTGGAGGAACAGCAATGCATGCCAGACCGCTTCTCTCAGCAGCTAAATGAGGACAGCTCCCTACTGAGCAGAATGTCAATGTCAAGTGGAGAGCAGAGGAGAAAAGCTAAGTTTGAGTGAAATGTACAGATGGTGCCTTTCTTGGGATTTGGAGAGTAATACATACTAAACTCTGTATTGTCCTGGAGAGACCAACCAGTGTAATTCACAACTTGGCCAAGGGTAATGTATTTCCACGTATTAGTTGCTCATGGGAGTACTCATCTGCTCCTATGATTTTGAAATGCTTTACTTACAAAGTGTTTGACCAAATATTTTCACATAGGACTGATTGATGGAATAAGATTGAATGAAGACATCATCTTCTCACCAATTACAATGGTATTTTATGACACTTTCAGAGTAACAACTATGTAGCCTTATAGGTTACCTGTCTCCATCATAGTTCAGCACGTGATATTCCCGCGGGGTAGACTTCCAACAACTATAAAGCAAATTAAATGGCAGTACTGGCCCTCACAGAAGGTGATCGGGGAAGTCTTAAAAACAGCGAAACTTTTAAGTGTAAAGCAGTAAACCTCAAGCTGTTAACACTGCATAGATATCCTGGCTCTTTTCCTGTAAGTTTTCATTCCTCTTAATTGATGACATTTTTGGTTCTATAAAAAAATGTAGGCTGTCAAAATATGGACTTGTTAATTTCATGGTACAATCTGTCTTTATAAATTGTTTTCTTTGGCCGGAAATGATACAACAATTTCTGATCCTCTTTAATATGCCACATCAAAGTCTGCCCATGGATCCTTTTAAGAGCTTGGATTTGTAGACATTTTGTGAAGTCAGTCTTTAACCAATATTACTTAAAACTAAATTATGCCAAAGGGTTAATATGTTCCCATTATGAAATATCTGAGTACTACAGAAATATGATTTGTATCCAACAGCCCTGATGCTGCTCCTGGAAAAAGACAATAAAAATAAAAGTTAACCTTTACTGATGAGCTTACTGTGTGCTGAGCACTGTGTTAAATGCTTACACAGATTTTCTTACTCAACTTTTGTGATGTAGTAAGATATAGATATACTATTGTTAGCCAGAGAAAACTATAATTTAGAGATTAAATAACTTGCTCAACATTGTACAGTGGCAAGTGGTGAAACCAGGATTTGAGGCCAGGTATCCAGGCTCAGGAGCTGATGACTTGCCCTAGAAATAAGAACCAAGGAATTATCCTAGAAATAGGACCAAAAGTAGCATTAAGTGCAAATACTGCTTCTTCAAAAAAGTTATTCATTTTGCAGTTGAGAGAAGGCTTTTTTTAAGTGAATGAGATAAAAGAAACCAAACTTTCACCATTGATTGTCAAGTGAAGGTTCACTTAACCTGTAACAAGAGTGTGTGGAGGTAAAAATGCAGCACACAAGATATCATCTCTGTGCTGTGTTCCTCCTTTCCATTCTTCAGGTTGGATGAAAAATTGATTGAAGTTCTGAGATCGAAACACAGTAATAGCCCTGGTAAAAAGGATACAGAATTTAGCTGTGGATCTAAAAACAATATAGATATTGAGTAGTCATCACCATCCACTTGGGTGGTGTGACTTGAGAGATCCAAAAGATTACCCTATCCTGAATTTTATTCTCACATGTCATCCATAATACTAAATGTCCCTCACTGAACTTCCTTTTGGATTCTTTCATTGAATTCTCTGATAAACTCTGAACACTTAGTATTAGAAGTTTAATTATTCTTTCAAGATTATTAACACCAAGTATGCATGCATTTATTAGATTAATTATCTCTCCGCAAGACTCTAAATCAAAGTTTCCCCATATTGGTACCATGGAACCACTAAGTTTCATGACAGTGACAATAAAAAAAAAAAAGAGGATGGGTCCATGAACACACAATATTTGGTAGTTTGAAAAAAACTGGTAAGGTTTCATTTCATCAGAGTATCCAGAACATATTAACATCCCCTGTGGCATATCCCAGACTTAACTGACCACAGAGTCCTTTCTCATACAGCATCTTGAAGAACTACCATTTGTGGAACACACTTAGGAATTGCCACTTCAAAGGAATGGTACACAGGACAGGTACATTTTCAACAGAAATAATCATTTTAAGAAGATAAGTATCTTGGAGCACTTTGGTGAGTTTGAAGACAGGCTAGGATGGACAGAGAATGAAGTACCCGGTGCCTAATGGGGAAGAGAGGAGCTCAAGAATTAAATTGTGGGAGTATTTATTTCACCCTGTTTCCATTTTTTTTTTTTTAGCTCTGACTACCAGCCTATGCTAAGCCTCTCCCTCCTTCTAGAACCACAATGGCTCAAATGAGCGTGGGAAGGCTTGGTGTCCTTTCACCTCCCTGAAATCTTGCTTCTATTCCCACCACTTTAAAGCTTTCCCAATTGACCTACCAATGTAACTCCTTACTCTCTGATGAACGTGGCTTCCTCCTCCTGGAAAGTCTTATGTTTCTAGCATGTCCTGCTTCTTTTCCTGTCTCCCTGATCTTTCATTTGCTATTCTCTATTTTCCATCCCCTTCTTTCTCTCCTTACTTTTAATATGCACATTCCTTATTGTCATTCTTCCAATCCATTTTTCTGCCCAAAGGGCTTGTTCAGGGATTTTATAGACCAACATGAGCTTCAATCTCAGTTCTACATAAATGGTTCTTAAATTTATCCTCATTTATAACCTTTTTCCAGTGTTGGGTAGTTCTCCCTTGCCAGCTGACAGTAGCATATAATGCTCTTATCAGCAACATAGCAAAAATCCATAATTTCCATCTTGCCTCCACACCAGTCCTCTCTAAATTCTCTATTTTCATTCATAGACCAGAATTCCAGTCTCTTGCATGTTTTTCTCTTCCTCAGTCAAATAAAATACGCAGATTCTAACTCTGAGATATGTTACATTTTCATTCTTTTTACTTTAAACAGCCAATGACAATTTCCTAGTTCAATGCTTACTACTTCATGAATAACTGAACAACTGTAACAGCCTCTTAACCAATTTTACTGCCTCTTGTCTCCCTACCTCTGGTACATTCTTGATTCTGCTACTAGATTAATCATTCCATTTTGGAAGCTCTTATATGTATTTATTCTACAAGCAACTCTTGTTTTCTCTGCGAAAGTTTCTATACATGGTACTGCAGGGGATAGAGTCATGAACATAAAGTGACTAAAATGCAGTGAAATGTTGTAAGTGCCAAGGAAGTACAGATCAACTGCCATGGAATTCCAGGTATAGAAATCACAGAAGGCTGAGTTGAGGGGTCACAGTGGAGCTGGACCATAAATAAATGGGTGATATTTGGAAGAGGAAGGCAATCTAGGCTGAGTGAGGAAATAGCATGATCAAAGATAAGGCTAATACCCTGTTGAAAAACATTTGCTAGTTTTCTATTTCCTATATGAAAAAAATTAAAATGTATGGGCCTGTTATTCAAGACCTAATAATAATTGAGTCCAATCAATTTATTTTAGAATTATTTCTCTCTGTTCTTCTATTCTTGCTTTTCAAAGTAAAATGTGAATGTCCAACTAAATATTCATCAGTTACTGGGAGCCTTAGGGTAAATACAGTGCATCTTTCTGAGTCAACTTTATTCAAAGATTTTTTAGAAAAAGACTTTTATATTAAAATAAGGATGATGAAATGATGTGATAGAATGCAAAATTCACCTGGATTTTAAAAATAAAATACAAGGGTTCAAGTAAATTTCTTACTTGCGGAAGCTGTTTTGAACTATTAAGGGTATCACCTAACAGTTTCAGGGGCTAAGTTGCCAAATCGCACCTTCTCGTTCAACCTAGACAGTATTCTTACAGCTCTCTAAGCACCCTTCTTGTTCTCTAAACACACTTCACATTTCTAGCTACTTTGTTTCACTCATGAAGTGCTCTTTGATCTCTCTGTGGATTTCCTTCCAAACACAAACTCACTTCTACCTGTTCCCTAAGGCCTACCTTGTTCTGTGGTAGACTTCCCTAATAACTAGAGTTGAAAGAATTGTTTTCCTCTTCTGATCTCTTACATGATTCACATTATACTTACAACATTTAATAAATATTTGATAGTCTCCACTGCTCTGGTAGATTGTAAGCTCTCAGAAACCAGGGATCTTGTTTTATTCTGCAAACCCTACAGTAGCAAGCATAATAACCTATACATATTGAGTGTTCAATAAATATATATCAGATGAATGAACGAAAAATTCTCTGCTCATAGGTTGTCTCCTCAAGTAAGCCTTCCTGTGAGTCTCGCATCTTTCACTTATGTCACTTTTCTTTATTACAGTATTATTATGTGATACTGTGGTCTAAGTTTGTCACTTCCTTTTCTGTCTTTTCTATCATAAATAAGCTTTAAGAGAATATGGACTTTGATCCTTTCTGCATCAGCAGTGCCTAGAATGGTACCTAGAATGTAATAGGTTTTTAATAAATATTTGCTGAATCAATGTATGAATAATTGTTTTTTAAATTAATAATTATTAAAATAACACTAATATGAGTCTTAGCAAGATAATATAAATAATTTGCAGTTCTGAAGTTGTAGTTAATCTCATATTGGCTTTATATGTATATATTTTTAATTTTCTCTTCACCAATTGGTAAATTTGGTTGAAGTGATTACCCCCTGGGAATGGAGACTACAAGGTGAGAGTGACAGGGATGAGGTCAATCCTATATCTCTTCTATTATCTCTTAGCCAAAATTCAATGTCAAATGTCTTTTTGCAGTGATACCCATATTAACTAGATATATTTAGGAATTACCACCCAAAGGTACAAAAATGCTTTTCACAAGATGGAGTAAAAAGTAGCCCTTCTGATATTTGACCTTGTGTGTCAAAATGTCAAGAAACTAATTAGCTGCCACCTTTACCTCAAAACCTAACCTGAAACTTTCATTTGAAATGACAGTTATCCTTAAAATACTTTCAGAATCCACACTGTATTTCTAACTTTGTCCATTTCAAAGATAGCTTTTTTAAGTTTGTACTTTTGCCAAGAGTAAAATTAAAGTACAGAATGAACCAATTTTAAGGCCATTTGAGGAGTCTGAGAGATGTGTTCTTTCTGACTTTGAAGGACTTCACAATTTCCATTCCACAACTAGCATTTAAAATCCTGAGAGTACTGCCACTGAGTCATCCTGTCATCTTGTGAAGATGATCATACCTCTAATTAGGAATTTAGATATAATGACCAATTCTGTGAGAACAAAATGAGTTTACCTAAGTGTAAAACAATTTTAAAAAGAAAAAAAAAGTCTTAAAAAACAACCTCTTTTAGGATGAATGAGTTAGGAAAACAGCTTTTACTAAAACTTATCATGTAGAAATTGTCATGGAAAGGACAAAAGACTCAATCAACTATTTTCTCCCTTCTAGGTTAATTGTTCATGTGTTGTTAAAGTCCAATTATCCTAAAAACCTATCTATTGCCCTTTAGGCTTAAAGGGTGTGGCTCAAAGGCAGAGAACTAGTTCAATATAAATTATTTCATGTTTATCCTTTTTCCTTAAGTTTGTGGAGTCAAATTTTAGACACTGAAACTATCATAAAATTAGGTTTGAGGGCTATTTATAAATTTCAAACATATCTACCCCCTTCCTGACCTCCAACATGGTTATTTAGAATAAGTCACAACTTTGGAAGTTTTCATTCTGATTTTTATCCTAATAATAGAAACCAGTTGAGTCATATAAGATTATAGTTCCTTACTAAGGCAATTATTAAGGATTTAATGTCTTGCAATAGATGAGTTTTATTGTTGAGAAACTTCAAATCCCCAATCTCATTTCATTTAAAAATACTTTCAGAAATCAAATTATATCAACATCTATTTATTGAGCACCCAATTTTTACAGAGCTCTGAAGGATACTGATAGCAATAAAATGTTCAGAATTATCTGAAATTATATAAAATATTTTCCTTTTTTACTATTGGTATAAGTCTAGATATTTTATAGAGATAAAACATCCATGAACAACAATTTCTCCTTTAACAGAAAAAAAGAAATAAAGTTGGGGGAACTAAAAGTCCAAGTCTATTTTTATAGAGAGTTGTTATGTATAGATTCATAGAATTTTAGGGTAGGATAAAATGTTAAACTATTTTGATTATTTATTTGATTTTATCAGAATATACATATTACATGACTATTTTAAATAAATGGAAAGATAATTATTTACTATTCATTTAATTTTATCAAAATAAATATAGTTAGGTATTTAACCAGGTAGTTTTTCATTGACCCTATGTCAATTCACAATTTCATCTCTAAGTATGGTTTGCTTAAAATGATAAGAAACACATTTCTAGAAGTTCTGAATTTGGGGCTCCTTTTTTTCCAACAGTAATATTCTCTAGATATGAATGACCATATTTCTAAATAACCAAGATGGGCAATTACACAGTGGCATTTACCATATTTTGCCTTGTAGGTATTGACTCCCTAAGTAGAATGTGTCACCACTGAGAGTGCTTTCCATCTAAGTGCATTTTAAAAATGCTTCTGAGAAGGAAAGAGGAAAAATAATGTTAAGCTAAAACTTTGAGGTACTGTTAATAATACATATTTTTGTATGTGCTTCTCCAAATTCACAGAACTCATTTATCAACTTTGATTGATATGACCAACCTCCTCAATCAAATTATTCATTTAAAAGAATATAGTTTTCTTCCATAATTTAATGACTTCATTTGTAACTCAGAAAAAATGCAAAGAACATGGACTTTTGTATAGAATTCTAACTCAGTTTTCTATTACCTCTGTAACTTTGGCCAGACTACCCAACCTCTTAAAGGCTCATCTCCTCCCTTATAAAAGAGGACTGATAATATTCAGCTTTCTGATTTATTGTGAAAAGAGAATAGATTTGAATATCCATCTACTCTGCATGTGACCATGGGTAATTAACTCTCTAATCCTCAGATTCCCTGCCTATTCAATAAACATTAATTAAATCATTTGACAAATACCACTGAGCATCTAATGAGCACCAGATACTCTATATATATGCAATATATGCTATATATGTTATCACTGAGCATCTAATGAGCTCCGGACACTGTGCTCATTAGATGCTCACTGACGTCTGTTGAATGACTTAATTTATATTTATCAAATATATATATGATATATAAATCAAATATATATCTATGCATATGTGTGTGTGTGTGTGTGTGTATTCCTATGTTAGATAAAGTGTAGGAAACTAGAGAGCACAAAGACAGAAAGGGGGCATATTTCCATCCTGGTAGAAAAGAGAGATATCCTGGTGGAGAAGATGTATGAGAGAGATTTATGAGATGTGTGAGAGAGAAGATGTATGAATTTATAATGCACATGGGAAAGAGTGAGAATGAAACTAAGAATAGGTCCAGGCTGGAGGGAACTTCAATTTACTGTGTAGACACTCTAAAAGGTGTCAAACAAGGAAGTGGCATTGATAGAATGCATTGTAGAAAAAAACTGTAGCTAAAATGTACACATCTATTTAAGAGGTAAAGGGGGGTGGCATTACTGAGGAAAGGACAAATCAGAAGGCTTTGATGTTCATATATGTAGAGATGATGCTCTGAATTACACAGTTGTAGTAGTAGTGGGAACAGCTTTGAGAAATATTTAGAGTATAGAATAGATAAGGCTTAGTAACTACTTGGTTGTAAAGTTGAGTGAGAAGGCAAAACCAAGGTGGATGTCTCTGGCTATTAACTGAATCCAAGAGGAGAAACAGGTTTTGGAGAGGGGAATAAATAATACATTCAGTTTAGAATATGTTGAATTTCAAATTGCTGTCAGACACATCCAGTAAGCAAACAGATAAGTGAGTTTAGAGAGATAAGAGCTAAAAATAGAGACTTGAGATATCTATGAAATATTACATACCTCCTAAAATGAAGCTAAGGATTAAGTTAGATAATGCCTGTAAAGTGTCAAGTGCTACAAAGCTAAATGAATAAAATAAAATTTCTATTTCATCCTGGGCAAAATTATCAAACCAGTGTTTTTATTTAGATAAAGCCTAAAGTTAAAGCTTCAGCTTAACAGTTTCCTGTGGATTTTAAAGAAAGCTTAATAAGCTGACTGTCAATCTCTAGTTATTCCTTCTATAAGCACTTAACTATTAAAGAGTTGGCTAAATTCACCATCCTTCCCCTGCTATCAACAAACAGTTGACCTCTCTTCTAGCTTTTTTTGTTAAATGCCTCCTGGCAGAAAGGTCTCCACAAAAATCCTCCAGAATCCATCCTAACATAAGGCCTCTGACTTAAGAAATACAATTTTTAAATCCAACAATATAAAGTAAAATTTTAAAATTGGGAATGTCTTCATTAACTTTCAATTCCAACTAAGAGATCCAAGTCTTCACAACTTGTGGAAGATGGAAAAGATAGAAAAGGAGGGAACATTGGTAACTTTTTCTTCTCTCATTTCAGTCTTCCCAAAGCTTCCTCCTCAGATTATAGAAACTTACCACCCACCAATACATATCAAAGTGTTAGGTATTCCTTTAAACCACTGTTAGATGACTCTAATCTTTTAAAAATTTTTCACCGTAAGCAAAAAAACCCCTTAAGTTTGATGCTAATTTATACCTATGGATAACTAAAAAATACAATTAAGATAATAGTATCTCCAAAGTTTTGACTCATAATGATTAATGTTTTCATTTTTTCATTATGTTCAAAATTTAAATTGGCTCAGTTGTATACTGCACATCTACCCTGCCATGATATTACAGAATTAAACTTATTCATTGCCATGGCCTAATTACTGAAATCATTAGGCCATATAGTCTGTTGGAGAGGTTATGAGCAGTTAATGGATCATGATTGCTCCCAGGGATGTAAAGGAGCCTTGTCTTTCAAAGACGGGGATGATTGAATTAGTTTTTAATATCAAGTAGAATAATCTAGACTACATTTTCTTTCTTTATAGTCAAACTTCCTCTGAAAACTAAGCTGCGTGTGGCACAATGCTTCTAGTATGCATATGCACATTTGCATTAGAAAAAAAGCCTTCCATATGATTGATAAAAATTCCCAAGTATATACTGCTAGTTTTCTAGGTATAAAATCTGATTTAATCCTAGATTCAAACATTAAGATCATAATTCTGTAGTGAATAATGTTGGGCAAATTACCTATTAGAGCAATATTTTGTGAACTGTTGAATTTATGGACAATATATTTTCAAAACATCATACTTTAATTTTCCTAGTGCTTATACAATGTCATAGAAAAGGCCCTGTTTATGATCCCCTAGTTCTCTCAGGAAAAAAAAAAAAAGAAAGAAAAGTAATTTTCCTCGTAATGAAATGGAAGAATTGCTTCGTGAGAACAGTAAGTGGGCTGTGAAAGGCCCTTCTCTGCACTGATGTGAAGGAGACACTAACACAGAATTCGGTGGGCTATTTCCCTCTTGTGCTGCAATTTAAAATAAGTAACAAGAGAAGAAGAAATGAAGTTCTCTTATAGTTTAAGGAATGTAATTTATGCATTAAGAATTTATTGCCCATAAAATTTGGGAAACTCTTGGAGTTAATATTCAGGACGTGGTATTATATCCCCATCTGAAATGATTTTTTAAATAAAACAGATTCCTAAAGCCAGGAGAAAGTTCTTTAACACTTCTCAAAGCTGCCCAAGCGACATGATCGTATACTGTTGTAATCACCAAGCATTCAGTCGATTCCGTATAAAGTTTCACTCATCTAGGTCAGCAGCAAGTTAATGACTCAGAATCAGTCAAGATTTCTATATTCTTTTTTCTTTTAGATTTTGATTTAAATAAGAACATTCTCTTTTTATCTTCCTAGTTTTGCATAAAGCATATCGTACCTGTCCCAGCCTATAACCAATATTGTCTTCTTAAGAACCAGGATCTGTGAAATATCCACAGTCCCCTCTTGCCCAACATTTAGTGTGTGATGACAATATCCATTGAAGTCCCATACCTTAAAGAGAAAATTAAAACCACTGCTGAGACAAGAAAAAAAAATGTCTTCAATGAGTAAAACAACATGGTATAATAATATTCTTCCAAATTTTTGTGTTTCCTTTCTGGACTTAGGGTTGATCCACTTGGGATACGTAATGATTAAAGAAAATCCTCTCACCAATTAAATTTAGCCATTGTATTTATTACTCCATATGTAACCCTGTCAGTCTATTCTAATAACACCTGATTTAAAGGTTAATGAATTAGTGCATATTTTTAAGGGAGAGGGAAGTTAAAATCGTGAAAAGCCACATTTTGGAGTTTGTTGAAATCCTGATTCTTGCTCTAAGTGTATCTCTCTAAATTTCAGTTCCCTCATTTATGACACAGGAAACTCACTCCTCAGGGATCCCTGGTTTTTAAACATCTAATACAGTCATTATGTATTAAGTTTCATATCTCCCAATGAAACCTGTTGATAGTGGGTGCTAGACATGATGCTACAGAGGTACAAGCAACTCTAGTTTACCTCTTCATGTCATGGTGAGGATATAGACCCAATGAGTGTCCTTTAATAGGGAGTGTCATTAGGTCATAAAGAGTTAAAAACAAGGTCTTCTATGAAACATTGTTGGCACATCACACAAAAAGGACAAGCTGACATTCTACCAAACTTAAAATGCATATACCCTTTGACTCGAAAATTCAACTCTTAGAAAATCATCACACAGAGACATTCAAATGTGTAAAATGGCATATTTTGGAGAATATTCTTGAAGCATTGTTTATAAAAGCTAAAGATGTGAATCAACTTAGTTGCTTATTAACAAGAGACTCAACCTCAGAATATGAATATCTATACAGTAGCACTTAATATAGTCATTAAGAAGAATGAGACACTTCCATGTGTCTGAGCTCTGCCAAACCTCAACCAGCTATCGAAACTTATGCAAATTGCTTCATCTCCTTGGGCTTCAGTTTCTTCATCTGTAAAATTGGGTTAATAATAGTACCAACCATATTGATTATATGCATGTATATATGTATTTGTGTGAGTATATAAGTAAACTACTTAGGACAGGTTCACAGGAAGCACACAATAAAAGTTAGCTAATATTATGATTATTGTTTGCATTTGTATGAATCAATGTCCAAGACAAAAAAATGCAAAATGCAGAACAGCATGGATAGTGAGCTGCCATTGAGTAACAGATGCTTCCCATAGACTAGAAGGATGAACAAGAGACTGGCAGCAATGACAGCCACAAGGGAGGAGCTGGGAACAGAGTTGAGAAAGAGATTTTCTTTTCACTCTTTTACATTTCAAATTTTATTGGATGTATACATTAATTATTCAAAACATTAATTGATTTAAAAACAGACACTTCAAAACCTTGAAAAATAGGCAATACTTTTAAATCTTTGATTCCACAGGTATGAGTTTTAGAGGCTAAATATAAGTGAGATTGGAAAATGTCATTAATTCTTGTTTCCTCATAGAATAAGGCCAGTGCAGCTCAACTCTGATTTATGCGTCCTAAGCAGAGGTTGCCAAATTTTAGAATCTTGTTGTGCTATTGTGATAAAGATAAATGTGCCTTCAAAAGCTGTGATTATACTACTAAATTCACATTAACTTCTGAGATGTCAAGGCTTTAGCTGAGTTGTTGAGGGTTGTACAACTCTTCAGCCATATAACTTGGTTTTCCTCTAAACATATCTCTTACCAAGCTCATCTAAAATTATACCCACAAATAGGTATTTTGAAGATATGATTGCCCCCAGATCCTATCAAGTCCCTTAGCTGGGACCATGTTAGCAACCACTTACAAGTATGCCTAACCCCAGACTCTATAACCAGTTACTCTGCAAAATAGAGTAAAGGGAACCTAATCCACTTCCTTTATTTTGCAGTTCCACCTCATGCCCCAGGACACTTGGGTGGGTGGGACACTTGTTTGTTCCCTTTATTTAAGCCACTGTCTAATACTTTGGTTCCAGTTATTCCTGTTTTGTTCTACCTTAACTATTGAGATTGAGATTGTTCCATTACCTTCACACATCTTGCCAATTCTGCCATGAACTAGGTTACTTTGCTTAAACCCAAGCTCCCAGTTATACCTCATGCCATTAACCTTCCAAGAGGCCAAGTTCTGCATATTTCCAAAGTCTCACTATCATGTGCCATAGCACCTCCTTCATGCTAACCATTGCCAGCCTGGAATCCCCATGAATACTTGCTCCCAAATTCCATGATGTTCTACCTACATATCCAAATAGTGTTGTATTACTCTCCCTGAATGCATCACACACCCTAATATGGAAGAAACATCTAATTAATACCCTCCGACGCTTGTTATGACAGAAATTTAAAAATCATTTAAACCTTTTTCAAAAAACTACCTTCTGTTGCCTCAAAGTGTCACAAGCCATCTCCAATCAGGCAGTGTCATTACTCTCAGAGATGAGGGGAACAGAGAAGATTCACTGGTGGACATGATTTCAGATTGTAAATATATGGCTTTGCATGAAAATTTGATCATTTTTGCAAAGTACAATAGCACTGTCCTCCCAGAAGAAATTAATAGTTACAAAATTTAAAAAACTGGAAGCATAAAATCATGTTAGTTTAAGATGGATAATAAATAAGACCATGGTTGTTCTTCCTTCTATTTTTCTTCACTATCTCTCTTTCTCATAAAAATGCAAATTACAAAATCGGTTGATTTTAAATATTAATTTTCTGAAAAATTTGCATCTATGCCATTTTTAAAAGTTTACTTACTTACCCTGACGTTTTTATTTTACAAACTGAGAAAAAAGAAAACTAGAGACATTAGCTGAAGTACATGAAAATTATTTATGCCTCTTATTCTTTAAAGTAATCCTATATTCAAAATATTAAAAAATATTTTCTGAAATAAACAAGCCAAGTTGTATTCTTATTCTAAATAATTTATTCAGAAAAATTACTTATTCATTTTTCCACAGATGTTTATTTTCTGTTATTAGATGGTTTGGGTTATTTAGTTCTTCTTAACTCATCTCAGCTCTTTTCTTGTAAGGCCAAAAAAGGCAACAATAAATATAGTCAAACCTATGTCTCCTCATACAATATTTCAGCTCCTCATATCTGATAGAAAAGCATCGCTGTATTCGTACCTTTACAGTCCCATCTGTGCTGCCAGTCAAAAGCCTTGTCTCATTTGCATCAAGGGCCATAGTGCTGATTTCTGCGCTTCCATGGCAACCAGTAAACTGTTTGATTTTCTGCCCATTGTCTATCATCCAGAAGGAAACCGTCGACCCTACATCAGAACTTATTACCTAGGAGAAAATAGCATTGCAAAGAAATTAAATATAGCTCCAAAATCCACCATTTTTATTTAATAAAAATACCTAACCTGTGCATTTTCAGTACTGAGATCCCCCAACAGTTAGAGACATTGTTATAATGTATTTTCTTTCTTTTTGTTAAGCCGATAACATTTCAATTTCTAGGCCCAAACTAAGATAATAAAGTTATGATTCTCTTTATTAGAAAAGATAAGAATATACTTCCCATAACCACCATTCAGCTTAGTGTCTTGACGACATCATGAAATCAAATCCTACTGAAAATAAACTTATAAATCTTTCGCATTTAAATGAGAAAGCTGATTTTATTAATCATGGTGCTCTGACACTATTAACTATATAAAAAGAAACATTTTATTATGTAACAGTTTCCATTTAGCATTCAGAAAAGAAAGCACTACCAGCCATTATGGGAAAAAGTTAATTTCAACAAATTGCTAGACCTATTGCTTTTAATGTCATTAGTCCTTTTCTTCCTCCTTTCTCATGGTACTGTGCATATTTTTACAGCTAAACACAATTACTGATGGGTCACTAAAAAGAAAGAACACAGGAAGGTTAAATATAAATCTGCATATAAAATCCAAAAAAATGCTAGTAAGGCTAGAATTATATATAATAGTTCAACAGTGAGAAGAAATCTTATAGTGGCAAGTAGACTGCTAATTTCAGCTAGAGGCATTTAAGTACGCTTTAAGAGATTTATAGGTTAAAACCATCTTGCCAACATAACTTTAGAACTCAAAAGAATCAGAGAAAAAGAAAAAACTCTAAATATGCAAATGTATAGGTAAGAAGTTGTCTGAAGCAACATCTACTCCGAGAAAACTTCAAAGTTGTCTTTACCTGCTTAAGTATTAATTACTGTTGTATACATATAAATTTATTAAAAATATATTAAATTTGAGTGTCATGTTTTCATAATTAAATAGGTTAAAGTTTACCTAATGTATATTCAGAAGGCCTGGATGGTTGGCCCATGCATGCATTCATTTTAGAGACACACACTGAACATCCACTCTGTGCCCAGCACCATGATGGCAGTGGGTTCACTGATAAATCCTTGCTCTTAAGGAGTCTGTAGTCTAAGTTGTATATTAAAATCACCTGAGGAACCTCATAAACCATGATTGCATACCATGCCAGAGCCTCACATTTAATTGGACCAAGGGGCATTTTTAAAAGACCTTTCCAGGTTATTTAAGTGTACAACCTAGGTTAAGAACTACTTGTTTAGATGGAGAAGCAGACAAGAAACATAAAATGCCAAACAATGGTTCAAGGTTAGAGGTATCAATCATGGTGCTGTGGGGCACAGAGAAGAAATCTAAAATCCACTCGCTGGGTGGGGGATGAGAAATAGAGGGTGAGGAGAGTCAAACCGGGATTGAAGATAAGAACATGTATTTATTGAGTGCTAAGACCTTTACATTCACTACCTAATTTGATCTTTATAAAACTCTATAAAATAAATAATGTCAGCACCCTCATTCTACTCAGTGATGAAACTGAGATTCTAATCAGCTAAGTACTGTTCCCAAGCTCATATAATGAGGTTTGAATCATGGGCTGCCTATGATAGACACATCATAAGTCCTTCCTCTGTTTCAGCTTAGTATCCCAGACGATTAAGAGTATGCTTAGAACAGAAAACATGAAGAATATTTCAAGACTGAGAAACAATAAGAAATTTAGTGGAGCTAGAGTACATATGATGGGATAAATGATGGAATATCAGGTGAGAAAACTAGCTGGTGACAGATATTTGAAATCCCTGACAAGCAATGCCAAAAAATAATGAGTAATGTGTTCTTTTTACTCAGAAAGGGTCTATAGCTTTCATTGGATTATCAGTAGATGTGTGACTCAAAACAAAAAAAAAAAAAAATTAAGAATATTTTTATTGTTCTTAATAAGGAGAGTAAAATAGCATTTTTTTTTTTTTTTTTTTTGCCTGGTTTGTGAAGAAACCTCAGGCAACAAACAGTGTGGAGAACAAACTGGGGTTGTGGGAAGACCATCTGGAGGCTGATGTAATAGTCCAGGTAAGAGATGCTCACCTAAAACAGTTCTGGAAATAAAATGGAGAAGAGGGACTGGGAAAAAAGGGCCACCATTTAGCAACATTTATGTCTCAGCAAAGAAATGATCCTGAGCACAAGATCTCTCGTTGCTTTTTTTCCTGAAATTAACATTCTGAATCAGATAATGTCTTAAGTGATGTAATACTATTTTTGTTATACATTTTCTCTCAGTGAAATCAAAGGTAGCTTAAATATTTACTCCGTCTGTTAAACGACAGTGTAGTTTCTAGGACAAATAACCTGGGCCATTGAATTAATGTGACGTACTACTTCTATTATCATTCCATGTAACTGTCTCTTTTGTTTTGGTTTGTGCAATATGCATAGTAGGTAAGACGGTTTGGAGTCAGGATGCCTGAGTTTGAATGTCAATTGTCTGACCTTGGGCTCATTATTTAACCTCTGTAAACTTTAGTTTCTTCACCTATAAATCAGAGAGACTCATAGTAACTATTTCAAACTGTTTTTAAGAGGTTAAAATAAGCTAATGTTTATAAAGCACTTAGCACCATGTAGGGTATACAATAAATAAGCCATAAAAATTAGCTAGTGTTACTATTTCATTTAAGCTTTATTTTTCTGACCCTTTAATCGGGCTGATATCACTTTTCGTATTCAAATCAAATTAAGAAAAATATTTAATGCCTTGCTTTCTTCCAATCATGACAGGGTATGTAGACAATTACAATTTTAAAAACCAGATTTATAGATGTACATTAAGATTTCAAATTATTAATACTTATAAATTTCTCACATAATAACTTAGGTATTTCAATTGTATTCATTAAAGACAAAACTATAAAAACGTATTTTTCCAAGCGTGAGGAAAAATTTCGATAGTGGTATTTTAGGTAGTGAAGAATTTTATTATTTCAATTCAAAAAGCATTTATTGAGCACTTATTGTATGGTAGGCATTTCATTACTAAAAGATGGGTATTCTCTGACAGAAATAAAAAAATCAAAATTAAATAAGGTTACATTCAGAGAAGAGACTCATTTAGTTGTTCAAGACTGGCTTCAGCCACATTACAAAGCTTCTAATCGTCCACCTCACCACTTTTACCTAATATAGACATTCAATCAGGAATGAATAACATTCATTTTTTGCTGCTTTGCACTCTCTGTCCTCTGCCCACCTGGCTGAGCCCCAACATATTATTCATCAGTTTCATCACCTTTCTGCGCTCATTTAATAATTTCTCATGAGATCTGAATCAATAATGACAACAGTGAGAGCCAGTCAGATTTCATTTTATGGCAATCTGCCTTAAGATACAGGCTTCCGGAAAACAATGTGTTGAAAAACATGGACTGACTATGTCACAACATACAACCAGTATTAACCAGAATCTACTGTCACTATGACAATGTCAGAATACAACGATAACAAGGCAAGTGAAAAGACTTTCAAAGTTTGGTGAGAGAGGAGTGTATTTAACATCACTTGGCAGCTGAAGAAAATGGTTTGACTACAGAATGGAGGAAATTTTATTTTTAGCAAGCTGTTTGTATTGCTAATAAAGCCCAGGATGAAGTATCAGCATCATATTTATATGCCACATTTTGATGATATCAAATCTCTTTAGGTTTTCAGTTCATTCCTGCCTTATGCTCATCAGATGAGACCTTAGCCAATGCAGGCAGGGTCTTTATAGTCTGCAGAGTAGAAATCACCCTGTTCTAGTAACTACACTGCAATGCAACGGGCCTCGTAAGCAAATCATTATTTTGTTGGGAGCACGCTCCACCTTATGTACCTGAGTAAATAACTGTTTAGAAATATATGGGTCTTTTTATCTCTCTCATCTGAAGCTGTCACAGCCAATCAGACAATTCTAAGAGATGTGACACTTTATGTCCCCTAATTGTCTTCTTGCTATTCCAACAAGAGTAGGCATTTTAGTTGTTTTTTATATGCATCACAAGTCCTATGTCTAAGCAAGAAAAGAGATCAAAAATTACAGCAGCAGATGTCACTGGCTACAAGAGATCAGGACATTTGATTTAATTGCTATTTTATAATTTTATTTTTTTTAGTCAGTGCTATTTCTGGTCTCATAATATAAAGCAGATTACCTCCTTTATTTCTATTTTGCATCAAATCTCAAGAAGTTACATCTCAGTAAGTAGCAAGGTGAGGAGAATGATATCTCAGAGTACTGGTACAGACAAAGGATTCAAATATTTTAAGGCAGTCATTCTGTTTATAAATCTTATTTATCTGATATCACCTCTTCTTAGATTAATTTCTAATTTACTCTTTCTAATTCATTCCTTAAATTTATGAAACACCTACAATATGTAAGGCACAAGATCTAGGCATTGGGGACACAGCAGTGAAATATTCCTGCCCTTACACTTAGTGGGGGAAGAGCAGGAGAGAGGCAACCAGGTTAGAAAAAAAGTATGTATATGTATATGTATATATGTATACGTATATACATATACACACACACATATACATATATATGTAATCATTATAAAAAATATATAACTGAGAAGGAGGTAGAGATCATTGGAAGTGGGCACAAAGTTCAGGGCTCTGGGAAGGCCTCCCTAAGGTATCATCTGAGGAAAGACATGAGTGAGATAAAGGAGAAAGCTATGCAGGTAACTGGGTGAAGAGATTTCCAGGCAAAGGAAATTGTAATGCAAAGGCCCTGAGGCCGAGTTCCTTGGCATGTTCAAGGACTAGCAAGGAGGCTAGCAAAGCTGAGGCAGTGTGAGTGAGGGGAGGGGCCATGGGCTGTGATCCCTGTGGTCATTATACAGGCAGTCAAAACACCTCCAAAATCACCAGGCACCCACAAGAATCAGGAGACAAAGCCACCTCCCCTTTCTTGACTAGTATTTATTTACCCTTTACTCTTGCTTAATTTGGTGTGTCTTTATATACAATAATATCCTTCATCTTTTACAGAAAATCTACAAGAGAGGTATTATAAATCCTATTTTCTAGATAAGAAAACTATTGCTTATAAAAATTAAATTACTTGCTCAATGTAAAGCAATGGAAACTCTGACTCTAAAATAATATCACTTCCTTCATTTCAAAAAAAAAATTACATATATATATATATATATATATAAAAGAAAAAACTACTTCAAAAAATAGTTGATATTGAACTGGACTCCCAGATTCTGGTTTTGCATGGTTAGAAGTTGTTACTCCATCCTAACAAAATGAAAAATCAACAGCTCTTCTTAGGTCAATATAAGAAATGAGGTCACAGGGCAAATCGCTGCATCAAAACTGGAAAGAACAACAGACAAATAAAGAAAGTCACAATTTACCAGAGTGAAAACTGATGAACTGAAAACTCATGGGAAGCAGTGCCAAGACAGGAAAACCCAAACCATGATTGATAAATTACTGGAGTCTCAAAGTAGACAAGTCTGAGAGTTCAAAATTCCAGGGGAGCCAGTCATAGGGAGACCCCACAATTTTATGAGTTTTATTTAGAGAATATCAACCAGGTTCTCACTATAAATATTGAAGAAAAATCTCCTCATGCTCCTGGTAGGGGCAAGGGAAAGAAACTATTTAGAAATATGTCAGACTACTCTGTTCTTAACAAGGTCTGCCCTGAGGATAAACTGCTTAACCAGAGCTTAATCTGCTGAGGTTTTGTCAGAGCCTATCTGACATGAGGAGGGGAAATACTACATTATTGCTGGCTCTTGCCATTCTATTTTGCCTAAGAGGGAGGAGAGACAACTGAGAAGCATATGTGAAGTTCATAGTCCAGAGGCACAAGCTCACTAAAAGACTGAGATCTAATCATAGGACTATAGAAGGCTTCCTCCCCCGACACTCTACCATCACATTTCTAAAGGCCTATTTACAGCAGTTCCTTTTACCCAGCATATCATGTCCAAAACTGAAGAAAAGAATTACAAAATATACTAAATGGCAAGAAACACAGTTTAAAGATTCAGAGCAAGCATCAAACTCAGACTTGGCAGGGATGTTGAAATTATCAGATCAGGAATTTATAAATAATTATGATTAATATGCTGAGGGCTCTAATGAGTAAAGTAGATAGCACTGATTCCAAACTGATTCTAAAGCTGAATATAGAGGCCAAAGACCCAACACAGTACTGCAGGAGAAGAACAAAATCAAAAGACTGACACTACCCAACTTCATAGCTTACTATAAAGCTGCAATAATCGAAACAGTGTGATATCGGCAAAAGAATAGTCAATAGATCACTGGAACAGAATAGAGAGACCAAAAATAGGCCCACATAAATCTAATCAACTGATCTTTGACAAAAAAGCAAAGGCAATACAATGAAGCTAAGATAGTCTTTTCAACAAATGGTGCTATCAACTGGATATCCATATGTTAAAAAAAAAAAAATGAATCTAGATACAGACCTTATATCCTTCACAAAAAAAAAAAAAAAAACCCAACTCAAAATGGATCACAGACCTAAATTTAAAGCAAAATAAAAAAAACTATAAAACTCAAAGAAGATAACATAGGAAAAATTTTAAATGATATCTGGTTTTACAATGACTTTTTAGATAAAATACATGGGTATAATCCATAAACGAAATAATTAATAAGCTAGCCATTATTAAATTTAAAATTTTCTGCTCTGCAACAGACACTGTCAAGAGAATGAAAACACAAGCCACAGATTAAAAGAAAATATTTTAGAAAGGCATATTTGATGAAGTACTGTTATCCAGAATATATCAAAAACTCTTAAAATTAAACAATGAGAAAAGAAACAACCTATTTAAAAAAGGGCCTCACCAAAGAAGATAAACGAATGGCAAATAATATGTGAAAAGATGCTCTACATCATGTGTCACCAGGGAAGTGCATAATAAAACAATAATGTGATACTACTACTCATTAGAATGGCATAAGTCTGGAACACTGACAACATCTAATGCTGACAAGGATGTGGAGCAATAAGAACACTCATTCATTGCTGATAAGAAAGCAAAATGGTACAGCCACTTTAGAAGGCAATTGGTGACTTTTTTACAAAACTAAAAATATTCTTACCATATAATTCAGCAATCAGTCTTCCTAATATTCATCCAAAAAAGTTGAAAACTTAATTCCACACAAAAACCTGTACATGGATGTTCATAGCAGCTTTATTCATAATTGCCATACTTGGGAGCAACCAAGATATCCTTCAGTAAGAAAATGAATAAAAATACTATGATACACCCATACAATGAAATATTATTCAGTGCTTAAAAAAAATGAGCTTTCAAGCATTAAATGCATAGAGGAAACATAAATGCATATTATTGAGCGATAGAAGCCAATCTGAGAAGGCTACATACTGTATTATTCCAACTATATGACATTCTGTAGATGACACAACCATGTAGAGAGTAAAAATATCAGTTGTTGCCAGGTGTTAGGAAAGGAGGATGAGAAGGCAAGGTGGAGCAGAGAGGATTTTTAGGACAGTGAAATTGCATTATATGACTCTGTAATGGTAGATACTTGTCAAATACATGTGTCTAAACTCATAGAATGTATAACACCAAGAGTGAACCCTAACATGTAAACTGTGGTTACATTTGGTGATAAGGATGTGTCAATACACATTTGTCAACTGTAACAAATGTAGCACTGGGGGGGAGGGGGGGATGTGGATAATGGAGGAGGCTATGCATGTGCGAGGACAGAGGGTGTATGGGATATTTCTGTACCTCTTCTCAATATTGTCGTGAACCCAAAAGTGCTCTTAAAAAAATAAGGTCTTAAAAAAATAGCTGACTATGATGATGAGAAAAACTGAGGAGAGGGCCCTCTCCTGCTCTGCTGATGGATTTAATGCAGCTTTCATGGAGAACATTTGACAATATCTATCAAGGTTACTGACATAAATATTCTCTGACCCAATAATTCCAGTTCTAGAAATTTATCTCACAATTATTTCCTCAGTAGAGCTAAAATTTGTGTGTTCAAGGTTAAAAACTACTATACTATTTGTAATAGAAAACTACCAGAATTAATCTAAATGCCGATAAGAACTGATTAATAAAAAGTTTGGTAGAACCACGTAATAGAGTATCATGCAGCTGTCATAAAGAAAAAGGGTACTGTTTAGGTAATGAGATAAAATGATCTTCAGGCTGTATCGTTAAGTGAAAAATCAATGTACAGAGCAACGTTTCTGTTCATATAATGCAGTACAAACTATGTAAAGATCTTTTAAAATAATATATTCTTAAATATTAATAATTACATATATTTTTTTAAAAGTGAATATACATATTTACTTGTGTATGAATAGAACAGCCTTTGAAGGGGGCTAATGGAATTCACAAAGCTGGTGGCCTCCAGGAAAAGAAACTGATTAGGTAGACACAGGATGAGAGGAAACATCTACTGTGTATCTTTTTGTCCTTTTGAGTTTTGTAAAATTAAAATGTGTTATTTCTTCCAAGCTAATCATATTTAAATAAATGTTCATGTGTATGCATGTGCACATGTATGCATGTATATGTTTTGGTGTAACCTTAAAAGTACGGTCCTTCCAATGTCTCCATCTAGTTATTAGCCCTCATAAGCTGAGGATCGATATAAAACCAAGTAAAGCTTCAAGGTGGCTAGTGAAGAAAACCCATGTTAACAGAATGGAGGTCACTTGGAGCTCAGCAATAAGGCAGGCAAAGAGAAATTTTTCATTAGTGTTCATTTAGTTCTGTTCAAAAGAGAAACTCGTTGATTTTGCCCTAAATACAAGCACTAAAGAGGTATAATGTCTTGTGAGGTGGAGATAAATTTTCCTTAAGCTTTTTCATTTCCCTTTTCTCAGGTTTTATAATTACCAAGGAAACTACAAATTGAATAGTTTAGATTCTCAAATATTTCAATTCCCTAAAAAATGATGTTCAGAAAAGAGGACAGGAAATGCACTGTCACTAAAAAATTATGCCCCACCCCCATTTTTAATGAATGATCTGGCATTATCACATTCCTGTGATAGTATGACAGATGGTCCTCAAGAAACTGCACCACTCTGGATAAAGTGAAGAAGGGTTAGTGTTCACATTTTCAAAACCAACATCTTATGTGGATTATAGGAACCCCACCAAGGGTCTCAGGAGTCCTGCTGGAGGCAGCCAGGCAACCATTGTCTGACATATCTCTTCACATAACCATGTATGTGATTAATATGTTTACTCTTAGAGTTTAGATAAAATGGTAAGATTCTAGGGGCAATTTGGGTATCAAATTATGTACTATACATATAATTTAACCCAGAAAGTGATTCCTAGGATTTTACCTTAGATAAATAAAGTCATAAGCATGAATATATTTATGTACAAAAAAAATCATAATAGCAAAATTCTCATCAAGGCAAATAGATAAGTAAATGATGGTATACATCTACAGTGGGATATTGTGCTGCCTTTAAAAAATGATGAAGTAGATCTACATTTAGGTCCAAAGAAATATATTCCAATATATTATAGAATAAAAAAGTAGGTTATAGAATCTTATTTATGTAAAATAGTCTATGCACAGAGAGATATTTAGAACATGATTACATTTAGTTCCTTATTTGAGCTTTACTGCATCATTTTAATTTCTTATAAGTATGTAATATTTTAGAAAATTAAGTCATTTCAATAACAAAAATAGTAAATATTATTGTCTGTCAAAATTTAATGATGCCTAAACATCTGGCTGACTATAAGTGTGTCCCAGGTTCAAAACAAACTGAAACACTACCTATTGTACAAAAACACATCGACCCACATCATTAGGATGAAAGCCATAGGGATAACTCAGACATTTTATCTATTCCTGTTTATATCTACAAATATATTTTTTAAAGTTTCCTAAAATTCATGGGTTTTTAAGAAAAGCTTCATTAAAAACTCATTGCAAAGATAGCTCATAAGAACTTCCTCCAGGATATTGAATTACTTTGATTATTTCAAAACCGTGCATTCCAGGGACTCCGCCATCCTGCCCCATCTTGTTCTGCCACCAGCTGTGAGGGTGAGCTTTTCAGGGTGAAGCAAAGCATGTTGATTTTTGTAAAAGGTTTTGCATGGCTTATCATCACTTTCTTAGATTAGGATTCAAGAATACCAAAAGGCAGGAAAATTAAGAAAAGTCACAGAAGTGTGCCAAGTTGCTTTCGTATAGGGATTGTGTTAGGCCAATACTAAAGACAAGTACAATGAAATAATACCAAAGTGTTGGCAACATGTTGAAATGACAACAATAGAAGGAACATTTTCCATTCAAGTCAGAAAAATGGAAAGTCTTCAAAAAAGACACCACACCAGATAATTAAAGAGCAAACATCACTGTACTGAAAAAAAACCATGAATTCCTTTTGAACTTGAAATGAGAAATGGCAATTACTGGGCTAATCTAGTAGTTGAACATCCAACTGGTGTTCAGAAGAGTGTTAGGAGTTATAGGAAAATACAGAAATGGGAGACAGGATTTTACCCCCTTAGGCCAAAACACAAGAGAAGAGAAAAATGAGAGTTTGGTTAAGTGTTTAACAGGAAAACAACTAGAAATGTGACCTATGCTCAAAGAGAAGTGATACAGGTGTGGCTCAAGCTGTCCCTGGAGACTTTGGGAGCTGAGAGGACCAAAGCCCAGCCCTGGAACTGAATGTGTCTGAGCAGGAACTGCATTGGCTGAGAACGGACAGGACAAACAACTTGCTCACCTCAAGGGGTGTTCCCAAAGAGGAACAGAGATAAAGCCTAATTCAGGGTTCCCTCGTCTAATTCTTCCCAACATCGGCTTTCACATGACACATGGTTAAATAAAGATTAAGTAATACCAAGAAGTCGACAAGCAAAAGTGGTGTCATAAAGCATTGACATTCAACCTGAGAGGTGTCAGGGACCTGGGGGCTCTATAGGGCTGGCCACTTGGGAGGAAGGAGGACTATTTCCAAAAGGTGGGCCACAGCGAGCAGTGCTGGAGATGCATGTTGTTACTATTACCATGCTCTATGCCCCACCAACACACGTTTTTAAAAGTTAATAGGGTCGGGGCTGGTTAGTACTTAGACGGGAGACCACCTAGGAAGACCAGGTGCTATAGGCGTAAAAAGTAAAAATTAAGGGATTGTAAACTGACAAGTTCCTCGCAATCTGTGAAGTCAGCCAGGGGTTGCCTCACTTAAAATAATTGTTTAAAAAAATATAAATAAATAAATAAATAAATAAAAGTTAATAAACTGAAGCTTAGACATAATCTAAGTAATCTGCCCAAGATTTGAACTCCGATCCTCTAACCCAGAGGTTCTCAAAATTTTGATCTTGGGATCCCTTTATACTCTTAAAATTATCAGAGAATTCAAATAGCTTTCATTTATAGGGGAGATATACATAGATATAGAGATGATGGATAGATAGATGATAGATAGCTAGAGAGAGAGAGAGAGAGAGAGAGAGAGAGAGAGAGAAACAGACAGACAGACAGACAGACAGACAATTTGCCATGTTAGAAATTTAAACTGAGAAATTGTTAAAACATGAGAATACAAAAGCACACATTCCTTTGGCCATCAATGACATCATCGCTTATCATGTGGCCTCTGGAAAACTCCATTGTACACTCATGACAAGTGAGAGTGAAAAAAGCAAACAACGAATTAATATTATGATGAAATAGTTTTGATCTCAAAGATTTCCTAAAAAGATTTGAATCTCCCAGAGGTTCGAGATTATGCTGTAAGAATTAGTATTTTAATCTCAAGTCCACATGTAATATTTCCAAGACTAGACTGTGGTACATTCAGGAAATGAACTTCACAATCTGGTTCTAAGCTCCATTTACTGCCCTGGCTCCCACAACATTTGCTAAGAGCTCCCGTGCTAGCCACACCAGAATGAACCGTCTCCCAGTAAATGAACCGTGAGTGCTCAAGTGTCTTTACAGGTGCTCATGTTGTATTTCCTGTCTGAAACGACTCCCTTCTCCTTTTAAAGATTCCCACTCTAGGTTTCAGGGCTCTGCTGAGAAGTCACCCACCCAGCCCCAGGTAGAAATGACCACTTTCTGTGGATAGCATTTTGTTCTCCTTTGTTATACTGAATTCCATTTCCTTGTGAGTTGGTAATGTGTCTGTCTCCCCTTCTTTCATCCCACAATCCTGTCATGAGCAAGGAGAGCCAGGAAGACACCTTGGACCTACTTAAAGACTTGAGCCTCCCCAAGCCACTGGGGCAAAGAAACTATAGTGTCTGAATGAATCTGATTCCACAGTTCTGGCTCCTGGTATTTGTTCAAAACTGTATTATTTGCTTTGTCTAATTACTATAAAATGATAGATATCTCTGGCTGATGGGACTGCCGGTGACATTTTCTTTTACTTGACTGCAATATATTTTTATAATTATAAATGTAATACAATGGTAAAGTATTTCTTTACAGCTTAACAGCTAATAGGAAGCACTTATGCATGTGATACAGAGTTCTATGTGCTTTATATACATATTAATGCTTTTAATTATTTACGCTATTAACAGCAAAAATAAGTAGAGGTGTAAATATTCAACTCAACTGTATAGTGATTCTGCTTACATCATATACCATATGTGCATATTCTATTGTTGCCTATAACTTGAATATATTTGTGTTATCTTGGCTTTATCTTCATGTCCCAAATGGAAAATTCCAGATTTTTTTTGTGTGTCTCATTTCCTGAATTCCTCAAGGAATATTGCTCATCTTGTAGTCAGGCAATATAGGATCTTAACATCTATGCACAAACCTAGCTTTTTAACTTTACAGATCTCAATTAGCAAACTGTTCTCCTGGAAACAAATCCATCTCTCAGTGGCCACCAGGGAGCCGAATTAACTGGTTGTCTTCATAAAGTTCAGTAAACCATTTACGGGGGAATGTTTCCCACAGATGGAATTCAAAATGGATTGTTTTGTAAAGGACTTTTATCTCCTAGAATAACCAGAAAACAGAATGTTTGAAGTAGTGACATGACACACTACTCATTACTAACAAAGAGCTTTCCACCCCTTGCACAAAATCTGAACTACTCATTTCTGCGTGGCTGCAGAAGCTTCTGCAGAAAGGAAGGAAAGAATGAGTTGGGGTTATTGTTTAATTGGCCGCAAGCTGGATATTGGTGATCAGCTGGGTTCCTGCTGTGCTGTTACAGTCAGGCCTGAGGTAATCTTTGTGTGACTAACCTCCACTGGCCTGCGTGCCCTCCGTGATAGCTCCAGGCTGGCCCACCCTGTCCTCTAAGAAGGCCTATGGTCTGTGCGGCATCTCTGCTCTGGAGGAGCCAGTCTTCCTCATTGGCATGCAGGTAGCGCTCCCATAAGCAAAGGCTGCAGAGTGTCATTAAAGTGGTGGGGAGACAAACAACACTCACGCTGCATACCAAGTGGCACCACATTTAACTGAATCATTTTATTATCAATACATTCCGGGCTGGCACTGTGAGCCACTGGTGTAAAATATGCTGGCAAAATGGATCTCTGCTAATTACATTTCATGCATATTTCAGAATTTTCCATGGGGATACAGGAAGACAGTGTTCATAAAAGAAAATTTTACAGCCAGGTTTACTTGCATTTGGCATCAAGACCCAAACTAGCAGGTAACAAAGATAAGTTCAATTTCATTAACATGTTGCATTTGTTTTAGCTGAAATATTGTGATTCATTAATAACTCTATCAGTGCTGCTGTGGTCACTGGCTGAAAATGAAATCATTCTTCAAATCCACCCAAACACACATTATCGCAAAAAAAAAAAAAAAAAGGCACATGGCTATTAAATCATTTCTTTCCCACGTTTCTTTTTCTATATTTGTCCTGAGTGACCTTAGATGGAATTAAGAAAATAAAACTCTGGATGTCGGGACCTGTTGGGAGAGTGACAGAAAAGCATCATTACCTGCTTCAAGACTGAACTGTAAAGAACACAAGTGACTGCATTCTTGTGGCTTTTCACCCTCTTGCTGGTGTCCCTTTTCATTGCCAACAATGCTAGCTGGTGATTAAATGAGATGAAAAGTCGACCGTGGGCTTCATCAAAGTGGAAGAGGCATCTGAAGTCCTGACTTTTGGGGAAAGAGCATGCTATCCTCTGGATGGACAACTGGTGCTGTATATCCCAGAGTCTCAAAATCTGTATGAAAAGTGATAAAGTCATATGAATAAGTCAAGAATAATTCTAATTTTTTAGCCAATTTATTTTCTGCCTCATCCTCAACCCCAGGCAGACAGTTGCTTCCTCCACAGTTCTATCACTGTTCACACGTCTGTCATAGCACTTTTTTTGGTATTTCCCTTACCCATTTAAATACCTCATCAATCGTGATCTCCTCTAGAGAAGGGACGTGCTTTGTCTTGGTCCCTGGAAAAGTGCCTGGCATTTAGTAAGTGCTGGTGGCAGGTAGACTAGTGGCTACCAAACACGTCCATGTCCTACCCCTGGAATGTGTCACTATATTATCTTAGATTTTTGCACATGTGATGAATTAAGGACTTTGAAAATGTCATATTATCCTGGATGATTTGAGTGAGTTCAACATAATCACAAGGGAAATTAGAGTAATGGGATGTAAAAGGACTCTACCTACTGTTACTGGCTTTGAAGATGGAGAAAGGGGCCTTGAGGCAAGAAAACTGGAAAAGGCAAGGAAATGGTTTCTCTCCCATAGCCAGCCTCCAGAAAGCAGGAGAGCCCACCCAACACCTTGATTTTAGACCAGTGAGATCCATGCTGTAATTCTAACCCACAGAACACAAAATAATTTTGTATTGTTTAAGCCCAGTTTGTGCTGATTTGTCACAGTAGCAATAAAAAATTAATAGTGTTTCTCTCTTCCTCTCTCTCTCTCTCTCTCTCTCTCCCCCCTCCCTCCCCCTCCCCACTCTTTATATAAAAGATTTTGTATTAAATTAAATCAAGTTCATATAAACCATAGAAACTAGATTCTTATTCAAACACATACAATCAAGACACAAAGATGATGTACAGATAGAACAAGACAAACAGGAAAAACAAAAACAAAAACAAAACAGAAAGAGCAGCTTTGTAGGTACAAGTGTTGCTGCTATGCGTCTTGGTGCAAAATTAACACAGGCCAGGGAGGAAAATGGAATCAAAACCAAGATGGTAAAAAGCACCTCCAAAAGGGACTAGCAGGCAAGATCAGGGGCCAGACTTCTTGAGTTCTAAATCTTGACTTTGTCCCTTACTGCAGGGTGACCTCCAGCAAATTCCTTTGTCTCTCTAAGTTTACAATGTAGTACTTCCCTCATCCCGTGCTGTGAGGATTAAATGAGAGCCCAAGTAAAGCACTGAGCATGATGACCAGCACGTCATGTGTGTAATAACTGCTCTTTATTATTAAATTTTATTTTTCATTGTGTAACTATTAGAGCCTAAGAATGAAGAAGGTTCTATCAAATAAACTAATCTATTTTATCAATGTGAGAATTATTTCTAAATTATCGATTAAAACAATGGTTTCTGTTTAAATAAGTGTTTATTACTCCAAAAGGTAGGCAATCCAGTAGTTCTTAACCTATTTTAAATCAGATACACCTTTAGGAAAATAAAGAACTCTTGAAAATGATGATCTGAATGAATAAGACAAACAAAAGCTCATAGTCACAGGCAACAGTTTAGTGCTTATGAAGGGGAAGGTGGTGAGAGGGAGATAAGGATAAAAGGAGTCAAATATATGGTAATGGAAGATTTGAGTTTGGGTAGTGAACACACAATGTAATATACAGATGATGTATAATTGAATTATACACTTGAAACCTATATAATTTTATTAACCAATGTCGTCCTAATAAATTTAATTTAAAAAAGGAAGTGATGGTCTGTCCCCTCCCCCTAAATGCATATACCCATACAAATATACAATTTTCCATATGATCTTGAGGGTATATAGACACACACACACACACACACACCTCCCATAATATGTATAGATCCTAAGAAGCCACAGGATAGGAATTTCTACACTAATAATTAAATATGTTCAGCCAAAAACATCCTCTTCTACCTCTTGATTCTATTCTACCCTCTTTTCTTACATCTACGTAAACCTCTTCTTACACCTCTTGCCCAGGTTGAATGATCCCAGTTCCCTGAAACATCATGTTATCAGTTTTGAGATCCCATTCCACCATGGCAGCCTCTCGATTCTCTCACTTTGTTTTCACTTTTTTTTCAGGAGAGGATGGTCATCCAGACCTTGTTTACTTTTAAAAAATCATAGCAGGATATGTCATGGTATAAAATCCAATAGCACCAAAAGGTTTTTTTTCCCTAGCCCATCTCTCTCAACCCCAAGTGTCACTCTCCTAGAGATAGCCTTCTTTAATTCTTTCTGGGTTATAGGCTTCTCGGTAACACCAAATAATAGCAGTGTGTGTGTGTGTGTGTGTGTGTGTGTGTGCGCGCGCGTGCATGCGTGTGTGTGTACATAGCATATATTAATCATATATCTAATGAGTCTCTCCTCTGAAAAAAAAAAAAAGAAGTTACTTACGCTCCTTTTATCCTTTTCTCTTCCTATTTCTCTCAATTTAAACATTTAATTTCTTTGGTCCTATCAGCTGTTCTAATTTAAATTATATACTTACACATTAATTAATGCACTATAAACAATATAGACAATATCTTTTGACTCACCAATATGTAAAATGAGCACCTTAGGGGCCTCAAAGGTGAGTTTTAAGCAGTGTGCTCAGAGTTGAGACAATATTTTGGGTGATTCCCACCACTGTTACAGGTGCTGTGACTTCCCTAATGCAGCTTATTTTTGCATTAGCTGATTAAGCCACTCCATCATACATTTCACACACCTTGAAGCCCTAATCGAGCAAAACTCTAAATATTATTCCCATGAACAAATAATCAACCATTCTATCTTCAAGTCTGATGTTTTAAGCTAAGACTTGGCTTTTTCCTAGTTTTGATTTACAGTTACAGGGTGACAATATAATGTCAAATCATAAGTCAATTTTATTGACAATTTCTCCCTGATTTGTTCACGAATCTCATGGAACATAGTAGATGTTTAATAAGTATTTTTTGAATTTGTTGATTGTAGTTCACCTGATAACTATGTCTATATCTATCTTATTGATAAAATGATTAGCTAGAACAAGTCAAAGAATATAGCACTCTCATAAAAAAAAATTTTTCCTCACTTCTACATGGTTATTCACCTAACTGCAGATCTCATATAATCTACAATGAAAATTTATGAGAATTTTTCAATATACTGCAGAAATAATTATGTTCGATGTATAGGGTAACTTTTCCATCTACCAAAAAACTTAAAATTACCTAGTCAATTCCTACCAGATAAACAGCAGTACCAATTCTTCTAACTCAAGAATATATATTTATGAAATACATTGGATTTTTGGCAAGAATTCATTAAATAATTCGTTCTGGTTCTTAGTCATTATTTTGATTTAAAACATTCTGGAAGATCTCCAGAAAATATTTATCCTCAGAAAAAAGATTCTATAAGAACCAAGACCTACGAATAGATTTTAATTGTTCTAAATATAAATAAAATTGATAAACTATTCTGAATGTTAAAGCCATTAAGATTAGACACATCTAGATTATTCTCAAACACTCATATAACAGTCTTGCTCTCATACATTCATATTACTTATGAAAGCCTTTCCCTCAAGGTCTAAAATTCTGTCTGTTTAGCATGGACCTTGTTCAAAAAATAAAAACTAACCACATGTCAGAATAATAATCTGGGGCATAGTTGAGTATAGATCAACAATAACTCTACAGTATTAATGGACTGTAATTTTTCCAGAATGATTTTCTACTGTGTTGTTCAAATGATTTACATTGGCTTTAATATTTCATTGACATTTAGTCATATAAATTAAATAAAAAATAGAAAATCGATGAGTGACAAACTCTTTAGTCTATGATAGGTTATTTTTTGCTATTAGCAACTAAAATTAAAAATATTTTTTATAAAACTGTGTATGTTCATTTTTTTTTTTCTTAAAATAAATTTTTATTGTTCTACTTTCCCTTCTTCCTCTGGAGAACTCTTTCAATTAATGTTCCTACTAAGTCCACCTTCTAATTTTAATTCTCTCTGCTGAGGGTCAAAGCAACAGCACTGATAAACTGCATTGATGCATATAACGGTGTTCTAGCATTTTCCTAGAAATCATGTCATAGTATGTGACCTCCCATAAGCTTTTCAATTTTTCCTATACTACCACATTCTACACCAGTATTTCTTAACCTTGACATTAGAAACGCCTGTGGTACTTTAGAAATATCCTAGGGCAATTAAATTAGCCTTTTTGAGGATGGGGCTCAGGAATTAGTAATTTTTAAAAATTTTCCCAAGTATTTCTTTTGTATTGTACCTTAACTTCTCTACTTTGTCTTAAGGTCAACACTAATCCCCTTGAACAAGAAATCTTGCTCTAAACTTAATCAATAATATCATGGGGCTTGGCTCTAAACCAGATAACCATACTTCCCTTTTTCCTTAATTAGTCTATATCCTTTTAATCATGAAAAATATCTCACATTAATTCAATTTTATTAATCAAGTCCTTTGACAAAACGTCACTTAAATATCAGGTTACTATTTGTGAATCCTGGGTTCTCCTCTTCTTCTATATTCAAGTCAATTTTTGGAAAAGAATTAGGCCACAGTTCAGAAAAGATCATATTTAATATCAATTTTCATTCCAGATATGCTAGAGATGTTTTTTTCTTCTTAGTAAGAGAAGTAAATAAATCAACAAACACCTAAGCATAACAATTACAATTAATAATCGGTTCTTTTAAAAATATTTTCCACAAATTTTTCATCTAAACTGTACTATTTCTATTTACATCATTTTACCTGAGAAACTGTGATGTCTGTTCCAGCTCAGACTTATATATTTGGGAGCTCTTTATTTTATCTACTTGTTATATTAAGAGGAATAAGTAACTAAACTTGTGATCTTATATCAAGGTAAAATTTAGCTTGTCACATAATGATGATATATTTTTTCTGCTTAATCTTTACCTTTTTTCAACTGTTAGATATTTAATAATGCAGGATTATAAAAACAAATATTCTATTACTTATATACACACTAGAACCAGAAACCAGTGGATTGAGACTCCAGACACACAGATCCTGATTTTAATACTACTCAGGTTTGTCATTTTAGATATGTGATCTTACTTCTCCATTTCCTCACCTTCTACCAAAGTGGCCCCTGCCAACTCTGAAATTCTGTCAATTTAGTCTAGCATGTAGTGAAATTGCTCAATCAATTATATAAAGATTCCAAAAATACTAACAATTCAAACAAATTCAAGGAAGCTTTTGGGAAGACTGGACTAAAGAAATGTAGGACATCACCATATTTTCAATCTGGTTTTACTGAAGAATTTCTCCCTGCTCCCTGACAGAGATGGCCAGAATCACACACAAAGGCATTATAAAAGTATAAAAAATAAGTAATTAATTAATAAATGAGAAAACAAATAAATAAATAACACTAGTCTTTTGCCTGATCACTACTACATTTATAAATGGATAACTTCATGGATAAGATAGGTGCATGAATAGATGTATGGATAGGTAAGAATCTGTTTTCAGTGTACTTTTTAAAACTGAATCATTTATTTACATATTGGCAACATGTCCAAGTTTAATTCAAAGGAATTAAGTGAAAAAAATTCATAATTTCCTAATGTAAATATAAGAGTGAGGGAAGAATAGAAAACAGATTCAGATGACTCTAAGGAAATGAGACTTGTTTGGTTTCATCAAACATTTACTATTAACTCCTGCCATCCTGTAAGAGATAGATACAAAATGACAATAAGAAAGAGAGAGAGAGAGAGAGAGAGAGAGAGAGAGAGAGAGAGAGAGAGAGAATACATCATTAGGAGATTTTAAGGACAACACAGCAACAGCTCAGTTTTCAGGGGTAACCCATAAAAACTGATAAACTACTTGTAGATAATGGGATAACAGGAACTTAAGGCATTGGCTCTCCTGAATATACCTTTATATATTAACAAGTCCTGCTTGTTAATTTAGAATTTAAGCCTTTGGATAATCCACAAAAGCATAATGAGTGAATATTTAAAGACAATTTGTTTGACATGATACATGCTGGCAGAACACCTCAACTAATGTTTTTAACCAAAGTCATATAACAAACCTTCCTTTAAAAAATATTTTCACTATTTTTCCCAATATTGAAGTCAAACAATATATTATTCAGAAATTAAAATCTTCTTTTGTGCTAGTCATCTTCAAATTGTTATCATAACCTTTATTCTTCTCTTTTTGGATCATTCTGTTCAACAAAAGTGAAAGAAGACATACAGCTCTCAGACTCAGGTTTCTATGATGTATCTGTGTATTCTGTCCTTGGCCTTGAAAAAGTCTAAATCTTTTCTAACAGTATGAATTGTACTGCAGAAACCTCATTAATTTCCAAGTTCGAATTTGATAATAATTTTTACTAATACCAACATTGTATTTCAAGTGTTTTCTTTTTTTAGAACAAAAGTTCCTTTAGGGAATTTTTAAATTTCAGTTAAATTGATTTTTTGCCATTCTCATTACTCTCATAACACTGAAAAACAACAATTTTTTCCATGGTCTTTAAAAGGATCCCTAACTTTGCCTTCCAAAGATTATAGTTCCTCTTTTATTTTACGAAGTACATTTAAACACTTTAAGATTCTTTTCTTTTCTTTTTTTTACTTACTTAATATTTGTACTAACAACAGCTTTGAAGGAAATAAGTAAAAAACAGCTAGAACAAAGGAAGTCTGGTTCAAGTATCATTGCAGACTAGGTTTTTGTAAGGGGCCTTCCTGCTTCAAAGAAACACAATTCTGAATAAAACATAACTCTGCTTCCTTGCTGGGCCTTCTGGAAGTGGGAATGATCTCCCTTAGTCTAAAAGAAGAAAGAGAAAAAAAGAAACAAACTTAAGATGGAGACAGTGAACAGTAGGCATAAAAGCAAAGACTGCAGCCTTGGAGCCTAAGCCTTGGACCAGCAGCAAGATGCAGGAGGTACTGAGGAGAGACTATTCAATTAAACTGGACAACAGAAAAGGAGCATACAGTAGCCTCAGGACAGAGTTTTCCTCATTTCTGCTCTGCAAACGCAAATACAAACCTTCTCTAAAAGAGAGCCTCTTTAGTTGAGTTGCTATGAATGCCTACAGTTTAGCAACAGCAAATGCCAAGGTAACAATAAAAGATAACCAAACATAAAAGTTAACAAATCACCATGAGGGAGAATCACTAGAATAGCAAATATCAGATTTGGATCACCAAGGACTCCAGAAATTGGAATTATTAGGTAAGAATATAAAAGGATTAATGTAAAATTAAAGAATTAAATGTTGAAATATCCAAAATGACAAATAACAAAAGACTATCCAAAATTACCAGGCCATTACAAAAATAATTTGATGGAGGGAGCTATGTTAAAATTAAAAACTTGATGTATGGGTTATGTAAAAAGAAGACACATCTTCATTAGAAACACCACCATTAAAGTAAAGAATATCATAAGATGATAAGGTGCTGCCTGAAATATGGAGGAAAAACCTGAATAAGGAATAGGAAAAAAATCTGTGCATAAAATTTTTCTGAAAAACAGCTAAAAAAAATGAGTAAACACAGGATGTGTTTTCTCAATATTTTAAAGATGTCAAATGTCAAATTTAATGAAATTCCAATTCAAATACTAATATGATCTTTTATGGAACATAAATATTGATCCTAAAATTTACTTGGAAGGAAAGAAAATGCCAGAGGATAGCTAAAATCGAAAAAGAAAAACAAGAAGTAGGAGTTGCCCTACCAGGTATCAAAATATACAATAAAGCTATGCTAGTTAAACAGTGATATATAAGTTTAGGGAAAGGCAAGTAGACTAATGGAAAGTGATACTGTTTACCAGAAAACTAATAATGAATACTTCTTTGTATTCATACACACACTTAGAATGGTATATTTAATTTTATAAAAATATCATACATATTACACAATATGTTGTAATATATAATATATTAAGTAATAATAAAACAATGAGAAGATACACAAAACTGTTACTAATAGCTACTTATGGGGAGAGGAATTGATTTGAAGGGGAAATGAGCAAGAAGAATATTCCCTTTTTGTACCACATGTCACTTCGTTTACAGATTTTATGGAATGGCATTAATCCATGTACTTTTGTCATTAAAACAAAATGAAAATGACTTTTTTTTCTGGGCAGACAGCGGGAATTTTAGAAGGGGGGAATACAGAAGGGAAAGGAAGACAAATAGGTAAGATAGAGGCATCAAAAGGAAATTTTGACTTTGTACTTTCCTTACCGACGTTGCGTCTACAATACAGAAACCAAGCTCTGGGCAATATCAGAACCTCAAACAAAGGATTAAGTTATAAACTGATCTGATTCTAGTGATCCAGACAGGATTAGGAGCCCAGGAAAAAGGGTTAAGAGCAATGGAAAGGTGTAATCAGGTTCACTGGTTGGAAGAGCAACCCCCAGCAGAGAGAGTTCTATGCTCTGAAAATCCTTTTTTACTACTCCTCATGGTGATTCTTCCTTCAAATGACCAAGTTGCTGGCTTCTAACAGGGCCTTGCCTTCAGTAACTGCCACCTTAGAGACAGTTTTGGATCTAAAGCAAAACGCAATTGAACATTTAGTATGATACCAAAGTCTATAGGGATAAACTTACTGCTTATTTATCACTGGAAAGTGGCAATAGAAGAGTCTTCCAAAAGAGAATTGGTTTCAGATTATTTCTGGAGGAAATTATTTAATCTAAATTGCTTTGATCTCAAAATCCTCTAATTTAGCAACTCATTGACCAAAACATAGTTCAATCAAAAGCTCTTCTAAAAAAAGAATGCTTCCTTTAGTTTTCCCTGTTCCCTAACTTATCCCCAGTCATAAAATATCCAAAACCATTTTATGGCAATAAAACAGAGGCTTAACCTTGTAGCAGAAATTCCTGCTGTTTGTTGTGAAGACATAATGACTGAGATTATTATGCATTTATCAAAGTGACATAGCTTTAGACTAATGTGAAAGACAGCATGACAAGCTTTATTATAATGTAATGGTTTAGGAGTCAAAGCAAAAATAGAATGATAAAAGTATTTTGGAGGAGGCCAGGGAGTCTTAACACTAATAGTAGCTGTACAAAATCAATTCTGACTTTTAAGGACATGTTTTCATTTGATTTTAAAGTTATAAAACCTTTCAAAGAACTCTGTAATGATAAAATACCTAGTATTTATTTTTGATAGATTCATTAATTTAATTAATGAATAAATTTACTAGTTTCTCAAGATTTATTGAGGACCTACTATATGTGTAGTAGAATGCAAAAAAGACATAGTCCCTAACTTCACAAATCCTATCAGTTAGTTGACAGTTACACTATTTTACATATTATATAAAACATATGTTTAATGTACATTAATATGTGCTAAGTCCCAGAAACAAAAATTAATCTTTATCTTTAAGCACTCAAAATCTAGTGAAAGACATAATGTACATATACAACCTCGAGTACACAAGTCAGATTATGTTAAATTCAATAATGGAAGTTAGAACAAAATGCTAAAAGATCTCAAAAAATAAAACAAATAAATCTGACTAGGGCATCAAAAAAAAAGTTTTCACTCTGAGCTTCTTTGGTACTTAGATTCATGGTAATGTATCTTCACTTGAAGCTGTCGACAGGTAATTGAACAAATACTGCAAGATGCCAAGCACTATGACAGTATACAAGCTAAAAAGATACTGACCCTACTTAAGGAAGCAAATTAATATTTCAGCACATGACAAAGGCTCTAATGAGGGACATGGGTGCAATGGGAATGCAAAGAAAGAAACTACTCAGTCTGCATGAAAGACTCCAAAAAGTCTGAAACTTCCAGGATAAATAGACATTTGCCAATTGATCACAAAGGAGAGGAGATTGAAGTCAAAAGCAAGAGCATGTTGTAAAGCCATGAGTCAGCTTGGTGAAAACGGCCTGCAGAGTTTGATATAAGTGGAGCATTAAAATGAATAGAAGAGAAAAGTAGCAAGTGAAGTGGGGCTGGTAGACCAGGGAAGGACTTCGTATAAAAGTTTAAGAATTTTAGAACCAATGGAGGGCAAAGATGAGGAATTAAAGAAGTTTTCTCACAAATCATTTAATTAGCAGAATAGAGGGCACATTGAAGTCAGACCGGTCCAAAAGTTGGGGACATATTCAAATACCTTTGTAGCATTTCAGGCAAAAGAAGATGAGATTTTGAATTAGAACAATGGTGGATGAAAAGGAGAGATGAGGCTGATAAACATATTTTGATGATAGAATCAACAAGAATTGACGATTGGTGAAATTTAAGAAAAAGGGAGATTTATATTATAAATATACAGTAAAATATGCAAGTTTGGCAGAACTTATGGGAAGAAGGCAGCTAAAGAATTATACATGAATTTCTATTTAATTTTTATATATACATATATCACTTTATAATAAAATTCAAAGTAAGATTCACTGAAAGAGTCTCTGAGGTTGTCTCAAGTAAGCCAATTGCCTACCTTTCTTTTCTTTACAACCAAGGTCTTGAAATCTACCACATGTTAATCTATCACTGGATCTAGAAGCCAGGCATTATATAAAATGGAAGTTTTACAGAGGAACAAATGGCAGGATTCTTAGAGATTAAGAAATTTTCCTAAGAGGATATAAGTAGTAAATAATATGAATTCAACCTAGGCTATCTGATTCTAGTGCCATGTTTTTCCTATCATATTTAAAATATCTCATCAATATCATCACATAGAAATGGACTGATGTACTAAAATGTTCTTAATGTACTTGATAGTCTTCAGGTTAACTATGATTTCTTACTTACTGAGTCACTTCAGTATCAAAGCAACAATAGCTAATTGTCTGTGTGTATACCAGATCTTACCAAAGTAACATTTCCTCATGCCCATTTCTGGTTTTTACTATTGAATTAGTGAGAACATTTTTTAAATCTCAAGATTTGACATATTAAGAGCTCAATAATAAGGATTAAATTCATGAGTACATGTTTTAAAAAAAAATTTTAATGAAATACTTTGTCCAGCTGCCCAGGACTGTTGTTAAATGACTATCAATATAATATCTTTTCCAAATATAGATTTCTAAAGACATAGTCGTTAGCCAGCACATTTGAAAAATCTACACCATCTCTCAGGGTAATTCACGATCAAGAATAGATTTGCATAGAACTAAAGCAATGCACAATGTTACTTACTTTATCTTTGGAGAAGCTGAAAAGTTGTTTTCTTGTAGCAAAAAATTGGACAGCTAAGACACTGGCCGAGTGACCCCAAAGAACACCAACTGGTTTAGAGACAACATAGGGGTTCCAAAGGCAAACTTTATTGTTAATGCCAGCAGTTGCTAATCAGAATTAGAAAGAAAAAAAAATTTTTTAATAACATGAATAACTTCCAGCATTTTCTTTTTGAAATGAATTTATCACATATCTACAGATAAATGTCTTCTGGGGATTAATGTACCTGTCTTAAAGGATGGAAAATCTTGTCACTGCCTAACAGCCCAGGTTCATAGGGCATGAGTTCTATCATCTGAAATAGCTGAAATAGAGGAAGTAGGGGAAAAGGAATATTCATGAGTTGAAAGGACAATGCAGTCCCATTTAGGAAGCAACCAGCAGGTCAACCAGGAGAGAAAAAAATCCTGCTTCCTAGTTTCTGTATTTCTACTCAGCCCAAAGTGCCCAGGGATATAGACATGTTAAAGTTATGCTACGAGTAAGAAAGAACTAAAGCAATAAAGTTTCCAAACTAATTAAAAAGTATATTTAAAAAATATTTTCACTGTCATGTAAAGAACTGAGTATTTACAAGTATCAAGAAAAACATATATTTTTGACCTACTTTATAGAGAGAATAAGGTGCTTTTTGTTTGTTTGTTGTTTGTTTGTTTGTTTAATATAAATTGTCTATATTCCAAGAGCACATCAAGATCAGGGAGCACAGTGCTTCTTCAGGTCTGCAGAAAGACCAGAAAAGCATTGTTTGTTGTTCCTTCTATGACTGACTGTGGAACCTAGCTTATTCACCCTTATTTTTCCAGCACTGAGCCAGGTACAAAGTAGTTATCGGTAAAAAGTGTTGAAATATTCAATCAATCAATCAACGAAATGGTTGATATTTTGAATCCTTCCAAACTCAATCCACTAACCCTTAAGCCTTCTCTAATAAATCTGCAACACTCCTTGAAAGCTTAATGTTGGCATATTCCTGAGTTCGTATTCAAGGTATCTTTTATCATGATTGTCAGCTATTATTGTTGGGAATTTTAGGGGCTCAGCTTCCTGGCTAAGAGTCTATCAAAACTCTTCAGATGAATGATAATTATTGAATGAGGGTTGATATGGCCCATTTTGCAGACCGTATATGTTCAGTCTCTATAACTACTCTATTAATTTTTCAATAATACTTCACTTTTGTACTGTTTTAACTAATATCATATATGTCAAATCATCAACTTTCAAAATTTCTATATATTTTATTTAAAGAGTTAATACCTGAAAACATTTATAGCTTATTTCCCCAGCTAAAATATACTTTTTTTAAAGTGAAAACTAATCTTTTTTATTGTGTAAAATATATTCATTTACATCAAAAGAACTCTCCTTTAGTAAACTAAAGCTAGGATAATCTGAAAATTTTTAGAAAGCATTAGAGATTGTATTCTGAAAGGTGTAAACGATCTACATTTTGCAGTTCATGTGTGTTTGTGTGCTTGCGTGCGTGTGTGTGTGTGTGTGTGTGTGTGTGTGTGTAGTAGTAGTAGCAAGAAAAATGATGTATTTGTTTAGATCAAACATTTGGTGGTGTTAGAAAGATGATGGAATGGCAGACACTGCACAAACATTTTATATCATTTTACTACCCCGCTAATTCTAATAAAAATACTAATTAAAACATTGGGACACTTTCTCACATTTTCACCCCAGTGTAGTTCATATAAAATGCACATCATAATGAATCATTATCAGACATTCTCAGGCAATAAAACGTGAGTTGTTCAAGTTAGTCTCTCTGGCAATAAAGCAACAAGGTGGAGAGGTTCGATGCATACAAATGTGCATTCCAGACTGTTTATGAGGCCTTCATAGTTATCATGATTTATTTTACATACCAATTAAATTGAGCTGAGAGTGGTAATCAAAAGCATGAATGCCCTGGGCAATGTTGAAGGATGTCATTTTAAGATGCTTTTTTGATTTCTCTCTCCAAGCCAGCACCACTGTATTTGTATTGTTGGTTGTGCTAGAAATGATAGCATCTAAAGATGCATTGTAAGTCACTGATTAAAAAAAAAGAAGAAAAGAATTTTTAATTGATTTCTCACAAAACATGAGCAAAACAGAACTGTTTTAATATATAAAGTTAAAAATTAAACTCATATTATAACATAAACCGACGCTCAAGAAAACACCTTACTAACCCCTTCTCCCACCTCCCATTAAAGAACTTACAGTGAAAAGTTCCAGCAAAGCCCACATCCAAACTTTCAACCGAACCTAAGGAGACTTTAATTTTTTTTAAATTGGAACACATGGCAGAAAACAATATTAATCACAATAATTATACAGGATTCTGGAGAGCTAAAATGAGTAATTGGCCAAATTCCTGGGTTCTTCCTCCTGGGTCTGAAGCAGTCAAACAGGAGTTGAGCAGCCATCTGCTGCTCTCAAAAGTTCAGCTCATGCCCAAACCATGGTTTATTTAAGTTGTGGCTGATCTAGACAGAATGTTTGAGAGTGGCATGGCCAGGGCTCAATGTCCTGCCAAGAGTCACAAACACAGCTAGAGACTTAAGTGAAATGGCTGTTCTTACAATTCCAATGACCCGGTACCAGATGTTCTGGAGCATAATCCCATTTTCCAAGCAAGGAAAGTGATCCTGCTGCCTTTCCATTCCTGTCAGGCTCACATGCACCAAAGGCAAAGAGCCATAGCTGCTCCTGCCCCAGCTTCTAACCACTGCTGCCCTCCATGGTTAGATGGAAGTTCTCCTTTCCCTTTTGCTCCATGATTTGCACCTGCAGTTGAAAGATTTCTGATTTGACTTCAAGATCAAATTCCTGCCTTACACAGAAAGAGATGTTGTAACTTTGCATAGCTTAAAGAAAGTTCCAAGGAATGGCTCTTGGAAATATTTCTGATCTATATATTACAAAAAATCAAGAGTGATGCTCTTGGAAGACAATTCTCAAGGAATCGCTAGAATTCCTGCACTTCTTAGAAAACTAACCATTGACTCCCTTTGCTCTAGACTATCTTTTCAAAGGCATTTGCATAAAAAACAACCTTGGAATGTAGAGATGATGTCTCTTTGTGTGCAAATGGTAGACAAACATACTACTTAAAATAATAAAGATAATGTCTTCCTCTGGAGCAAAAGCAGACATGCATCCTGTCTACTATAAAAGATTTAGATTCCCTAAACTTGGGGTTTCTTTCCTGTAACATAACACACTGCATGTGTAGGTAGGTATTCAGCTGGGACCATCTGCTTTGCATCTGTGGGACTTAAGGGCAAGGGGAACTGACACAAATATGCTGCTTGCTGTGCAGTAAGTAATAAAGTCTTTTTTTCTCTAACACAGGAGTCTTATGTCCTACATCCTCTATCACTTTAAGATATGGTTTTTAAATCTCTTTCTCCAAGTGAGCACCATAGTATTTGTATTGTTGGTTGTGCTAGAAATGACAATATAATTTACTAGTAGCTAATTTGGAAACAGTTTTATTATTTTAGTGAAAGAACTTAATTTGCTTTATATATATAATTTGCTTTATATATAAAAATGTATACATAAGTATATGTGTATAGACATACATATGAATATATATATTTTCAAATAATTACTAAAGGCAAGGAATTGTGACAGGCAGGATAGCTTCTAGCTTCTAGCCTATTCTATGGAGTTAATAAAAACTCGAATTTATTCATTTAAGAGCTGATCTTTACATTATGTGAATATCTTAATTTAACATAATTTATATCTATCTCACTATGAAATATATGGCTTAACAGGACAAATTTAAAACTAAATGAGGTTGAGAGTACTAGGGTGTCATCTATAGATATTCTCTCAAAATATGACATGCAATCTTTAAAAATTTATTGGGCATCTACTATGTGTCCTTTGCTATGATAAGATTAATAAGAGAAGAAATAGACACAGTCTGGATGCCCCCAAGCTTGGAATAAAATATATGTAAATCAAACAACTAGAGAACACTTTATTATATAATACAGTGATAAATTAAGTGGTATAGAAAGTATAACAGAACTTCAACGAACAAAATAGTGTGGGCTTCCGGGTTTAGAAAACATTTAGTGAGTGTTGACAAAAAGATTTCATTTCAATAGATAAGAAGTGGTGATAAAACACATGTGTAGAAAACAAGGTAAACTCTAGAATTTAGAGCTGAAAGAGGACTAATCTACTCCTTTATTTTACAGATGAAATAGAGACCCAAGCAAGTTCCATAATTGGCTAAAGTCATCAACTGATTATTGTCAGACTCTGGACTGGAGCCCAAGTATTCTGCCTCTGGTTTTGGTACAGTTTAATGTTACATAACATTCAAGCTCAGGACATAAAATCTAAGGACATAACATAAAATAACACAACATAAAATCCAGAACATAACATCCAAGCTCAGGACACCATCACCTGGTAGAACTAGAGTACAAATTCAGAAGATACAGTATGATCTCTTGACGACTGGAACAGTTATTCTCAAGTTTTAATATGCATACAAGTACCCTGGAGGTAAGATACATGTTAAAATGCAGATTCTCATTCGGTAAACCTAAGGTTCTGCATTCCTACCCAAACCTCTGTTGTTGCTGCTAATGTTCTCTAAGGAACACATTTTAAGTGGCAAGACAGTAGAATATGTTCTACGACTTATTGCCATCATTTAATAGTCTATAAAATTAATTCATAGTTCTTCAAATTTGGAAGATCTAATGTCCCTATGGAAATGTGATGAAAGCTACAGACTCTCTCCGCCAGAAATATGTATATCCACACAATTTTTAAAAATAAAATACCAGGATTTCAGGACTCTCCCTACCCCTACTCACGAAGCCTAGTGATGATCAATCTAAAGAAGTCAGGTGACGAACCTCTACTTTGGACTGTAAATCACTTGACTTGCTTCCTCAGGTGATTCTCAAAGTTTCTGTTGTTAATGGTGTTTGTTCACCCTTTGTGTTCATCAGTGCCGATTTTGGGCTCCTCTTTTTAGCTCCTACTTCTCTAAAGTAAATGAGTTTAACTGGCCTTTGATGCAGAGGTTCTCCTAATCAATGCCAGAACACAATTTCTAAGAGAAAAAGAAGGGACTGGGATGATACAAAGGAGGCTTTAGGAAACGGGACCAAAGCAGAGCTGTCTCACTGAGCACTAGGCACACAGAATAATCACTATGAAGTGTGTCATGAAATGTGAAGTACTGCTAAACACCAAAACAGTCTATTTTTCCACTCCGTTTAGAATTTGCCTGGATGGTGTGTTTCTTACTCATCTCCCATTATGTAATCTCCCCCAACCTATGAATTACTGGTAATAATTATTGGGATAGTTTATTGAATACTTCCCATGTGCTAGGCATCATGTCAGGTGCTGTCATCTTGCAACCATCTTCAGTGAGTAACTTTCTGATAAGGAAGTAGACAATCTAAAGCCAACTCACCCAGGGGCAGGCAGCTAATTGGAGTTGGAAATGAGATTGAACCCTGTCCTGTCTGGTTGTGAGCTCTCTGTTTTGCACTACTGTATCATTCTTTTCCCTTAAGCTACATTGCCACATGTATACCAGGTCCAGATCTGAGGTTCTTTCTATTACCAGCTATATTTATGTCCCCCACACTCTCATTCTAAGAACAAACCCCCACTTCATCTGAGTCTTTCCTTTGCTGATCTCTTTACTTTGTTTTATTGCCACTTAGCCCCCTAGAAACAGTATTTTATGTCCTCTTTGTTTTCTCTCCATCTTTTTCTTGTATCTACTGTCTTTCTTTCTTAAAAAAAAAATGAAAATAAAAAGAAGTGGGGGAGAGAGAAACGAAAGAAAGAAAGAAAGAAAGAAAGAAAGAAAGAAAGAAAGAAAGAAAGAGAAAGAAAAGAAAGAAAGAAAGAAAGAAAGAAAGAAAGAAAGAAAGAAAGAAAGAAAGAAAGAAAGAAAGAAAGAAAGAAAGAAAGAAAGAAAAAGGAAGGAAAGGAGGAAAAAAGGAAGGAAGGAAAGGAAGGAAGGAACCAAAAAGGATCATCAGTTCCGATAAAGGTGAATCCTTTGATTCTCACTAGGGAACAATTAATTTCCAGGACATGAAGGTCCCTGATCACCTGCTACACCACTGTTCTACTTTACTATAAGTACCAACAGTATAAAATCTGATGACAGCTGTTCTCATTAGAAAGCAGCCTCACTGAAAATATGCCTTTTGTTTATAGAAAATGCTAAGGGTTATAACTTGGCACAGTGAAGCAATATTATAAGATCTCTAAAGTATAAAACAAACACTATAATTACATCTTCAAATCCATGGAAATTCTATAATATCATTACAATACAATCAAAATAAGTTATTTCTATCCAGAAAATTACTTTGTCATGTGTTCCCACATTATATCTAAGTATCATCCATAGTTTTGAGGCTATAAAGACATATTAAAAAGCTTAATCTGCTCTGGTATTCAAAGCATAGCTTTAAGATTTGAATCTGCAGGTTACCATGTGACATTTATGGGCCTGTAGTGTTACATATTAGAAGAGCAACGATTCACACTATTTTAAAGCAAGATTTAACTTGTTTCTGATTAAATTTTAGAATGCCAGAGCTCCTGAAAATGCCTGAGTAAAAGGTAAAGGTAAAGCTATTTTTTTTAAATCAAATTATTTGGTAGATAAAAATATTTTCCTCACTTCTTACAGATAGAAAAGAAAATGATAGGTTATGATGTTTTTAAAATATCAAACTTCAAAATGGGATGAGCTGATAAAATAAATGATTTGTTTCTAATATTCTTGGTGAGTTTGTGGGTTGGTAGAAGAAAATATTTTTTAAATTTTCTGTTAGATAATATTTTGAGGGAGAAAGAGAAAACTTGATTATGTCTGTCCATTAGTTGCTAACTTTCCAATTTTCTGCTCCCTTGCCACTTAGTCATTTAAAAAAAAAAGGTATTAAGGGAACCTGCCAACAATCCTTGTCCTCGTGTGTGTCAAGATGACCCTGTGTAATAGCAATTAGGTAATGTGGGAAAAGTGATTTGAAAATGAAAAATGATACCTAAAAACTAAGTGAGTAATGCTATTAGGTGCATTTAGAGTAAGCTAGAATAAGACCATTCTTTATCATTTGCCGATAGATAGAGCTGTAGAAGGGTAGAAAATTGGGCCATTTCTAAGTAGGAATCCTTATTATCATTTTCTAGGCTTTTACTTTATAAGTCATGTGACTTAGGAAAACACCCTGCCTTGAACTTTTTTTGATGTTCTCTTGTTTGAGAGAATTTATTTTCAGTTGCTTTTCTCATTTTGAAGTTGGAGTCCCATTCTCTGAAACAACCACAGGGCTCTCTATGTTCTGAGCAACTACCATTTAAAAGAGGAAAGAAAGAACTCTATACCATTTCTTAAAATCAACATGCATCTAATTCAGCATTGCTAAGCAAATTAAAAAATAATAATGCAATTAATTCAATGATTTTTCAAAATGCTGATTAGACTCATGTTCATGATACAAATGGATCTTACTCTTCCATCATGCTATAGAACGAGACATAGGAAGAGATCTCTTTCTTCAAACCTAGGCAGCCAGCTCACAGCTGGTTTCAACTACTTTAAACACAGTGAAGGAACTAGCAGGAAAAGCATTGTATTCTGGCTAACTCAGTGGTGTACCATCTTTTTGTCTGGAGGACTGATTTAGACATCGTGGAGTGGAACACAAAGCAAGTACACTAAATCTAGCTTCTCTTCCAAACCTAGGCCCTATCAATTATAAAGCCTCCCCATGGAAACAACACCGTGTCCACATTCTAAATTCTCTGGCACAGCTCCGTTAATTAGCACAGCAATTAGTGATATGATCAGTTCAAATGGTTTGTCCTTTATCTTAACTATGGTCAAAGGGAGGGGGGAAAACACATTTCAGTGCAATAAAAAAATCAATAATTTTTATTTTTGGCAATTTAGAGTTCACTCTTTCAACAGCTATACTTCCAGTCTATGGTTTCCACGATTTCCAATGATATTGTCTGTATGAGAAGGTAATTACTTGGGACTGAAATAAGAAATATTCCCTGAGATTTAAGACATTTATATCTTGTCACTGTTGCCCATAATCTCTGTACTTACTTTACAAGCATTTCAGAATGTAATTATTTTTCCATTAAAATATGACACAGAATTTCTTAGACAAGATGAAAACATTTTCTCCTTCAAAGTTTTAAATAAGAAGTCTGAACCTTATCTTAAAGCAGTAGGCTAATACTCTTATGTCTGAAATTAAGTTTTTCCTTTGACATTTCAGTTTTACAGATATTTTATCCTTAGCTTCAATGAAACATTATTATTATACTTGCTCATGTATTTCTTTCTTTCCTCAATTATATATTTCCTCCTCAATTGAAGAAAAATCAGCAAAAATATTTCTTGAAGATTTCTGAAAATACCAATTCATGTTGCTTGGGTACAAAGAATAAAAAATAAAAGCAAGCATTGGTTGCTTTCTTTTGATAGAATAAGTCTTGCAGACCAAAGGAGCTTAGTCAACACTAAGCCCACTGTCCTACACTCGACTCCAGCCTGCCTTCCTCTTTCTCCCTGCCTTGTGTCAGCCTCCCTCCTTTCTATTCATGTTGAAATAACTGAGCTGCAAACAAACAAATGAAAGTTTTATTTAGGTTTCTAATCTCTATTGCTCAATCTGAGAAAAAACACTCATCCATTGGTTAGGACTTAATGTAGGTCCCCCATCCAGAGGTACATGAGCTTCAAATCTAACACTTGAAAGAAGAGAAAACCTTATATAGATCCTTCACCTTTCTACACTCTTTACTTACTCCTTTCTGAGTTATCTTCTATTCTACTGCATTTTCCTCAACATCCATTCATATAGAATTAAACCACATATTATTTGTAAATATATTTTCCTAACCCCAATCATTTTCTTTTAACCATATATAACCTCCTATTTAATTTTTTAAAAGCATTCTACAAATATTGAGCAAGTTTTCTTTTAGTTGCTCTTTTATTTTGAAATGGCACTATTTTAGGCCATTTAAGTTGTTACAACAAACATTTATTTCTCAAAGTTTTGGAGGCTGAGAAGTCTAAAATCAAGGCACTAACAGATTCCATGTCTTGTCAGGGTCCACTTTCTGGTACATAAGTGACCTATTTCTTGCTGTGTCCTCACATGGAAAAGTGAGAGAGCTTTTTGAGGTCTCTTTTATAAGGATACTAATCCAATTCATGATAGCTATACCTTCAGACCACATCACTTCTCGAAAATACCACCTTCTAACACCATTATACTAGATGGTCGGGATTGCAATATACAACTTTTTGGAGGACACAAAAATTTAGTCCATAATAGTCTGTCCCTGTTCCATCCCTAAATTCATGTCCTTCTTGCATGCAAAGTACATTCCAACAGTTTCAAAAGTGTTAACTCATTTCAGCATGAACTCTAAAATCTAAGTTCAAGTCTCATCTAAATATCGTCTAAATCAGATATGGGTGAGACTCAGGATATACTTCACATTGATGTAAATTCCTCTCTAAACCATGAACTTGTAAAACCAAACAAGTTATGTGATTACAAAATGCAGTGATGGAACAGGCATGTGATAGGCGTTCTTGTTCAAAAAGAGAGAGAGAGAGAGACAGAGACAGAGACAGACAGAGAGAGAGAGAGAGAGAGAGAGAGAGAGAGAGAGAGAGAAATAGGAAAAAAAAAGTAATAGAGTCAAAATAAATACAAACGCTAACAGGGAAAATTCCGTTAAACCTTAAGACTCAAGAATAATCTTCTTCAGCTTGATGCTCTGTCTTCCAGATCCACTGTGATTGCAGTGTCATCCTCATGGGTACTGTCCATGCTGTGTCAGTGACACTACCTATACTAGAGCTCTTTGAGATAGCTCCTCTCATGTCATGGCTCCACTAGGTACATCCCATGCCACAGGTGTCTGCCACCCCCACACCCACTAAGGCATTAGGTTGGGCATCCTAACCCACCTGAATCAGAGAGGTAGCCCCACTCTTCAAAATGGCTCTGCAATGTCCTAGAAGAAAAGATTCAAGAACCTGAAGACACAGCATCTAACTAAAGCATAGTGATTTAAAAAAAACAAACAAACAAATAAAAATTTTAAAAGCCTCCATACCTTGTAGGAAAATATCAAGCATCTAACATACATATAATGGGAGTCTCAGAAAAAGAAAAGGGGTGGGGAATCTTGGAAAAAATAACACTAGAAAATTTTTCAAATTTAAGGAAAACTATAGGTCTGTATACTTAAGAATCTCAATAAATTCCAAGCAGTATACACGCACACATATAAAGAAAAGTATGGCACATTACAATCAAATTGCTTAAAATCAGTAAAAAAATAAAAAAAAATTATATAAAACATTATACTATGTGTTACAGTGCACACTAAGGGGAATAAAGGCTACACTGCCTGCTCTCAGAAGATTGTTCTAATTTTCAGTTTATATATAAATGTGATTTGCATGTGAGGCATCCAAATTTCCTTCTGGGATTGAAAGAGTTATGACAGAACAGACAGGATCAAAATTCTGATGTGGGTTCAGAAATTTGTAGGAGGGCTCAGAGATTGAGCAGTATCTGAAAGCAGCATTTTAAAGAGGAACCAGGAACAAAGCCAAAATTGAGAACCTTACAAACCGTGCAAAGAATTAGATGGATAAAGAGGCAAAATAAGGAGCTGACAAAGGTAAGGGAAATTTCATGAACAATACTGGCAGGAATGCTCTTCTTTATTAGTAGATTTGAAGTATCACAGAATAATAAATTTTGCAAAGGTAGTCAACATTAAGAAGGCAAGCTGGGAAGAGACCGATCAATAGGCCCAGGAAGGCATCTAGTGATCTGTGAGTATAACATTCCTCACCTGGAGACTGAATTGTTTGTAGGACATTCTAAAATGGCTTATCATTCCACATTTTCAGATCTCAAATCCTAAAGATTCCTGTTTCTGAAGGTTGTCTGTTTCTCTCCTTGATTTATCATTTCCATTTTCTCATGATCAAAAACCTTCTAACTGGCCAGTCTGATAGCAGTTTCTTTCTTTGTCATTCAAATTATGCTGAACAGAACTACCAAATAAACATTTCCTAAATGTTGTCTGCATCATGTCTATCCAAGTTTCCTCAAAAACCTTCAATGGTTGTTTCATTTTTTATCAGTTGTGGATTGGCCTGGCTGCCAAGATCTTCCAACATATGTCCCAGTTAGACCTATTCACTTTTATTTCTTTAATACTCATTCTCTGATCTAATCATGTCCATCTCTTCCTCCATCATTATTATGCCTGCTTATCTAACTTTATTCATATTCACCATGCTCTCTTTTTTTGCTTCCACCCATCCATTTTTTAAGCACCTCCACCCACACTTAAAGATTTTTCTCATAGCTTTTCCTGCTTAAGAATTACTATGGGAATTAAAATCTTGTTGATATGGTTTAGTAGTTAATTTTTAGTACCATGGTATATTATTCTAATAAATTCTTTTATATTAGTCTTTAATTCTTATTCATCTATTAAGTTTTTTAGGAGTTAAGCCTATTAATCTTTCTCCTAGAATCTTCAATGCTTAAGACAGTTTTAAAGCACATAAAAATAAGTAAATAATTGTTGATTGATTGACACATCAAGTCCACAATTTAAATAAATTGGCCAAAATAAATGTATTTTTTTCAGCTATTCTTCTAATGATTATCAACTTAGTTATGAGTTTTGATTCAAAGAGTGAAGAAATATGTAATCCAAATTAAATAACAAAGATTCCTAATATTTTTTACATGTAAAACTTTTATGTAGGTAATTTCTAAGTTAGAGGCTAAATTCCAAAGTTGGATTCCTTAGTTCATAAACACAAATCTCTACTGTTTCTCCTAAACTAAGTTCCCATGTTCCCTTGTCAAGGAAACCACAGATCAGAATATGTTAGAAACGTGATGAGCAATGAATTCACATTGGCCAAGAGAAAAATCCTTGTCCTTCAACTCAACAGAAAAATCCTCATGAGCAGTTTACTTCACCAGTAGGGTGGGTTTGTGAGAGTTTTAAATGACATTGTGACAGGACCTAGAGTAAGAACTTTTCATTCTCTCCCTGAGTATAAAGAGAGTATTTAAATATTATTCATTTTCATGAAAGAAACAATCTCAGTGTTAAAACCTTTCTTGTTATATACCCAACCTTTTCAAAAACAGAACTCTGTTAGCTACTTCTCTGTATTTATCCATATCAATTTAAGGTCATGGAACTCAAATAGTATCTATAGTTTAGGAAACCTACTACAAGTGGATTTTAAGAATTATACTTTACTATTGCAGTCTATCTAGTCTTCGATTATGTACTAAGTACCATGCTTGTTTGGAAGCTGCTGCAATAGTTCCCTGCAGTTTCTAGTACTATGATTCTTGTTTCCATATTATGAAAACATAACACACAATTTTGTACTATCATACATAGTAAATGACCAAAAGTATCATCTTTTATTTTCCCCACTATTAATATCATTCCAGAATTAGAGGCTGGGTAGATGATACTGAAGATATGGTATGATTTACATTGAAGAAAAAAAAATGCAGAATCTGTAGGTTTTCATGCAGAATATTATTATTATGAATTATGCATTAAAGAATTAGTTCCAACCTCCTAAAACCCAAAAAGGGTAAAACTACCACAAAAGCCACCAGTTGGGTCCATTTTTACCTTTTCCTCTTCAAAGTACATTATGAATAGACCTACAGTATAACAGTTAATGAGACTCTTAGCTTCTATTCCTTTCAGTGAGCATTATTTAATGCAGCAATTTAGAAATGAGAAAATTACCATACTCCTTAGTATCCGAACCAAAGGCAATATCAGAGCAGATTTTGCACATTTGGATCTTCAACCACCAGATGCAGATTTTGTAAACAGTAGGCATGTTTGTAAAACTAATAAACTCATTGGTGAGTAGGTTTATGAAAGTTCTGGGTTTCTATAGATGCTGTTTTATAACAATTCAATCACATAGGAACTGCCACTCAAGTACCCTTAGATCACAGGAACTCAAGTCATTGTATCAAAAAAGAGAGAAAAAGAAGAAAAGATAATGATGAAGATTCCATTTTGAAGGCAGTCAAACTAATATACTTCTCATGAGACCATAAATGAAATAAAGGGGTAGTTTTTGAGGGAACTTGTTAAATTCTTTTATTAAGCAGCCCTAAAAGACTAGTTGAGACTAGTTAGGATCAGAGTTGGGTCAAAGTTAAATGGATTATGTGACAATTTTCTCTCTTCTCTTGAGATTTCTTGAGTGCACAGTTCATCTGAGTTAATTGTATGAGGCATAAATTTTAGAAGGAAAGAAAAGAAATAATTCCTGCTGGTGTGCAAGGGATAGCAGAAAATCCAGCACAAATCCTCCAGAGAATCAATTACTGGCTCCTAGACTTGAACACTATGTGTGAAAAATTTTCATCAAAGAATATAAATGTAGAAGTTGAAGGTGACCATTTCATTCATTACTGTTAAAATTCAGTACCTTGCCTGACCCAGTCGCCATGATGAAGTTTGTGCTCTAATGTATAGCAACATTTGTGATATCCAGAGAGCAGTTCTGCCCAATTAATGGTCACTGTGGCTTCTTCATCTTCACAGGCACTAGCAGGACGCTCAAACAGGGAAATCAAGGCTGTCGTAAAAGCAATTGCTTGAACCTTGAGAGAAGCATTGAGAGAAAAACAAGCATGGGTAGAGAAATTGTTGCCAGGAGACTATGTTCTAAGATTAATAAAAAATTGATATTGAATTAATAGAAAATTATTCAACATTAGCTAAAGGATGCAAGCAGTTATATTAAAAGACAGAACAACTACAATGTTGGTAAGGAAATTACCAAGGGCGATTTGTTTGCTTTTATGATACACTTATTAAAAAGAATGAAACAGTTAAGAATGAAAAGCCTTCACAATTACAAAAGGATAGTGTTCAAATTAGACTACTTCAGAATTCATAGGCATATTCTAGTGTCATTCAATGAGTAATACTTTTTCAGAGGTCGAGTGAAATTTGATAGGAAAACAGAAATCATTGCATGTCTGGGTGTCTGTGCTGCCCTTTCTAATGGCTTTATCCTTTGTTACATGATACAGGAAATAATCACTTTCCAGAAGGCTGGTACTGAGAAGCCTGAAACCTTATGAATGAAAATCAGAATAATTTGAAAGGGTTATGAGAGATAATTTTAGACATTTAATATTTAATGTTTATTAATATTGAGATCTAATAGGTTATAAGTATCCTATGGTAAAAAAAAAAGTTAGCAATTTTTTTCTAAATAAGAAAAATGAGACTATACAACATAGACAAGAAAACTCACAAGAAAGATTGGTTTTCATATGCAAAAAAAGTAATTGTCACTTAATTCATCTTTTCCATATCCATCATGTGTGATCTTATAATTTATAATGTAGTTCAATTAAGAGGTCACACTTATTGCATTTTATTTTTATATTGAGCTACTGTTTGATGATTGAATGTTCAATCTTATTATTTGCTTACTTACCTTTCCAGTTGTGTCCCCAAAGGAAAGAATTGATTCATTGGCATCTAGAGGGTCATACCAATAATCCAGGCAAATTGGTGTTCCTTTCAGGCCTTGGAGTTTATAGTGACAAGGAAATTCTTTAGATAGCAGATCATAGAAACAAATCTCTTTACTTGTAAAAGCCACCGCTATCTAAAATAACAAAGTAGAAAATCAGAAAGCTTTTCTGATGGGTTTAGTGAAATCAATACGCAAAGAAGACATGCAAATCTTAGCACCAAATCAAACATTTTTCCTTGAGGGTTCTTAAGAGTATTACAGAAGTACAGCATAATGGCACAAACGTGCTTTATTCTAACTTTGGACTCTAACCAAGAAAAAATATTTACCATTAAAGTCATTTGAACATACTTTTTTCCTTATCTTTACTTCATATACTTGCCAACTTCTTCCATCCATGGGAGACTAAATAACTAATTACAAAGGAAAAACAAAGACTCAGAGAGCTACAACATCACATAGTTATACCAGAAACTTTACCAATCATGTTTTATGAAGCAAGCAGAAACATTCACAGAAATTAACTGATTAAAAACTTGGTAAGTAGCCTTCCTAAGTCAGATAAAATCTTAAAATCTATTTTTAAATGTGTAAATAAATTTGTCAATAAAATTGACAAAACTTACCCAGACTAACCCAAGAAAAAAAGAGAAAAGATACACATTACTAAAATCATAAATAACAGAGTAAATATTACTGTCAATTTCATAGAAATAAAAAAGGATTATGAGAATACCAAGAACAATTATATGTCAACAAATTAGACAACTTAGATGAAATGAACAAATTTCTAGAAACACAAAAATTACCTAAACTGACTGAAGAAGGCATAGAAAAACTCAGCAGAGTAAAGAGACTGAATTAGAAATCCCAAAAAAAGTTTGCGTAAAGAAAATCCCAGGCCCAGATGGCTTCACTAATAAATTAAAAAAAAAAAAAAAACATTTAAAGAATTGCCACCAATTCTTCTCAAATTCTTCAAAAACAGAAGTGGAAGGATCACTTCTCAAATCATTTTTTGAAGCTAGTGTCATCTTGATACCAAACCACACAAAGATATCACATGCGCACACACACACACACACACACACACACACACACACACACACACACACAAAACCCTGCAGATCAATATCTCTAATGAATATAGATGTAAGAACCTTCAACTAAATCTAGCAAAAGGAATCCAACGACATATTAAAAAGATTACATACCATGACCACATGATGTTTCTAGCAGGAACTCAAGGTTAGTTTAACAGATACAATCAATGTAGTATACCATATTAATAGAATAAGAAACAAAAACCATATGATTATCTCAATAGATATAAAAAAGCTTGACAAAATCCAACACATTTTCATGATAACAATATTCAACAAACCAGGAATACAAGAGAACCTTTTCAACCAGATAAAGAGCATGTAAAAGAAAACCCACAGTTATTACCATACTTAATGGTGAAAAATTGAATATATTCTCCCTAAGATCAGGAACAAGATGAGGATGTTCACTTTAATCACATCTACTCAGCACTGTACTGGAGTTTCTAGCCAGGGAAATCAGGCAAGGACAAGAAATAAAAACATCCAGACCGGATAAAAAGAACTAAAACTCTCTCTTTTAGTAGATGGCATGATCTTATACATAGGAAATCCTGAAGAAGCAACAACTAACAACAATAAAGATTAGAACTAACAAATAAGTTCAGCAAAGTTATGATATATAAGATCATTTTTTAAAAATCTATTGTATCTTATACACTAGCAATAAACAATATGAAAATAAAATTACCAAAGGCAGGGTTGTAAGAATGAAAAGACAAAACATGGACTGGGGTATAATATTTGTAAAGTACCCATTTGATAAATGTATATACCCAGAATATATAAAGAACTCTCAAAACTCAATAATAAATAATGAAATAATCTCTATAAAAAATTGGCAAAAAAATTTGAACAATCACCAAAGAGGATATACAAGTAGCAAATCAATACATGAAAATATGCTCAATATTATTAGTCATTGGGAAAATGTGAATTAAAAACCAAAATATGATGAAATACAAACTTGTTAAAATGGCTCAAATTAAGAGAACAAAAACCCTGATCATAGCAAGTACTGGTAAGGATGTGCTATATTCATATAATGCAATATTATACAACAACAAAAAAGATAAGCTACTGATATATCCAACTATATGAACGTATTTCAAAATAATTATGCTAAGTAAAAGAAGTCAGACAAAAAAGGAGCACACACTGTACGATGTCAATTATACAAACGTCTAGAAAATGCAAACTAATCTACAGTAACAGAGAACGTGTTAGTCGTTACCTGACAAAGAAAGAGGGGAGCTGGCTGGAGGGGGGATTACAAAAGGGCACAAGGAAACTTTTGAGTGTGATGAAAATGTTCATTATCTTCATTGTACTGTTGGTTTTTCGCAGGTATATAAATGTATTAAAATCCATTAATTTGGATACTTTTCATATGTACAGTTTACATTGTGTAATTATAATTTGATAAAGCTATTTTTAAAAAGAAGAAAAAGCAACATTCCTTTAGCTTCTATGTTGAGTAAGTACAAAGTCTAAGATTTAGTTATCAGTCCTGGAAAGAAGAAACAGCACAACACAATCAATATATAACATAGCAACACAGACATTACACGATGATAAGAGAATGCTGTACACAGATATTAAAAACTATCTTGTAACTCATACCAGTTAAGCATTAGTGCCAGACCCTTTACAAAAAGAAACTGGATATGCCTATGATGTAGCAACCACTATGGACACAGCAAAGACTTAAGCACAGGTTCTGAAATCAGGCTACTTCCATTTACAAATCTTGCAACACTAACTACATCCTGCGTGACATGGGGCAAATTTCACAACCTCTCCTTGCTCTATCTCTAATTCTTAAAGTGAAAATAATATCTACTTCATGGTGATCTTGAGAAGATTAATAGAGCAGGGCCTGTCACATTGGAGGCTAATGATGATGATGATTTTGCTTTATGGTTCCAGGTAGTAGAGCATGCTATTTCCCACTAAAAAGAAACTGGCTCTTTGGAGAAATGGCTGATTTATTCCAGCATAATAAATATACAAGATGTTCCTGGAAGATCTTGTCATACCAGGAAGCAAAGATTTCAAAGACTGTTAGTGTTATATAAAAAAAGACTCAGAATCTGACACATTAGTTTCACTGTCCAAAGATAGTACAATTTGGGGGATGGGATAATAACTAAGTGGATTGACACAATTATTTAAACCCATGAGTTTGTAATCATATTGATAACATTAGTGATCATAGAACTCATTTTGTCTCTTTAGAGGATATTAGATAACCAGCTCATAATTTTGGATACTGGTAAATAGAAGTAAAAAATTAGTCATTTATTCTGCCTTTGTTTTACAATTTGTACTACCTAATAGGTAAATAATTGGCATAGGGAATTTCTTTATATAGAGGTATTCCAGCTTATAAAGGAAGAGGAACTGATGAAATTAAAATGTCATCATCTTGAAACCCTGAATAAGTTGATGAATCTAGGAGTAATCAGCAATAATTGCGAACATCCCAAAAAGAGACAGAACTAGCATTTTGTGCCTCCTGATTGAGAAACACCTATATCAAGGCTTAAGACTTGACTACCAATTTACTGGAGATACAGAGAACAAGTGGACAAGTTAAACAATCCCATGTAAATAACAACCCAGAAAATCTAGACTATGGGAGAGTCTAAAGGACAAACACTTAGACTCTTCAATAAAAACATCAACTGCAACAACAAAAAATGCAAGAATAAGTAAGAGATAGAGAAAAATATGTAAATCAAAAGAGACACATCAACTATTCTCAATGATTGGACTTTTTACTCAGATCCTGGTTCAAACAAATTATCAAATAAAGAATAAGCTATTAAAAATCATAAGACAAGGAAATATGTGCATGGCTGGATATTTGATGATATTAAGGAATTATTGCTATTTATATTAAATGAGATAGTGGTATTATAGTGATTATGCTAAAAAAAGACATATTTTGGAAATACCAAATATTTACAGATTAAATGGTTCGATATTTTGAATTTCAATAGAGGGGAAATGTGGATGAAACAAGATTGGCTGTGAATTGGAAAATGGACAAGGGTAGATATAGGTTCTTAATACTATTATCTCTGCTTGTGTGTGTGTGTTTAAAATTTTCAAAGTGAGATTTACCAATGGTTAATATAAAATATTAAGAATATGTGTTCTTTAAGCTGCATCCTTCCCCCACAAAACCGATTTTCCTTTCAGTATGTTATTTTGCTCATAGGCATAGTTATATGAGGCTATTTGATCTGAGTGGGACCTACACATCAGAATTAAGAAACTGATTAGTACAGTGGTCAAAATCATCAAAATCAAAGAAGTAGTTCTCTGTAATTGCACTCAGTTGTGCCTTGTACTGTTAAAGCCTCTGAAATCTGCATTTAGGTCCATAATTCTGCTGTAAACTATACAGTCATAAAGGTCTTATTAGCTAGTAATGCAGCATGGCCACATTTGGAACAGAGCCAAGATTCTGAGTCAGTATCAGCCATGTAGTTTAAAGGCACACAAGAGAACAGCTTGGTAAATCAAGTAGCTCCCTTGGCTCTACTTGCATTCCCTTCAGGTCAGGTGAGAGGCATAGAAGAATAATGCAGTTTTCTGTCACTGCTAGTGTTATAGTTGATATTGATCGAAAGCCCTGTCCCATCATTTTTCCCTTTTCACAAACAGTAAATTTATTTGTAAAAACTTTGTACCTTGTTTACATTTTCCAAGGAAACCAGACTTGTCACCCATAGGTATTTAAGCTTGGTGGCATCTGAAGTGATGGGAAGTGTTTCTTGCAGTTTTAAATTCTCTCCCCAGATTCCTAATAAACCTTCCTTACTGATGGTCAGATAACGACTTGAACTTTTTAAGAAAACTACGTTTTGAACGGTGTCCTTGTGTTTCACTGGGAGGAATTCAAGTCCTTTCCACTGGGGAACCACAGTCGCCTTTGCTCGTTCATCATTCTCATAAAGTGCTAACAGTATAAATGAAGTCAGCTTGTCCCAATTAATGAATCCATCTTGGACCACATCCACTTTGTCAAAGAGCTTCCCATACTCTTCCTTTGTGCCCCAACCAACAATTTCTGTCATCCTCTGCATAAATTCTTCTCTGGACATGCAAATGGTTTGACTTGGCTCTAGGGGCTACAAACAAATAAAAACAAGACAACAGTGAAAGTATTGTAAGTACCAGAACACTGTGCTATCTCCAAGATGGATCTAATCAATGATTCTTCCACAGTGTAAAGAAAAACATCTTTTGCTTTATAACAGTACAATACGTAAATGAAATTGGGCTGGGGAACAAATAATTGATAAGGTTGTGAGCTGACATTGTCAATAACAAATGTCCTTATAACTGGAAGAGAAAAGCAGGAGAGTCAGAGATTTAATATGATGATAGAAGCAGAGGTCAGAGTGATGCAAGCCTATTAGCCAAGGAATGCAGACAGCCTTGAGAAGTCGAAAAGGCTAGATTCTCCCCTAGAACCTCCAGAATGAAGACAATTCTGACACTGCCTTGATTTTAGCTGTATAAAACACATTTTTGAACTTTTAATTTCTGGAATTATAAGGCAATAAAGTGTGTTTTAAGCTACTAAATTTGTGGTAATTTGCTATAACATCAATAGGAAGTTAATACAGTGGTGTATAGAAAGTAGGTGAATCCCTGAAGGAAGTTTAGCACATCAAGTAAAATTACACCACAGTGAAACTTTAATCCAAGGGCAGGAAGTTCACCTCTGTAAATACACACAAAGACCAGTAAACCATATACAGTTGTGTTTCATTATTCATGGTAGGTACATTTTATAAAGTCTCTACAAACACTAAATTAGCAGACACTGAGCCATTGCTCCTAGGGAAATAAAGGGTTAGGGTTCTTTGAGCCTTCGATCACAGTATTTTCATTGACTAATCGATTCATCATTTTGTTTAATGTTGAAAGACACCTTACTTAATATATATTGTTAATTCATTAGCATTGAATTCATGGCCAGTAGCACTGTAACTCATAATTGAACAGACGTTATCTAACATATGTATGTTCTCCAGAAGGCACATCATAGCTTCCTTGCACTTAGGAACACTAGGCAGAACTTTACTGCTTCTTTTGGGGGCCTTTTTAAAAAGTGAAATCACCAACAAAAAGCACAAAATGCAAAAAGCTTGGCATTAAGGAGACCACAAATAAGACACTTGTTTATAGTAAGAAAGCATGAATAAGAAGGCAGCGTGTCACCTTGTTTGACCTCAGCCTGAAATAAGCACATTGGAAAACTGAAATTTTTTGCCACTTTATATGTACATGTTCATGAATGACCATAAAATATCCTTAAGTATTGATTTGGGGGTTATGAATAAATTTTAGCAAGTGGGCAAATTTATAAAAACAATTCATGAATAATGAGAGTCATCTGTATTTCAAATAAGTACATATCTTAATTTTTTTAATTTTAATTTTTCAGTTAGAATTGACATTCAATATTATTTTACATTAGTTTCAGGTGTATGGCACAATGGTTAGACATTAATATAAATAATTTATGAAGTGATCCCCCCGATTACTCTAGTTCCCACCTGGCACTATATATAGTTATTACAATATTGATAGACTGTTTAGTTTGATGAGATTTGCAATGAGAGAATCTACTTTTCCTAAAACCATAGAGCCAAAGAGCCATGATTGACAGAGCTGAGAGGCAGCATATTGTAGAGCAGGTAAAATAATTGCAGTTTTAAATCTGATTCCACCAGTAATTGTGGGAGCTATTGAAAAGTTACTTCACTGCTGAGCCTTAATTTCCTCATCTATGAAATAAATATGGATTATCAGCTGCAAGAAAATTGTTGTGAAAATTAACTGACATATCAATAGATGTAGAAAAAGTATTTGACAAAATTCAATACGTATTCATGATAAAAATTCTCAATAAGCTAAGACTAGAAGGAAATTTTCTGAACTTGATAAAGAATATCTGCAAAAAACATATGGCCAGTATGATGCTTAATGGTGAAAAATTTGAAGCTTTCCTACTAAGATCAGGTACAAGACAAGGATCTCCCGTCTCACCATTGCTTTTCAATATCATATTGGAAGCTCTACTTAATGCAGTAAGGTTTTAAAAAAAGAAAAGAGGTATAAAGATTGGGAAGGAAGAAATAAAACTGTATTCGTTCATAGATTATATGATCATCTGTGCAGAAAATCTGAAAGAACTGATTTAAAAAAAACCCTGGGACTAATAAGTGATTACAGCAAAATTGCAGGTTACAAGGCTAATATACAGATGTCAGTTGCTTTCCTATATACACCAACAATGAACAAGTGGAATTTGAAATTAAAAACACAATAACTATTTACTTTAGCATCCAAAAAAATGAAATATGTATAAATCTAACAAAATATGTATAAGATCTATATGAGAAAAACTACAAAACTTCAATTAATGAAATCAAGAACTAAACAAAGTCCATGTTCATGAACAAAAAGACTCAATGTTGTCAAGCTCTCGGTTCTTCCTAAAATAATTCAAAGGTTCCATGCAATTCCAATTGAAATCCCACAAGTTCTTTTGTGTGTATCAACAAACTGATTCTAAAGTTTATACAAATAAGCAAAAGACCTAAATGAGCTAACGATATTGACGAACAGGAACAAAGTTGGGAGACTGACTCTACCCAACTTAAAGACTTACTATTAAGCTATAGTAACCAAGACAGAATGGTTTTGGCATAAGAATAGACAAGTAGATCAATGGAACAGAATAGAGAGCTCAGAAACAGATCCACATAAATATAGTCAATTGATCTTTGACAAAGAAGGCAGTACAATGGGGAAAAGACAATATTTTCAACAAATGCTGTTGGAATAACTGAACATCAACATGGTAAAAAAAAAAAAAAAAAAATGAATTTAGACCCAGACCTTATTCCTTTGCAAAAGTGAACTCAAAATGTATCACAGACATAAATGTAAAACACAAAACTATAAAATTCCTGGATGATAACATAGAAGCAAACCTAGATGATCATGAGATTGGTGATAATTTCTGAGATACAATAGGCCAAAAGGCATGAACCATAAAAGAAAGAATTCATAATATGGACTTCATTAAAATGAAAAACTTTTGCTCTATAAAATATAATTTCAAGAGAATGAAAAGACAAGAACAGACTGAGAGAAAATATTTTCAAAAGAAAGATATAACAAAGAATTCATCCAAAATGTACAAAGAATTTTTAAAATTCAACAATAAGAAAACAAGCAATCCAAATGAAAATAGGTGAAAGACCTTAATATAGCTTCTCAGCAAAGAAGATATAGGGACGACAAATAAGTGTATGAAAAGATGCTCCAAATCATATGTCATCAAGAAAATGAAAATTAAAATGACAAGATATCACAACACATCTATTAGAATGGCCAAAATCTGGAATACTGACAATGCCAAATGCTGGCAAGGATGCGGAGCAGCAGGAACTCTCAGCTGTGTTGGTGGGAGAGCAAAATGGCACTGTCACTTTGGAAGACAGTTTGGCAGTGTCTTACAAAACTAAACATACTCTTAACATACATAGATCCAACAGTCACACTTCTTGGTATTTACCCAAAGGAGCTGAAAACTTTTGTGTACCAAATGCCTGCACATGGATGTTTATAGCAGCTTTATTCAAAATTGCCAATACTTGGGAGGAACCAAGATGCCCTTCAGTGGGTGAATGGATAAATAAACTGTGGTACATACAGAGAATAGAATATTATTCAGTGTTAAAAAGAAATAAGGTATCAATTCATGAAAAGATATGGAGGAAACTTAAAGGCATATTACTAAGTGAAAGAAGTCAATCTGAAAAGGTTACATATTCTGTGATTTCAACTATGTGACATTATGGAAAAGGCAAAACTGGAGACAATGAAAAGATCAATGGTTGCCAAGGGATTAGAGGAGTGAGGGAGGGAGAAATAAGCAGAGCACAGAGGCTTTTCAGGGTAGTGAAACTGCTCTGTATGATACCATAATTATAGACACATGTCATTATGCATTTGTTCAGATTCATAGAGTGTACAACACCAAGAGTGAAACCTAATGAAAACTATGGACTTTGGGTGATTATGATGTGTCTGTGTAGATTCATCAATTGTAACAAATGTACCACTCTGGTGGAAAATGTTGATAATGAGGGAGGCTATGCTGTTTTGGTAGGGAGTATAAGAGTAATTTCTGTACTTTCCCCTTAATTTTGTTCTGAACCTAAAACATAAAGTCAAAAACATAAAGTCAAAATTTAAAAAAGAGATTAACTTAGAAGTTCATTATTCTTATCTTTGTTAAATTATTTTCAGTTTAAAAAGTTTAAAGAGATGAAAATTTTTCAGTGGCCCAGATTTTAAGGGTAAAGAAATCTAACCCTAAAAACACTCCATCTGAACCAAAACTACAAACTGTTTCTGAAAGCTAAGTCAATGTTGAACTTTTATTTTAAATTATTACATAATGACATCAATCGACCTCTTCTATGTTAGTATCTCATTAATAAAAAATATTTTAAAGCTGAATCTCAGAGTATTTTCTTCCTATGAGGTAATAATTTTTATTTCTAAGAACAAGAAACTGTTCTAACTGACAAATACCAAAATGATCTTTTTTACAATGAACTTAATAATTTTCTGCATATTGATAATGCCAATAGGCAGTGGGGAAGATTTGATAATTACTCTCAATTTATAAAATTTCACAGAAAAGTAAAATTGTATGATATACCTGACAGTTCTGTTACTGATTGATCATTCATTAGCTTTATTTTGTTATAAGTTTGAAAATAAAACTACTTTTTTGCCATACTTTTGGTTAAAATTTGGAATTTGTCTTCACTAAAATACTTTAACTTATTCAAAAACCATTATGCCTTGATCAATCAGTACGTGGTTTATGTTTATTAATTCTATGTCAGCTTAGTAGTTAAATATTAAATTAGTTAGATGTACAATTAAAGTATGTGATCTTTTATACAAGCTTAAAAGCACAAATACATTAACTTTTACCACACAATTCTCATTTTGTCAGTGACTACCACTTAAGTTCTGGAACTAGAATGACTTCATTCATTTTATTATTTTTCATTCCATTATTTACATATTACAAAGTATAGACAGATTTTATTATTTCCAGTTGTGCCTTTTCCAGAATGTCATGTAGTAGGGAGATCGTGTGGTTGTATAGTTGCCTCAGCTGCAGTTATTACACCTCTAAATAGGGTTTGTAATAACTAGTTCTTAGAGCTGTTGTCAAGATTAGTTGATATTTTAATATATGTATACTACACGGGTTAATTTAATGTGAGTATAGCATGTTTATGTTGAATAAAGGTTAATTCCCTGCTAAAAGTTTTAAAGAATAGAAGGACTATAAATTGAGTCATCATGCCAGCAATGACTCTTTTGAAGATTTAGCTAAATTCATTTGTAAATGTAGGGAGTGTGTGTGTGTATGGCTCTGGAGTTGTACATAATGACTAATTTTAGCAAACTGATTCTATCAGGGTGGCTAGCTGCTATGCTAACTTGGTGGTTCTAAAAGACTTCTCGATGGGTCACAAGAATATGTGTAGGAGACGCTACAACAGGATTATGTGAAGTCCTGTTTCTATGACCATTGCCATCATGAGAGCATGAAACAGAAACTGTACGCATCATTTCAGCTGCTCTTCCTCAGAGGCACAAATATAAAACTGTCTTAAGTGAGCCCAGCAAAAGCAAAGTTAACTGTCCCCAGAAACTAAGGCTATTTCATACGTACAAAACCTGTGTTTTGTCATTGTGAGTAATTGTAGCTTCCATCTTGTCTGAGCCACTTGCATCGCTATCTTATGAATTTTATGTGAGCCAGAGATTTCTGTCTTAAACTTCTTGGCCAAAGGAAACTCCACAGAAAGATAAAATAATCCTTCAACATAAAAATGAGTTTGTATATGCCATGATTTAGTTGTTACAAACTCTCAATCTGTATTAAATTCAGAACTGAGTGGCAAAATAATTTATCTTTAAGATAACTTTGGATATATATATATATGTACACACACTATATATAGTAAATATATATATGTAATTATATATATAATGTGTACACATAAATATGTTTATGTATACATATACATAAGAGTAAGACATTTAAATATACATATATATTTAAATTAGTACTAATTTGGTTAGCAGCTAGGTTTTATGCCTGAGTGTGCTACAAAATATTTGTGCGACAACAGGCCAATTGTAACTTCTCTCAGCATTTATATGAGGGTTTAACAAGATAATCTATATGTAAGGCCATCCTTACATTAAATAATTTTATTCAAACATTAGTTATTGTTGAAGATAAATCCACACCAACCTAAATTAAAAAGTATATATTTACAATGGTTTGGGAAATATTAAGAATTTAGGAAATCTGACTTCATTATAAAACATAGAGGACAAATTAATTAATTCTCAGTCCCTTCAATTGAAAATGTAATGATTATGGCTTTAATAAAATTTTCTTCTCATCAATAATTTGTTCCCATTTGAATGTAGACCTACCAAATAAAAACTACCTAAGAGTGTGTTAAAGTATACCCTTTCACTCCTATTAGGCAAGACTCTCTGTTTGATCTTTTTTAGGTAAAAATTAGTACCTCAGTGTCCCTTAGAACTCCTTTTCTGCAGAAAAGTGAAAACTGTATGATTCATTTGAAAACATATTCTCATTCAACCCTTCCTAAGATAATGTTTGTAAACTTATTTTGCTATGTCCTTTAACTATTGAGTAAGAAAATAATCAGTTATTTCCTCCAATTTTTCTTGCAAGAAAGCTAATATACTCAGAATGTCTAGCTGATTATCTCAATAGGCACAACTTTAGACCTTCAGAAAATCTTCCTGATTTCCTGAATCCCTTTTACAGAATATTCTAAAAATCATTTCCTTTTGCCTACAAAGGCTTTCCTGAAGCTACAGTCAGTTCTAGTGAGCTGCCTATTTATTAAAACACACACACACACACACACACACACACACACAAATGGACTCTGTAAAATTCCCTTCAGCTTCTGAGTTTTATAAGATTTGGATTTTACCGTAACTTACAGGAAAACTGAACACTAAAAATCTAAGTGCAAACTTCCAAAAAATATACCCTTGGTAAGAAACTTGACAGCATTTTTTTAATTAAGAGATCATGTACTTTCAATTAGCAATGTGTGAGTGTGCCAATACATTTTAAAGATTACTTATTTTTGCACAAAGTACTCTTTACTATAGAAAATACAAGTATAACTAAGCCAAAAATTAAAATCCTCCATTAGCCTTTCAGATTATTTTCCTATGCAGAAATAAAAATATCTATGCATTATTTACCAAATAGGGTCATCATTGTATGTGTGTGTATATACACACACACACACATGTACACACACACATATATATGTATGTGTGTATATATATATGTATATATCTTTGATTACTGCTTTTCCATTTTAGATCATATCATGAAGCTATGCTTTATATAATATATATTGGTCTTTATCATAATTTTTAATGGCTGCACAATATTCTACAGAGAAGAAATATAGTTTATAACCCCTTATTGTTAAGATTTCAATTGTTCTCAATGCTTTGCTGTTTTATATTTAAAAAAAAAAAAAAAAGCAACAAACATCCCTACACACACATCTTTGCTCAGCTGTTCAATTATTTCCTGAGGGAAATTCCCTATAAGTAGAATTGCTGAGTCAAAGAATTTGCACATTCTTAAAGTTTTTGATGTATCTTGCAAAATCATCCTATGATGATGGTCGAACAAATTTACATTTCCATCAACAAAGTGTGAGATTGCCTATACCTGTGGTATTCTCATTTGTAAGACTCACCAATTGATTGTTAAAAAATAATTCTAGTAAGCATAAACATTTGCATAGTTTCTGGTAAAAGAGCAATGCATTCCCAAAGCAGACACTTAACTCTTTGAAAATTTATCAACTATTAGAAATGTTGTCCATGTTTGCTTTTTCCTTAACTTTTTTCCTATAGTAATATTTTATAATGAAATAAGGAAAGAAAAAACTTCTTCTTTTCTCCACTCTGTAAATAAGGACTTGCTCAAGACAAGAATATAAGTCCCAGTTTAAAACTATGGAGAGAGTACAATTCAGTTGGATCAGAAATCTAGGTATTTTCTCCTCTGTCAAAGCTGACAGTGTGTTTCCATGTCACTGACCCAAAGATCACTGCCCTTATTTGTTAGTTTGTACTTCCTTCCGAATCCTGAAAATTATTGTCAAATTGTGAGTTGTAAGCCACTTAAGAGAAATATTTCCATCCCTGCATCCATCTACCTATCCATCCATTGATCTATTCATTAATAAATGTATATTGAGCATGTACACCACACAAGGTAAAAATGGGGTAGTTTTATTTCATTCATTCACCAAATATTAATTAAGTACCTGCTCCATGCCAAAAACTCTTCTAAGTGCTCAGTACCAACTTTGAACAAGAAGGACAAGGTGTATGTTTTTCTAGTAGCTATACTTCAGTGAGGAGCCTAGGTGTGTTTGTCACAATGAATGATAGACACATAGTTCTCTAAGTATCAAAAGTAACAAGATCACAAAAATCATACTAATTATTGTTTTTTTTTCTAATTTCAAACT
>CM053507.1:26536245-26718439 GCA_028627145.1 Eidolon dupreanum
TTTTTTTCTCTACATGAAAAATAGGAGGATCCCAGAATCTTGTTTTCCCCAAAATCTGCTAGCTTTATCAAGCACTTCACCAAAAATATTTCTTCTGCCAAATATTTGGCATGATTTGGGGGTAATGTTTCGTGACAACTGAATTAGTATGCACTATCAAAATGCATCCTTTCTCCTCATCTCTATAATTAAATTTAAAATTAACATGCTGTTTTCTCATGCTTCATTCTGTTGCACTTGCCTCAATTTCCCTTGGTTACAAAATGTATTCGTTATGAATATGTATTAGGATTTGCTGTCAAACCCTGTGAACATCTCCTGGAGCAGAAGATTAAATGTTATTTCAAAACAGACACATCAGTTAATATCATCCCCTGCAATTTTCACCTACTCAATGAACATTCATGAGAGATTGAACAACAGAACAGAAGAGACTGGTCTATCAGCCAAGGTTCATGTTGCTTCTTTTACTTGCTTCAATGGATTTTAGTTGGTTTTAATTTTTCATTAACACTATGATATCAATGATTCAAAAGCTCAACAATCTGAATGGGGTTAAAATTCTGTGACTAACAAAGCACAAGCCTTGAAATATCTGTACTGAATTTAAGGTTTAGAACTAAACTTTCCTGTAGTAAAGTTTTAACAGTTAGACTTCCTAACAACTAGTAAGTTAGAATTGAATTGCAGCTGCAAGGGAAAAAAATCGATAAATCTATCTTTAACTTTTAAACAAGATGATCATAATCTCTGAGATGTGTAATTGTCCATATAAGTTTTCTCTGTCTGTGGAAGTTTTCAGTTCTCTGCTTTAGACTTAAATGATGTTTATCACCATCATGTTTTGCGTAAGCTAGAAACTTGAGCGTATGAGACTCGCCAGAGGAACGGTGTAGCCAAGAAACAACTGTTTCATTGATCTTCAATTGTAAATATCATTACAGAAGAACAAACATATACTCTATATAAGAGCAATTGCAATTATTTTAAAAATAATTTTAAAACAATTGCTTTTCAGATTTTTTAAAGACATTTTTCAAAACAATTGCTGTCCCTCTGCTGGAAACCATAGGCTGAGTCAAAGAATTTGATGCATCCATGAATTTCATGCATATTAGAAGTGGAATGATGTTTAGAGAATCTGCATCAAACCTTTCATTTAAAAAAAAACTGAGGCCCAGTTACTTAAAAAAGACTTTGCTGAGGTCACATAGCTCATGGTTGGCAGAAATAGGCCTAAAACCAAGGATTTCCAGTTCCTAACTACTTTTTATCACACCACAAATATGTTGACTTCAACACCTGATTATCTCTAGAAGAGTATGTCAATCAACAAACCAGAAAAATATGAGGTTGGAATGCATATGCTCGAATGAGCTCATGCAGTTTTGATAAAAGCTATTTATTTAGAATCCTAAAATTTTATGACAATACACTTAAAATTTACATATGAACATTGAATCAATACAGTAAGCACAAAATGGCTAAGGAGAAAGATTTCAAACCAAGTTCTAGTTGAAATTTTTTTCAACCAAATTATCAGCTCGTACCTGCTCTTGCATACTTCTCAAAGCAACAATCTAACATTTCAACCAATCTCTGGCCATTATTCTTATTCCTTTGATCTCTCATCCTTTCATCCCAGGTATCAGGCAGAACACTAGCTCTGGAAAAGCATGTTCTCGATGCCTACATCCAGGCTGCTGACCACTGATGGACAAAGACCACATGAAAGGACAGAATGGTGCCACTGTAATAAAATACATGTTATCCGATTTTAAAAATTTTCTCTGTACTACCAGAAACCCTTCCAAGTTTTCTGGCTGAATTCTTAGTCTTATTCTCTACTTTCTTCTAACTCCTACTATAAGAGAAGTTTAACTCCTAATTCAGAAGAGGAGAATGAGAAGAGGAGGAGGAGACATCAATTAGATGGGAACTACCTCGATTTTCTGCACCCCACATACAGATTGACTAGCATTTTTTCCTTCCTGTGACAACAGAACTGCTTCTCTCTTCTGGGTATGTCCTTCTTTCACCACCTCAAAGGATCTCTTCTCTCATCATCTTTTTGCTCTCTATTGTCTCCTTTTCATCAGCATTTAAACATAATCAAATCACCTGAATTAGTAAAAATCTTCCCTTGACATTATCATCTGCATTAGCTACTGCCCATCCTTCTCCTCCTGTCAGACAGCTATCTTGAAGAATTGGTTTCACATTCTCTCAACTTCCTCATCTCCAATTTACTCAACTCATTGCAATCCAGCTTCTTTCTCTTTCTCTCCATTGAAGCAGCTCTTCTCAGGAAGACAAAAAACCTGTAACTACGTCTTTCAGTGGATTTGTGCCAGTTCTTATAAGGTAAAAACATGCCAAGTTAATATTTCCTGCCAAAATACCTTTGAGAAAATGTTTTGAGATTCCCATTTAGTTAGAAAGTGAAACCTAAGGTATGTATAAGACATCGACCAAGAAAGAAAAAGGTTCAAGCTGCTCTAAATGAGAGGGGCAAAAAATGATATTTGTTTTTATTGATTTGGTTTTGTTGTTTGATTAGACAGGAAGAGAGAAAACTGGCAGAAAGGGAGGTAGATAGAGTGAGAAACAGAAAGATGGTAGAGGGTGACATAGCAATAAAGGCTTATTCAGAAAGTCCCACAGGCAATATAGCTTTTATATGTATTATTTTTTAAGTCATTTTAGCTATATATGTATCTTTCTTATTATTTTTAATAGCTGAGTAGTAGGAGTATACTACAATTTGTTCATTCATTTATTGATGAATTGGGCTGTTTTAAACATCTATTGACAATATTACAATGAATATTTTCATACCTGTGTTTTTCAGCACATGTCATAATTTTAAATAGCTTATAGAATTGAAATTGCTTGTTCAAAAAGTATACTTTGATATATTTTACATTTGATATATTCTGGATACTTGCCTACCAAAGAAGATGTGACAATTTACAGTCTTAGTACGAGTGCCCATTTCTTTGATTCTTTGTCAACAATAAATATTATTGATCTTTTTAATCCTTGCCAAAATGAATGAAAAAGGATATCTTCTTTTTCAACTAGTTTCAAATCAAATTCCTAATGAGCTCAAGTATCTTTTTCTATGATTAGCAGCTATTTGTGTGGCATTTCTCCTTGAAAGCATAAAAAATAATAATTCATGTAAATATATTATACGAAAGCTATATGTGGTATGTATAAGTGCATATATGGATAGAAATTAATAAAAAATACATTGGAAAATGTAACATTAAGAGTAGTTACCCAGAGCACTGAAGTGGTTGAGGGTGGGAAATGGTATAAGGGAATTTCATGTGTAACTTGAATTTTTTGCAATGAGCATAATGCATTCCAAAATTTTTTTAAATAATAAAGTGACTGTTGAATAAATAGGAATCATAAAAATGAATGAAATTATATATGAATGACCATATTCTCTTTCTTTGTGTTTGCTTCTCTTCCATCTACTTCCAGGAAATAATCCTACTTCTTTATTGTATAAGCTCCAGTAGTTTCTCTCCCCGCAATGAAGAATTTCCCTAAGATCCACTGTTAGACACTCTGTTCTCTCCTCCAGCACCCATAGTCTCCATCCTCCAGGATCCACAGGTCTCACACTAACTTCTCTCTGCCTGCCTGACCTACAACTTGGCTTTAAATAAATAACGGCATTGTATTTATTTAGACCATCTACAATTAGAGCAACAAAAAGCACATACAGGAAGCTCTGAGAAGAGAAAAGAGGAACACGTTTAGTTGCTAATCCACCCCAGGTGGTGAGAGAAGACTTTCCTGAGAGAGTGATGTGAGGCACCAGTATTTGACAGGCTCTAAAACAGAAATACTGTTAAAGCAATTCAAGTAACTAAAATATGACCAGCATTACTGAAACAATTTGGGTAATGCTCTAGTGTCACGTAATTTTGTTACTGACTTGTTGGAACCATAAACCCAGACTAAACACCTATGGTGCAGGGGGAGAGGGTTGGAGGTGAAGGTAAGGGTTTCCTCTGAAAGGAATGGATGTTCCCCTTCTTTACAGTCCTTGAGAAGAAATGTGGGAAAATGAGTATGAGACTAATTTGAGGAAAATATTTTCAGGTATCTCTGAGGCCAAGAATTGGGTCAGCATTCAGGATCTAAGGCATGAGAGGTCTGATATATTTCTAGTGGGACTGAAGGGCTGAAAGTAGCCCCCTGGCCATATAAATGTGGCCAGAAGTGAAGAAGTGGAACAAGTTGGTAGGGTACCATGAGAAAGATCCAAAATAGTGCTGTCCAATAAGACTTTCTGCTATAATGAAAATGTGCTATAATCTGTACCATCCAACATAGCAGATACTAACTACACGTGGTTACTCAGTACTTTTATTATGGCCCGTGATAGTGAGGAACTAAAATTTTTATTAAATTCTTTTTCATTTCATTTTAAATAGCTAGATGTGGCTTGTGACCACCATACTGGACAATGCAGGTCTGCAACAAGACCAGTGTGACGACCTGACCTCAGATATGTTGAGAGAATTGGGGAAGAATATATGCGCACATGGGAAGTGAAATAGGGGAAAACAGTGTCTCTGGTGGTCCTCAGCAGAGGATGCCTGTGCCCAGAGAATCAAGATTTAATGAGAGTCATAGTCACAAAATGGTGATAAGACATGGTAAAGGAAGAAAAGACCCTGAGAGACTTTGCCTGAGTAAGTGTGAGACTGAGCCTTGGGGCAGAGTCAGAATTCACCAAGGGGCGATTCAGACGCTTTCTGTTTTTAGCCACAGAGCTGGTGGGGTCTTGTGTCACCATTGTGCTACACTGGTAATATGTGACAAATGTGATATCAAAATGGCACCAATTACAATTCTTTAGGTGTTTCTTTTCTTCTTTATTTTTAATTCTCAGAAAATTTGAAAACACTAGGCTTTAGTCTACAGGTCTGGCTAAATCAATGTACTACAAAGGAATAGCAAGAGGCATCTTTGTTTTACTTTCTCTTTCCTTTATAACAAGTTTTCTCGTCGCCTTCTCTGCTCCAGTCCTGGCGGAAGCTCAAGGTTAAAACATTTTTTCACCAAAAGCACTTTTCATCACCCTCTCTGATCCAGATTAATTTTTATAAGCATCTCTTCCAAAAGCACACAAAAAAATTGAAAAAGACATGAAACTGTTAGAACTTGTCACAGAATTCAACACAAAGGCAGCAGCGTTTAGGAAGAATAATTTTTCATGTTTGTTGACATACAGCTTCACTTGTGCCTGGTGATGACATAGTTTGCTAACTTCATCCACGAATTCCAGCAAATCAGACAAAACTGCCAGAGTCCTCTGTCATTTCCAATGGTGCCAGCAGCAGTGGTATCGGATTTGTCTTCACTCGATTACCTTAATACTGAGGAGGGGGACCTGCAGAGCCTCACTGATTTTCTGCTGCCATCAAAAATAGCTTTTTTGATTCCACTAAGGGAGTTGGGGCCAGAAATGCTCTGACCTGCTGCCTTTGTTCAGCAGGTGATGAATTGACTGAGTCTGTTGCATGCACTCTGTACTATATAATAGAGTTATAAATTAAACTTTACTTGTTTACCTTCTCACAAGTCACCACTGAGATGCTTTTAAAAAGAAAAAAAATAAAAAGCAAGGGCTTATTCTTATCTTTTCCTTTTATTCTTCCATTTTTTTCTCTGCATTGATTTTATTGTAGGAGTTGCTGATTATTTGATGAGGATGCATTAATTCTAAGTTACCAAGACACAGTGTCTGTGTGCTATTAACTTAGCATGCAAATCCTTTTCCTATTGAGATCCCATTCCTTAGAGCAACATCCCAAAGGGAGGTTGCCTTGTGAACAGAGTGAGCCATGCCATACAATGGGCTGGAAAGTTGAAAATTTACCCCTAGCCCTGGCTCTGTCTGCCCCATGGGGTAATTCAATTAAATATTTTTGAGCTTCATTCTCTTTAAGTGTAAACAGAAAATTAAAATGTCTCCTCTAACTACATTCCAGGTTGGTGAGAAGATTAAATAACATAATACCTATGGAAGTACTTTATAAAATCTTAATGTACTTGAAAGATGGTAAATTTTGTTCATCATATTTACCGCCACTGATTTCCAGATAGAATTTTAATTCAGTTACAACAGAAGGTTCATAGGCGGTTGGACCATTAAAGCAAAGATAAAAGAACAAGAGCCATAATGAAAACAGCAGATAATTGTTCCAGAAAAATCTATGCTAAGAACAGTTATATTAACTGAATACTAAATTTAGCTTCAACTTCCTGGAAGACAAAGCAAAACAGAGAACACTATTAGGGACATGACTCTCTTTAATCTACAAAATGAAACATGTTGGTTTATTAGGAAAGAAAGAAATTTTTTTTACCATTAAACTCTAAGAACTGTGGGTGAAATTGTTTTCTGGGCACACATGTGACTACAGTTTACAGTTGCCCTTGCAGTTGTGCTGTTAGCCTGGCCCACGAAACCTTCTGCATGTGTTCCTTCATGCTTTTCTCCCCATACTAGCTTGATGCATGATGGCAAGCGTGGAAAGTAGACAACAAAAGGAGTCTGGGTATCTGAATCCCTACTTGGAGCTGCCTCCCAGTTAGAAATACCTGCTTTCTCTTTTGTATGAGTAAGAAATAAACCTCTATGATGTTCGAGCTATTTTACACAATTTGTGCACTCCATAATAATTAAAGTTTTCTAATTTGGAAGTTTACTGGATAACCTAATATGCAGAGTTTTTAACTATGTGTTTTATATATAAATTTATGTACTGTCACATTTTGTCAGAGATGAGCAAAATCTAACAGTTCTGAAGAAAAGAAATGAAATAATGATGCGTGATTTCATTTATGTGTTTGGGATGATGATTCCTGGGGTATAAAGCAAAGAACCAAGAATCAAGAACAGTTCTAGAATATGAAACACGTCCGGAAAGTCCTGTCCTTTTTAGTAACTTGATAGTGAAGGTACAATGGACAATGAGAAGGCTAAGAGAAGTTTGGGTCCTTAATGAATAGGAGGAATCCTGAGAGTTTAGAAAGAGGGACAAATAATGGAAAGGTAGTAAAGGACTAAATCTTATTTTCTACATCCCTTTACAGCCTAGCCTGCCTGGCTGGGTATCAAAACCCTCAGCTTTGACTTATTGGAGCAAAGAAGTCTAGGTCATAGGCCCTGCTGAAGAATCTGTCTGCAGGCATCTTGGGAATTATACAAAGACAACCAAGCATGAGGAGATCATAAATTCTGTGGAGATTTAATCATTTTATGATACCTCAAGCACAATTTTCAAACCTGCAGAATTGCCCCCTGAATTTCTCTGGTCTTCTGAGATAAAGTTAGCATAAGTGCATTGTGTTTAGATTCCATTCATTTCAAGACAAGTTTGTTCTGAGAACCCAGCCCTGAACATCTCTGGGAACTTCTGCTAGAATTTTTACTATGCCTTTCTCACACTGAATTGTTTTGGCCCTTTTAAACATATCACCTTTTACATGTGGTTTGGGACAGGGGTCTCCAACCCCTGAGCCATGAACCAGTAGTGTTCCATGGCCTGTTAGGACCTGCACAGCAGGTGAGCCAGCAAAGTTCCATCTGTATTTGCAGCCAGCCTCATATCGCCGCCTCAGCTCCATCTCAGATCATCGGGCATTAGGTTCTCAGAGGAGCACCCATCTCTAGTGCCAAAAGGGTTGAGGATCACTGCTTAGGAGATTTCATTTCTAGCTATTTAAATCTAAAGATTTAGCAGAGCTTGGGCAAATGCGAGCATGGAGTAGACATGGGGTAGACAGGATAGGGCCTGCCCCTGGCTCTGGACCCATAACCTGGGCCAGATGGATGTTCCAGGAGATGATACAGAGACAGTTGCTGACAGAGGCAGGTCAGGACCCAATCCAGTGAGTCTAGCCATGTAGGCAAACTATAGTCCCAGGCAGCAGGGCATTCAGGATCAAAGAGCAGAATGTTCGGCATGCAGAGGTCAAAAGTGAATTCAAAAATAGAACTACTCAGACCCCTGCAGAGCCAGACTCTAGAAAGAAATTCGATGTGTGTTGAGTATCACTGGGGCTTTTCTCACATTCCATTTTTGTTGCACTATAATTTCTACCTCTCAGCATTCCTATAAAAGCAGCAAACCACAGCCATCATTCCTCCCACAATAGCTGGGTTTTGAAGTATCTAAGAAAATGTAAAATACATTTTAGTTGATATTAAAATAATATGAATATCCAGAGATCATGTCACTCCTCTAAGCATTACAAGCACTACAGGAAAATTTGAGTAATGCCATTTTACAATTCTATGAATAATATAAGTTTCATTCTCTTCAGGATGATACATGGCTTTTTGGACACCATCACTTGAAAAAAAAATGAAATTCACCAGTTTTCTAGTATTTCTACCCAGGTAACATTTTTGTTCTGAAGAAGAGGTTCAAGACATCAATTAAAATCTTTTGTATGTTAATAAAATACGATCTAGGAGATGGAAAGATGATGCTTTTGTACTCTTCTATGTCAATTTATCTTTGCAACTTTTATTGCTTCTACTTCCTACCACAACTAAAAGAAATGTAGACGCATAGTTGTGTCATTAGAAGTTTAATTTCCTTTAGGAAATGTATGAAACAGAATCAAGAGAATGTTAGAGGCCATGTGGTTCAACCTCTATTCACTGAATATGTAATACCTATGTTAATTGAGCACTTAATCAGTGTCAAGTACTCTTTTGAGTGCTCTCCAGATAATATCTCACTTAATCATCATAACAACCCTATTATTTCCATGTTAGAAATAAAGGAAACTGAGGCCCAAAGAGGTTAAGTGTTTTGTAGAGTCACATTATAAGTTAAATTTCAAAACTAGAATTCAAATCCAGGAAGTTTGACTCCTGTCTCTTAAACACTAAGTGATTCTCATTTGTACTATTATACAATAAACAGAAGCATTACTTACTTTATCCCTAAACGTTATCACTAAGATTTATATGGTAAGTAATATTTCATTTGGAAAAATTGTGAAACATTCGCTATATAATTTTAAAGACCAAACTTCCCATTTTTCAATTAAGCTTTGTCAATGCTATTAAAGCAGGTGAACTTCACCTAGTATCTGACAACTCTTTAGCCCAAATAAGAAATCTGCACATAAATAATAAATAAAATAAAAGATAAATGGAACTAGTGTCAGAATCTTGGCATTTCCAAGAACATGTCTTTAGTGCTTGGACTACAAACCACTGCATGTAGAGCTCTGTGTTGCGGAATAGCTTCTGAAGGCAATTTTTCCTTTTAGACTAATCCACAGCTGTAGCTTGTGGTCTTGATGTTCATGGCAGATGGAACGGACTTGCCTGGTATATCATTCTTCCACAGGAGTCCATGCTGTGTTTAGAAAGTGTGTTGGCTCAAGGGCCTAACTTTTAGTCCTGGTTGCATATTTGCCATAGGATTGTTTTATTCTCTGTGTGTTGGGTCTGTTAAAAAATGGATGGACTTCATTTTTTTTCTTAAAAGCACACCCGCAATGCTTAACTCCTTTCTTAAAACTGTCATTAGATTCTCTATATTCATGCAAGCTATGAACTGCAGTCTCTTCTCTCCTTTGGTCCTTCAGTAATACAGGCTTTCCAACTGGTAATATCAAAATAAGTGGTCTGGCTTTGAAACATTTAACGTTTAAAAAAAAAAAAAGAAGAAATCTTGAGATTAAATTGACCAGTTTCACATAGATTTACTCCAGATCATCAGTAGTTTGAAAGGAATACCCGCCTCCAACCTTCTATAGCAGTTCCACTCTCTAACCTACAGACTTTATAATGCTGACTCTTCTAATAGACCAGAGCATTCAAATTGCTTGCATTCTTAGCACCAGAACAAAACTGCCACATTTCTATTCACTTCAGAGTCAAAGATGTCATAATATGCTGTTACCTTTCTCTGAATGTCCTAACAAAATGTTTGTTGTGTCTATCAAAACATGGCAAATTCATTTGGGGAACTGGACGTGAGCAGTACTGAAATCTTTCAGACAAATAAGGTTGGATGAATAGTGACTATATGAAGATTAAAATGAGAAAAGTGTAGGGCAGAGCATGTCTTTGCACTAAGTACAATAGATTCTATTATAAAGAAATGATTGAAACTACTGACCATTAATTTATCAACACAGGTAGAATCTAACTTGTTATACAAAACATAGTTAGCAACTCTGTTTTTGGATAACTGAAGATTAAAATTTGTGCCAACTACAGGCTAATATAACTATTAGATTTCATCATAGTTTATTAATTTCAAGATGATATTCCAAAGTATTGTATGTCTGTTTCAAATTAACATGAATACTCCCAAGCACCAAAGGAGGAACTTCTGAAGCCCTGAGATCATAGTTTAGCAAACATAATGAAGTAAAAAGGATGAAGGCTCATGCCAACCTAAACGCGACAGCACAGAAGAGTACTTCTTCCTAACTGCATGAGAAACACTACGTCTTTTTGATGTATGCTCTTTACAGTACACAGCTGTGGAATTCCAAATTAATTAACTAAGAAGAAAATTATTTCGTTATAGTTAAAATTCCCAAGGTTTATGTTTTATGTAGAATTAAAATGAAACTTCAAATTATGTTTTCATTGGCAATGCTCCAATATTTACAAAAAGTGGGAGACTGGTCCTTCACATGAGATCTTGAGACAATAAAGTGCTAAAATCTGCTTTGAAATTATGCTGTTTCAGATAGGGTGAGGGAGGGAGAATATTTGCAAACTAGAGGTGCATAGGTGCATTTCTGGAGTTCTACTTCCATGTTGCGAGCAAGGACAGTTATTACAGGGTGTCACCCTAGCGATCTGGCTTTCCCCACTCACAGCCATAACTTTTGGTTTTCTAAAAACATGTTGATCTCTGCGAAGAATTTTGTTCAAGAATTAATTTTCCTTCCTGAATGCTAATGCTATTCAACACCAGCAATTTCATGCAAAATAACATAACTTGGCTTGAAGAACAGAGCGATAAAGTTACTCTGATGTTAAATCCAAGCCTGACCAATTCTTTCAATTCCCTGTTTTAACCATTTAATATCTAAGCAATTTTAAGGAAGTGGGGGGACCTCTCTGTTTCATCTCAGTCTCCATGAGCAACTCAGTCTTCAGTAAATAAGATTAATGCTTACCTCGAAGGCCCTCTGTATTTTGACAAAGTCGCCCATGCTGAGTTGGTTTTCGAGCAGAGCGGAGCTGTGGTCTTCCGCTTCTGTTCTGTCTGGCCCAGGTTGTGACCTCTTATTCAACTCAAGTGAGTAGCTCGGAGAACTCATAATGGTTTTGCCTCTTTTCAACAGCCTTCAACTATATACTTTTTTTTTTTTTCCATCAACAGGTGCCTTTGAAAAGAAACATAATTTAGGAACAGAATTACAAGATAAAAGTACATGTCAAGGTACACAATAAGAAGGCAAAATGTTTAAGGGAGAGGGAATGAAAGCCCTCGACCCCCACATTTCCTTAATTCTACAGTTTATTTTCAAAGTCCACAGTTGAATCATTTTAAAACACACGCTCCTTATACTCTGTTGAACCCGGCTTGATTAAAACGTATAAAGTTTCCCCCTTGTTTATAGCAACTGACACAGAGTGCAGCATCTAATCCTCATTTTAAATGCATTAGAAAAGCAACTTCTCAAAACCTCTTTGGTTAACCTTGCCTCTGTTAACATGTGGTTTCAAAGTCCATTTTCTGGTGTGGAGACATTAGATGATACAGCAGCAAGGTTTCCACTTCAGTGAAGTGCTCCCCTCTGAAGGCCACCTTCCCAGCAATGGGAAGTTGTTTGTTTCCTCTGTTCTTGCTGCTTTTGCATGTTTCCTGGCAACCAATATAAAGCCAACTACAACTTTCCTCTCCCCACCCCCACCCAGACCCACCCACTAATGACTGACCCAACAGTCTGAATATATAATATAAATGTTGAGTTTTTTTCTTAAAGAACAACTCAGGCCTCTCATTTTTAAATTAAATTTTATCACTATATCATTTAAAGACAACTTTTATGAACATATATATTTTTTGGAACAATTTATATATAATGTAATGATATGATTAGCCAAAGAAAAGAGCATGAAATTCAGGAATTTTATGTTTTCCACATAGGAAATGTCTTTTTCTTATTTAATAAGAATTATATTCTCTTTGTTAATTTCTGTGTATTTAAAATGGAGATGGCTTTCAAAAGGTTTCAATTCATTGAAAATATGGGGAAAACAGAGCAAAACATAATATAATAAACCTTATGATAAAACTACTAACAGTACCAGTACTGATTCAGTTACTACTAATAAAAAGGAGGGAAAAAGAAGAAAAGTTATCAGATTTTTTTAGCATTTACCATGTACCAGGCACATAGTAAGCACCTTGCATTCCTTATCTTGTTTAAGCTTCACAACTCTACAGATCACTATCCCTATTTTACAGATGAAAAGACAAAGTAAACTCCAAAGGCCACATAGTTAACAAGGTGTGGAATAAGGCAGAGTGGCTCCCAAGCTCAGAGCCTGTACTCCAGATGGATGCCCTGTCTGTACTGTATTCTCATATCTGTAAAACTGAAAACTTGTCACTAGATATTCTCTAAGAAATTCACTAGATATACTTATTGCATGTCTTTCCACTTTATCATTCTAAGAGCTGGTGTTCACAAGGCACATAATGATACACAGTGCATTTCCTACAACACAGAGAAGCAAGCATCCTACAGGCATTCCCATATTACTTTTAGAAAAAAAAAAAATTAAATTTCACTCATGCATACATAAATTCATCTATCTCTCTATCCATCATTCATTCCAAAAACCATTTATTAAGAACCTACTCTATGTCAAGTCCTAAATTATACCTGGTATCTATCCCTCAGGGCTCTGAAGTCTTTTAGGAGCAATTACCTGTCTAGTTCATCTTTCATGCCAGCCCCAACCTTTTGCTGTTTACAGTGTTGTGTTAAGAAGGATGCTGAAGTCATATCTAGGCTCAGAGGAAGAGAGTGGCGTTATAGATTATAGATGTGCACCATGGGTACAGAAAGATGGAGGGAGCATGTTTACCATAAATTTTCTTTTCTGGTTTAGACCTTCTTGTAAGTTAAGAAAACATTTTTAAGCCCTAATATTATAAATTCCCCTAAGTTATCCCACATCAGAATAAAATTTGTCTTCTTACCATCCAAACTTGTAAATTAATAATAGTTTAGATCGGTTGAATCGGTCCCCTTAATGTTTGCAAAATGTTTTATGGTGGTGTTCTAGAGAGTTGGGCTTTGTTCTGTAACAGACACTAATGAGGGAAGGAAGAGAGAATAGAAAAGAAAATGTTCTATGAAGCTACACCAGAAGTAGGTATCCCACTGGCTGACAATGCAAAATTCTCTAATTATTCTAAGGCAGTCAAACTCCCTGGCCTACTTAGCCTTCATAAAGATGCAGCTCTAAATGTTTTCATTAGTCAAAACAGGAAAATATAATGAGCAGCTAACAAATTACTATAGAAGTTAATCAATTGACACCATTTTCTTTCTGTAAAATTACAGCATTAGAAATAATTCTTGATCATGGAGTCATAAGTGGCTTTAACCTTCTTTGTAACTGTGTGGTTAATTTTCAGGTTAAACTTCCACAGCACTGTGAAATCCATAACTAGCCTTTTGACTCTGCTGAAATTTATCTTCTTGCTTGCCATGAAGCAATTATGATTTTGTAAAAATCCTGCCACATGCCCACTCCAGCACTAAGCTTTTTGGGGAATGGTGAAGACAGTCTGTGCTCTCAAGGAATGGATGGTTTCACTGGGAGAGAAACCTAACAAACTAAACAATACTTGCTGCCTTCTCCTGTAGAGACCAGCTGACACTCACTAGCCTAGTGGAGCGCTAAGCACCCAAGTGGACAAAGCAGGCTGGTACATCCACTGGCCTCTGCTTCCTTTGGAGCCTTGGACTGACTCATTCTTGCCACTGAACAAACTCCCTTATGTGTCCTTATCACAACTCCCCAGCCCACTCCCCAACCCCTGCTCTTTTCTTCTCTGTAATTTATACCCACCAACATAAATACGGGGCTTGTCTTTCCTCTAATTCCCCTTCCCTTTTTGCCTTCCCCTCACACGGAAACCTATTCTTATTAACATACTTAATCTTTGCCTAGAATTCTCTCTCCACTTCCTCACCTTAGCTGAAACCAGTTTTCCTTCCCAACCCCGTTTTCCACCAAACCATGTCGGATTGAAACCGCTTCTTGTCCCCGTCCCAGCCTCTTGGGACCAGCAGAAGGGTGGCTTCCCCTGGTCTCCTTGCTTCTTGAACATTGACACCCCAGCGTGGCTCCTGAGGGCAAACATTCCAGAGCTCAGTTTCAGCACAGCCTCCTCCCAGAGCCTGAGGGAAGAAATCACCAGCCCCGCCTTTGGCCTCTTTTAAACCCTCAATAAATATTAGTTTCTTTCCTTCCCTGTCCCTCCCTGATCCTCCCAGTTTGAATTAATTACTCTTTCCACTCTGCAACCACAGCATTTTGTTTGTACTTTAACTACATTTTTTCTGCCTTGCAATATAATTAGCTGCCTGTGTATCTCTGCCCCTTCCCCCACAATACTAACTCCCTAAGAACAAGGATGGTACCTCACTGATGCCTACAGCTTGCACTGCCCAACACAGAGCTGTGCATAAACTATACAACATAGAGCAATGTGTGCTCATTTGTAAAATAAGATGGGTGGAAAGCGAAATTTACCTATTGATTTGAGTTTGTAGGGCAGGGGCCTGGGAATAGGTGACACTGAATCAGAAATGGAGACAATTCCTTGGAAAAAGAAAATGAGGGAAATGAAATTCAAGATTGCATTTTCGAAGCACTTTCATTAAGCTATTAAAGCGCTCTTGAATTAAAGCTTTTATTTTTGTTCATACATAGAATTCTATAAAGATGCAAACATGTGTTGAGTCCTAACTCTGTCCCAGGTGTTGCTCTAGGCACCAGAGAAGCAAATAGGAATGAGATATAGCTCTATGCCCAATGTTGCTCAGACACGTATAACAGTACATGTTGGTTTTAAATCAACCCTGCCTTTTGAGAAAGTAGGTCCCCTGTTAACTCTTAGGCAACATGTTTACTTTATTCTGATCTGCTGAACAATATCCAAAGCAACAAAACTACTTTCATAACGCATTTCTTACTGTTCAAGTATTTGAACACTGAGAAGTCGTGAAATAATGAGATCCTAAAATAACTAAAAGTATAATTCTGCAATAAATTACATATCGTTCTTTTAAGTTCTAGTCTAAGCAAGCAGTGGTAGCCAAATTTAAAAAAATATAGAAGTTGAATATAAAATTGAGAAAATCCTAATTATTGACTTAAGCAATCCTACTCATTTGAAAAAGTTCACCGTGATTTTATCAGTAGACACATAGGATCCACTGAACTGAATATTGAGAATCAGTGCTTGAAAACATCCCAAGGTCAGTCTTTTAATGCAAACGGGATGGGTCTTGGCAACAGTTGAGGGCCCTCTTTCTTTAACAAATCTTTCTCTTTGAAATCCAATATTCCATTTTTCAAGTCACAGGTGGGCTTGCTGTTTGTCAGCGGGGCTTTCACTAGGGAGCCACTTTCTGGTCAATTACTTTGAACTAGGTTACCGAATTCCTTTATGTTGCTTCTCTGAGAGAACACTGCATGTTATTCTCCTTGGAGCTTTAGAACAGTTTGTCAAAGTCACCTTGATATCGAACACTTGCATCCATGTATAGAAGCACTAAAAAGCAGTCATAAAATCGTTGCGTGAAAGAAGTCACTGAAAATCCAGTAAACATTTATTGATTTCCTCCGTGAAGAGAAAAAGAAAGCAGGTAGGTTGGAAATGAACTATTACTGAGTTCCTAATATGTGCTAAACACTATGTTAGGCACATTCATAAATTTTATTGAACCTCATGACAACCCTGCAAGATACTTAATATTGTCCCTATTGTTTATTTATTTGTTTATTTTTTACTAATGATAGAACTAAACAAGATTAAGTATCTTGCTCAACTTCATACAACTTCTATATTGTATAATATAATAATGCCATGCTATGGTTTCTACTGAGATTTTATACCAATTTTTTTCTAATTTAATTTTCTTTGAAATCCTACGATGTGGGCACTATTATGGTCACCATTTTATAGATGAAGAAACTGAGGCTTAAAAAGATTAAATAATTTGTCCAAGATCACCCAGTAAAGTAGCAAAGCTGGAATTAAAAACTCAGAATCTTCTATGTACTCCATAATGTAAAACCTTGTGCAGAGTAATCTGCTAAACACCGTAGTACATTCTAATCCAGTTTTGCAGCTGAGGTGTGAGAAAAGGGATGAAACAAGAAGCATATCCTAGGTAACAAAGTCAAAGGAGCTTCGAATTTGGAGTCAGAACATGAGGTTTGAGTCTTGGATCATTTTCAACCCTATAATCTTGGGCAAACTGACTCATTTCTCAAAATGAAGATAGTAATATTGTTTATCTCCTAGAATGGGTTTAAGGTTAAAATGAGACAACAGTGAAAGATGTCTATAAATTGTGAAAACATTATGCACATGAATTAGCATTAATATTAGTAAACAGTCAGAGGAAGGCAAATTTCTTATAAACTCTGGCAGATTGGGTCAGAGTTCACAGAGGGATTGGAATATTGTAATTGTAAAATAGAATGACGCAAAATTATCCACATCATGACACTTCATATTGAAGCCAAGATTCTATAATCCATTTCTACTGCTTCTAGGAAATCTAGTCTAAATCTATCCCAGAGAGATCAATGCCATATCAATATTTTCAAGGGAAGTTATCAAATATAATGCATGTGTATATGTGGTTTTTAACACTTTGAAAAAATTTTTTCTACCTTATATTTAGAGCTAATGGCAACTACATAAGTCTTCTCTAAGAAGACCTGGTCTGTTTGGCATTGTCTGAATCTAGTTTTAATAATATCAGAAATGGCTCTTTCCCAAAATCAAAACAGTATAACCACTATCTGTCAAAAAGTGACTGTCTTAGACAGTCTGAATGTCCAGTTCCCCAGAATCAGACATTTTATTTATAAAGTATTAAAACCTCTATTCTAGAAGAGAACTAGATTTTAATTCAATAGATTTTAATTCAATTTTAATTCAATAACTTAGTCTGAAGGGAAGATTACACACACATACACACACACATGCACATACACATAAAGATAGAGACAGAGAGATGTATGAGAGTGTATTGTTGGGAGCTTCTTAGACAAGTTGCCTAATGAGCAAGGGAGGAGTGTGGGTAGACATAGTGCTTTGGGTGAGCACTAATCACTAACTTCATGGCAAAGGTGTGATTCGGAGGTAAAAATTTCTCCAGAAGTGAAAAAATACAGTGTAACAAAGGCTCTACATTTGGAATCAGGAAATCTGGATTTGAATTTAGTCCCTACCATGCCTGAACAACTCTGGACATTTACCTTCTTTAGGTTTCATAGTCACACGTGGAGATGATAATTCCCACACGCCCACTTTAAACACCTGCTTTGATGTTCAAATGAGATCATGCATGCGAAACATTTGCTAACCAGAATGGGCTATGTAAATATTTGTTGGTTGGTTCATTGACTCATTTTATAATATTTTTATGTGACTTAATATATATAGGGCATCACCCTTGTTATACCAATGATTATCAGTCATGAGTCTTAACAGCAAGGGGCATAAAATCTAAAAAATGAATCATATAGGTAAAAAATATTATCAGTCAAGTACTATGTGTGTTCAGTTAAGGAAGAGATTGCTTAAATATTGCTGAGAGAGCATGGTGGATGGAGCCGAGATTGCTTTAGAAGAGGTGACATTGAGCTTAGTGTTAAGGCTCGAATTGTACCCTCAAACTCCTGTATTGAAGTTCTAACCTCTGGTACCTCAGAATACGACCTTATTTGGAACAGGGTTATTGCAGAGGTAATTAGCTAAGATAAAGTCAGACTCCAGTAGGGTGGGCCCCTAATCTAATAGGACTATGCCCTTATGAAAAGGGGAAATGTATACATAAATGCACACATACACAGAATGCCACGTGAAAACTGGAGTTATGTCAAGGAACTACAAGAAGCTACTAGCGAGACCTGGAACAAATACTTTTCTAGTGACTTTAGAGGGAACGTGCCTGCTGTCATACTGATCACATACTTCTAGCCTCTAGAACTGTGAGATAATAAATTTTGTTGTTTAAGCCACTTGGTTTATTGTGCTTTGTTATGGCAGCCTTTGGAAACTAATATTGTTGGTTATACAGATATATGAGAAATTTTATGCATAGAAATGTATATTATTAATGTTTATTAGTATTATTAAACTAATATAAAATATAAATATAATTATTATAATACAATGATATACTTATTAAGAACCTAGGACAGTGCTTGGCATATTGCAGGCACCAAATAAATGTTTATTGAATGAATGTTTTAATAGATAAAAAGGAGGTCACAGAAAGAGGAATGAATTGGCATCAAATATATAAATATATGTTTCATACTCCTCCAACCCTTGGGCTGATCTTCTACTTATCACACACACACACACATAAACACAATCAGAAAAATCCACATTCCTGTGGAAAATGCTGCCATTTCACCTTTGTTTACTCTAAGAAATTCTATCTAGGAAAGCAGAAAATTTTTTAAAAAATAAAAGCAATACAAAGAAATTCAAAACTTGTAAAAAATCAAAGTTCTGAGACAAATGTACTTTAAAAGATTGAAAACTGTGATCTTGAGAGAGAACACTGCCACAATAAATATTTTTCACAGAACATAGTGCTCCCGAACACGGCGCTCTGATGAAAAGCTGTAAAGACCAAGAGCCTCTATTTCTCTGTGGCAGGAGCAGCAATAGTCAAATTAATATTAGCAGTACACTCCTAAATCAAGTCGTTGCAAGTACTCATAGAGAAGGCATCTTACAAAATGCAGATGGAGCTTCTGCAATCATTGCCTAGACCAAATGCTGTCAGAGAAAATGGATCTTAATTTACTCAACGTATTTTGGTTTTGTAATTTTCGAGATTAATTTTTGCCAATGTCTGAAAAAACATGAGGTCCTTTAAAGGCAAGCTTTTAAAATGCACCCTCGAATGAGGTGGGAAGTTATGCACATGGTAGGAGAGCTGATTACTGTGTTCATGTCCACTACAGATGTGTGTCTGGGGGCGGGGGCAGTCAGCTCATGAAAAAGAGCTCATCCACCTACTGGGAAAACATAGCTGTGGAAATGGTCTGGCTCAGAAATTAACCAAGTGGGATGCTAAATTTAGGGAAGTGAGTCAGGTTTTCAACTAAGGGGAAAATGATACAAATCTATGAGAACACCAGCTGTATGACCTTGGGGGAAGTTATTCAGCTTCTCTGATTTCAGAATCTTCATCTGTAAAATTAAAAAATTAAATCACATGATTTTTAAATTCCATTTCAGTGCCCAATTTTAAAAAGAGGGGAGGGGAATGTATAATAATGCTGTGAGCTCCCTAGAAAAAGAAAAGATGCTATGTGCCAGGTAATATTGCATTCATACTTGTAGTACCCAGGACATATATGTGGACATTGTAAGTAATTTTTTAATGATGATGAATGAATCATTATATGATCAACTAATGGATCTGTCAGTCAAGTACCTGTACACCTGCCACACGCTGAGCCCTATACTACTTGCTTCTCTTGTTGGATTACCAATGGGGATTTTGATACTCGATTATGGCAAATGGATTCTTTCAAAAATAACACAATTTAAATGTATTTGTTTACTCACTCATTCATTCATTTTTCCATACATTGATTGATACTATGGACCAAGCTCAGTGTTAGGCACTGGTGATATAAAATGGCAAATCTAGACTGGCCCTTACTCTCAGGAATCTTATAATCTAGTGGGGCGAGATAGACAAATAAGCAGAGGATTACTATACAGTGCTATAAGAGCAGTGATGAGGTGGATTCGAGGAAGAACATACAGGGGCTTCTAACCTAGAGCTGGGAGATCAGGAAAGATGTGATTGAAATAATTCATAGCTATGATGGCACCCAAATGATGATTAGGTGTTTGCCAGAGACAGATTAGGAAGAAGAAGGTTTAAGCAGAGGAAACAGTATGTCAAACGTCTGGAGGTGACCGAATGCCTGGAGATAAAAGTTTAGTCAGGATGGCTCATGTGGCATAGTAAAGGAGGGCTGGGAAAAAGGGGTGGGAGTCCGGCTGGAGAAGTAAGCTGGTCTAGATCATGACAGTCATGTTGAGGAGACAGGTGTGCATGCTGAGGGCACTGGAACTATGAAAATTTTTAAGGAGAGGGTGTGACATGATGAGATGTACATTTATGGAAGATCTGTGATTCTTAGTGGTTCTCATCTAGGTAGGACAACCTCACTCACAGAAGCCACCAGCTCTAGGATCACTTCAGCTTTTATGTCTGGGAGTCACATAGCACCCCTCTTCCCAACTATGTGCCCATGACTGTGGCCACTCTCCAAGGCAGCCTGCATCTCATAATAGCAGTTATTCATTTCTATAGAATCATTTGTGATGGGGAAGCACAGATCTTGGACTGTTACAGTCCTTGGTTGGATTCTAACTTCCTTAGGTCCAGTATTATAATCTTATAATTCCTGGAGTTAACATGTCAAGGGCAATTCTATGAAAGATCAAACACCATGTATTTCTGAGGCATGAAAAGGCTACTGAACCAACCGTTAACCTTTTCTTTCTAGCCATCTTGCAAGCAGTTTGGGTTTCCTATCCACACCTCTTCTCTACCTCTTCCTTGCTAACAAAAACCTCACCTCATGCAGAACATTGTGTCCAAAAACAGGCAAGACAACCTGCTTTTCTCAGATTCCCTAACAGGTAAAATTGGCCATGAGACACAATGACATAATTCTTGCCAATAAAACCATAAGTGCAAGCATATCGGGGGCTCTAGGAAGGCTTTTTTTTTTTTCATATGATATAGTAGGAAGGTTGCTCCCTTTATCCTTTATCCTGCCCTGAACATGCACATGATGACTGGAGTAGCTCAGGGCATGACTACAAAAATCTCAGAAAGTTGATGCAACTGCCTTTTTCTAGACTTTTTATGTTAAAAAAAATCCTATTTACTTAAACATTAGAGTTTTGTTATCTGCAACCTGATACTTCCTAACAGATACAATTAGGAAGAAAACATTTGTCTTGTAAAATATGAGATTATGAAAGATTTAAGCTATAAAGGCAATTTTAGAGTTGTTGGACCCAGGTAATGGGGGAGCCCAGTCAAGAACTGGCTGTACATGTTGGAGTGTTTTCTTCAGGGTTTTGTATTTGGGAAGGATAGAAGGTAAGGGAAGAAGGAGGGTGATCGAGATGGGGGCAGGGTGGGGATCAGTGCAGATCAGCATTCTGACCACTTATCATAGAAAAGATACCCGCGAAATCACCGTCCTATGTTTCTGTGCTTTTTGTATTTTGAACACATGGAGAGAAAGGAACAGGTATGGACTGTAGTAGCTTTGTGATTTTTCTGTTACCTGGGAAGTATCTGTGTGTATGTTTTTCCTCTTAAGTAGGAAAGAAAAAGTGAAAATCAAATAAACAAGAAAAAAATCTGGCTGGCTTTTACTAGTGAGTGATAGGTAGAATTTTAGGGTTCATTCTTTTCTAAATTTTAAGGAAATTTTGATTAGCCAGGGAATTTCTATAGTAAAGAACTGTAAACTAGCAGAAAGAAGAGCGATGCATAATTACACTGTCTACCTCCTCTTTCTCCCCCTTCAATTTCGTGGTAAATTATCAGCAAAAAGGACAGAAGGAAGGGAAATACAGTGGGGAAATGAGTAAATTAAGACGATAAATGTAGTATTTTGGCATTAGGGAAAGAAACAAGTATCTAAATATCAATACTCCACAAATAGAGCTATCCCTAAACTACCATTAGGCAATGTATGTTAGACTATTTTGGTTATAAAAAACAAGCTCAGTCAGATAGCCAAATAATAAGAATTTGTTATATAATGTTATTAAAGAGAGAGAGGGAGAGAGGGGGAGGGAGAGGAGAGGTAAAGTGGAGTGGGGGGAATTAGGCGCTCCTGGAGAAATAAGGAATTATAGCACTGCTGAGTTCGATGCAGTACTGGAAAGTACTGGAAAGTCATTCTGGAGCCCAGCCAGGGCTTGGAATTGGATTATTTTATCTCAACAGCAGTCAATTGGATTTTAACCTAAATGTAACTTGAGAAACTCTCCAGCTGTCTCTTTTTGTGTTTCTACACTTTTTCACCACAAACTGACAATTTACCCTCTGATTAATTTTTTCCACCTTATCCTTACTCACAGCTTCTACTTCCTCCTAATATTACTTGTATGAGTGTCCCTTCTGCTTTGTAGCTTCACTGTATTCTTTCAGCTCCCTCTCTGACCAATCTTTAAAATTACCCAATTTTGAATTTGGAGCAAGAATCTGCGGTGGCCTGGCTCATCATGATTGAGCAGAGCCACATCATAGATTGGCTATCTCAAAGGCCACCAGCCAGCAATTTTTGCCCTTGGATAAGGTTTCACCCTGTTCTAATCAGTGCAGCTAGGAAGGATCACATAGAAACAGCCAAGGTCCCTTTCAGCAACAACCATGGTTGGGGCAGTTTCCTTCAGAGAGGGAGCCTGGAGAAAACCAAGGTAGCTCATCTAATGCTTGTGAATACCATTCAAATATGGGGAGAGAAAAGAAATATGCTAGTGCGTATACTGCTATGCAGAGAGTAACTTCCTATTCATACTCACAAAACCAGACACTGTAGGATAATTATAGAATAAAATGAGGTATTAAATACATGTGTGAATAGCTGATGTGATTTAGAAAGATGACTATTTTCCTGCAGTGGTATCAAATGGCTGGGTTTATTTTCTCAAAGACCTTGGTAACACATACTTGAAAAAGTTTAGTACTTTTGCTTGAAATATAAATGTCAAACTGTCGAAATCATAAAAACTCTCTAAAACAATTTTTGGAAAAAGCTCAGTAGAAAAAAAATGCATAAATATTATATGAAATAGACAAGTATATAGCCACTTCTCCTCTACAAAAATCTTAACTCATTTGGAATTTAATCTATGTAATTTCTTCCTTTTCTAATTTCATTTAGAATAATGTCCTATTGATAATTTGTACCTTTTCAGGCAATGTGCCCAGGTGAAGAGACATCTTTTCTGAAGCACTGTTTGCTCTTATTCAGCATCTTTACAAAACAATAACAGGTATCTTAATCATTTCACACCGTGTGAAACATTTTGGTACATTTACAAGGTAATGTTATTTAGAACCATCTTCTAGGACATTTCCCTTCTTCCTCCAATTTCTTTCCTGGTAGATTAAAGGCATAGTATCCAAATTCATTTTTACATCCTTATATATTTTTCAAAGGACTCATCCCTCCTGTCTTTAGTATTAATTTTAACAAGTGAGGCCACCTATTTTAGGTCTTCCTTAAGCTATCTGAAAGTTCAATAGTTTTTCTTAGCATTGTCTTCCCTTTCTATTTTATATTCTGCAAGAAAAACAAAACAAAACAAAAAACCCTCTTCATTTAACACCTTTAATCATCTCTTAATCTTCTCTACAGATTTTCTACACTTAATACACATTTGACATTAATGAAGCAAAAATAGTCTGAAGGGTCATTCCTTCAATATTTATGAAGCGCTTACTGTGTTAAACATTGTGCTGGCTGCTTGACCAGATAATATGCTTCTCTTCTTCTTCTGGTCTCTGAATATTTTTCTATGTACGTTTTAGGAAGAGGATGGTATTCTGTAACATTGTACTGTTGGAAAAATAACAAATATCAGTAACTAGCCTATTTATTTCCAACAAAAATGAACCATATTTCATCTTTCTTTAGGCACACTTGTAAGCTATTATTTGGGTTGTATGGGGGAAGTGAGGAGGTCCAAAATACATCATTGATTTGTCAAATACAAAAATTAAGGTCATTTAACAGAGAAACACAAATATCACGTGTTTCCCTTCTCTGTGGAATCTAAAAAACAAACGAACGAAACCAAAACAAACTCATAGATGCAAAGAACATTTTGATAGTTGTCAAATGGGAGAGGAGTTGAAGGGCCGAGTGAAAAAGTGAAGGGATTAAATACAAATTGGCAGTTATGAAATAGTCATGGAGATTTAAAGTACCACATCAGGAACATAGTCAATATTGTAATAACTGTGTATAGTGCCAAGTGGATACTAGACTAATTGGGGTATCACTTCATAAGTTATATAAATGTCTAACCACTATGCTGTACACCTGAAACTAATAAGTATTGAATGTCAACTGTAACTGAAAATTTTTTTAAATTAATGTCAATTATATTTAGAATCCATTTCTGTAATGATTGACCTCATTAGTGATATCACAGTCATATTTCAAAGACAATGGACTATTTCACTTATGAATTCTAAATTCAGATGTTTTGTCCATTCTTCTAGCCTGTTCTCTTCTCTCTCTTTTTCCTTCACAAGTCTTACCAATAGATCCAAGACTCATTCCTTGCAGTCTGTGATAGTTTTATGTGTCAACTTGACTGGGTGAAGGGGTACCTAGATAATTGGTCAAACATTATTCTGGGTGTTTCTTTGTGGGTAATTTTTGGATGAGATTAACATTTAAACCAGTAGACTGAGTAAAGTAGATTGATTCTAAGACTTGGGTGGCCTCATACAATCAGTTGAAGGCCTGACTGGAACAAAAAGGTTGAACTTCCTTGGGTAAAAGAGAATTCTTTCTTGCCCGATGTTCCTTGGATGGGGATATTAAATTTTTTCCTGTCCTTAGATTGCAAGTGTACTATCAGTTCTCGTTTCTCAGGCCTTCGGACTTAGACTAGAACTAAACTATTGTTTCTCCTGGGTCTCCATCTTACCAGTTCACCTTACAGATCTTGGGACTTGCCAGCCTCCATAATCACAAACCAATTCTTTATATTAAAATCAATCTCTCTCTGTCTCTCATGTCTATACTGATACTCCTTGACTTATGATGAGGTTAAGTCCTAATAAACCCATTTTTAAGTTGAAAATACTGTAAATCAGAAATGCATTTAATACACCTAACCTGTTGAACGTTATAGCTTACCAAGCCTACCTTAAATGTGCTTAGAACGCAGGTAGGCAAAAACATCTAGCACAATGAACACACTGTAGAGTATAGGTTGTTTACTCTCAAGATTGCGGGGCTGACTAGGAGCTGTGGCTCACTGCTGCTGCCCAGCATCACGACAGTATTGCATTGCATATCACTAGCCTTGGAAAAGATCAAATTCATATTTGAACATACCACCCTCACACCATCAAAAATTTGAAAAATCCTAAATTGAACCATTCTTAAATTGGGGATAGTGTGTGTGTGTGTGTGTGTGTGTGTGTGTGTGTGTGTGTGTGTGTATTTGTATATAAAAGCTATTATCTCCTATTGAATCTGTTTCTCTGGAGATCCTGGACTAATACAAAGTTCTACTGCCCATCTTCCATCCCATCTCCTGGAGGGAAGAAAGCAGAGAGGAAGCCGTGGGCAAAATACAATGAGGGAGGTCTCTTTGAAAGATAGTAAAAGGGATGAGGGGACTAAAATTGTTTGGGGGGGGCGGACCTCTTATATGCCCCATAATTTTACAGATGAGAAAACTGAATTTCAGGAAGTTATGATTTATATAAGGTCACACAGCTAGTTAGAGATAGAATAGCTGTCTCAACCAAAGATATAAAGAGAAATAATTTCCATTCTCTATATCCTTCTGAATTGGTGTGTACTCTTTTCTTTTCTGGATTATTTTCAGGAATAACTAGTATACGTTTTCTTTTGTTGCATGACGCCTGCTACAGAGCAGTTCATTAATAAGCACCATTCCCTTTGGCTGACATCTCCTGTGCTTTCTCAATTCTTTGTGGCCCTCATTTCATCATGGTAACATCAACAAGACAACTTAGTTTTGTCATTTTCAAGAACACTATTCTTTCAACTATTGGTATCAGATTTTAATTGCCCAATAAGTCCTGAATTCCATACTCTAGGCAGGCAATTTCTTGAACTGTGTTCCCAAATTTGACGTTAAAGGCTCAAGATCCAGTGTGATTATTTTCAGATTAGACTTTCTGGAGGTCATTTAGGTTTGCATGAGGTCATGAGTGTGGGACCTTCATGATGTGATTAGCACTCTTATAAGAGACCCCAGAAAGCTTATTGTTCATTCATCCCCCATCTCCTGTTCTGTCTCCCCATACCTCCCACCCGTGGCCTCCACACACACATGAGGACACAGTGAGAAGAAGATGGGCCACCTACAAGCCAGGAAGAGAGCCTTTGCCAAAATCTGAGCATGCTGGCACCCTGACCTCAGACTTCCAGCCTCCAGACCTGTGAGAAAATAAATGTTGTTTAAGTCATGTAGTATGGTATTTTGTTATGGCAGGTGGTGTAGACTAATACAAGCGGGTTAAGCCATCATTAATAAAACTAGGTTTCACTCAAAATTCATATTATTACAAAATTCACATTATCACAGTTGGTTTGCATAGCTCATTAGCTGACTGAAAATAATCACTGGATTTAATAGACACATTATTTCTTATTTGAAGTCCATGAGTATTCCATTTTAGCCAAGTTCTAAATGAGTATGCCATTTAGAACTTTCTCAGAACAGAAAATTTTATCCCAAGGTAACCTCCAAGCAAGAATACCAAGAACCAGGGAAGAGGCATGGAGCCTATTTCCCACCAGAAGGGGACAGCAGGAACTGGGTCAACTGCTTTCTCCTGCATCTGTCATCCCAAGGGAAATCACAGGGTAAGATTGATCTCGAAGGCCTACACTTTCAATCCATAGGTTTCAGGAATTTGGGATTTCACAAACCAACAAAATTATTTCAGAAAGTGGAAAAGGAAATTCTCGGTTTGGGGAGTGATGGTGGCTGATTCTTAATATGCCTCATGTCCTCCTAAATAAAATGATAAATTCAACAAGGAGAGTAAATTAAACCTTAGATGACTTGTGCCTTCGATATCAGGAGACAGTGAACAACACTGCAACATGCAAATCACCTGTAAATAGAGAAGAAAAATTCCAGCAGAGCTCCTACTTCTCTCCTGTTTCTGGCAAACCTGTGAGTGAGGAGAGCAAGTAAGAGGAAGTTTCAGAGCTTCTGGGAAAAGGAGTAGAAAAGAACAGAGCACTGAGAAAAAGCAAAGGTAAAATCATTGCTAGAAAGTACAACAGTAAAGGCTAAAATTCTGATCACAGATGGGTATTTGGTACATAGTTCATGGAACTAGTTACGCAGAATAGGCAGGACTGGAACAGGCAGCTTTGATGAAGCATTGTATCCAAAGAATGAGGCAGTAGAAGGAAAGAAGAAAATAAGAAGGGGAAATTAAGTTTTTTGACAGTAATTAAAAAAAGACAAGGCACATTGGACATTCTCTTTCCCCAACAACAACACAAGTCATTTCTGTTGCTGAAAATCCCTCTCCCTCTAAAAACACCAAGAAGCTAAAAACCATACCAGCACATCCCCAATAAATAAAATATCCTCAAACAGCATAAGGTGTATGAAAAACTAGCCTAAATCAGAAGTACAAGAATTAAGAACAGAAACACACCAACATAGGAAGAAATGAGAGTTGACTAAATACAGGGGAAAAAATAGAAAAAAGACATTATATCAGAAATAAAGAATAAATTCAAAGGTGTCTGAGAGTAGATTTGGATAAAAATTTAATAAAGAGCCTTAAAGAAAAGCAGGAAAATACAACCACATGAAATAAAGCAAGAAGTTAAAAAGGTCACAGAGAAAGTAGTTAAAACAGAAGACAGGCAAATAGGGCTCAACATATGTATACTGATATCTCAGAAGGACAAAAAGCTGTGGAATAGGATTAATACTTAAAACTGTAATCCTAGAAACGTTTTCAGAAATAAAGGAAGACCTGATCTATATATATAAAGGACCCATCAGGTGCCAGGAAAGTTGACCTGGAATTATCAACTCTGATACATATCCTAATAAAACTACTGGACTCTGAAAATTATATGAAAAAAAAAAAAATCCTCAACATTTTCAGGCAAAAAGATAAACGTACAGGCAAGAGAATTAGACTGACATGAGACTGCTCAAAACAACACACAAAGCAACAATGAAGCTACATTTTCATGAAACTTAAGAAAATGTAAACCAAGAATGATATATACAATCCAGATATCCTTAAAGTATTGAGATTATAGGAAAATAATATTGAACATACAGAACTCATAAATAAATGTGTAGTATATTAAAGCTACTAGAGGATGGTTTCAACCAACCTAGATGATTGAGAAAACTCAGGCAAACCTAATCATGAGCGATTCATATAATTAGTTGCAGAGTTTAGGCTGAAACAATGGTGGGGACAGGGGTAGAAGGATAATATGTGAATATTCTTTGTTTTGATAAAGTAGAAAACGCAATTAAAAACGAGAGATGGAAGAGAAAAGGGAGAATGTAGGAAAAAAAACCTGACTCTCATTTAGGTAACAGATGTTAAAGGATATGATTTAAAACTGGTGTACCAGATAGTACAATTTAAAAAAAAAAAGGTTTAGTAATCCTATAAAATATTAATACAAAACCACATTAAGGATAAAAATACAAACCTTCCTATATAGCAAAAGGAACTTTTTAAAAAAGTACAGAGGACACACCATAAAGAAAAGTTTATACAGTAATTATACACAGAAATTATTAAGCCCAAATAAAACAATCATCTCAATAAATGTGAATAGACTTAACTCAAGGTTAAAAGACAAACTTCAAAAAAGCATTAAAATAGGCAAAAAGGACACTTTATAATGTTAATATCCACATTTCATTTAGGAATTCATATGTAACAAATATGAATATCTATTCAACAAATAACACAGCAACTATCTATAAAAACGAATACTACAAGAAGCAAGGAGAAACAGAAACACACTACTAATAGACACTAATACACAGTATAAGACAGGTCTAATGAACAACAAAAAAAGGTAAGGATTATATAAGAACTAAACAAGCAGGTAAATGTTTTGGATATATTTGACTACTATATCCTAATAATAGAGAATACCAGATCTCAAGTATGGATGAAGCATTCGCAGAGGTATTAAAAAAACTGATCATATATTAGGGCACAAAGAAAACATTAGCAGGTACTATAAAGTTATTACAAAATAGTTGCTAATCATAATATATAAAAACAGAAATTAATAATGCAATCGAAAAGGCTCTTCCACTTGGAAATTAACAATATTCTAATAAATTTAACTCTCACTTCTTTCAGGTGTATATGTTGAATAACTATAGTATATACCTGAAACTAATATAATTTTATGTTAGCTATATATTAATAAAAATCTTTTTAAAAGCAAAAAACTTAACTGTCAGGCAAAATAGAAAATACAAACAAAAATTAGAGTATTTCTGAAAATGGTAAATACATCTGTGGAATACATTCTAAGCAGTAATCAGAGATCATTTCAGAGTACTAAATACTTATATTAATAAAAAAATAAAGATTAACTACATTCCCAACTGAAAGAGCCAGAACAAAGCAAAATAAATGAAAGCCCAAAGAAGAAAATAAATACAAGTGCAGAAATTAAAATTTTAAAAGTTTAAAAAGGTAGAGAACAGAAAAACAGTACATCAAATTAATGAGTAAAATACTTTAAGAACAAAAAACACAAAGGATTTGCTAGTTAAATAAAGGAAATAAAAGGGGAAAAAGTGCAAATACACAGAAAAGAAATAACACTAGAGAAATAGCTATTGATAGAGAAAAAAACTTAAAACATAAAAGATTATTTCACTCACTTCAATGGTACTACATCTGAAAACCTAGATGATCTGAATACTTTTAGAAAAAGTTTAGCAAAATGACTCCTGTATAGAGTTTAAAAAACCAATTTGCATAAAAGAAATAAAGTTATCAAGGAATTACTCTGCAAAAAAAGCACCAAGCCCAGATGGTTTCATGGAGGAATTGATAAATTTGCCTACCTAAAAATTCTAAAAGTCTGCATGCTAAAAAAATTAAGCAAAATGAAAATCACAAAAACAGTCACAAAAATGGTCCTTAAACATGAAAGATGTTTAACTTCACTCATACAAGGAGAAATGCAAATTAAAACTACAATGAGAGACCATTTCTCACCTATCAGATTGGCAAAAACTTGAAAGCTTGACAATATGTTGTTAGTGAAGCTTTGGGGAAACATATTGTCTCACATTCTTGGTGGAACGTGAATTGCCACACTTATGGAAAGAAAATCTGGTACTATCTAATAAACTACACATCTATCTGTCCTTTGACTCAGTAACCCCACTTCTAGAATCTACTCTGAAGCTATACTTCAAACAAAACAGAAACACATATATAAGTTCATTATAAATGATGTGTAATCTTGCAAAATATTGAATACCATCTAAATGCCCAAGCATAGCAGATTGATCTGGTAAACTATGGTACCCTACACACCATGAAATGCTGGGCCTCTACAAAAAAAAAAAAAAAAGAAAAAGAATTGAGAAAGATCTCTATAAACTCATATGAAGTGATTACTGCAGATATTTAGTAAAAAATGCAAAGTTCATAAGAGCATGTTTGTGAAATAGCTAATAAGCACATGAAAATGTACTCAATTTCGTCATTAGGGAAATGCAAATCTGAATCATGAGACACCACTCTGTGTCTACAAGAATGTCTATAATAATAAAAAAAAAAAAAAAAAACAGTATTTTTGTGAGGAAGTGAAAAAAACAAGAACGCTCATACACTGCTTGTGGGACTATAAAATGGTATAGCCACTTGGAAAAGTTTGACAGTTTCTTAAAAAGTTAAATATAAATTTATCGTACAATCCAACAATTCCACTTTTTAGGTTTCTACTCAGAAGAAATGAAAACCATGTCCACAAAAGACTTGCAGTGAATGTTCACAGCAGCATTATACATCGTAACCAAAAAGGAAGCAACCCAAATGTCAATCAACTATAAGTAAACAAAACATGCACTGTTTCTATAATGAAATACTATTCAGTGGTAATACTGCTAGAAATGCTGATTTATGCAATGACATAATGGACCTCAAACACTTTACACTAAGAAGCCAGACTAAAATATATCACTGTATAATTCTATTTATACGAAATGACCAGAAAAGAAAAATCTATGGAAACAGAAAGTAGCTATTGGTTGCCAGGAACTGGGGAGGAGCCCAGGTGGAGTGGGAGCAAGGATTAACTGTAATTAGGCAGGGTGGATTTTATTGAATGATGGAAATGTTCTAAAACTGGATTGTGGTCAGGATGCACAACTCAAAACAGGTGAATGTTGTGGCATTGAATTGTACCTCAATAAAAATTTTTTAAAAAACTTATATGTGACTTTTATAGTATGCAAATTATGCATCAATAAAATTTTTTTTCTTTTTAAAGAGCATGTACATAGAATGACCAACCCCACCCAGTTTGCCCGACTCGTCCAGTTTTATCACTAAAAGTTCTATGTCCCAAGAAAAGTTCTGTCTTAGGTAAATCAGGAGGGTTGGTCTCTCTATATGCATGCTCCCTTTTGTGTAAGAAAATGAATTTATGACTTTTTCATAAAAATAAACATGGGGAAAAAACACTCAAAAAACAGTGAAGTTAGATAACTACAAGAGGTCAGGGTTGGAAAGAGATGAAGCAGAAGACATATGAGTGTCACTTCTCTAAGACTACTTTTAGTAAAGTTCTGACTTTTAGAAGCATGTTCATGTTCTGTATTTTAAAAATAAAATCAATAAGGATGGAAAGGGGGGTGCTTAAACTTTGAAAAAAAACAAACAAATAAACCCAATTTATTTCACACAAATCACATAATCACAGTGGAGGGGAAAAAATTATTCCAAGTAATTTATGGACATAGGATGTTAATTATATATCCTGTCTTGGGCAGGGTACAGATAGAGAACTATAATCTTGCAGTCTTTTAAGTGTGTTTTTTAGTGATATAGGCAAAATCAAGAAAAATTATTTTAGATGTATTATAGGACTGAACAAGTGAAAACTGATTTCTTGGGGAGCCAGAACTCTGAGGAAGATGGGACATAGAAATATGGAGTGAGAAGACAAGAAAGAACCTTATCACGATGGACCGGAACTGGAGGTATTAAGGTGAACTCACGATTTCTGAAATCAAAAGTAATATGCATAAGTACATTTCCTACTTCTGTCTGCTGAACAGGCCCAGTAGCCAGGTCTATGGATCTATAATTCCCCAAGATTCCTTGGAGAAACTGCTGAGTCTAGATCCTGAAGTATCTTTTAAGATAATGTGCTTAAAAGAAAAAAAAAAAGTTAGCGAATGCCATAAGGGCATGTAGGAGCCAGACTGAAGGAGCTCCTACTAGCGAAATCTAAGACAATTTAAGCGCCAAAGTTAAGTAACAAATAATAAGTCATTGAAAAAATAGAAAACCAAGAGTCCAAAACAATGGTTAATATAAAAATTAATGTGGATAGATATGGATGAGGAAGAAAGGAAGGTTCCTGCTTATAGTAGAATGCTGAGTGCCAACTGGTACATAAGGAAGGAATGCTGGAGTTGGAAAATCACCACTTTGCAACTACTAATTTAAAAACTGTTTAAGGAAGAAGTATGAATGGATACTAAATCCTGGGGGAAAATACTGATATTAACATGGACTTAAGAGTCTCCCACTGACTGCCTTATTAGATGCAAGGTAAAAAATAGTAACTACACATTGGAGAAAGTGAACAACATCCTGACCCGATAACAAATTAACATCATCAATGAGGACACTGTATGTCTCCAGATGTGTTATCTGGTGACACAGTATCACCAATGTAGTACTCTGACCAAAAATGCATAATCTCAATCTAATGAGGAAACCCAAAATGAAGAGTGTTCTATTAAAAAGGGAAAGAAAACTGTTCTTCAAAAATGTCATGTCAATGCCATAAAAGACAAAGGTAGCCAAAGAAATAATCCAGAGTAAAAGAGACTTTGAGAAGGGTAAATAAGCAAATGATATATATATATAAAAAAGGTAAAATCTCAACAATAGGTGTATAGTTGTTCTTTGTATTATTTTTATTCTTGCTTATTTTCTGTAGATTTGAAAGCATTTCTTTAAAAAGATAAAAAAAACAATTAGCAGGGACTGCCAACCTCATGTTTTGCCTAATGAAGTTATTCAAACGCAAACATTAAAAAAACACATGAAGCTATTATCTATTACTATATCACTTTGTTTAAAGAAAGTGTGAGGGGGCATTTTAAACATCCAAAAGATAGCGACGATCACCAGATAAAAAAATGACCCTTTAAAATAAATAAAATTTAGATTTATATAAAAAAAGAGATCACATTACCCTAATTTTTCTGATTTCCCTGTGGGCCAGGGAATTAGTACTCTAAACATGGTGCATTTTCAGCAACGGAAGAAGTACAGTTTTGTGGAAAGAGCATGGTGTTCATTTGGAGACAACTGCTGAATTCACACCCACCCTGGCTCCAGCTGTTACCAGCGCTTGTAGCTCTCTTAGGAAGTTTCCTCAACTGCAAGGCAGATAGTTAAATAAATGTATCTAAACAGGGCTTCACAAAAAACGTCTCTTTTTCTCCCTTTCCTTGGAAGCCAGCTTTCTGTTCTCTGGAGATGAATCTGGCTGGCGCCACATAGGCCCTTTTCTCACTGAACAAACTCAGCCCCGCTAGGGTTACATAAGAAACTGAATTATCCTGAGAATAAATCTCCTTTCTGGAGGTAAACTTCATAAAAATGGAAACAAGGGATAGTGGATAATAAAGTGAAAAGACAGAAGTATTATAAAAACAGTTGAGTTGGGGCACGGCTGGTAACTGATGCATTCTGTTAAGGAGGTAAAGACAACAGAAGACAAGATAGTACCAGGTTATGTCAAAAAAGTCTGATGCTCAAAAAAAATTACATTTTTCATATACTCATAAGTCTATTTTGCAAATAACTGTCCATCTACTTTCAAGAGAAAGTAAGTTTATGTTAAAAATAAATAGTATCGAGATCACCAATTCTATGTTTTACCAGTGATGTATCTTAGAGGAAAAAAAAAATGATTCAGCAAAATGTCCGTAAATTATGAGATTTCATCCAACTGTCTGTTTACATCTACCTGGACAATTTTCTTTTATGTTGCCAATGATAGTAATTCTTTAAAAATCTATTTTTAAAAATGGAGAAAAAAGTTTTAAAAGTAACTAAATTGCATTACAGCAAAAAAATTTATGCCAACAGAAATTTAGTTGAACATTTAAAACCTTTATAAGAGATAAACAAATTCTAAATTTTCCCTTTATTTTATCATAATTGAAAAATAAAATTACTTAACATGAATACTTGATACATAATTTCCTTAAAACTTCTTTACGGTGAAACAAAATTACATGTATTTAAGGAGTGTATCTAATATTAACACTCATGACAATTTTAAACCCATGCATTGGTATAGTTTCAAATTACTATTAGTTGTAGCTATTTTTGGAAAAAAGGTGCAAAGTTTGTTAGGGCCCAGCATACCAGAAAGTTTTAATTTTACAATGTCACAGAGTTCAAAAAGAGGCATTACAGTGTGAAGACACTATAAATTGCCATCTCTCCCATATGTTTCTCAAAACAGGCTGGAAAAATAGTGAATATCCCACATATAATAACTAGCAAAAATATTTCCACTGACTAGGTTTTGCCCAGAGTGATTAAGGACAAAAAAATAAAAATTCTTGCTGCTTTATTATCTGATAAATTGCTAATATGCTCTCATTAGTTCTTTAGACATTACCCCAAGTTGCTTTAGTCTTGTTTATATATATATATATATATTCATATATATGTATCCATTTTTTTCAAGTAAAGAAATGTTTAACAGATGTAAACTATTTATTGAATATTTGCCACCAAATATTGTTAAATACATTATCTTGCAGCATATCGCTTTCAAGTTAAAATGTCAGAAACAAACACCAATATTTACAATTCTTTTAAGGAATGTTACATAATGACACATTAAGGCGTAAATTCTTTTGGCTTATAATTCTTAAAAGAATGATAATAGCAAAAGTGATGCAAAATCTTCAGTGTGAGATTATGATTAAGCTACATTTTACAAAAATATGGTGTAAGATGGCAATAATCCCATTCAACATCCTGGATTAGATCCCTGCAGGAGGGACTGATAATTTATACAGTCAAACTTTAAAATTTACAGATAAAGGCAGTTCAATACTGCCACTGAGAAGCACATCTCTCAACATATACAACTTTCAGGCCACAGTTTTGAAGGTCTGAAGTATCAAGTTGGTTTGATGAATTAGTCGGTTGGCACTTATGAACACATTTATTGCCCTGTTTGGAAAAAAGAAAAAAAAAGTATTACTTTTATTACCAAAATTCATCCTTTAAAAATATTTATGCTTAATGCCATCTACTAACAGTAGCAATGAAATCAATTTAGAAAAAAAATGTGAGTTAGTACTGAGTATCGTAACTTTAATTATAGATTGGAATTGAACAGTCCTCAACCATTTGAAACTATCTTGGAATTACTGGCCCCTAGTGGTACTGGTTGGCAATTAGGTGTTGGTGGGCTGCTAAGGATAGGTGGTACCTGAACTATCAGAGCTCATTTATAGATTCAACAAATAACTGGTCAAAAGGATTCAAATGTAGTCTCCACCTGTGGTTTCATAGAAGTTACCAAAATAAAATCTGCTAGAGTAGTATACTCAGTCAAAATCTATACACCAATAGGCATTATAAATATTTAAGAATAAGGTAATTACTTCAAATATATTTCGTGCCAATCTCTTACCTTCTTTCAAAAATTTTTTTTGAGAATTCTAAGCTACTTTTAGAGTTAATCTACCTTTAAAACAAAATAGTCATGTAGTTTCAACATTCTGAGATTGACAATATATAAAAATATGTGTTTAAAAATTACATTGTGCTGTACATTTCCTATTAGTCCATCTTCATGTAACCAGAGGACAGAAGTGATACCCTGGTCCCACTGTGTGGCATTTTCAGTTTCTTAGTAGCACAGCTAAAGATTTTATCTTCATCCTAGACATTTCTCAAAAAAAATGTACCAGGAAGAATTAGTTGAATCAATGCAAATTTATCCACCTTTTGAAAAATAAAGTCAAAGATCAGGCTCTAGTAATAATTTTCAGTTTGGGAAAACAGGTACAAGACTCATGGCACATCATTCACATGCAAATAATTATAATTTTAAAAAGTTGCTGAATGGAGAAAATGTAGATGTAGGAATCTTGGATAATCCATATGCCTGTTTGAACAGTTAAAAATAACACTGGGTCCAAGGCATTAGAATTTTTAAATACTGAACCCAAGTGATTCTAATGTGCAAACAAAATTGAAAGTAAATAATTTCAGATTAATGAAAATTAGGCTTTAAATTTAAATTAATTTCTGCCTTTCGATGTGCTTATTCCATAGAGTTCTTAATTAAAATAAAAAATAATGATCCCATCATGTGAATTATTCTTTTAATGTGTTTTTGGTTATTTGGGCTTCCCAGAGGAGATCAAGGAAAAACAAATATTTTTATCTTTGGAACACACCTGCCAACTTATTTAACTAAGTCATCAAGGAACATTTCTCCTAAACATCCTGAATAGTAGTATGGAACAACACAAAACCATTAATACTTTGGCTCAGTATCTTTAATTCATAATATAAATGTAAATATGTCAATGTGTTTGAACTGTTAAAAATAACTTTAAAAAAATAAACCATTCTAATGTATTATATTATTTAAAATATTATTATAATAATAGTTTGACATGGACATAGGGATCTTAAAACTTCAATGGTAGTAGGATAGGCTGTGAGAGGCTCCTGATAATTAAAGCTGAAATAAGCACTATTCATTTTTTCTGACTTTAAGCACTGTTAGAAATGGTTTTGTCAAAATTCCTAACATTGCACTTGAGATAGAAAGAATTCTCTATAAGGTACGACGCTGCAGAAGACGGGGCCTCTGCATCAGCTTATAAGTTATATGCGTGTGTATGTATATATATGTAAAAAGACACACAAATTTTCTTGGTTTCTGGGGTATTCTACAGCCAACTGTATGTATATATAAAAATAATGTCCAATTTACCTTTTAAGTATACTACCTGTACTACAGAATAAAACTGTGAAAGTCTCTCTCCTTCCAGGATAATGAATCACAACCTTTGCAGCACTTTAAAATCACCTGGAGCACTTTTACTAAACATCTAAACTTTTGCCCCACTCCAAGCCAAATGAATCAATCTCTGAAGGTGGGGCCATGGCACTGAGATTTTAAAAAACTTAACCCGAGAGAACCTGATGTGCAAATAGGATTGAGAATCATTGTTTTAACTTTAGTAGCAGTTCACAGTATATCTATAGCACCAGTATCATCTGGAAACTTCTAAATAAATGAAAATTCTGGGGCCCACCTGAGACATAAAAGGTAAGAGACCCTGGGGGTGGAACCCAAAAGCAATTTTTGCTTTAACAAGCTCTGCAGGTAATTCTGATGATACTCAAATTTGAGGGGTTGCTTCAGGGGTTGGCAACCTAGACTAGTAAGTCAAATCTCACCTTGTTTCTGTGTCACCTGCAAGCTAAGAATACTTTTACATTTTTAAATGGTAAAAAACAAAAAAATAATAAAATCAAAATAATAATATGACAGGTGAAAATTATACAAAATTCAAACTTCAATGTCTATAAAGTTTTATTGGAATATGGCCATAACACCCACTTCTTTCCACATCCTTTTACAGCTGCCTTTTGCACAACAGCAGAAGTGAAGCCAGCAGATGCAACAAGCCCAAGTCAAAATATATGCTACTGAGCCTTTTTCAGAAAAGTCTGCCAAATACTGCTCTAGACTAGTCATGGCTGGCTAATCAAACATTTGCTCTCTATTTTTAGTAGTCTACCTTAATTAGAAGTTGGCTTGAGTATTAACAATACAGTAAAAGGGTTTAATTTATATAGTATTACTATCATGTAAGCCACATAATTTATGTAATTTTAAAAGAGAAAGATAATAAATAACAGTACTTACTTGCCATCTTTAAAATAGGTTTTCAGAGTATCACTGAAACTTTTGGAGTACTTTACAAATTCTTTCTTTTGGTGTTCAAGTGCCTACAGACATCAAATATAAGAAGAAAAATTCTAAATAAAAAAAGAGAAATAACACAAAAGCCAACATCAAAGAGAGATTACACAGAACATGGAATGGACTTTATATTACAGATGAGCATTTTTAGGAGTGTTTACTTAAACATATGTAAGAGCATATTTAAATTCAAAGACAAACCCCGTGGTTAATGATACAAAACTATTCCCAATAATCAAACCATCTTAGTCTTCAGTACAATAAAACAACTAGGTGTAAACCAACGTCCACAGTGTCAACATGTAAGGCTTCTACTAAACTTACCCTGCGGTTCTGGTATTGATATTTCTTGAAGACATTATTCACTGTATCAAGAAGTTCTTTTATTGCACTAGCTATATCCCTGTTGGGTAAGAAAAAAAGAATCTTCTTAAAATAAGTTACATTTAAAGAAGTTTGTATACATATTTTTAAGAATTACTAATCAATATTGTTAATTATCATACAAATACTACATCAAGCGCAAACATCTGACTGGCTAGTTGAGTGGGGTGTTTTAGCCTGTACCTTTCTGTAATCCTTACTTCTCTTGCACTGTTTGCACTGCTTATCAAACATTCCCCAGCATCAGCTTCCCCAAATCAGCAATATTTCATTCAGCATTAACCTAAATTTGTAAGAATATACTCCTGCCTCTCATCTTTTCTAGTTATGATTCTTCCTTTCCTTTCCTTTAAAGCTGAATTCAAGTCACCATATTCTCTACTTTTGCTATCTCATGAACAATTATATGAAATTTTGCTATTACATGTCACTCATTTTTGTATTTACCAACACTTTAAGTTATATACCTAAGAGTGTGATGTTTAAATTATTTCCTCCTCGGACGTAACTCTTCTCAAGACACACTTACCTTCTATCTAACAATCCTTCTAAACCTTTGCTGTCCCTATTTCCTTTGGAAAACATATTTAAATTTCTGGGAGAAACAATTCTTCTACCTTAACCTTTCTTCCAGCAATCACCCTTTGCTATACATATATGCATCAATATGTTCCTCCCATTTCTAAAGAGAGAAAGAAGTCTGTAATCTGTATCTGAGTTAGTCTTTCTATCCATGCATCATTTTTTTTCTGAACTCTTCTTGTCATTTATATCTAAGTCCCTTTTCAATTTCTATGTTCTAACTTCATAGCAATTTTTTCATGTCAAATTGAACATAATTCTGCATTCTCCAATAATCTCACACTTTCTAAGGCAAGCCTTCTCTTTTTCACATCCATTCTCTTAGCTACTGTTACAAAAACTTTTGTTGTTCAAATGCAAGTGTGAAAATATGAATTAGTAAGACATAAATTTAGACCATCTCAAACATTTTTATTACTGACTTTAAGTCACAAAATGTCAGATTTCAGTTATTTGTATCTATAACATTTCACAGATTTACTATATTTTTTTAAAAAAGCTCACTGTCCAGATTTCTGTGTGTATGTGCATGTGTGTTTCACAGCATATTTCTAGTAAATAAATATGCAAAAATTCTAAAAATTACAAGTAGACAGAATTTTGGTACAAAAATAGTATTTCAGCCTATTCTAAAGAAATGACATTTTAATTAAATATTTCAGTATATATTTAATTATTACCTCTTGAATGTAAACATTGATATCAGGCTGAAATGTTAAAACATTAAATATTCAAATAAGACAAAAGAATTTTACACAGAAATAACATCTGTCACTTTTTTTTTTTTTTGCCTCTAGTTTAGTAATATCGGTTTTAAATTATATAACTTTCTTTTCATGTAGGGTTTCAAGCTAGCTGAATCCTGTATTGTGGTGACAGATGCTAAGACCACTTTTGCTTAATAAAATGGTGTTATATGACCATCCTATTATATGGAAAAAGCTACAATTTCAATAAAAAAAAAAGTCAATTCTCTGAATATGGATGATTCTTCAGACGCACAATGAGACTATTTAAAATAGAATATAAAGGAGTAAATTACACACTGATCAGACAGTTACCTGTTTATACACAAGGGGGGTTTAGTAAACAGTATTCCAAGCTTACTAATAAATACTGAGAATCTGTCTACACAAAAAAAGAAAGCTCCTCGGGTGATTTTGCTGATAAACTAGGTTTGGAAACCACTGTCTGGGAACTCAGAGCCTACAGCTAAAGTCTGATACATTATTTGCCACAGAGCTTTATGAAGACCAAGACTGTTAATCCCTAGGCCTGGCCTTTTCTAAAACAATCTACAGCAATTTATGTCAAATATTATGTCATCTGTCTGTACAGTTTTCATTTATAGCACTGAGGAAACTAAATTACATCAGTAAAATACCTGAGGGTTTGTTTCCTACAAGAGGAAATAGCAGTGTGTGCCTATGCATGCACACACACACACACACACACACACAATACTTCTATTAAATAGATAAAGAACTAGGCAAAACAGTTCAGAGTAAAATAACTATAGGGTAATTATATACTGGAATTAATGGATTCTGTGATAAGGGACATACTGTATTGGTATAATAGGAAAGAATTTTAGCAATCTGCAGCTATTTAGTGGAAAACTTTGAAAGATAAGACACACTGTAAGAGAGAACAATCAGCATTTGATGAAATGTAAATATACATCGTATCAAAAAATTACATGGAACAGTAGAGCTTCTAGTTGTTATCCAAATTTGTATATGTTTATGCAAATAATCTAAAGGAAGGAAATTCTTACACTGTATATTTAGTTTGGTCTAGACTGGACACCTCTGGAAAAGCTAATTTGAAGCTATCATGAAAACCAAACCCTGGTGAATTTTTGCTTATGAATATGCAAATACAGATTATAATGAGTAAATAGATAAATGCATAGCTTTCTGGTCTATTAAATCACAAGTCTCCACTACTCATCCTTTAATTGGAATGTATCAGACTATTTTAAAGAATCCTATGAATTAATTTTATAAAATATTTGCAGGAGTTCAAATATAGTCAAACGGAAAATACCCATTAATCACAAGTACTTTAAAATATTTGTTTGCTAGATCATTTTTCCTAATCAACTCCACAGAGAGAGGTGAAAATAAAATCTTATTTCACAATGCTATTATGTGCCATGAGTATATGCTAGGCTCTGTGCTAGGCACTTTATGTACATCATTTCTTTCAACTCTCACAACTACTAATCTCATCTACACAGGCAGAAACTAGAATTACAGAAGGTAAGCAACTTATCCAAGGTCACATAGCTAAATATTGAAATGGAGAATCAAGCCTAGGTCTGATAATCAATACAAAAACACCTGGATAATTCTTGGCTGGCAGGAATCTTTTTCCTACATTAATATAACCTATAACATCACGTACATTACTTAGTATAACAGGTATTCAATACATGCTTATTGAAAATTATTGCCTAAATAAATGAAGAGGATAACTACCTTAAATATGAGAAAGTAAAATACTATAAAGAATAATAGTAACTGTACAATATGTGCGTAAAAGATAAGCCATTTTTTATTCTGATTCAATTTTATCCACTAATTTGTTAAACAACCGTGGTAATTATATCAAAATCTATCTATATATACAGTAATACAAATAATTACACCTTTAGCCACGTATGCTAATTCACACACTGTTGAATTTTAGTTTCAGAAGTAATGTATACTATCAACAAACTTTCCATGGCAGATGAGCCTTCCTAAAATTTTAAAAAATAAATTTTAATTGCCAATAACCTTAATTCAGTTGTGCTGAATACTCTCTAGAAATCAGAACTGAAATATTACTACTGACCAACCCATAAGAGATAAGACCCTAATTCAGCCTCTGTTAATGACTATGGATACAACTATAGGCTCTTGATTTCAATGTCTTTATAATTAAAATGTGACTGTTTATAAAGTGGTTTCTAAACTGTACCACTCTAGCACCACATTGGGTTTAGTTAGAGATGCTTCCGGAAACTTCCTAGCAGGGAGAAAGGGAGTCAAAGCAACAGAATGAGTGAGGGCTCTGGGACAATCATTTCTACCCCAGCTCCAACCACAACACTGTTCTCCCTCTTAACTACTGGCATTCTATGCAGAATGTCCTTTATCACATTTCTTCCAAACAATAGAAACTTTTTTTCAATTACCAGATTAGATCAACATTATATATCTGTTTGGGAAGTAGTAGAGAAGACCCTGGATGGAGTCTCCTTGGATTCAAACCAAGCTCTACCAGCTTACCAGCTCTGTCACCTTGGGAAAGTTAATTTCTTCTGCCTCAATTTCTTCATCTGTTACAGGGTGTTGTAATAAGTTAATCTGTATAGAAAGTGCTTTAAAAAGTGCTTAGCACATAAGTTCTATATGTGATTAATATTATTATTAAAATGACATTGATTCTGTAAACTTCTGTATTTCAATGGCCTGAAGCAAAATTTGCTATATTATTTTAAAAGTGTTAAATCTTCATTAAAACGTAGTATAGATCACCAAAACATTTTAAAAATATTTGAAAAGTCTGGAAATAAGTGGTTTAAACAGCTGTTTGAGATCACTGACAAATATATTCTTTTATGAGTCAAACATGTTTACTTTATACCAAACTAAAACAAAAAATTCATAAACAGTTGACTATCTTCCTTTTTCATGTATTAAAAATAGTTAAAGAAAGTTGGGGGTTTTCAATGAAGGTAAAATATTTGCCTTAGGGTTTTGTTCCCTGTGGCACAAACTGTGGCTAGTCTTTATCATATCAAGCCTTTATCATACTTTCTGGACCTTAATTAGGGGACCAGAAAGAAGGCTACCTTGATAGCTGGGTGGATACCCATCATGAATTGTTTTCTAAAATGAGGCATACTCCTCCCTCTATATCACTCAAAATATGTGCCCAAACTAGCTAAAATAGCATTTTGCAACACGAGTTACAAAGAATACTATTTCTGAGAAATTAATGTTAATATTTATTCCAAGTGAGCCTCCCTAAGTTCTTTAAAGATATGATGTATGATGCAACCCCTTCCAGAAAAAATAACTGTACTAAACCTTTCTTTTCTAGCAATTTCTACTTGTGGTTTCACCAAAAAGGCTGTAATTAATAATGCCACTACAATTATTCCCAGATTTGTTTTCCACCCATTGAAACTGAAGAAAATTATCAGACTTTTTAGTTGAAAATTACTCATCAAGGAATTATGTTTGCAGCTTCCCCCTCATTTCTGCACCCTCTCACCCCCGAGGAGAAAGCCCTTGGTTTGAGAACCACTGCTCTAGGATCGTCCTTTTCAACAGCCAGCCTCTTGGCCCCACACATATTTTTAGTTTTTTTAAACCTGTATCCCAAAGGCAAGGACTTGGAGCTCCACAACTTGGTCAGTATTAGAAAATGCTATTCACAAAGAGTACATTACTTATGCTAATGACTTGTGTCATTTCTGAAATAAAAACGATTATGGCTATTCTTTGTTATCAATCTTTATAACTTATCCAACTTCTCTATTCACTTTAATATAACAATGACATTTTTCCATCTTTATGTAGTTTAAACTATATTTAAGTATATGTACATTTCATTCGGTTTTAAAATTAAACATTCTAAAAAAAAAGTTACTGTACTACAAAGCCAAAAGCCACAGCTTAGCATTTAATTAAAAAGTAATTGAAAATTCCAAATTTTTAATTTCAAATTAATATTTTAATTTAACATTAATGTCATACCAAAATAAAACATCTAAAACAAGTGATTCCTTTGAAGTAATTTAGAGAAAAAGAACCAAAACAAGTTGCTTACTTGATTGTCTGCAGAAACCTCACTCTGTCATTGATCTCATCTGGGATCTTACTGAGAATTTGTTTAAGTGCTCGTGCCTTTTCATTTAGGTCCTGGAATTCTGGTTCTGGTCGTTCAATCATATACTCTGATAAAATAAATACATAATGAAAAGCATCATGAAACTCCCTGTCAAATTGAAATCTAAGAATTTTCACTGTTGGTCAAAATGATGAGGAAAGTGGGGCAGGGAGAAGAAAGGCCAGATAATTAGGAAAGACAGGTTGCAAAGTGGAATGTTTTAGGTTAGAATTCAACTTAGTTTGGTAATAATAACAGGGTTCCTAACAAGTAAAAAGCAGGTGAACATTTTCAATTTGGGGTAAATGGAAAGTCCATGAAATCTTAAAACATAAATAAATAAAATTAAAAGGGAATCTTAATCAAATTTATCAGGCCTCTTAAGCTACATTTCACAAAGAAACCTTAAAGTGATGACATTAGAACAAATAATTACAAATACAATGGCAATATATATCTGCCAATGGGAAGATGAATTGAAAACAAACCTCTATATTGAATACACAGTGGTTCATTACAGCAAACGACCTACTAAACAACCTACTAAAATCTTCAGCACAGTCAAAATCTCAATTAAAAACAAAAATGTCATCATAAATCCAAAACAAAAGTTGAGATAAAAGAATAGTAATTTTGGAAAGTTCAATCAGACTTGGCAGAGGCAAAAAGGCTACTGACAGATTCACTGTAAACATGGAAACATTACAATTCTATCAGTCAATACAACCTGGCCTAATAGGTTGGGAATGCATACGTCTAGAATAATGATGAAGACTTTCTTATAAGTTATGGAAACAGTTAAAATATTTACGTTTGTTCTCCCTTAATAAACATGGGAAATTATACCTGTATGTTTTTCTACATTAGTGGGAAAATGTCTACTAAAGTAAAACTCATTTCTAATTATTTAAAAAAGCAAAAATTGAGAAAGATGGTTATTATATTGTTCTCTGAATTCAGTGCTTGAAAAAAAACATGCTAAGGTTAAAAAAACTTTATTACTTTCAAACTGCTATTTGGAGATAAGCCAACAAAATTAATTAACCATTCCACAGAGCTTATCTTTTGGTGAAAATAGAACTCATCAAACATTAATAGGAAAAAAAAATCAAAGTGTACAACATAAACAAACATTCTAGTTCAAGTAACTAAATTTGACATATAAAACAAAAATTAAGAACTACTTTTCTATTTTATAGTTTTTCGCCACTACCAACCATCACAGTAATAACAATAAGGAAGAAGAGGAGAGGGAGGGGAAAAAAGAGGAGGCAGCCCCTTTTGTCAAATAATAAAGATTTAGAAGTAGTGCTCTTCAACAACTTAAGAAAGCTAAACAAGACTCTGATTACCTTCTACATCATCAGCTGCCATTCGAAGAAGGGACTCTGTGAAGTTAACCTCTACACTTTTTTTCTCTAAAATTTTCATGATGATGTCTTGTGTGAGTCCTGGATTTTCTTTTTCAGCCTGTAAGAAAGAGAAAGCTAGTTTTGAAATATAGAAACTAAATTAGAATTTCAAAAGCAAACAATTGTTTAGAACCTGTCGGGAACTTCTTAGACTGCTCAACTTATAAGAGCAGAAATCTTTGTAAAGCAGATGTGATGATGACATTCATTTATGTTTTGTTATAGCTTGTGTATCAGTAACTTCTTATGACAGCCATGGTCCCATTTTCCATTTGAACATAAAATACTTAATATTTCCTACTTCTTTACACTGTCTTGCAATCAAACTAATAACAAAGATAGAAATAAATATGTATTTTGGTAATCCATCAATTACTCTTTTAGGAGTTTAAATGCACGTGAAGATTATTGCTTTTCATTTTTTAGAGCAATTTTAGGTTTACAGAAAATTGAGAAGATAGTACAGAGAACTCTCATACTTCTTTCTCCTCTCTGCTCAGTTTCCCCTTATAGTTAACATTTAGATTTAGTGTGGTACTTTATTATAGCTGATGAACCAATATTGATACATTATTGTTAACCAAAGTACACATTTATATTAGGGTTCACTCTGTCTAATACCCTTCTATGAGTTTTGACTAATACAGGTTTCCATCATTATAGTATTGGACAGAATGGTTTCAGCTGACCTAAAAAACTCCTCATGTTCCACTCATTCATTAGCTACTCTTTCAACTTTAGGATCAAGCAATTACTCATCTTATCAGTATTTTGCAGATTCTTTGCATTTAAATTAACAGAATGTCAGGAAAAACACAAACAAAAAACCCCCAAACAGGATTTCTTTTGCAAGTTTTATAGAAGCTATGTAATCTCTTAAATACTTTCCCATGCAATGATTATGTTTCTATTTTTTTTCTGTAGCAAGAATATTCCTTTCACTAGTTTTGAGAACATCATTAGTCCTTTTACTACTTCCTGAGCTTGTTTCACTAATGATTTTGCATTGGTTCTATGTTACTCCCTAGGGCACTAAAATCTTCTAGTCATTTTAAAACTGATATAGAGTTCTGAGTTTATCAAAGTTAATTTTTAAGATTTTGGTTTTCCCCAGTAATTTTGTCCCATTTTATTATTTTTAAAAATTTTATAATCACACTCTAATTTTATCACGCTAAAATTAAAAAATTTATAATCATACTCTAATAAGTTTGTTTCTTTTAGAGTGCTTGCCAATTTTAATTATCATGCTGATGATTTCCTATATTTTTTGCTGATATTAAAAAGAAAATAAAAACAATTTTTAATCAGATGGTAATCTATTAGTTTTCTTATGTGTCAAGAACATTTAACTTCTGCCTTTTCAAGTCTATTCTGGTATCACTGCTGGTCCAGCTTTTTTCTGTTCCTATTGCTTTTTCCATTATAACATTTTGTTTCTCATTAGATTTCAATATCAAAAACTAAAAGGTTTTTAAATGAAATGGGAAAATAAATGCACACATTTATCTCAATCTTGAGATCATTTTCATTGTTGTCCAATGCTATTCAGGGAAATCATTTTGATAGATGATTAGTAACAATAAAGTGTGTCCTGATGAATTCCATTTAATAGTGGTCCCCCTTTATCCACAGGGGACTGTTCCAAGATCCTCCCATACAAAGTGGATGCCTGAAACCTTGGATGGCACCAAACCATATATATATACAAATACTCCTCAACTTACAGTGGGGTCATGTCCCTATAAGCCCATTATAAATTAAAAATACCCTATCAAAAAATGCATTTTATACACCTAACCAACTGAACATAGCGTAAGTGGAGGTTACCTTAAACATACTCAGCACACAGTATTCAGGAAACACTGGCAACGTATTACACTGCAGAGTATGAGTTGTTTATCCCCACAATTGAGTACCTGACTGGGAGCTGTAGCTCACTGCCACTGTCCAGCAACATGAGTATTATATTGCATACTCCCAGCTCAGGAAAAGACCAAAGTTCAAAATTCCAAGTATGGTTTCTACTGAATGCATACAGCTTTCGCACCATTCTAAGTCATAAAATTGTGAGGTCGATCCCTGTACTATGTTTTTTCCTATACATACATATCTATGATAAAGTTTAATTTATAATTTAGGCACAGTAGAAGACCAACAATAGAAAAATTATAATAACATACTGTAATAGTTATGTGAACATGGTCTCTCTTTTAAAATATTTTATTGTAACCATCCCTTACTTGCAGTAAACATCTTGGTGTCACCCGTTTCAGGGGATCCCTTGCTGGCATCTTCATATAGGCTAAACGCTTTCTGGTGCAGCATGTTTTCGTCATTATTTGGAACGTTTTCTGCTCATGTCTTCCACTTTAAAACTTAACGACTTTCCATCTTAACTAAACACTTATTACCCAGTGTGGCCCTAACTTTTGTAGTATGAGCTGCGACAGCAAACTTGCATGAATTTCTTTCCCTGTTCACAATTTCATGAATAGATTTGTACCTACCCATAGATCTTAGTAACTTCAGTTTATTTTGTTTTCCTTTCCTCATTAAGTCGAAAATTTTCACATTTTCACTTAAAAGGAGCACTCTACGGCTTCTCTTTGGTACATCCTAATCGCCAGTATCACCACTCTGGAGTTTCAGGTCCACTATTAAGTCAAAGAAGTGTTGCTTGAAACCAAGCAATGCAATACCACAGCAGCTGACCTGACAATCAAAACGGTTACTAAGTGACTCACGAGCAGGGAGCACATACAGCCTAGATACACTGGACAAAAACGTGATTCATGTCCCAAGTGGGACTGAGCAGGACAGTGTGAAATTTCATCACACTATTCAGAATGGTACAAAATTTAAAAACTTATAAAATTTTAGAACTTTTTTTTAAAGGCCTTTAAAAGAAAAGCTGTAGGAATATGGCTTAAGATGGTATAAACTTTATTAATTTGGTGAACTGCCTTAAAATTACATACAGTATACTATTTAAATAAGCCGGTATCTGATAACTGGTTTATATTCTCTAAGTAGCATTAAATCTACCTACATAATACATTATCTTGGGGAGCAGAGGAGCATTCTTTATGTTCTAGACAATGACAGCAGAAAACAATCTCTCTCTGATTAAATTATAATAAGGTGCTAAAAGAACTAAATGCTGAAAGCCTGAGAACAAAGTTTTTAATATCAAGATGGTCTGGAGTCCCAAAATGCCAAAGCTGGAACATTACAGAAATCTTAGAGGTCCCTGACTTTCTCAGTTCAGTGTTCTTAGTGCAAAAAGAAATACCTAACAGAGCTGTGTACTAAGCAGTTAGGTTCAAACAAGTTAATAAGTACTTATGTCCTAAGAATTTAATAGCTTTTAAAAAAACACACAAATTGAAAGAAAACTATTTTATTTAATTCTTAAATAACCATGATTACTTATTAATGAAATCTGTGCACCTGCTGGGCACTGCCCAATTTCTCAAATGTTGGAATTAGACTGGATCCTTGCACTCTCATTTCCTGTTGTACATTGATTTTCTGGTAGTACTTACTTTTTTATCATAGCAATGGCCAAAAGTCCAGCTAACAAAAACATGACACCATTGAAAAGAATGTAGCCCAAGTAAATATGTTGAAACTGCAAACTACCTCAAGCTGGTAGTTCAATGTCAACCAGATGTTGGGTCCCACTGTGTTCCTTCAAATTCTAAAATATTTCATGACAACCCTAAGATTGCTCTGAGGCCTCAGGGCGCCTCAGCATAGTTTTGAAAACAGTCGTCTTAGTATTTTCTGGCTGTAGCTTCAGTTAAGGTATTTATTTTAAAAATCTTAAATTTACCAAATTAATCAGGTAAAATAAATAGTTTTACCCTTAAATCAGAGAATCTATCTGTAACTCCAGATTTTCCCCCACAATAAAACCCTAAACTCTGTGGGTGTCCAATTGTTATGAAGAATCCAACTGTGAGAGATAACTATCCCCAAGGGTAGTAATACCCATTATTGTGGATCAGTGATTGTCAACTGTACAACCTATCAGAACCTCCCAGGGGGGGAAATAAACTAAAAGCAGAATAGAGATCTTAAAAGACAGTATTTACTAGCATTATTTTATCTTGAAAAAAATAATTTTAATCCTTTTTCTCCACATAACAAAAATAGATATTAAAACTCGATAACTATCACTGTTGTTGTGGCCTAAGAACTGGAAATACGCATATACATACAGATATACGGTTGGTTGAGATTTTTCAATTTCTCAAATAAGTTAAAGTTTAAAAACCACAAAAATCATGTTTCTAATACATGTCCTCCTTTAATTTCATTTGAAATTCAATGAATTAAAAATAATTAATAAATCAATGCAAAACTAATGTTTTCCTCCAAAATAACTTCCATTGCCCTCAATTAAGAATCAATGCTAAACTAAGTACAGCAAAATTTTCCCATGTATCAAACCAGCTCTACCAAAGCCACATACTTTAAACACATTGTTTGCTTTTTAATTGCCCTTTAGTATTAAAACATCAGCTTATATATAAGGATATTACAAGAAAAGGCTTCATGAAATTCATTATTTTATCTCTTTTATAAATGTCTCTGAGTACGCAATCTACTACTTCAGATAGCGTCTTACTTATCAAGATACACAGGAGAAATTTCTCTATTCTTGGTATCGGAAAAACTAAAAAACTGACTTTTGCCTTATCAATACATATTGTGTTAACATCTCACTTTCCTTCTCTTCTCTGCTCACAAAGATGCTTTAAATAGTCCCCATTATGCCTCCCTAATGACCAATACACCATTCCAAACCACAGTGATACTCAAAGAAGGAAAGAAAAAAAAACAGATGATGATATTGCTTTGTTGATTCTCTTCATTAACCCAATGATTTGGCAGGATGTATTTTAAAGAAGCTAGTATGTACATGTACACAGGAACTACACTGAAGAATATTAAACACATCAAAATAGTTCTAATCCAACATATACAATGTCATTTCTGTGGTAAGAGACGTCTAGTGACATGATCTATGCTACTATTTAGGAGTGGTATCTATAAACTACTCTTTGCCATAAAAAGAAATCAAGCTGGATAGATTTATAGTTTCAACTCCAGTGACACTCAACTATAAATTTATTCCAGATTTAAACATTAAAATGCTTTACCTAAATAAGTTGGTTTAGCTATTGATGGAAACAAATACACAAAAAGGAAATACAATTAAAGTTTTGGGCACTGATATATATTTGGGGTGGTGGGGGGATAGTGTTTTATATGAAAGAATGCACCCAGAAGGTGGTGTAGGGCCTCCCAACAGAAATAAAATGTAAGAAACAAATATGAGCCTATGTATTTTAAATTTTCTTGTAGCCCCACTAAAAAAGTAAAACATGTAATAATTGAAAGTATTATCATTTCAACGTGCAATCAATATGAAATACTTATTACTGAGTTATTTTACATTCTTTTTCTTGAACTAAGTCTTTGAAATCCAGTGTGTATTTTATGTTTAGAGTATAACTCAATTCAAAGTAGCCATATTTTAAGTGCGCAACCGCAACACGTGGCTAGTGATTATCAACTGAACACCTAAAGTCTAGAGACAATAAAAAATTTCATTCTGAGTTACTTAGCTGTATATTCTCAAAGTATTCTTAATCTGATGTACACAGAGGTCTTATTTTCCCATTTGAAAACACTGTTTTATATTTATGTTCCATGACTGAACAATAGGAAGAAAATCTTTTTGAATTATAATTTTACAAAAAGTTTTTATCAAGTCAAATAAAAAGGATTTAAAAAATATATTCTAAAGTAAAGAGAGAACACTCCAAAAGTCAGTTTCAAAATCAAAAAATGACAAAAAAATGAATATTATAGAAAGAACACATGTTCCAAGCTCACTTTTGGATGTGTTTTAAGCTTTACGGAGTACACTAAAACAGGCACATGATGGCTGAAAGGGTTTTTGCTAAAAGGAAAACTGGCAATTATCAGATGGTTTAGATTTATATATATTTAATAATAATAATAATAAATTATTGGTGCCTCACCTTAATGAAAGCTGCTCTCAGTGTCTGAGCTGCAGAGAGATTTACTCGTTCTAGCTGCAATAAAAATTTTAAATCATCATTAATATCAATTTTCTTTGAAAATGCAACATTTCTGATATTCCATCTATAGTTCTCACACTGATATACGCATCATTCATTCATTTAACAAAAATACTTGCTAATGATTCTAAATCACTGTATTTCTTCAAATAGGCTATCTAAAATTTTCATTAGGAACTATGAAAACTTAAGATATGTATATCAGTTCTTTGCTTATTCCTTTTTTAAAACAAGAAACACTCTACCCTAAAGGTAATTTTATTTTAAGATACAAAATAATTAAGTACCTACAGAAAGAATAAACACATTTACTTCAATTATTGAAAATAGAGAAGGTTCAAGATTAACTCTCAATGCTCTGTTGCAAATTCACGGCAAATTGTGTGTGTGTGTGTGTGTGTGTGTGTGTGTGTGTGTGTGTGTGTGTGTGTGTGTGATGTGTATACTGAATATAAAATAAACAACACAAAGAAAACAATTATTATTTAAGATTCTTTGTATTTACTACCTTACTCTCTTATAATTGTTTTTCAATCCCTTCAGCCAGGGATTAAACTGAGATTAGTCTATTTGCTATTAATTAGCAAATACTGCTGATAAAATGTTTGTCTGATACTCAAACTGAAGACTGTGGATCATCTGGATTCCAGAGATGCTTTTGTCTGTCCTCTAACAGGATTAAAAAATGGTTACCTCAATTCTGTATCAAAAGTTCAATCCAAATGTTTTAATTTTTATATCAAATATGTTAAGGTTTACAATTTTGAAATATAAATGTCCTTATTAGACACTTTATATAATTCATTTTTCAGTAAGCCAAAGAAGGCATACGATTTCATTAAAAAACAAAACAAAACAAAACAAACAAAAAAAACTACTTCATTTGTTGAACAGTTAATTGCCAAACTTAAAATAACAAGCCTCAGTTAAATTCACATTTCTTTGGTCCCTAAGAATTAAACCAGTTAACTCAAAAAAACTCAAATGTATTTATTATCTGAGACAGTATTAAATGTTCAAAAGTATTACATATAACCTTTATAGGTTTTTGTCTAAGTAGAAAATGTCTACAAAAACCTTATGAACATATATCACATTATGCAACAAATATTCCTTTCAATCCCTTGAGGCAATGAAAATGTTTTCCTTTATAAACACACACACACACACTCTCTCTCTCTCTCTCTCCTTCTCTCTCTCTCCCTCTCTCTCTCTCTCTCTCTCTCTCTAAGGAATCTCTAACACTTTAAATTAATTTATTTTCTAAATGAGACAGAAATGTCAAGAACCTTATCTCCCTACCAATTATTCACCTTAAGCACAGGCAAGGGCAACAAAATCTGCCAAGATAATTTATCTCCAAAAGTAAACAATAAACCATTAGATTCAGTATTTAACTTGGCTTTTACAAATCTTATAAAATCTAACATTGCCTTAAAAGGTAAAAGAGAAGACACAAGGGGACCAGATAGGCAAATATAGGAAAAAAGCAACTATATAAGTTTATAAAATTAATAAAGGTTATGTTTCCAAAAATGAAAATTTTCCTTCTCCTCAGAATTCATTTAATTATAATGAATATTACTGAAGATTAAAATAACAATCCAGCTCTTCTGATCTCTAGTTGTTGTGCAAGGGAAGCAGAGGCAGACAAACGGGATGAATGTTTCTACTCTGATGGGAAACGATTTCCTTATTTGGGTTTATATAGCTCTGACCTCTTTCAGTAAGTCAAAGTTCTGACATGCCCTTTAATTATCAGCATTAACTCACTGTGGGGAACCTGACTGATAATGTAAAAAAGGGTCAAAGCAAGTAAGAGAGGCCCGGAAAGTCAGTAAAGAACTCAAAATTAGCCAAGATGGATGTCAACAGCTCCAGATTTCAAGATTAAGTTTACATATGTGTACTTAAGAAAAAGGGAGGTCAGACATAACATTCTAAATCAAATCTGTGAGCTGTGAAGTATCTCGCCAGAACTAGAACTCTGCTGGGAGTCATTCTGGGATATGTTATATACCCACACATCTTGCAATAAGCCCACTAGGGTTTACTACTCATGGACTCTTGAATCTTTAATTTCTGCCTGTAATACTTAGGCAGCGAGATGTGTTTTTAGCTTCCCCATTAAAAAATGCTTCTATTTTAGGCCTCTCACTTGTGATATGTGATTTCATAACAAAACCATGTTCTTAGCAGTATCTTTCATGAGAGTATTGGGTTTCTGGTGTTATTCTAATACAGCTACCATTTACTAAACACTATTTTATAATTTTTATAGGGAGCATCTCTAATCCTCAAAATAAATCTGTAACTAGCTATCATTACCTCCGTTTTACAGAAGAAACTCAGTTTGCATAAATTTATGCAAATGTTAAACAGCTAGTAAGTATAGAGACAGGATTCATACAGGATCTGTCTGACTCCAAAACCCATGCACAAGCCACTAATGCTATCCTACCTCTCTCTACTCACACTTTCCAGGCTGGAATCTATCCTCTTCAACTACTTAAGAACCAACAAATTCCTGAGTTTCTACCATGTGTAAGGAAGTCAGAGACATATAAACAGATGACAGTCCTGGAACCCCAAAGATCAAATTAAGTAAGCAGCTATGTGGAAATTAATGGAATCGCTGTCAGTTGAAACAGAAAGAAAAGTCGTTATGAAGGTGAGATCTAAACTGGTCTTTGAAGAGTATGGACTCTTAAAATCTTCCTTGGCAGTTCTCCAATTTATGGGTTTCTTCAGGGGTGTAACATGAGGGGCTAATGGTTTTATTAAGTTTACAACAGATAAGAATATCTATTTTGTTTCCAATACTTTTACTAATGAGTCCAGCATTTTTTTTTTTTTTTAAGCTTTTGGGATAACAGTCTTTGGCTGAGAAATGTTTAAAGAGACAATGCAATCATTTTTAGTTGTACTTGATACTACACACATCGTATTTTGAGTTCAAAGAAGGAAGAGGAAACATGATTACACCTTGCACTAATGGATGCTGGGACAAAGAGAGGCACTCCTTGGGAATCCCCCATATAGGACTCCCATGTTAGTAAAAGGAAAAGAAAATCAGATTGAGAGAAAATGGTATATAACATCTCAACGCATCTAAAAGAGAAGGAAAAAGTGCCGGATGAAGTACATTTGAAGGGAAATGATAGGGAGCCTAACATTAGGTCTTACCTCAAACTCATGTTCTGCCCATTTTGTGAGTTCCTCCTGCAACTTATTCTTGACAGCTTTTGTGAGCTTTATTAACTAACAAACGTCAAATTTAACTCTCTGGATCATTAATAAAAATATTTTAAAAGTTTACATATAATTCTGAATCCACAGAGAACTCATTTATTATTTTCTCCCTCAGTTCATTCTTATACTTTATTTTCTCATATCAAGTAAGTTTCTTAAACCCATAATTTAAAAAAAAAAATCCATTTAACCATTTGGTTGCTCAAGTTTTAAAGTCTTGCATTAAAATCTTTCAAGTCTTTTTGTAAGGTCAAAATATTAGGTTAGCTAATTTTGAACTACCTACAAATCTTGCTGCCTCAAAATCAGGCATGATTTGCCAGGATGACATCCCTTCCCCCTTCTAACCCTACCCTACAAAAGATTACTGATTCTACTCTTTAAAAGGAACTAAACTGAGCTAAGTCACGAAAATAAAAACTCCAGGTACACACATCTCTTATGACTCAAATGAGAACAGGTAACTAAGGTCAAGAAAAGAAAAAAAAGCCAGAACAGAAGTAGGTAGAATCAAGAGCCACCTGTTAACTTTTGTGCTGCCAAAGAGAAAGCAAACGCAATCATCTGTGATTTAAAAATATTTTTAAAAGAATCAGTTCCTGATTGTCCACATTGTCTGGCAAAAAGGTAAGCAGACTCACCTAACTAGTATAAAAATATTCCGTTAAAACATTGCCTACAAGTTTGCAAAACTCTAGGGTACGATCACAATTCTGTCAGAAAATTGCGTTGAAGACTCCTTAATAATAACAGCTAACTGCATACCTGGTACTATTCTAAGCACTATAATATATTAACTCATTTATTTCACAGAGTGAGAATTATTGTTTAATCTTCATTTTACAGAGAAGAGAACTAAGATCAGATTATATAGCCTAGTGACAGAGCAGTAATTCAAAAGGAAATAGTAACTATGATCACCTCTGGATGGTGGGATTGCAGGTAAAACCCATGCCTTCACTGTGGAAGATGGAAAAGTATATGTACTATGTTCAAAATTTGGGGATTGATTTTTTTTTTTCACTAGAAGAAAAAACTGAATAAATAGGTAGGTAAGTTGGAGAAGTATTCCCAGGATTCATCTGCTTATTGGGAAAAATTAAGAGCTGCATATTCTGCTAAGAGTAGAAACAGTTTCTTCGGATGCTTCTGAACAGAATGATATTAATTACCTATGCGGAAGAACCATTTGTGTGATTAATAAACAAGTATATAAACCTCTGGTGATCTAACATTTATATTAGTTTGCAAAATTGTTATTTCTGTCAAAAAATACCTAATTCTTTGTTAATTATGTTTCACCTTAGCACAATTCCTCCAAAAAGTCACAGGAAAAAAGGACACATAGTATGCATTTTCCTAAAATGAAGAACTGAACCATATATCTCTCCTCCATATATGAAGAATTAGTATAAATAATACAGTACAGGAGAATCTGACCTAACACTCAGCACGAGGTGTCTATAAACTCATTCCATAATGCAACCGGGAGACCTATTTCACAGAACATTTACAACACATGCAGTATACTTAGACTCTGAACTCTGTAGCAGCTGATTAAACAAGAAGCCTACTCTTTCAGCTGTCTTGGCATAGCTTCATTAAGTTTAGTAAGCATCAAGATCCCAGAATGCCATAAATAACTTTGCCTTGTGAGTTTGGAGTACTAAAATGTCCTCAGGTGTAAGAATGCCCTACTATCTAAAAATCTGTTCTACAAGATGACTTCTAGACCACCATCATTACTATTATGGATGTAATGTTAAGGTGAGAACGCATGTTTTTTAACTCTTACAACGCACTGTGGACAAAATTTAGTGAATCGTTTAGCTTCAGAGTAAAACGTTCATCCCTAATGCGGTGCTACTTTCTGTCACATTAATTTGATAACCATTTTATCTTTAAATATGCACAACACAGAGAAACAGAGCCAAGCTAACTAATTTCCCTATTCAATTTACAGAAAATCCATGTCTGAACTATAGTTAAATATTAATGTTTAACTGATTAGGTATCTTACCTAAGATGTTACATTAAAACACTGGAATGTCAGGGAACAAGACTAGTATTTTATTATTTTTAACCAAATATTTTATTATTTTTAACCAAACACTTTACATTTAAAGGCACAATAATTTAACTCCACTCCTAAATCAAGCCCTAGATTTCACTACTATAAAAGAGGAAGCCTACTACTGCCAGTATTCCTAAAAGCCAAGTACTCTTTTTTAAATACATGACAGAAATAATTTTTTTAAAAAGCTTGATACTGTGAGGTTAGATCACTAAATTCAATTTGAGAATTACAGACCCTGACAATTTAATGTACTATCTCTCAGTCTGCCACATCCAGTCATTTAATTTTCAAATTTCAATTCTAACAATTAGGTCTTAAACTAACTATAAATCATTTAGCAACATGCTCTAATTCTGGGCCCATTAAATCCATGTATGTTTTCAGATCTCATGTGGAGAGAATCACCACCTTCTGAAAAAGATTTACTAGTCCATTCAAGCCGTTTTTCTTTCAGGTTAATTTTCCTTGTATGTGAATAAATCAGAAAAACGTATCAGTATTAACCTGAACAGTTCATTTTAACCCACATCCTATATAACTATTTTCCAAAGTCAAGATTCAAATAAAATCCATTTTCCATATGTAGGAAAAGATTACTCAAACTGTTAGAAAAGCTTTTCTGATTCCTCTTTGTTAACTAGAGGATCAAATTGAAGCTCTGCAATGTAATCTTCAAGAAAAGACTCAAAACACCAGATAAATATAAAATATACCTGGAAACAATTTGGCCCAATAGCCTATTGAGTTAGCTTTAGAGTTAGTCTATAGATATGAAAAGACAGAGCACCTCTGGGAGGCACTGTCATAATGGTTCTTGAAGTACCTGAGAATTCCAAATGCTAATTGTCAAGATAGATTACTTATTAGCTTTTAGTGACTGTCTCCTTACCTAAGACTTAGTACAAGGATCATTCCTTTATTTGCTTAAACATCTATGTTCCCTGTGAGTCTTCAGAAGAGGTATATTGACTTCTTTTCTCCATATATCCAGACCCTAGCAGAGTACTCAGCAAATAAATGGCTGGCATTTAGGAAATATTTATTAAACAGAACTGAAGCACTTGCTTCTATCAATAACTCTATTCTTGCAACCAAAGAGTAAAGTATTAGAAAAAAATAGTGGAATTCATTACTAGAGTGTTGGCTATGGCTGTGAGAGATGGGTATAACCAGGCCTAAGATTGCCTCCAATGCTACCATGGTAGTAGTATAACAGGGACAGGTTTTTCAAAAGATGCCTCCTACTTACTTCCTCTTTAGTAACAAAACTTTTAAATTTCCCTACCGCCTTTGCAGCTAGGTGAGGTTGGTCAAAAGACTAAGTAACACCCCAGTCCCATTTTTTGCTTCATCCAGGAAACAACTCAGGACATGATGACTGGAGCTTCAGCAGCCACCTCACATGCTGAAGTGTCCTTGATAATGGAAGGTAAGCACTAGCATGATGAAACAGAAGGAACCTGAGTTTTTGATGACACTGTGCCATGATACTAGCCCTGGACAACTTACCTCTAGAATTTTTTATGTAAGAGAAATTTTACCCAAGCCACAGTCTTGGGTTTTTCTTCTGTGGTCACTGAAACTAACTCTATTTAACAGATAGTGTTTGAAGTTCCAAAATATAAGTCTGAAATGGAAACTAAGTCTGTGAATTTCAAGTTGAAGAAGATGAATCACTCTCTATTGTCCCTAAAACATATGATCATAAAATACATCAAATACATTATTAAACCTAATAATGTGGGAGAAATAGTTTTGAAACTCAGTCTTATTCTAATATAAATATTTTACAAAATAAAAAGCTACTAGAAATGGTGAGGGCTTCCAGGCTATAGTAGCAATAATAAGCTTAATGGCATTGATAAGCTCTATAATTCAATTAGATTAGTAAAATAATAATAAAAAAAACTAAATAGACAAAAAGCCAGAAGCTACTGGATTTGGAGTCCTAGATTTAGTTCTAGGTAATTTTAGGAAAATAATTTCATGTATCAGGACCTGAGGAACCCCTTTTTACCATTAAAAGAAGGGGAGTGATTATATTTTAAGGAACTTCTAGCTCTAGAATTCTCCGTACACCCTAGCATGTTTTAATTTAAATGAAAAACTAAAAATGTATTGATAGGGATTAAGTCTCCAAAAATTCCTCAAATAAAAAAAGCAACTACATCCTCTCTAAGTACAAAATACTTGTATCTTTCACTTATCAGTAAAAATATTTGCCATTACTGACTATAACTCATTAGTATATTTTTGTGCCTACTCTTCCGGCTACCTAAAACATACTTATTCCCAACATTTCAACTGTCTAACCCTTATTTATTCCTTTTATATCTTAGCATGTCTCTTCTTCAGTGAGGCCTGCCTTGACCCCAAAATAGGTCCCACCTGTTTTTTTTCAATTGCCTAGCACTGACTATAATTTTTCATTTATCTAATTATTTATGTTCCTTTTTTTTTTTTAATGTCTATCTCTCCTACTACAGTAAAATCACCAGAAGGGGAGCACTATATCTGGGGTTTTTCTCCCATTGTTTTATGTTCAGCCCTGGCACAATGCCTAATACATAGATGGAGTTCATTTATGTCAGTATGTTATATAAACAAACAAACAAATGAATAAATGAAGTAGGCATTAAGGAACGGCTGAGATCATATGAGGAAATGTTTACCCACTTACCTCATTAAACACAGGATACATGACTGCATAGAGGGGCATAGAAACCATGGAAGTGGTCTCAGCTTCATTCTTCATCTCTTCCATTGTCATCCTCATTCAAAAGCCAACTACAGTAGAAAAAGCAGTGCTAAAATGCAGAGGAATCTTCATTCACTGCAGGATTTCTTCTCTTTCTTGTGTGGGGTAAAAGAATAGGGCGCAAAACATATACTGACCTGGTTAAAGGGGAGAAAGAACAGTGATTTACTATATTAAGGGGAAACTACAAACAACGATCATTTTCTTTCCCAAAGTAGATTCCCTATCTTTTGAAAAGCTGATGTATTAATACACCTTACTTGTGAAGGCAGCCCTGGTCAGTGAGACATCTTTTTCCCTTCTCAGACTTAAGAACTGCCCTTTCTTACAGGTAGCTAATCTCCCTCATCAGGTACTACTTCACAAGTAGTGATTCACAAACCCACTCATTTTGAACTCAGAAAGAGCTCTTTATGAAGCAGCACAGATTAATATATCTAATTCCACCATATACAATCCAGGAAAAAGCTTCAATTAAGTAAGATACATAATTATAGCATTTACATGTAATATAAAACTATAACTGAAATGTACAATGTATAAATATATAGAAAACATGAAGAACTAAGAATTAGGGTTTAACGTTTTTTTAAAAATCCTTTGCTGTTAACTGATTTTGTCACTTAAAAATAACAATAAAAGCATAAGTAAATGCCAAACATTTAAGACAAATCTTATTTATTTATTTATTTATTTATTTATTTATTTTTAGGCAAGGCAACCTCTGGTTGACCTCACAGATTGCAAGGACCTTGTCACTTACGATCCCTTATTTTTTTATTTTTTATGCCTACAGCACCTAGTCTTCCTAGATGGTTTCCCATCCAAGTACTAACCAGGCTCGAACCTGCTTAGCTTCCAAGATCAGATAGGATAGGGCTTGTTCAGGGTGGCATGGCCATAGACAAGACAAATCTTAGAACTGGAAAAATTCTACCAAACGTGCTCTGTTTGGAAAAAAATGTTATTTATTTTTGCCTGTGGTACTTTTTGAATCTTTGTCCAAATATGACACAAAAATTAAGAAGAGAAATCCACAGCAATTTGGAATTAAAATATCTAGAATTCTAGAATCTAAGAAAAATTTTGCCTTGAGGGTCTGAGGAAATGTGTGCTTTTTAAGAGAAAGCAACTGTATTTATTTCCTTGCCAGGCTAAAAAATGAGCCTAATTATAATGTGAAACAGTAATAGTAGTGACATACCTATATGTAAAACAACATAAATAATAAACAAAAAGCCACTGATTTTCAACACATTTTACCATTGTAAAGCATTCTCAGATTAGAAAACATTTTTTACATGCATTCAGTCCTCACAATAACTTACTTGACGGTAACTGTCATTCTAATTTTACAGAAAAAAAAGCACACTCAGAGATAATAAATTGCCCATGTTCATACATTCAATGACCCAAGACTTGATCCCAGAATGCAGATCTGTATTCCTACATCAAAAAAATCAAGTTTGAAGTGGAAACAAAGAACCTCAGTTCAGCCACTCAAGAACATGCCCAGAAGTGAAATACCCAGAAGTTAAGCGACGGAATAAATTTATGTTTAGCACCTACTATATCCAAGATGCAATGGAGGATGAATAAAATGCAGTCCTAATCGTTAAAAATATATCTGGGCCAGACTGTGGAAGACCTAAGCAGTTTGAAAGGTATAATCAAAGGCCTAGAACGGTGGTCCCCAACCTTTTGGCACCAAGGACTGGTCGGTGCTCCTATGAGAATCTAACGCCTGGTGATCTGAGGTGGAGCTGAAGCAGTGATGCTAGTGCTGGGGAGCAGCTGTAAATACAGATGAAGCTTTGCTAGCTCATGGCTCACCTCCTGCTGCTGGCCCAGTACCGGTCCATAGCCCAGGGGTTGGGGACTCCTGGCCTAGAGTACCTAGAGCTTCAAAAATCTCCAGTAACCCGTCCTGTTTGAGAAATGCGTATTAACCTTCCATACCCAAATCAATGAAGGGTAACTGAACACTTATTTGAACAATCTGGTCCCATTTCTGGTAGCTCTTAACATGGAAAAGTGTTTTCTATTTCTGAGCTGAAACCTGCTCTGACTTCACATAACAACAAAAAAGGCCAATTCCTAAAATGTATTCTATAGGGCAAGATAAAACCATTACCTGATAAAACCACTAATTAAATTCGATTGCTTTGGTTATAGCACTATGAACAGAATAGAGGAACAGTAACTTAACACAGAGTAAACTTAAGAGCATTTCTATATTCTTATCAGATCAATAGAACTAGTATAAGCAAGAGGAAGTAGGTAAATGATCAGCTGTGGCCCTGCTGTTCCTATTTAACTACTTAATAGTAGTTTGGTAATCTGTTTTTCCACTTAGAAATAAATTGTGACTTTTTATAATAAAATTGGAACAAAGAAGGGTTGAAATGCAGAGATACCAGTCAAAATGAAAATGATAGATACTGTATACAAAGTTTATTTATTTTTATTTTTTCACACCTACAGCACCCAGTCTTCCTAAGTGGTCTCCCATCCAAATACTAACCAGGTCTAACCCTGCTTCCAAGATCAGACGAGATCGAGCATGTTCAGGGTGGCATGACTACAGACTGTATGCAAAGTTTAGATAGCAAGAGAAAGCATCAGTATTATAAATGGAAAGAGCAAATAAGAAATAGCAGGGCAGAGTCAACAACAGAAACTGAATTGCCATCTCACATGACACGCATAAGAATCATTTGTTTATTTAATACATATTTATTCATTACCTATACAGTATTAGGCCTGATACTAAATACAGACAGGTAAACAAGCCAATCAGTTTCAGACCTCACAGAGCTTATAATATCTATGGAAAGAAAGACAGAATACAAAAAATTTTGACTATCAAAATTGAAGAGGGAGAAGTCAGGATGTTATATTGCTATGAGAGAACTGGATGAGAGAACCAGCATTACAAAATCCATGTGTTTAAAATACCCCCAAGCATAGACAATAATTTAACACACACACACACACACACACACACACACACACACACACACACTTGATTTCTTGATGAGGTCAAGAGTAGCACTCACAGTGTCACTTGTACACTAGTATAATGGGGGAGGGAGGGAACTGCCTGCAGGGGCTGATATAGTTAGCTGGTGAGAGAAAGTCTAAGTATACTTTAGTGGTTCACCTCCTTTAGTATTTCACCTCCACTAAAGTAGACTCAGTGGAATCATTTTTGTCTTTTACTCTTTTGAACACATGTCTATCCCTGCATATATAAAGGCAAAAGATGAAGGGCTCAGTAAAGGGGCTAGTCACTTTCAGAATTTCAGCTGACGTCTACCTATAACACAAAACCTACTAAAATACTTAATTTTTACCTTTTGTAAATACTGGAACTGAATTTTTCCTTTTTAAATTGTACGTATACGTAGTACTGTACTGTGTCAAGAAACTTCTGTTTAAGATATTTGTGAATCAAATTAACTATGTATTTCCTCTAAACAACCTTTATAGTACTATCAGCTACTATTTGTCATCAAAAAGACAGTAAGTACTAAAGCAACATGCTGAGCTAAATAGGTGGTTAAACACCTATTAATACTTAACCACCTTTTAATACTATTCCTATGGAAAATGCTCCAAAGAACAAATTTATAACTTTTCAGAACAGACATTCACAAATTAGGGCCAGCCATAGTTTCATTAGTGCTTACGTGAGATTAAAAACCAACAATTCCAACAAGGTTTTTTAAATATTAAATTGTTCTACTAATTTTAGTTCAACGACAAGTTAAAATACGCTGTCATTCCTTCTATATGCTTCTTTATTTGAAATGGTCAAATGGACAACCTGCAATCACACCAAGCAATAAAGAACCTGCGACCTAAAGAGCAAGGGTCAGCTGAGATGAGCAGGGCTGAGACTCTGTCCCTTTGAGAAGGTTCCTTCCTTGTAGTGTGGGTGCGGTTAGGCCTTGGCCAGACAGGCAGCACAATATCGGCCCTCTAGTTGATACTGCTTTCTGGGGTGAGTACTGATCAGGCATGGATAGCCAACTGAAGATTACTGACTCTAAATCTCAAATCTGGAAAGGCCTTAAAAAGTCACCCCATATAGACTTTAATACAGCAGAAACCGAAGTCTAAAAAATGATTTGCCCATGGTTACAATTACTAGCTGATAATAAAAAAAGGGGGGGGGGTATGGTGGCAACACAGCAAGAATTACCTGTTTCACATTTCAAATGTATTGCTTTGGGATAAAAGTTTTCATTTCAATGCTTTGTTTCTTGAGTGGTTAACATTCAAGGGGAGGCGGGGGAGGGAAAGACCAGAACTACAGATACTAATAATTTACATAAAAGGAATACTTTCCAATCAACTTTTCTTAAAAACACTCTTTGTGAGAGGGGATACCAAAGCAACAGACTATAAGTAACCTATTTATTTACACTTCTCCCCTTATTTCTTTGAATGTGCAAAATAGCACTGCTAATTTTTAACACAAGATGAATCAGTTCTAAATTTCTTCCTGGGCTTAAAACAATTATGATTTGTTTAGAGTAAGGAGGCAATGAAACTAGATTCTTGCCTATTTCCATGACAAACTCCTAGTCTTAGGAGTTCCTGCCCTGTCTTGCCCAATCAACAAGAGCTTATTCATTTAATAAAACTACACTCTGGTATATCTTAAGCCTCAGAATCAGCATTTCCTGAAATAGCCTCACTTTACACCATGTGGGACATGAGATAGCTCTACAGCCAAAGCTATTTACTTATTCACAAATAAAAAGAGTAGACAAAAGGAAATCCTCAGTATTCATGTATGCAGTTCTCAAGGAGAAAAAGAAGATTTTTAAGTAAATTCTACACCAAAAACATTTATAGGCAGGTCTATTTTTCTTGTTTTTCTCTACAGTCAAATCAAGTACTTAGCCCTCTTACTCGGTCCTGAATTCTTATAATTCCTTTAATTTCTCTCCCTAAAGGGAGAAGTTTTATTTATTTTTGTTGGATCTCCAACCTGTCCTTGAACATTTAGCTAAAAGAAATTTATTCATTCTAGCAGTAAGAAGGATCCATGTGTTTATGTTACCATTTATAAATGTATTTCTTTTTCCCATTAGAGATATTAGAGTCAGCATAGAAGGTATATAGTATACAATTAATGTTTGTTGAATGAACACATTAAAAATATGAGATTGACAATTTATAAGTTGATTCAGCCTTGCTAATACTTCTCAAATATACAGTCTAGCAAAACAAAAATAAACACAGAAATCTAATTAATTCCATTAACAAAGTCTGGACTCAGTCACATTTACCAGTTTTTAACTTCTTTTTGCTATCTCAAGCTCTTCATACTATGGTAAATTAAGAGAATACAAATGACAGATGATTGTAAATAAAATCAGAGTTCTAACAGAAATTTACATGACATCAAATAAAACTAAAGAAAAAATAGATGATAAATTCTAATGTCTGATTTTTATTAGGGCTGCAATGATATTTTTTAGATCCTGGAGATACAACTGTTGTATAATTTACTAGTTAACAAAATTCTCAAAGAGCCAAATATTTCTAACATAGGTTAACCTTGCTTTACACATAAGCAAGATCCAAAAAATTATAACTTTTAGCAGAAAATGCAACTTTTTCTATGAGTGAGGGTCCAAGAGTGATGCAGTTTCCAAATGTCAGGTGGCCTAAGCCACTACAATCACTTCAGTGCCTATTAAAAACACACATTCCCAACACTACTTAACGCAGAATCTCCAACAAAGGTACAGGAAAGCTGTATTTTTTGTAGAAAGCCCAAATGATTTTCATGAACAGGACAGGCTGAAAACCACTGGTATGGAAAGAACACTGGCTAGAGTCAGAAATCCTAGCTAAGGACAGTCTCAGAGACATACGTAAAATTAAAATTGACTAAGCACCTGAAACATGGTTTTTGGTTCTGACTTTCTGGAAGTTTCACTTAATCACTGGCCTAGCTTCCCCATCAGAAACAGAAAGGGGGTAAAATTATATCATCTTAAGGACTTGAACTCTAAAATTCAGTAATAAAATTTTATTACATATCAGTATCTACTCTAAGTTCAAAAGTAATCTTATAGGAAATTAAAACATATATATATATATACATATATATATATATATATGTATATATATATATTTGAATCTTCAAATAAAAAAATCCTAGTAAAGAGATCCTCAACAGTTGGCTGATTCAAGGTTTCAAGTAACTGACAACCCCTTGTTTTCCCCTCAAGCATCTGACATCACATATTATACCCATCGGGCTCCTAGAGAAACTGAACTTATTCCAAGGCACTGCAGCTCAGTCTGGCCATTTCACATAATTGGAAAGGTGGGCATGTGATATCAACCTACCTTTTAGTCTTTTCATGTCAAAATGTTGTAGCTACTTCCAAACAAGAGACAAACGTTTAGAGGAGGAAGCTAGGACAAAGGGAGACAAAGGAATGAAACAGAAGATCCTAGACTACAATGAGCTTGAAGCCTTCAAGATATATCTGCATCTCTTTCCTTCCTCTGAAAATTGCATTTTCTATAATTCGAGGTCTTTCATTCTACAGTTTTCTTTTTAAATAATGTAGAACTCAACCTCCCTGATTAGGCAATGCTATCAGTTTAGTATTTATTGAATTTTGCATTTAGGGACATCCAGAAACAATCTCTTATTAAAGGAAAGTGTAATATATGACACTTTGCCATGGTACTTTGTGTGTGTGTGTGTGTGTGTGTGTGTGTGTGTGTGTGTGTATGTCAATTTTTTAAAGGCTTCTTGAAAATATAAAACAGATAATTTGTGCAGAGAAGTATGGGAAAAGAGTGTAACAATTAAAGTCTGACAACAAGGGCTCAATTCTTGGTACTGTCATGTCATAAATCACCATGTCTGATCAAGTCACTTCATTTCTCTATGCTTTAGTTTCTTCTTTAATATAGACAAAAACTGAGCTGTATACTTGAAAGAGATACAGTGAGAATAAAAGATGAGGTAATTTTTAAATCAAACCACAAATCCTCTATATTGAAGATTTCATTTCACTAAATTACTAAGCACTATATTTCTGCACTTTTAAATACCTACTCAAAAAAAGCATACATTCTACAATAAATTATCACCTCATTGGAAGGTCTGCTCCATTCGACCCCAAATTTTTAAAAGTCCCCTCTCTGTTATACCACCATTTCTGGGTATCTGATACCACTAACTGGTTGAAGGATTCCAGCTTCAGTGTTTTTTAAAATGCAAGATAAAAAAGATAATTTCAATATCCCTATAAACATGAATGACAAAATAAGCATTTGCTGAGCTATTAAGTAACAGAGGTTCTAACTAAAATATCAGAAAGCTGTTAAGATGTCTTTGAAAACAGATAACACTGGCAAATTACAGAAAAATTTCTAAATATATAAATCCTCTATCTAAATTTAACTCCATTTACTGCATCATTTTTTGTTAACCTCTGTATAGTTACAGACAAGTATTCCTTAACTAATAAGCAGACTTGGTTCTAAACATGCTTATAAATCACTCATTTAAAAGTTAAGTATCCATAACGTTCTAAGAAAAATATGAAAATCCACAATGCTACCTGAAGAAAAACAGAAATACTATTGTTTCAATTATACTTAGCCAACATTAATAGCACTGTCATTAGAAAGGTGAGTAATATGCAAGGTGATTCTAGAACCAGACTTGTCTGGATTCAATATGGATCTACTACGTACTAGTTGTGTGACCCAAGGTAAGTTATCTATCTAACTTCCCTATGTTACAGTTTTCTCAACTACTGAAATGGGAGTAATAATAGTATCTATTAAGGTTGATATAAAGATTAAATATGTTATTATAGATATGTGTTTAGAACAGTGCATGACACATGGTAATCATTCAATATTAGCTTTACGATTAAATATATTTTAATCTAAAATGACAAGATCAGATCTCTTTCTAGAAGTCAGGTCTCTGGCATGAAAACCTAGTCAGGGGAATCAAGGACTCTTGAAAGCCAGATAAAGAGGGGAAAGATATGTAATTTTTAAACCTCTTTAAATAGCATAACTGTATTTTTTTTCAAATATTTTATTGAACTTTATATGACATAAAACACTAAACCACTCATTCATCTAACAAATGTATGAAGTAACTACAACTTATCAGCCCCTACCTCTCACAGAAACTCTTAAGTACCCCTCTCTACAATTTGAAAACCAATGCTGTAGTCCAATCAGTACAGTAGCATTATTAACAAAGCACTATGAAGAGCAACAGTGAATGGCCTCAATAATAAGGTTAAGGGCTAGCAAAAGATATCTGGATCCAGATTTTCCTATAATTCAGTTCTAATATCTCCAAATTTACCCTTATACTTGTCACATGTTTATACATTTAAGAAACTTAAATGTTAAGACCTAAAATTTTAAAGTGAAAACAGCCATTATATATTATCTAGTCCAATCTCCAAATTTCACAATTTATAAATAAATAAATAAAAGTCCACAGAAATTTACATTAGGAAACAAAATTGAATGGTGACAGATACTGATTTACTATATACCCTATTGTACAAGACAAGTTAGTCTGCCAAACTCAACTACTCTGAGACTAACTTGCTCTGTTTTTTTTGTGTGTGTCATCCATGGGTCAATTAGCTTATAGCCGAGACCCCCAGGCTCCATGTACAATGTTTGGAGACTGAAGCCAGCAGGAATGTGGCTCTGATTCAAGGTCAATTTATGGTACTGAGCAGTACCAGTTTGTGGATCTTCAATTTGTTGTTGCTGAGACCTCTGACTCACTCACCTTAAATGTTAAATGAATCATATCAGTGTGTGTACTTGCATATTTTGGGGACTAGTTCCTAAATACAAAAATGTATAAAATGGACAAGTAGTAATCAAGTTTTTCTACACACAGATGGATTGTACCGAGCAGTAGATAAGCACTCAGATTTGAAACAAAAACCTGAGTTCAAATTTTTGTTCAGCTGAGTGGTATCATTTATTTAATCTTTCTAAGCTCGTTGAGAAATTAATGGAAATACTTATTGAAGTATACTCACTTCACAGGGTTATTAAGAGTACTAATGCATATAAAACACTTGATACAGTGGCTTGGCACACATTAAGCATTCAATTCATGTTGTTAGTTACTGATATCTTTATACAAAATTCTGTAAACCTGACAATGGCATCAGGACTGAAACTAAGATGAGGCAAACCAGACACCAAGAGCACAAAATTTAGCTCTGAATTCCATGACACAGAGTAAATGCCTTCTTAAATTTTGGTTGCCAGGCCCCATTTGCCTCACCCTAGTCCTGATCCCACAATTTCATAAAGGCCATATGCTTACATAGTATATTTTAAAAACCTCTTCTCCCCTATTTGCCAAAATAGAGGCATAAATTATTGGGCCACCAGAAAAAAGTTACGAATCATCCAAGGCAAATTACATAGTTTGGGAATACTTAAAGAATTTGATCATCAACTGCATTTTAAAACTATTTAACAAGCCTATGTTAAAATTACTTTTTATTCTCTTAGTGTACGTAGATCAACCTGATAAAGACAGCTGTGGCCCAGAAGTAGACTGGTTGGCAGAGGGAAATCAAGATGTGTCTAGGACCTTCTTAAGATAATTCATAAAAGGGGGTAATCTATACAGGATAATCAAAAGATGACAATAGAATCAAAGAGCCCCTCACCTATGAATTAGCTGACAGAAAATGGGAACAACAAAAATAGCAAACACTGGCTTCTAAGATATTTCTGTACAACTGATTCAAGGGACAGAATACACATCTCTAGTTTGAAAAGCCTCAGATTTTTTCCTATTCCCAAATTTCTTTGCACCAAAACCCTGCCAAAAGGCACATAAATGCTGATAAAATTATTAGCCCAGAAAACTAATTGACTCTGGCTCATTTGTCTAATACTAGGTGCTAATAAGGACAGGTTTTATCTTGATAATGACATTTAACTTCACCTTTAGAACATAATTGATCGTAAATACAAATACTTTTAGTCACAAGAAGAATGAGGGAGATAGTATAGGGTCTGCTTATGTTGTATATACAATTCCTCCTGTAACCCACACTTGCAAACCTATAATTCATTTTTTAAGGAAGCACACCAAAATTAAGGTAGGGCCTCAAAACTCTCCCAATATTGTCAAAATGCGGATTTTATTATGGATAAAGGCATCCACAAAGTATGTGATTTCTGAATAAAATACCACAGCATTATTTAAAATCCTTTGGAATTACATTAATAAAATCTTACAACAATCTGAACTGGTATAAGGAGCAGTTGTAGACTAGGGGCCAGGTCTGATTCATTTACCATTACCAACTGGCTTCTGTTATAGCAACCTTATATAATCTATGAAGGCAGTAGGGGTGTCGCATCTTAGAGTTTTGTCATTCCTTAATTCCAATCTCCACTGGAGTTACAGTTCATCCTGAAGACAAGATGGTTGAATAAAGTGGGGAAAAATGTTTCAGTGTCAGGGACCAGATGGTAAGTTAGAGAAACTATAATTTCCCCCCTTCCTATCAGCTCTGGCATAAAATTATCAAATGAATTGATGAATGTGAAAGTACTTCATATACCAGAAAGGGGGAAAAAGAAATCAAAAGGTAAAAAAAAAAAAAAAAAATCTAGAAAAAAATATATCAGAAAGGCTAAATATCTATATAATGGTCTTACCATCCCCTTCCTCTTCTACCCACTAAATTATAAATGCCCTAAAGAGAAGTTTTATTCCTTTCTCTCTATTTCCTAGTACTTAGCACAGTACTCTGCATAGTCGGTCTAAGTCAGCAACAGTGTTAGCTGGAGATATGGTGATAAAATGTCTGATATAATCCCTACCCGTGAGGGTGTGCAGTTCTGCAGGGAAGAGAGACAATAAAGCAATAAGACATGTCAAGTTGCCACTGTGCATTAACTACAGCGGCATACCTGTGCGTGAGTGTACACACTCATACACTTATCCTAGCAAGTTCGATAGACATGATTAACATTTTTTTTGAGACCAAAACAAAAATAACCACTGAACACCATAGGTGATCATAATTCCATTCCATGCACATAAACCCTAGAATAAAAGAGATAAAGAGACATGGATCTGCAATTCTCCCTGCCAAACTTAGACACAGTGCCTTGCACAATGAGCAGCTCACCATCCTGTGGTTCCTGTATTATAAAACATATATTTCTTTTCCAATTCGGTCTCTGAATAACAAGTCAAACACTTCAGCTAACACTCAAAGGAAAAGTAATTCTATTCCAGTGCTAGAGGAAAAACTTGCTGTGTTGAAGTTAAGTTAGTCTCCAATGTGGTAAGCTTCAGAGGGATTTTTTGGAGTAAGTTTAAAACAAGTAATTTTGCCTGCCACACTGATTTTAGCATCTCAGATACAACTTCTCTGTAACTGCAACTCTAAATCTAACTGCTTCCACTTAATCATTGGCATTATTTCTACTGCAATGATTAAAAATATGGTCTTGAGCCTGGCCGCCTGGATTCAAATCCTCTTCCAAGCAATTACTGGTTGTGTGACCTTATTTAAGTCGCTTAGCCTCTCTGTACTTTAGTTTCCTCATTTAAAATGGGGATAACAGTGCCTCTATTTCACAGGAGTGTTATAAGGACTATATGAGATTATGTAAAATGCTTAGTATGATGCCCGGCACTTAGTTACTATTCAATAAATATTGGTTATCATATTATATCCCAGTTCATCTCAAAGAAATTGTTAAGGCAGTTTCACACATAATATATATTCAATAAATATTTGATGAATGAACTGAACTATTATTATTATGCAATCTATACTTACTTCCCATAAATTTATTTCCAAAGGACTGGCCTGAGTAAATAGTAGTGACTACCATTTAATATATTCCACCCAATAATTCATAATCTTGATGATAAAATCCTCTTTTTTCTATTTTTTTTTTAATAACACCTGATTCTAGGCAACTGTAGAAGACTGAGATTGAGTAGATTCAATTAACTTTTTGGTGGTTAAAAAAAAAGATTACACATAAAATGTGAGGATGACCTTGAAAAATAAGATTGTAATATTATATTACATCCAAGATACAATTAATTTTGTTGCTAAAATGAGAAAAATGAAATTTCCATGATCATACAGACAAAAATGGACCACCAAACTACACTGTTTACCTTTCTGCAAATTACTTTTATTGCTGCAATGAAGGCTCTTTCATTTTTTACACTGTGTGTGTGTGTGTGTGTGTGTGTGTGTGTGTGTATTCCTAAAACATAAGTCTCCAAGACTGAAATTTTCTGTAATATTTCAAATGTAATAATACATACAATCCATCATATTCTTAAACTTCTAAATCATTTTTATAGTTTATATTATAGAGAAAAAATTATCATAGAATTTAAAATTCTTAGTAACATGACCTATCATAATGGCTTTAATAAGCCAACAACATATAAAAACAGTACTTCTGTTTTATCCTCCACATATTGGTTATGCTAGATATATATTAATTTTTAATCCAAGATTCAAATAACATAAGCACTGATTTTTTAAAAAAGTAAATTTAGCACTTATCAAAGATTTATAGTTAATAATAAAAATTGGGATCGTTATCAAATGTTAAAGCCAAATATCAGCAATCACTTTTTGACAATATTTTGTGAGAGTGAATTGATAAATTTATGAAAGTATATAAGGCTACAGTAACTCAGAGCTGTTCCATTTATTATATGCCATTACTATAGTACTGCAAAAGATTAGGGAATTTGTTTTGGGGGTCAAAATCTAATGCAATTTATTCCTGAAATTTAGTTTGCATGTTTTTAAAATAATGCTTTTTACTCGCATAAGTATCCAGGTTGAAAGCAAATTAAATATCACCATAAGACCTACTGAAATAATGAAAATTTTCAAGAAGCCTGAAATATAAGCTCCTGTGAAACAAGTACTACTTAACTTTACAAAATCACCTTGTCTCAAGAAGGTAATACGTAAAGTAAAATTCAAAGGAAGATACCAAGGTTAAAAATCAAAAGTAAATAAAAAAGAAAAAAGGAAATAGATTTTGTTGAAGACAAAGAGATTAATATTAGGGTAGAATAGATCCATTAAAAGTTACTTTTTCATGTTTGTATTTTGTTATAATGAACGTTGCTTGCAAAACAGGACAGTAATAGGGTCTCCAATATACAAAAAGTTTGCTGTAATGGAAAATGACTCCTTTGTCACTTGCCCACAGAAAACTATCTATCCTGATTTTTAGGCCTCCAAGAAAGAACAGACGTCTTTCTACAATTTATGTTAAACTTGTGTCAATATCTCCTTTTCATCTAAGGGTGGGAAGCATGTTTCTTTTACTTATATCTGTTATTTCTGTCCCTAGCAGAGTGCTGGAGCCTCTGTGAATCAATGCCCTCATTCATTCGATCATTTATTCATTCATTCAACAAGTATTAGGCACTTCGTCTGTGCCAGAAACTGTGTAAGTAGTGAAGTGAGGCACATAACAAATGAGAGGGCCCTGCCCAGGTACCTTAAAGTCTACAGAGGGAGACAGACATTTATCAAATAAATATGGAAACAGTTAAGTTCCTATTGTGAAGATGCTACAAAGGAAAAGTACAGAGTATGGTGAAGATAATCTGGGAATTTACTCTAATTTTAGGAAGGAGGGGTCAAAGAGGTCGGGAAAGGTTCCCCTGAAGAATGACATTTAAATTGAGACTTGAAAATTTACTAGGAGTTGGCAAGATTTGGAAAGGGGCGGGGAAGCAGTCCAGGCAAGGGGGCTGTACAAAGGCCCCTGAGTTAGAAAGAAGTTTATGTATATAGCAATTGAAAGGCACAGTAAATGAGAAAGGCTAGGGATAAGGATGGAGAGCTGGAAAGGAGACAAAATTGTCAGTACAAAGAGTTAGGATAGTAATAGTATTTGAAAACTGAAGTCATTTTAAAGTCTTCTTCCCTTGTAAAATATATAATGTAAGGGGAATGAGTCTATAATACTCAAGACCTGCAGTAAGAAGTCCTGGATTATGTGGTGGTCTCACCAGTGACCAGTTACAATAACTCTGCACTTAATCAATCTTTACTTCTTCGTGCTCTTCGTAAACATTTACTCAATATTTTACCCACTTACTGGGAATATAATAATAATCCAGAGTCCTCTTTTTATGACCTTATATCCTGAAAAAGAAAGAGATAGCTGTATATTGGAGACATCCTAAGTCCTGTAAGAGATGATGTCCAAAGGCTGAAACAAGGCTCCTGCAAATTCCAAAATGAGAATATGGACACTGATGAACTGCAAGCTACTTTAAAAATTCAAGTGTACATATAACTCTGTGCAGATACTCAAAATGATCATAGTACTCCAGCATGTGATTGAAAGATGGTAAATACAATAGAAACATTACTCCGCCACTTCCAACAGGTGAAATATTATAACTATAATGGACCTTCAGAAATGAAATTAGTGGCATAACTAAACCAAGGACAAACACTAACACATGCTGAACAAGTATATTAATTGTACTTATTTTTAATTTTCCCAACTTTTAGTTCAAAAGCTCATTCCACAACCTCATACCTGCATGTCAAAAATTAGAACTCATTTCACACTTCCCCAGACAAAAGCAAATGACTACACTATCATCTAGAAAATACATTAATATTATTGCTTTACTATCGCTCACTCATGCTCAGTTTGTGATCTACTTAACTTAAAACTATGGCACCTTTTTAATATAGCATGAAGCCAGTTTATCCCTCACATAATTTTTCATTTTTTTAGTTGGTCTTCCTTCTTTGGGTACTGCCTTACTCATGGTGCTACATTACTCCTGATTTTTACTTCATTCCATAAGCACCCTAAATCTCTTCAATTTTAAAGGTCAAATTAATTTCCAGACCATCTTAACTTCAATCATAGGAAAACATAAGAACTCTGATCCTAGAAAGTGTTTTTGCATTCAAAAGGTGATAGTATTAATAATCTTAAGAGTACATTCAAATTGTAGCATATTTCAATGGCCAACTTACACAACAGTAAACCATGACTGATTACCTGCTCAGTAGAGAGCTGATTCTTATTTACAAACTCACTGCAAAGAAATCCTGTTGTCAATGAATATACTCCAAAATTATATTAAAGAACTATCAAGTAATATTCATGAGCTATAACTGGTCAAATTAACAACTATATAAAACAGGAACAAGCATGCTGCTTTCTGCTAAATATAAAAAAGTCCTATTCTTTTGTCTTTTAATGTAAAATAAGGGTACATTAAAAACCATAGATGATGCTAAGAAAAATATGTAGGAGCCTCAGGTTATTTACACAAACATTCCACAGTCAAAAAAAATTAGGATAAAAGTAAATAAAAATCAACAAAATGTGATGTTACCTCCAAAAATTCAATATATCTTTTCTAGTAATGAGTACACTAAACTCTCGATGCTGTATTATTCTAAAAAAGTGTAAAGTAAGTTTTGACGTTCTCCTATATCATTATCTACTGTTTCAAGTGGTAGTACAGTTCATCGCTTAATATACTCTTAATAAAAAAGCATTTGTAAGTTGAAATCTATTTTTTTTTTATTTTTCCAAAAAGTTAAGAGTGCGTCCTTTTATTGAGGAAATTTCTCTCCTGTTCAAAGTCTTCACCTCACAAACTGCTTCTTAGAAATACATAAAATGCATTACTTTGTAACTTCCTCCACCCTCCTGGAAAAACACAACCAACTCTTTCTGGTGCAGCAGCTCTAATTCAGAAGCTGGACTACAAATGGATTAGATTCAGATCTGTCCCTACGGGTGTGACCTTGGGCACGTAATTCATCTCCTTGGTTTCCTCGTCAGCATCCCAAAGTGAATGTTCTTTGAAAAGAGTAAAGGTGGAAACGTATCTTAAGAATTACATCTAAGATGGTTAAGGTTTTCTGCTTAAGGAAAAATTACCTCCTTAGAGGGGCCATATCATAAAAATGGAACTGAATCTGTAGGTCTCTGCCAACATCTGACTCTCCCTTCCACAGTTCTCCCCTTTCCTCAAAGGGTATAACCTGAGTCACCCCAAAAGCAGACTCCCAAGCGCCCTTGCCTTCCTCCACTCCTTCCCTATCTTAGTTTTAAAGCAGGGGGGGGAAACAGCCTCTCCCCTCCCCAAGCCACACCTTTAGAGGACCCCACCCCAGGCACATCCGCCTCCTCCCTTCTCCGGGGGTACCCTTAGAGGCCAACCTCGCCCTTCCTCTCCCGCCCCACCTAGAAGAGACTTCCTGGAGGCGTTCGGACCGCAGCAGGGCAGGCGGCATTTACAAACCCGCTTTACGCCATTCGCGTAGAGTAACCTCGCTTACGCCCATAGGGCCCCGTTCTGAGCCCCGTCCGCTCCGCCTGCCAGCACCAAGCCCGAGTGCCTCAGCCACAGTCCCTGTGTGAGCCCAAACCTCTTCTGCTCCGCCTAGGGCTACAGAGACTGAGACAGAACAGCCACACCTTACCGGCAACTGAGGCACTCACTTCACTTTCCACCTTGGAGCCCTCTTCAACTCCCGGATCAATTCACTCCGGCGACGCCGGAAGGACCCGAGAGGAACCAGGCGTTGTCCGGAATCCTGCCCAGCCGGAGTCGCGCAGAGGCCTATGGGGACTCGTAGTTCCGCTCGCCGACATCGTCGGCAAGTTCTGTGCATGCAAGACTACAATTCCCGGTAGGTAGTGCGGTGGAGCCTAAGGCGATGGGTGGGGACACTTCCAGCCAATAGTAGGAGAGTTCCCTGTCTTTGCGGGAGGAGGTGAAATGAAGAGAGAGTGCACGGAAAGAAGAGGAAGGGAGGGGTCAGCTCTCACCTGCGCCAATCAGGGTGCAGGGTTGGCCCCGCGGCAACTCACCCTTTGTGGGGGCGGTCTAGCCGTAAAAAGGAAGGAAGGAGAGTAGAGTGGGGCGTGGGGGTGGGAGGGAAGAGTTCGAAGTAGGGACTGTGGAGTCGCTGAGCTGTGGACGCTGCGTGGGGGAACGGGAGCATCGGGACAATCGCTGGGGAAGAGGGAGGGTGCGGTGTGGGGATGCACCCTCGTCGGAGGAGCAGCTTCCCCGAAAGTGGCCGAGCCCCAGGCACACCCGGCGACCAGACCTGCGAGTCGAGGAGGGATAGGTTGAGCCTGGACTTCTCGCAGAGGCGCCGGGGCAGAGCGGGAGGCATCTCCAGGTGTGAGGCCACCGAATGAGAGGAGAGGGGTCCCCAGGGGAAGGGAAGCGGCTGAGCAACTGCAGAAGTGCAGGGAGCGAAAGGTACCAGGGTAGCAGCTTCCCGCCGCCTCCTGCCTAGGCAGCATCAGGAATAGCCGGGGGAGGAGCAACAGCTGCCGAATTCGCCAACTAGAGGAGGGGGAGGCGGAGCTTGGGTCCCTGTAGCAGCCGAAGGCGCAGCCTGGACTGTAGTTTCCCGGGAGAGGCAAGAGCAGGAAGAGCGGAGCTGAGCGCAGTCCTCGGAGCATCAGCTCCCGCATCCCGCCAGGGTTTGCAGGTGTGTGGGAGGTAAGCGTGGGTGCTTCTTTGGTGTCCGCACACTGCACGGGAGAAATCATCTTCCAATAGGAATTATATCAAGGCACGGCTAAAAAGAGTCTCTAACTCGCGTTAGAGAACTGGTGCAAACCCTTTTAGGTGAAATGTACATTTTTGGACTTTAAGGGTGGGGGGAAGCGAAAGGTGGCTTGACTCTGGATATAAAGGGCGTGGTTAGTGTTTCTGGTTTGAGTTGTACCATCAAAACTGTTCTGGGATTGAGGGGAGCCCTGCTAATTGGGAACAAGGTGGATGCTATCTGGATAGGTGCGTAGTTGGAAAAAAAAAAATGTCATTGCTACAGAATTACTTCAGAACTCTTTAACTAGGAAAATAACTTTGCATTCTTCAACGTCTTACCTTTACGTTGTTTTATCAGATTGTCCTGCTACCGACCTGTTTCCCAGGGTGGTTGTACTGCAGGTTCCTAGAATTGAAAGAGATCTGTGTTAAAGAAGCAAACGCAGGCAGAAATAATTAAGATTGACTGAACCTATCAGAAGTATAACTTTTGCCAGCAATAATGTAAAAATGTATTTTAATAGATGGATACTCAGCTTTTTTTTCCAGTGGCTCTAGATATTGAAACAAAGACCGGGGCTCAGCCTATATTAGGAACGTATGGTGTACTTCATTGTTACTCCTTATTCTCTCATTTGTGTCCAGTAATATTTGTACATATTCAAAAACAAAAGTACAAGAAAAGCTGTGCAAGGATCTTTTCTGTTTAGAGAATATGTGCTCATTGATTACCCTTAGAATGTGTTATGATGGCTTCAGACTTAAAACACATTTAATAGTATCATAAAATAATAATTCATTGTTGGTATTAAGCCATGTGTGATTTCTTTGAATGTAATTAAATATCTATGGGTGAAAATATATTTAATACTACATAAAGATGAAAGTCGCATATACCTTTGTGTAACTGGCAAAATTACAGCCTTTTCTTTTTTAGAAAAGTATATAAAAAACAATTTTCCTAGTTCTTTTTCTTTTTGTTACAGAGGTTCCCCAGGTTACATGGCTTTTAATCATAGCAGATTGCAGCACATTTTGCTATGAAACGCGTTCATTGTGACAGTTGTATATTTGAGTCTGCCTGAATACTTTAATCTGGATTTATTTGAACTAGGGTCAATAAAATGGAGTAATTATCTTCTATTTTCTTGTTTTTATGCTTTCCTGACTTAAGATTTTTCGATTTTATTTCTGTGAGGCACACAAAAATTCCTTTTTGAAAAGAAATGGCTGGAAGGAATTCTATTCATAGCTTAAAGTTCATTCCTATGAAATGCTACTACTGATAAGCCTAAGTGACTTATCAATGTATTTACTCCTCCCCTATAGGACCCTTTCCCACACTCTCATACGCCAGAGAAATATATAGACTGACAGACCTTAGGAAAAACAGCTGCTTTTAGGTTGTCCCCAAAGGAAATTAGGTAAGTATTAGAAGCAGCAGAGACCTCAGAATAAAGAAAAAGCAACAGTATTCATTAAACTTTGCAGCCATGGTAAGAATCTGATTTTTATCTTTGCTATATCACCTGAGAGTCTATTAATTCACATAGCTGATATGACCCTGTGAAAATGATTATAGTGAGGCTTGGAAAAGATTGTTTGTCCTTGTTATTTGTGATTAAGTAGATTGTCCGAATCAGTCATAGAATCTCTTTCAGGCTTTGCTACTGATTCATTTTGTGAAATTGAACATTTGCTGTCATTGGTATTACTTCCCCCCATAATAATAATTAATAATAATACTGGCAATGGTGTTCTTTCAGAGCCTTTATTAAAAGATCTTTTCGAAAGAGTTAGGTTGGGAGCCAGTTAATAATCAAGTAAAAGGATAGAAAATAAATATCAAACTTGATATTCACATGTACTGTGAATCCCAACTATTTCTAGGTCTTCTATTCTAAGGTATCATAAAAGATAGAATATTGGTAGGAATGAATGAGTTTGTGGTATTAAAGTACCGGATTTTTTGCCTGTTTCCAAGATTTGAACTGTTTTTATGTCATTGAAAAAGATTACGTTGCTATATCATTTGGGAGTAAGATCCTGTTTTTACGGGGGAGAAAATCATTAGCAATATATAATACTTGGGTATTTGTTACGTTGAACTGGACACATTTTAAATTGATGTTCACATTAAATCTCAGATAATCTGAAGAGTTCTTGATTGTATGTTACTGGTGTTTAGAAGGTTTATTACATTACAGTTTATAATTTCATGTAAAGTACTACTTAGCTTAAAAGCATATTTGTTCTGCTTCTGATTTTTACTACTTGCGTATGGCTATCAGTGACTATATGATATGATGCAAAGGAAAAACCAATAAAGGCAGAATGTCTCTTGATTGGAAGATGTTCTAGGGATTAATGTTCTTTAGCCAAAAGACTTGATTAATTTCAAATTACAAAATATATTTTGGACTTTTTAAAATTTAAAATTCGAACTGTAAGCCTATTAGTAGCATGGATTTTTCTTTCTAAGGAAGATTCACCGATGCGTGTAGCACTAAATAGCAAGACTTAAAGGTTCAAGATCAAATGGATTTAGTGTGATGGGGAGGGGGGAGGGGTTGTAAAGTGGGGATAGATACAAAGAAAATTGTTTGAGAAACATACCCTTAGCAAGAGAAAAAGATTTTATATTTTTTTGTTAAATGCCTATGTGATTCCATGACCCTCCCCACACCAATCATTAATTTCTAGAGGTTTATATTTATAGTGAGATACAGTACTTTTCTACATCATCATTTTAATTGGAGTCAGTTTGACATTAATTCATTCGATTTTGAATAATCATAGGTTATTGAAACAAAGCAGAAAAGATTGTGCATGTATATAGTCACTTTAAGTGAAACTTATTATTTGGACATAATATTAAGAAATAAAAACTTAAAATAATATGTTTCACCTTAATAACAGAGGTACTTGAACTAGACACTAAAGATAATCAAGAGCCACATACATGCACACCCACCTCCTTTTAAAGCAAACTCCTAAGGTTAAACACTGCTTTGGGGATCAGGATTATTATTCAAAGATAAGGATTTATTTGTATTTGCAATTTTATCTCTAATGTTTTCAGAATTTAGCTCCTAAAGTTTGGTGAATATGTCTTAAGTAACTAGATTATTAGATCCTGAAGACTATAACCTTTTTTTTCTATCTCCTGCTGGTTATGAGCTCCTTATATCATGCTCAGCTTAAAGAGGTAGCCCTATAACCTCTTACTGAATTAGAACCATTGACCAATAAGTCTTTATACATTGAGACATCTTGCACTTTGATAGACAAGAATCAGTTGACCTTACAAAATTATTACTGTAGATTAGGCCTACTGAGAATGTCTTTGTGCTGGTCAGCCTTTGCAAAAATGTCAGTCGAGCCCAGTTTGATTCAGACTGTGTGGGCCGCAAAAAGACATCTACAACTTTGCATGTCAGTGTTTCTAAATTCATTTCATGGATAGAGAATGTGGGTGAATGGAAAAGGCTCTCCACCCTTGGCACCCAAGTTCTCCATTTTATAGTCACGGAAGTCTATGTATGCCTAACCCCCATTTTACCTCAAGTAAAATATCTTTGTTAAAGCTTATCTATAAAGAGCATATTTCACTCTATAAAAACTGAATTTGCTCTTCTAGTTTTCTAATCATTCCTAATAGAAAAAAAAAAAAAAAGAAGAAGAAAAGAAGTCAGACTGATTATGTTTAAGTGCATGTGGAATTGGGCATTTATTGTTTTTTGCATTCGACCTTCTAGAAACAAATTAATCTGAATTAAGAATTCAAGTGTGATTTTCCTTTTATTATTATAAAGCCTGGGAAATTCTAATTAATTATAAATAATTCCTTAGTACTCAATTTAATAATAGCAGACATTTAACTGCCTTTTGTTTGTATTTTAACATACTTTTACTAGCATGCTAATAGGTACAAATTGGTTTAGAAATGATGATTGATCTTCCTTCTTCTTGTTCTTTTGGCATTACTGTTAAGGCTTAGCCCTGTGCCTTATGTAGAGTTGGTTGAGTTCATAATTGTCTTCACCAGATGCTTAGTATCTTCAGAACTAAGACCGAGTTTCAGTTATTTTTATACTTATACATAGTTTATACTTGGTAACAATTTGTTCAAATATTTGACAACCTATAACAGAGCATCATTTTATGTTTTTCATAAACAAGTACAACTGGAAAAATGAATTTTTCCTAGTCATCTGTTTTAGTACCACATTTAGCTCTCTGCCCACAACAGTTGCTTATATATAGCTAAATATAAATATCACTGTCTCATTGGATTTCTGAATGAATAGAGCAAATATTGCTATTAACTGCAACCTTGCATATGTGGGTATACTTTATATATAAACTTATTAATTGGATGTCACTTGGAATTTGTGTGTTCTCTCCTTGCCTCTAAAACGTTACTGACTTAAAGATATACTTTTAAATAACACTGCCTACATACATACATACACATACATACCTTCTAGGACTTTCTTTTCTTGACACAAAGGAATAGAGACTTGGAGAAAAATAGATATATGTAATATGAGGCTTTATTTTAACTAAAATTTAACTGGTCTTGAATGTTCTGTTTTCAGTGAACAGTTACATTGGGAGGCTCTTTTTAAATCAAACTTATTAAACTTAAATTACGCAGGTATTTGTCATATTTGAGCGAGCATGAGTTGTGAGATTTGGCATTAACAGTGCTCAGTGCTGGCATCCTGTATAGCAGAGCTGCTGAAATGTGCATGGTCCCTCAAAGTCCAGCCACTGCTTCAAAGCCCCCTTCTGGTTTAGTCTATCTAGGAAGGGAGCCTTCTGAGCTTTTCGCAGCTTGTTAGTGTGGAAAAGAAGGCAGATGGAATTTACTTTGACTTAATCTCCTCATTTTCTTAAGTGTATTGTTTTTCCCTTATATATCTCAGACCAGATTTCTCAGTGACAGTAACTCAGGTTTCACAGAGTGCTCTCTATAACACAATCTAGCAATTCAATGATTAACTAATAACTTTGTAGTTCAACCTTTCCACCCCCACCCCAGCATCTTGTCTTCGTTTGAGTGGACCTGGAAGAGCTCACTGGAATACATTTGATATTTTGCTCCACATTGAATTGCTTCTGTCATTTTTTTAATAACCTAAATATTGTTTTGAAAAACTAGTTTTTTATGAGGTCTTGTAACTCTCTGTGACTTGAAGAGTTAATTTTATTATTTTTCCACCTTCTAGTAGTATGCTATAGATACTATAGTATAATGTATAATTTTTGCCATTCACCTGAATTAAATCAGTTATTGGAGCATTTAATTCTTATGTACTTCACAAAGCAATTTAAAATCATTGAAGCAATTAATGTTTTTTAGATACATTCAGCCTTCCAGTTAAGAAACCTCTACAAAGTAGCCTAATTGCTTACAGTTATCCAATCACTTGTTCTATGTTTAAAGCAGATTAAACTGTATTTTATATCATGTCATTTGTCATATAATACTGGAGGAAATTTGTACACTACCAATATTCTCACTATGCAAGAATGGCATAATTTTTGTTTTTGCTAAATCAGGGAACCTTAAAAAAATTATATTATGAGCTCTTGAGCACAAGGTACATTAACTAAATCTATGTCAGAAAGGTAATTTTTTTATATTTCAAAGGTTCTGATATGTTCTTTTAAAAATAAAATGCTAATAACTTAAAATTATAAAGACCTAATAATAACTACTCATGTTTTTAATAGAGCAGCAGAATTATCTGATAATTAGTAATATAAAATTAAGCATTTCAGAGGAGAAAGAAATCTTTTTATCCAAGATTATCTTAAAAGCAAATTTTTACTCACATTATGTGTCCCAAAAGTAATTGACAGTTTTAAAAATAGTTTTAAAGTATGTATCAATTAGAAATGTTTATGCACAATGACATAAAACAATAGAGATTTATTTTTCCAGAACAAGAAGTCTAAAGGAAAGTATTTACTTTTTTTTAAGAGGCTCAATTTTGTCATGGATTCATCTTCATGCTTTCTCTCATGCTTGGTACAATATGGATACTTCTGCTGACCCAGATATCACATTCTAGTTCAGGGCAGGAAGAACGAGTAATGGTTGTACCTGCTGAGTCTTTCCCATTGGAAATAAAAGTATTTCCAATGGCCTTCAGCAAATGTCCACTGTGGACTTACTAAAGCCCATGGCATGTGGCTGCCCCTAGCTTAAGACATGTTGAGATGTCAAGGACCTTTGGTCTCTATGGTAGATAAAGCAAGAGAACAGTGGTTTGAGAATGATTTTTGGGTAACCAGTCAATACTTTGAGATATAATCTGATAATTAAAAACATGTCAACTTTAAATTATATTCCTTATTCTGACTCAATGCCTCCTCTATGTTTGTTTTATCCCCAGGTTATAAAACTCTAATCTTACACCAAGTTTTCATTTCCATGACTACCAAATTTCAAGTCTTTGGGCAAAGGCATTCCTCAGAAACTTGGTGTCTCTGGTTAAAAAGTCATTTAGCCCATACATCATTTAATACTTGTCCTGTACTTTTCTTTACAGACATAGTAACACTTGAAAGTATGATCTCATCATAAATCTGCTTTAAACCTCAAAGTATCAAAAAATCCTCATATAGACTGCATTTGAGAACATAGGTATAATGCAAATAAAAGAAGAATATTGGAATTATTTTTAAGAAAAATTGTTAATCTGCCTAAAAAAGCAAAATAAGCCATTATTTCATAGAGAAGAATTCAGTCTAAAAAATTTTAAACCTTGAAGGTGGTCTTATTATCCATTTTTTAAAACTGAAAAATATTATTGACATCTATGCAGTGATTATTACCTAAATTATGACTCATTCTTACAATGACAAATCTTGGACTTATGGTTTTGATAGATTCTGATTCCTTGAGATAGGAAAGCCTGAAGAGAAAATTAGAACTGAGAAACTGAAAATAAATACATTTTTTTCTACATAAACTCATAATCAAATATGTCGACCATAGAACCTTGGCCATATTTCAGTTTTCTGCATCTCCAGAAAAAAATCGTCCAATTTTTACATTTTATCATGTGACCTTAGGTAAGTGGCTTTATTGAGACAAAACTCTCCAGATATAGGAACATGTAAATTTCTAAATTACTTTTACCGTTTGTAGCATGGGGTTGAGTGCTACAGAGAGATACAACTAAATATATGAAATCACTCACTGGCATAATCTTTTGTCAATATAGTTAACAAAAAAGACATTGCAAGACACATGTATATAAAAACAAAGATATGTGCCTTAGGACTGTGGTATTAACAACAGCTACTCTGGTAGAAGTTGAGAAGCAGAAGAAACTGCTCTCTGTTGTCATCAGGGAAGGCTTTGAGGAAGAAGTAGAACAATGTTGTACATTGGTTAAGAGTAGCAGATGACAAGCTACAGCTTATAGGCACACTATTTTTACAAACTGAATTTTATCAGAACACAGCTGTGTCTATCATTTTCATAGTGTTAAGATTGCTTTCTTGCTAAAACAGAGTTGAGTCATTTTGAAAGAGACCTCATGGCCTACAAGCCTAAAATATTTCCTATCTGCCCCTTTTTAAAAAAACTCTCTCAACCACTGGTTAAGATTATGGGCTCTGCTGTCAGACAAAACTGGGTTCGGATTTGGTAATCTGTAACTTGACCCAAATGTTGTTTATGCTGTTGTAATGATAGTTCACATAAAGTGTATTACATAATACCTGGCATGTGGTAGATGCACATTAGATATTTATTAAATTTATTAGATTTTATTTTATTATGATTTGTTATTTTAAATGAATTATAACTTTTAATTCAAATGGAGATTTGAAGCTCTACATTAAAGTACTCCCTACCCCTAAAATAAATGTTCAGGAAACTAGGATGGGTATCACCTAACTGTAAGAAATTTTCAAGAGTTCCACAAAACATTGTAGGGTCAATAAGATTGATTTACAAGCCCAACAACTGAAACGTATGAAAAACTAAGCCCAGATTTTAAAATTATTACAGGCATACCTCAGAGATATTGTGGGTTTGGTTCCAAGCTGCTGCAATAAAGCAAATATTGCGATTAAGCAAGTCACAGAATTTTTTTGGTTTCCCAGTGCATCTAAAAGTTCTGTTTACACTATACTGTGGTCTGTTAAGTGTGCAGTAGCATTATGTCTAAAAAAAATACACACTTTTATTTAAAAATACTTTATTGCTAACAAACACTAACCATTATCTAAGCCTGTCGGAAAAATGGCACTGATAGACTTGCTCGACACAGGGTTGCTACAAACCTTCAATTTATAAAAAACGTAACATCTGTGAAACACAATGAAGTGAAGTGTGCCTTTAAATAAGACTGAACAGCATACTGAATATTGTAGGAAACCATACCTGTCAATTTAAAAAGTTAAGGTAATTTATTAGAACTTAGAGGAAAATGGTATTTAAAAATGAATATACTAAAGAGGGGACATTGTTACCAATCATACAGAAATAAATGTTATTATTAGAGAACATCGTAAACAATTATATGGTAAATTGGATAAGCTAGATGAAACAAGTTGCTACAAAAACACAAACTACCACAACAATTAAGAAGAAATAGAAAACCTAAATATAGACTCAACAATTCTAGACAAAATACTAGCAAATCAAATCTAGCAACAATTCAAAATTATATATCATGATCAAGTGGGATTTATTTTAGGAATTCGAGGTTGGTTTAACGTGAAAAAAAGTCTAATACACCATATCAATAGAATAAAAGACGCATGATCATCTCAATAGATGAAGACAAATTTAACAAAATCCAGCACATTTTCCTGATAAAAACACTCAAACTAAGAATAGAAAGGAACCTCCTCAACCTGATAAAGGATATCTATAAAAAACTTATGGCTAATATCATTTTTAATGGTGAAAGACTGAATATTTCACCTTAAGATCAGGAATAAGAGAAGGATGTCTGCCTTCACCTTCTATTTAACATTGTACTAGAGGTTTTAGCCAAGGTAGTTCGGCAAGGAAAAGAAATGAAAAGCATCCATGTTGGAAAAAAAGTAAATCTATCTCTGCCCACAGATGAAATATCTTGTATATAGAAAATCCTAAGGAATCAACAACAACAACAAACTATTTAGAACTAATAAACAAGTTTGGCAAAGTTGTAAGATGTAAGTCAAGATAAACTGTATTTTTATACATAGCAGTGAACATCCAAAAATAAAACTAAAAATAATTTATTTACCTCCAGATGCAGTCATTTTGGGAGATAGAACTTCAACATATGAATTTCGAGAGGTCACAATTCAGTCTCCCTCTCCACGTGTCTGCACCAAGGAAAGGTCACATGTGGATGCAGCGACAAGGAATTGATCTGCAAGCCAGGAAGTGAGCTCTTGCCAGAACTTGGAAAAACTAAATTTCTCTTGTTAAGCCAAAAAAAAAATGTATTTACAATAGTATCAAAAAGAAGTACTTAGGGGTAAATTTAACATAAAATTTGCAAAACTCATATACCAAAAACAAAATGGTCCCTAAAATATCAGTAAAAGAGATTTAAAAAGATGTAAATAAATTGAAAGATAGCTCATGTTTGTAGATTGAAAGACAATATTGTTAAGGTGGCAATGTTCCCCAAATTAATCTACAGATCCAACGTATCAAAATAACAGCTACCTTTTTTACAAAAATTGACAAGCTGATCTTAAAACTTATGTGAAAGTACAAAGGACATAGATGTATATTAATGTATCAGTGGAACAGAATTAAGAGTCCAGAAACAAACCCTTACATTTATGGTCAGTTGATTTTTGACAAGAGAAAGGATAGTCTTCAACAAATAATACTAAGACAAATGGATATCCACATGCAAAACAATAAAATTAGACCCTACCCGACACCATTTACAAAAATGTAACTCAAATTGATCACAAGCCCAACCATAAGAGCTAAAACTATCAAACTTAGAAGAAAACATAAGAGTACATTTTTGTCACTTTGTTCTAGTCAGTGGTTTCTTAGATATGACATTAAAAGCACTAGTGACAAAAAAATATAAACAAATTGGGCTTTATCAAATTTAAAACTCGTGCTTCAAATGACATAAGAAAGCAAAAATACAAGCCATGGAATGGGAAAAAATTTTTGTAAATCAAATATTTGGGAAGAGGTTTGTATCCAGAGGACTTAACTCTTATAATTCAAACGTCAAAAGAAAACCCAATTAAAATAAGCAAAGGATTTGAATAGACATTTCTTTTTCCAAGCAAGGTATACAAATGCCTTATAAGCATATGAAAAGATACACAACAACATTAGTTATTAGGGAAATGCAAATCAAAACCACAATGAGATATTATTTCACATCCACTAGATGGCTAAAATAAAAAAGACAATAATGACAAGTATTTGTGAGAATGCAGAGAAAATTGAACCCTCAGACATTCTTGGTGTGAGTTTTAAATGTTGTGGCCACATTGAAAAGCAGTTTGTCTAGTCCTCAAAATGTTGACCAAGCATATAACCTAGCAATTCCACTCTAGGCATATGCATTATAGAATTAAAAAAAATACATTCACACAAAAATTTATACACAAATGTTCATAGCATTATTCATAATAGCCAAAAGGCAGAAACAGCCCAACGACAGTGAATTAATAGGTAAACAAATGTTGTATAGCCATACAATGGAATATTAACCATACAAAGGAATGAAGAAATGACAAATGCTACAACATGGATGACTTTTGAAAACATGCTAAGCAAAAAAGCCAGACATGACAGGCCACATTTTATATAAAATACCCAGAATAGGCAAATCCATAAAGCCAGAAAGTAGATTAGTGCTAAGAGATGGTGGAATGATGAGTCACTGCCAGTGGTTCTGGGATTTCTTTCCAGGGTGATGAAACCTCTAAATCATATAATTTCAAAGTGTTGATGTAAAAGCATAAGTGAATATAATATAAAATAAAATAAAGTGAAGAGTTATGGAAGATTGAATTATAAGAAAGCTAACTAGCAGATATATGTAAAATAGAAGGAAGTAGTCTCATTATATGTCATTGGGCCTCAGAACAACAGGCAAAATTAATGAATAGAGACCAAGATCCAGCCACACTTTGTTAACAGTTTTTTGTTTGTTTGTTTGTTTTCTAATGAAGGCGGGGTGGGAACCCTAAACAACTCCAAACAGATAAAAATAAAAAGAGTGGAAATACCAGCTTGTCATCAGACTTCTCTTCTGCAGCACTTAATGATAGAAGGTAATGGAACAATGTATATAGAATTGGCAATAGAATGAGTTGATGATTCAAAATGGCTTATCCAGACAAACTATAATTCAGTGTGCATAAAAATAACAGTTTTTTTCAGTCATGCGGGGACAGACACACATACCACCACCACCACCACCAACAACAACGACAAAAAATGTATACTTTGCTGACCAGATAATCACAATCAAGAATTCAGGATTGGGACTGTAAAATACTAAAACAAATGATATTTAAATAGTTCCTGCTACTTTGTTTTAAAAAAAAAATATGTTAAAAATAATTCTTATAAAATATAATGCCTTGTGGTAGAAAAAAATAATATATTCTGGATCAAATACCCCAGATCACATCAAAAACAGAAGAGAATGTATAAGAAAGCATATTTAAATGCCTTATTTTACAAATCGTGTGGTCAGTAGATATTGTTTCATTCTTTGTATTATATAAAATGTATACTTTAGATAAAGCAAAAAGAAAAAGAATGGACAAGAAGCATGACAAATGCGAATTAAATTTATTACAGCTACTAACAGATTTAGTTTTTTACTGAAAGGTAGAAACTGCCAGGCTGTGTGGAAACAACTTAGTTTTTTTAAGAGACAAAGCTAAGCAAAACAATACCATGAAAGTAAAAAGGATGGCAAAGCAATCATGGACAAAAATCAATTTACAAAGATAGAGTGGTCATATAGGTAAGGCAAGACAATTCAAGGCAAAAAACTAATCTAATCAAAAAGGTAATTTATGTTGGTAAAGATCTAATAGCCATGAGCCAATCTCTACTGGTTGTATAGAATTAAAATATATAAAACAGTCTGAGAAATAAAAAATGACCCTTGTTGTCAGATCTGGATTCAAGGGTAACAAAGATACAAAGTGAAAAATAAGGAAAGGACAAAAATGGACTTGGGAAGAAGCAGAGGTGATGACAATGTTCCAGAGGTGGTAGCATTGATGATATAGATTTGAGGAAGATTTGAGACACGTAATCAGCAGTTTTTGTCCCTGTATTAGCTACAGTACAGGGATTACAAAACAAGTCAGAAGTCAACTCACAGGTGTGTGTGTGTGTGCTGTATTTGAATGCCAGTTCGCCGGCATTATTTTATTTTAATCTACTTGGGGCCATTTACCTTGCCACTCTAGCTTCTGTACTCAGTTCATGACCCCTATGATGAAGTAGGGGAGATGGCTAAGGAAGAATGACTAAGAAAGTTGTGAGTCTGAGCAATAGGAGAAGAATGAATAATTGTAGTAGTTCAAAAAGTAACAATTCTCTACACTTAGAAATGGTTAAGATGGAAATTTTTAAAATTTTTACCACAATAAAAAATAAGTTAAAAAACCATTAAAAAAGTAATAATTAAAAATCAACTGAAGCATTTAAATGTGTTTTTCTTAAAAGGACATTCATCTGTTTTAGTTTACTTCATATTATAAAAATTAATGGTTTATTGAAACATTGATACATCACCATATAAAAAGACTCACTTTGCTTTTAGATTAAGGAAGTCAACTCTAGCTAAAATACTGTCTCATTTCCTCTCTTTTCAGTCTTAAAATTTTTGTTGTTACTCTCATATCACCTTCCTTTTATGTCACCCTAATTGGAAAATTTTAGTTTTTGGTTTGACATCTGCTTTTTAACTGCCACAAAACATGTTAATTATGCTTACTGCCCTTATATAAACATAATGTTCAGCTAGCATGAATATTCTATCACTGAGAATCATTAACTATATATGACAAACTAGAATTTCTATTTTTATACAAGTAAAGATAATCATTTGATTATAAGGCTGAAAAAACCATAAACCCAGCTTCACTTTAAATATAATAGTACACTAGTGATATTTTAAGTTATGTTTTCTTCTTCCTTTTAGAAAAATGCATAAATGAAAACCTTTAACAGGAAGATCTTTCTGTTCAAATGGATCCATAATTCCCACCAAAACCCATATTAGAACCCAGGAAGTAAACTTTCCAATCCAGCTAAATTTCTTGCTGTAAAATTTACTTTTATTTGTTTGGTAGCACCTTAATCCCTAATTCGGAGCCTGTTTACTTTTAATAAATTGTTTAGTTTACTGCTTAACACTGTTTAATTTGTATGTTTAGACAAATTAACAGTGATTTAATGATAAACCTCAATATAAATGAGGGAGAAAAAACAGTGGAATAAAAAGGCATGGTTGTCTGAAGTATACATGTCTTGATATCTCAGTGAAGTCCAATGACATATATGCCCTGGAACAATGCTCAGTAGATATTAGTTGGATGAGTTAGTTCTGAATGATGATGTTCAAACGTGACAGAAGATAAATAGTTACATTTTCAGTTTTCTGAATAAAAAGAAGTAGATTATACATTTTCTTAAAGTTTTATGCAAATGGTAGAAGAAATTCATATACGTACGTAGTAAATTCACAGGTAATGGCAAAACATCCAGCCAGGGGGACTTATTTTCAGAGAAATTAAGAAAACCAAAGTTTTTCTATGTATAATTACATAGATGTGTTTATCCAAATATCTAAAATAATGATTGTTAATGGCGATGTGTTTAGAGATGTGCGTGTGATGTGCCTAGTTATACATTATATAGGCTTTCTCTTTTCCGGGTTGAATTTAGGAAGATCTACAAGAAGTATTATTTCAGCAGCACAGTTAGGGCTGGGAAAACAGGAACAGGATGACTGCACATAGAAATTAATGATATAGAAAAGGCAACATTGAGCAATAGGTTTACAATCATATGTGCCCGATGCTTGTTTGCATATTGTGTGGAGACTATTATTATTAGTACATGAAGAGAAAGTGAAAGGTTTTAAGGAAACAGTGGCTGTCCTCGGAGAGAAGTCCAGAGTACTGTTTTATGAGACTGGATTTTTACTACTTAATGATAAACTGACTCAACGTAAATAAGAAGGGGAAAAAAATGATGGAACTTAAAAAGCATAGTTGTCTGAAGCTTACATTTCTTCATTTGTCAGCGAAGTCCACTGACACTTGTGCCCTTTGTGTATTTGTATAGAGTGGGCCATAGTTACTACACAGTATTTGTGTATTGCACCTTGCATTTACAACTATGAAATAGTACCTTCTTTAAAAAAATCAAGATATTTACAATTGCAGGTCTGACCCCTTTAAGAAATAATAAATTTAATATATAAAAATTCTAATATTAAAAGTAGAGTATGTCCAGTGATAATACAAAAAAAATCTGTAAGGTTATTTAAATCAGATGTCTCAAACTGTCAGCTTGGTGGGCTGAATTCTCCCATCTTATCCCATCACAAAAGAATTGTTTTTGTGGAGTTCATGTTTTAGGAAAAAAAAATATTTTCTTTAGCTGAATAATACCCTCTTTATTTGCCACAGACTCCACCCCTCTCTATTACACAGGTCCAATTCACACATCTAATATCTGAGTTTGTAATCCCAGTTTTAAATCATAAACCCTTGATAGATTTAAAACCTGCTATTGAATTATTAACATTCTTTTGGAATATGTTTGGTAAAATGAACTCGATATATCTGTGATGACTCAAAGTAACTCAAACTATGTCAGAATCATTGTTTCAAAGCTTTGTCTCTACATGCTAAAATTAAATTATAAACCATTTCTGTTAATTTCCTTTAAATGTTTTCTCCCTATAGAAAGTAGTAGGAAATCAGAAAAAAAAAAATTAAAACCTAATGGAAAAGTTGAGATGTGTGAAATTTCCATGAGTCTACCCTGCTGAATGTGTAGATTTATTAGGGAATAATATTGGGGTAATCAACAATCAGAATGTGGTGATAAATTGTCAATGGCATTTTCAGGCTGTCAGCTTGATTGCCAGGGTAAAACTAATTGGTAAGTGGTATGCAGCATTACCATGTATGATTTGTTTTAACGTTTTTGCAAAAAAAAAAAAAAAAGCCTCTAATGTTAGCAAAAGATTACTCCTCATGTATGAAAGAACATTTTAGAACTGTATATTGTCCCACAATATAAATGGATTTTGTTCCAAATTGTGTTTATACTAGGTTGAACTTTATGAAATTGCCAAAATTTGACTATTTTTGACCTACACACACAAATAAGACAGTTCACATGGTTAAACTTCATATATCAGCTATTCTAACATAGAGGGTATTGGTTCAAACTGAAAAAGTGTTTTTCAACAGAAACTAAAATGCAGTTTCATTTCTGCATTAGTAATAAATATGCATAATAAATATGCTTTCTGCCAAGGCCCTGTGCTCATATGGATGATCATTTTTCTCTTCATCTTCCTTAGTGTTACAAGTATTGGAATTTCCCAGAGCTTGGCCATAGGCAGTCTCTTCACACTTCCCAGGAAATCTCATCCATCCTGATAGTCTTAAATGTGCTGAACACTCACAGACGCTTCTCTATCCCAGACCTGTACTCTGAACTCTAACAGTATGTATCAAACTGCTTCCTTAACTTCCCAAGTAGATGACTCATAGGCATCTCAGATTTACCTATCCAAAACAAATATTCTTGATGCCCATCTCTCATCGATGCTTCTCTGTTCTTTTTCCATCCTTCTCCAATTCGGTGAAGGGCACCGCACTTCAGCCTACCCAAGTAGTCCAGGAGAAACTTGAGTGTCATCCTGACTCACCTTTTTTTGACATTAAGTATGTCCTGTTCTGTCTCTCTTAAATAAGAATATCCAGAATAGATTTACTCCTTTTCCATCTCCATTGCAGCCACATTATTCCAGCCACTATCTCCTTTCACCTACATTGTTGCAATTTGTCCTTAGGCTTCTACTCTAGTTTCCCTATAATCCATTCTGTAAATAGATTGTTAAATGTTCTGCATTTTAGGAGACAATGCAACAGCCTTTCCGCCTCCAAAACCCTATATATGACCTCCCCTCCCCCCCCACCTGCCTACATAAGCCTCCTCTTTTCCTTTTGTGGGCTGTTTTCTTTTAGCACCTGCATTCTTTAAGCTTTTCCCTGCCCTATGGCCTTCATTTTCTCTGCCTGAAATACTACTTCCCTCCTAAACTCATTTATCCTTCAACTGTCAGTATAAATGACACTCAGAGAGATTTTCCCAGATCCCCCACCCCAACCTAAAGTAGCCCCCATGATTCTTTCATATAGCATATTATTATTCTTTTCTTTATTGTACTTAATACAATTTGCAATTAAACATTCATGTGTTTATTTGGTTGAATAAGTTCCATAATAAGGCAGGGCTCTTGTCTGCTGTGCTCATCCCTGTGTCTGGGGCCCAGTACCTAGCAGCTGTTATCTCTTTGAATTGAAAAACAATCTATCTTGGATGTTGGGGCTTGAAGAAAACCAGGTCGTTCAGAAGAGGATGTGATGAGGAGGGCCCCTAGAAGTGTGGTATACAGTACAGGGAACATAGGCTGGTCTCAAGTCTCATCTCCATTTTGGGTGAGTTAACTCTTCCGAGCCCTTAGATTGTAAGCTTTTGAAAGCAGATCCTTTGTGTATTGTGCTCACTGCTGTATCACTAACACCTAAAAAAAAGTGTCTGATAAATAAATATTTATTGAGTGAATAAACTTCCGTCTCCTCTTGCAAAATTTCTCGTGGCACTATGACGGTTTTAATAATAGAAAACATGGAAAGTGCTTAGTACATAGCAGGTACTCACTCAGTAGATGCCAGCAACCCTAATGCTTTTTTCAAAATATAACTTTGATTTTTTTATACTAGTGATTCTCAGAAGACCTGGGCCCCCTGAAGATTGAGAAATGGGGGCAAGGAGGTGGATGCATTAGAATAACCTTAACAGCTTTTTGCAAACTGCCTAAACTTGTACCTCACCTCCACCACCCACTACATAGTAGCTATTTTTAAATATATTCCTCAGGTATGCTGAGGCAAAATTAAGAACTGTATCTAAATCTTGCCTAGAACCAATGTCACTGGAATAATAGTTGATAAATGAAGGGTCTTATATCAGAGGACTGTCAATGTTGGTAGGCAAAATTATAAATACATAAAAAAGAAACTGCAATGATTATGCAGTAATGCTACTGTCTTTCTGTTGGTAAGAAATGTATGCTTGTAGAATGTTCCTCTAGGTATATGACTTTGGATTTAATTCCAAATACAGTTGCCAGCCCATAATTAAAAAAAAAGAAAGAAATAGGAAGGGGGAATAAATTTCTTACTCTTGGAAATCACGTATTAACCTTACTTCAAGCTCCTTGTTCATGGAAAATATTTATACTTCCGATGACTGTAGTTGAAAGAAGCTCGGTTATGCCACATTTCCCTTTGTTTTATCTCAGTTTAAGAATTTGTGAGCTCTGCAGTCATTTTTATATCAGTTAATTAGGCATGAAATCCAGAAGGAAGAGAGGGATGAGAGTTAAAACACCACAGGATGTCCACAAATCCCCGAAATAGGAGAAGTGAGAATCTATCAACCAGGAGAACCACACATAACAGCCAGACCTTGGGCTACAGAGACGCAAATTCAGCAATTGGAATAGATGAAAGTGCCTCTTAAAGCCCTCTACTGGTCTATAATTGTAAAATGCTTACAAGCATTTGGATCATTCAAGCAATTGAAATATTTAAGCAATTCTAAGTGTCCTGCTTCTACAGGGCATATATTTTCATAAGTTGCAGTTTCTATCCTGAAGCTCTGCTCCCTGTAGTATTTAGAGGCTGTTCAAATTTGAATGCTTTAAATGTCAACATAGGCTAACACTAAGGTTTATGACCTGGCTTTAAGGAAATCCACAGTGCAAAATCTGAATTTATACATCTTTGGGACATACTGGGAATGTCACTAACCAGAGTAAACTGTTAGAAGTGAAACCTGTTAGAAGGGAAGTTAATTGGATGCAACCTCATTATTTGGTTAGTTGCAGCATAATTTATTTTCAAGCTGTTTCTCTGTAATGCTCCCAGATTTGATCAGCCAAATCCCTTATTTTTCATCCATATCAAGATTTTTCATTCCTTCATTGCTGGTCTGCCTGTCCACTTGTGGAGTTCAGGGTTGAAGTGACCTTGTCTGTGTCCTCTGTAGCCCCAGTAGCTGCTTGGTTCCTGGATTCGCACCAGCACTGACCACCTAGTTGGTCTTCCTGGATTACTTCTTTTCTTCCTTTGCTGCTGTTTACAAACATCTCTGATAACTCTTCCCTGCAGATTCAGGCAGCTCAGTGATCCATTCTGTTATCTGAACTAATATTTCCAAAACATATTCAACAAATCCAATCCCTTTCTCACTTTAAGTTTAGTCTTTCTATTCTCCTAGCAGTTTATTCTCCTAGCAGTTCTATTCTCCTACCTTTCACTATAAGCATTACACATATAACCCCACATCTACATAAGTTTATCTGCAGGGGAAAAACTGATATATTTTTATCCATTATATATTTCAGCATGTCAGTTTGGAAACACTTTTAAAACCAATTTACAAGTGAAAAGTACTTGTTTTTTTAAAAAATAAAATGATAGTTTTAGACTCCTTCAAACAAGCCATTGTATAGCTATGCTTTATAAAAAGATCTGTTATTTTAGGTTAAGAGATTAGGAAAAAGGGAACAGTAAGCAGCCTGTGGTTAGTGCTGGAATCTTGTATAATACAAACCAATGTCACTGAGTATTCCTATTTGAAATCGTGGTAAATATAAAATACTAATTTGATATTATGGCATAAATAGTCTCTTTAAAAATATTTTGGTTTTCATATGTTTTTCACTTTTCTCCTCTGTAGTTGCTGAGATTCTAGTAATAATGAAGTGGTTTAGGTTTAGGTTAATAAGCCCCAAGCCTATATTATTAACTATTAAAACAAATAGGTGTTGCTGATTTTCTAAAATTGTTTTATTAATTAAGCTCCAAATAAGTATATCTGGCCATCAGTAATGATAAAAAAAGGCATCTATCTTATTTTGGAAGATGTAGATAAGCATATGCCCCTTATAATTAATATGGCTGTCATAGCCATGAAAGAAATTTCTAGTCTACCAGTACAGTTATTTAGATCAAATATTTGATTTTCATTAATAGAAGACAAGAAAACTAAGTAACTACAGTATGCAACCAACTGTCTGCCTCTGACTTTAAAAATAATGTATTCTGAGTCTCAGATGATTCTTCATATATCACAAGTCTAAACCACTGTATGAAAAAGAGTTGGTGACTGTATGTAAATGAGGTTTTCCACCTGTAGGGAATCAACTCTGTGAGATTCTGCATTTAAACAGCTACAAATAATTTGTTAAGAAAAATACGTCTATTACTGATAAGGATATTTTGAAAGAAAGGCACATTAAACAGAAATTTTTAAATAATCAAGTTATTAATCACAGTGTCAAATTAGTGCTGGAAAGAATCTTAACAATCAAAGGCCACTCCGCCATTTTACCGACGAAGCCCACAGCTTTTTCTAAGAGCACCTGGAACATTCCAACTTTTTCAAAAGACCTCACAGTTCTACCAAGCAAAATCACCAAAGACAGTGTTTAATTATCATTTATATTCATGGTGTTTGCACAGTGCTGGGGATATATTAAACATTCAAAATATGAGTCTCTGTGATGAATTCATAAGTGATTTTATGAACAAACATGATCACCCATCTTTTGCACAGGGACTTGAGTTACAAATCATACTCAAGGTTGATTTTATGTGTTTTCAAGAGTTTTTCCTCATTAAAGCAGCCTAAACTGATGATCTCTCCCCCACCTCACACACACACACACCATGAGATACAGTTATTGAACTCATAATTATATTTCTTGTCGGATTCTGTATATTCAGATTAATCAGAAATATAAATCTTGCTAAACACCCTTATTGCCAATTGCCAGATGGCCAAATCTCCAGCCAGAGTATAAATGACAAGAATATTCAGTACCCTGAGCTTCTGTCTCCTTACAGGTCTTGTTGCTTTCATTCAGAGGGGCTGGTTTCTGGATCCAGTATCCTATGTCCTTGAGACCCCAGACATCTTTTTCTTCTCCAGCTATGCATTTTAATCTTTTTTTTTTTTTTTTCTCATATGCCACATCTCTAAACAGACGTTTCTTGGGGTGGATTGGTTTTTAACAAAACATTGATCATGTGAGTTGAACCATCTAAAAGAGTTGTAGCAAATTTAGGACAATTTGAGAAATAAAATAAATGATAATAGCAATAACTATAATCCATAGAAGAAACACCTATGAATTCATGCTCATACACACAAATAATTTGAATACATAATAAATGAGAGAGAAGGGATAGCTCTTCCTAACGGTATAATTTTAATTGATTAATATAAAAAGAATGATACCAGTAAAAACATCGTTTGGCAAACACCATGTTAATTATTGTAGATAAGAATAATTAAGGGATGTTAAAATTAGTGGTCAAATGTATGATGAGAAATAGGATATTTGCATAGTCTCAATGCAATTTTTGCACATTGCAGGAGACTGAGACATGACAGCTAAATGCAATGTAAGATCATGGATAGAATCCAGGACCAGAAAAGGGACATTAGGGGAATAATTGGAAAAATTTGAATACAGTCTATAGATCAGTTAATAGTATTATATCAATGTCAGTTTTCTGGTTTTGATAATTGTCTGTGTGTGTGTGTATGATCTTGACTGTTTTACAACCCTGAACCTGCTTAAACTCTATGGACTATTTAAGTGGGACAGCTCCCCTGAATTTATCTAATATGGCCAAAGATTACACAGTTTTAAATATCTGAGTTTGCCTTTCCTTCATTGTTTTCACACATATGTTCAGATTAGCCTGTTAGGAGGATGAGTTCAGCATCATGGGGATTTAAGGCATTTACATTTAATCACTCATCACAATTCTGCCAATAACTATAGCCAAGTTCAAGGAGAATAAGACCAGATGATTATTCTCTGCAGAGTGGGTAGTCTTGGATCTTTAGCTTTGGAGTACCATGTTAGGTGGCATATGGGATATATGCCTTTGTATTTGAGCAAGATTTAATATTGGCACAACAGCTACTTCTGATGCACAATTAGGGCAGATTAACTCTGCTTGTACAAGAGCCTTCTTCAACCTGACTCATAGGGGAAGAAAACAGTTACCTCTTACATGGTTTACTGAGGTATGGTCTTTTGTTCTGAGCCTGCCTTCAGACATTCGAGTAATAGACTTTTGGGATCACTGGTTTTGTTATAAAGTTTATGTGTTGCAAGACAAGCCCCTGGGTTGCAACAGCTTTGAGACCTGAAGAGTCCAAATAACAAGCTGAAAGTTCAGTGATGGCAATTTTAGTGTGTTAAACCATTCATTGGCCCCGGGTTAAAACTTTATGGGCCTCTACTTTATGGCTGAGGAATTTTCCCAGATTCTGTTAATAAAATTAAATTCCCAACTGTATTAATTTCCAATTGTACCATCAGTTGTATTAGTATAAAAACTTTAAGCCATGTTATCCTTACACATTTGACTGATATGGTACAGTAGAGGACTGGTGAGTAATACCTTTAAATAGTATATTATCTTTAAATAATATACTATCTTTCAACCAAAATCACTCATTCTATATTAACCCTCCAGCACTTGTATATTCTACCAATGTCTTAATTTCCTAAGACATTAGAGTGATTTCTGTTGCATAAATGATAGCTCTCATTGCTTATAAAATGTGCTTCAACACACTCAGTAATGTCTTCTTCAAACTTATATTGCATTGATTACATCTGGCAGTCCCATATGGTGAAACTTAGTTATGACCCTTTCAATTAAATTATGGTTGGAAATTCATTTCTGGGGTACACATCTGCGATCCACTAAATTTCTCAGTGACATTCAGAACACGAAATAATTTTGAGAATAAATTTGCAATACAAATGGGAGCAGAGGAGGTTTTCAATCTGTATTAATTTATTTTTCAAATTCATTACTTGTACAGTTTACTTTCCAAGCTAATTCTAACCAGAGATGAGTAATAATACTTTGGCAAGAGTATGAGCATAAGGTATTTCCATACATTTAAGCAGAAATACCAAGTACAGTGCATATATATGGGTAGAATGCAGTGAAAAATGTTCTTAAGGCAGGCTCTCTAGTGCCTGTTCCCAACCTTGTTCTCAGATAATTATCTTGCATCCTATTTCATGGAGAAAAGGGAATCCATTGAAAGACTTCCACAACCTCCCACTACCACATACCCCCCTCCCCCCACCTAAAAGCATCTGTACCTATTTACTTTGCCTATTTTCCTCTTTCTACAGATGAATTGTTTGCTTCTGTCTAAGGCCACCCTCGCCTCCCACCTATGTGCAGTTCTCATCCTCTCTCTTCATACCACCACTCCTCAATGCTCTTCTTTCCTGAATGATCAAACCTTTCTCCTGGAGCATCACCACTAAGAAACAAATAAGGAAACAAACATCCTGTTGTTTTTTTATAACCTTAAAACAACAAGCAAATGAAGAAAACCTCTCTTGACCACCTTTCTCCATTCAGTTATTGCCCAATTTTTCTGTTCTTCTAAAGCATTATCTTTGCTCAGTTTCTAAATCCTCTTTTCCCATTCTTCCTTAACTCACCCTGATCAAGCTTTCACTCACTCTCCTTCACTCTCTCTCACCCTCTCAATTTCTTCTGTCTTGCCTTCTTGTTTGCTGATCTTTGACCTAAACAGATACACTCCTTCCTCAGGCATTCGCTCTTGCTAATCCCTGGCCTCTGACCCCAGTTAACAGTGGTTTGCTTCTTCCTTGAAGCCTTTGCTCAAAATCCACCTTTGCAGTGAAGCCTTCCTAATCCTTTTACTTAAAATTGCAGTACTACGTCTCACCACCTCATTCTCTGATCCCCTTTTGCTATTTTTTTTCCCCCAGGATATTTATCACTTTCTAAAATTCCACATTACTTATTTTATTTTCTAAATAAACTCCACTACAGGATATTTTTGAGGATATGAGTGTTCAACAAGCAATATTGATAAAGATCTCTTCTCCCAATCAACTGAGTGGCCCAGGACAGGGAAAGGCTATCGGGGGTGCTGAGGGACTTGGCTTTGGAGCCAGCCCTGACTGACTCTCTGCTCACTAACGACTGTGTGGTCTTAGGCTATCCACCCTCTCTGAGTCTCAGTTTACTCAGTTACCTGTAAGTAGAGATAATATACATAAATCATGCAGTGAGAAAATATTAAGGGCAGTCTTAGGCCAAGCAATAGGCTAGTCCCAGATTGTCCTGAGTGAGACAGGTATAAACCCTGCCCTCATGGGGCCTGCAGTCTAGGGAGGAGGTGGATATTAATCAGTGAGACTAGAAATAAATCACAACCACTGGATTGTAAAGGTTTAAAGGAGCTGCCTTGTAAAATGCCTTATTTGTAATTAGTCTTACTTCCTCATTCCTCTCATACTATCACTGGCTTGTTTTAACCTCAGTTTTACTGACAGGCATCTCCTAGTTGATATCCTACCAACTTAATTTTCACACTCAATTGTGTCTAACAGTCACCTGAAATATCTCTTAAAAATACAGGCAACATGTCTAGAATTTCTGATTCAAGAGGTTGTTGATATGGCCTGCAACCTACATTTTCACCACCTTAGGAAATTCTGATGTAAAAGTCCCCAAACCACACACTGAGAAGTGCTGATTTAGAAAAATCGTTTTATTGTCTCCCTTTTTAATAATAGGTTATAAAAACATTTTAAAGTCATGTCATCCTGAATAACGTGTGCTCTCCCAGAAGCCATTTAGTCTAGGACTTCTGCCTCACATTAACGATATTAATGATCCTTAGAAGCTACACACACTCTATCTAATCATACCAGATTCTCAGTCTTAAAATAACACACCCCCCTGAGGATACCTTTTGTTGCCTAGTGGCTTGGCTGCAAAAAACACTTGAAGAGTTTTAAAAAGCCATCCATCCATTTTCATGGCTAAAAAATGAGGAACAGTAAAGAAATCCACAACTAAAAAGAAAATTGACCACAGAGAACCTTTCTGCCACAGACACTGAGAAGAGGCATCAACAGCTGGAGCTGACGGCTGCCATTATTAAGCCATGCAGATTCAAATATGAACGTAATTTCACTCTGTTAACATAATTATGCCAAGGCAAGTGATTTTGAAATATGACATGTGGCCATGTTTTGTAAGAAGGTCATAAACCCACGAAACTATTTCTTAATAAGTAATCATAACATATATTATCCAATTCAGAATTATTAAAGGCTGGAAAATCTGACTTGTGTGTTAAAAACAAAAGTACATCAATGACAATTTATAAATTGTCTTTTAAACTCAGTAATAAAGTTAACTGCATCCGAGGAAGAATTTGTTTTCTTGTTTGAGTTTGCTAGACAACTGAAATGTCTGCTGTTAAATATCTTAGTATTTTGTTTCAGATGGTTTATGGTAGTTCATCTAATGTATATTACATACATCCCTCCAGAATCTACCAGTGTAAATTCATATTTTTGAGAGGTTCAAGAGCATCCTCATGATTATCCAACACTGAGCATTGCAACAATATCGTGATCCACCTAGCAAATGTGCCTGTAGTAAGTGGTTCTAGACTTTGAGACCTTATATCAGATCTGGATAGTTTATCATCTTCTATAAGATCAACATTTTTTGTGGCTTCTTCCTAATATCAGTGTGCCTGTCTCCAGGAGTTCCTTTCTCTGTTTTGTTAGTTAGTTAGTTAGTTAGTTAGTTAGTTAGTTAGTTAGTTTTGCTCTTATTAGCACAGATGTTAAGATTGTACAGAAAATAAACAGTTTGGAGTAGGGACTGTGGCATACCCCTCTGAGTTAAGTATACAAGCTTCATACAAAATGTATATCATTATGAATTTTTAATTTTGACTGTTTAAAACTCAAAGATTTTGACTTTTCAGTTGCATTCTGGATAAGAGAAATCATGTGATATTGTGACCTTTGCATAAGTGAGATAGAACCATAGCACCAATCATAGAAATTACAAGCATATTCTATAATGCCTGAGAGGTTACAGCTTGTTTGCCTTCATTCATTTTTTCCTACAAGTCAAATGGCCTTAAGGTTATTTAATAATATTAAGAGTTTAGACCTTAATATTTTATCAAATGATATGACTAATGGTAACCTCAGAATAATTTTACCATAATTAATAATTGTTAAAAAGTTTGACCATAGTTTTATGTGTTTAAGAACAACTTTAAATCTTTTTTTTTTTTTTTTTTGGTGAACTTCCATTCATAACCTTTGCCTATTTTTCTATAATATTTTTGTTGATTTTATTGATTTATAATGATTCTCTATAGAGTAGAGAAGTTATCCTTTAGTCTGTAATTTAAAATTTTTCAAAGCCTTTTGACTTTACTCACATGGTTTTTACTATGCAGATATTTAATTTTGTGTATCATATTTATTATTCTTTTCTTTAATTGCTCCTGGGTCTTTGTCACACTTAAGCCTTCTCCATTTCAACACCATGTGTGTATATGTATAAATGCACATATAACATTACATGAATAATACATATTCAAAGATGCAATATAGACATATATATGTATATATGCACAAAAATATTTGTTTATGTGAAACATACACACACTTATGAATATGTGTTTTAAAAGTCTCATCTCCCTGGAATTTTAAAGTTTCATTTTCACATATAAATTTTGATCCATCTGGAATTTATTTGATTTAAAGTACAACTTTATATGTACTACATAATGTCCCTTACCTTGACTTGACATGCCAAATTTTATCAAATACCAAATTATATTTTTTCATCACACTATTCTAATTATTATAGCTTTTTAATACATCTTAATATCTCATCACTGTTCTTTGCCCCCCCCGCAGAATGTTTCTTCCTATTCCTGCTTCTTAATTTTTTTACACATCAACTTTTAAAATAGCTTATATGTTTTTAACTTGCTATTTTTACTGACATTGCATTAAATGTATAGAGTAACAGGGAGAACTGGCATCTTTATCATATTGAATATTCCTATCTAGGAATAAGGTATCAATTTCCACTTATTCTACCCTTTTCCCCTAATTGTCTCATAAAAATGATTTTTACAGTTTGGTTTTTTTTTTTTTTTTTTTTTTTTTAACCAGCATCCAAATAAAGTCCAGGCATTGCAGTTGGTTGATATGTCTCTCAAGTCTCTTTTAAACCATCTGTCTCCCTGCCTTCCTGACTCTCACTGTCCTTTATTTTTACATTTTATTTGTTGAAACTGAATCAGTGGTCCTGTGGAGTTTCCCGCCATCTGGATCTTGCTGATTGTACCCCCATGGTGTTGTTTAACAAGTATATCTGTTCTTACTTCAGGAGACAAACTATTCTTGTCTCTTTTTATGTATATTACTCCGCAGCATTTCAATTTTTCTTTTGTGTAGGTCTTCCTTACTTCTTTCTGAGTGTATTCCTAGCGTTTTTAATGATCTAACCTCTATGGAGGGCAGTTTGGCAATATTTATCAAAATTACAAGTACTTGTGTCTTTTGACCTAGCAATTTAATTTCTAGAAATTTATTCTGCAGAGATAATTGCACACCTGTGAGATGATGTATTTTTGAAATTACTCATTGCCTCATTATTTGTAATGGCAAAAGGTTGCTATAATCTAAATTCCCATTGGTAGGAGACTAACTATGTAAATTATGGCATATCCATTCTGTGAAATGCTGTAAAGCTGATTAAAAAAAAAAAAAATGAGGAAGCTCCTTTATGAAATGATAGAAAAGTTTCTAAGATATGCTTTGAAATAAAGAAATGAGGTGGCAAAGCAGAATGTATAGAATGTATATTATGTTATTTCTGTAAGAAGAGAGGAAATACATATATTGCATATACATAAGATATCTCTGGAAGATAACATTATTTGGTCACATCAAAAAGAAATTAGCTGACTCAGGGGACAAGAGAGTGGGGGAAAGAGAATCTTCACTATATTCCTTTTCATACCTTTTGAATTTTGTACTCGGTGAATGTTTTACCTTTTTAACTTTTTTCAGTTAAAAAAGTTTGTCTTGTAATGCATTATATATAGAAGGTTATGATCCCAATTAATATACTTTACCTTTAAAACCTGTTGCAGCATTATTTGTCATAAATAGGATCAGTACTATAAAGGGAGTTAGATGTCATCTAAACACTAAGAGATACCTCACCAGTAAGGAAACCAATCTAAAACCAAGATGGACAGCTCTGTATGTGTGTGACACACAGACACTCACACAAATAATTCAGTCAGTCTTGTAGAGAGAATTCCTGCCCAACAGAGGCAGTATATAGCCTAGTAAAAACAGCAAGGGATTTGAAGCCTTCATATAAAAGTTCAGATCCCCTTTCTATTCCTTAGTAAATTTATGAACATTGTCAAATATGTCGAACTTACTAAGTTTTGGTTTTCTAATCTACAGAATCAGGTTACCTTCACCTACCCTCTGGCTTGTTATGAAGATTGGTAATAGTTTGCATTATGTCTAGATGTCTGGTCCATTATATTATTTCAGCTCTAGAATTCCATGAATTAGTTGCCCCCTAAGGAGAACATTGAGGTCAAAGGAAGGATATATTTTATGGGATAAAACTTAGATATTCCTATCATATTCTTGAATTTTACTAATAATTCCCTAATATTCAAGCTCCCAGACACTCACACATAGTCTTCCAAGAAACACAAGAAATGAGAAAGTACTACAGCTTATCCCATGCTATTTGAACAGCTTCTCTTGCACTTGTATCCAGTGGAGCTTTGATTCTCAGCGTTTTTCTTATTGAGACTATAGAACTATATTTAAATTATAGATCTACAGATCTGTTAAAATGTTAAATTTATGAGGCTTATGGTAACCCAATGCCCATTTTTCATTCTCTGGAAGACCAATTATCTGTATTTTTTAAAAAAGTTGAGAGAACTATTTCATTTTATTCTAATTTACTTATAGGCAAGTCTCATCTCTGAGAGACAGTGACACATATTTTGGTTTTATTAATACATTCCCTGAAATTTCTCTGACACCACTAGCTTTAATAAAGTTTAAGTCCTATAAAAAGCAACCCACAAGATAAAATGAAAAGCCAACACACTTGCCTGCATTTCACCTTTGTGAGATCCTTCAGCAGTGAATTAAGGAGAGCAATGTGCCTTTACAGTGTGCTGGGCTGTGAGCATTAATACTCATGAAATGAGATCCATAAAATAGCCCTCCCATTTTCCCTAGCCAATAATGGGAAAAGCCTTAAGCTGCTGTTAGGAGCTTGATAAAGGACAATAAGGGATGATTTCTTGAACAACAAAGACTGTTAAACTTGGAAGAGTTTCAGAAGAAGATAATTAAATCCATTTTCCTCCAAATCTCTGAAAATCAGAGTGGCTGATTACTACTTGGAGTAATTTAACTTTGCCTTATGGAGAGAAGTACACTATATCCTCTAACATTATTTTTTCTTATCCAATTTAACATTGGCTGATTTCCTTGATTCATTTTTCTACACACTTTCTAAAAGGTAGTGTTACTGATTCATTAATGTGGTTCTGAAAATTACAGGGAAATGTAACCAGAATACTTTCATAGAGCCTTTTTATGTCTACTTATGCTTTATTTGTTTTACCACACTCTGCAATAAACATGACAAGTGGTCTTTTCAAACGTTCATAGTGATGAACAAGAAGAGGAAACCAAAGTTTCTTTCAGAAATCCCCCTATTACAATGTGTGCGGCAGGTTTATAAAATAGAATTAACAGGTAAATATTTTTAGGATAGCATTAATATGTAAGTCAATATCAGGGAAATTGTGTATTTTAAGTTTATAGGAACATTAAAAAATAAAGCAGTAAAATTATTTTAGACACATCCTTTCACACTTTCATTTTCCCCACTGGTTTATAGTCCTGCAAAAGACTGTTTAAAAAGTAATGTATGTAAATTAATTTCCCATGGTACAGGAAGTGTGAGCCAGGAGTATTTTGTGTCTTTATTTTAAAGAAAGAGACATCTAATTTAGGTTGGTGTTTTTATCAGAGAGTTCTGTCTGTCAGTTTCTAGCATTTCTCAACAAGGTAAAGAGAATATAAATCTAAAAGGAAATTATAATAAATTTGTTTCAAATTTCTAAACTAGTATGGTTTTTGAAATGACATAGCATAATTTTTCAAAACATTGAAACAACTGTATGAAATATAAAGTAGCAAAACCACATATGAAAGTTCTGTTCTTCCACCTGGCCCACAGTAAATGCTCAGTAAGTAGTAGGATGAAGTTGCTGACATTTGATCATTTTGACTTACAAAAGTGGCAAGATTCACAAGATTGGGCCTAATGTTAATATCCTTCCTTATTCACCTTCATATCAGAATCCCTTGAGCCTAACCATCTTACTAAAGGAGCACTACTCAGATCTTGGTAATATTACAGTTATTAGCTAAGAGAAGTAAATAGCTTTGTGTGGTCTCAACAGCTGTGAGAGCTGCATTGTAGTAGGGAGAGACAGAGAATCCAAAAAGGAAAGACGAGACAGAAACACAGTAAATATAACCCAAATAGAATTTAACATAAATTAATATAATATAATATAATATAATATAATATAATATAATACAATATAATATAATACAATATAATATAATACCTGATATACAAATCTAAATACCAACTATCTGAGATATTTTGGTTTGTATGGCTAACAGTCCTATTACTGTCTCCTATTAAAATATTATCACATTACAATATTTACAGTTCTGACTATGCATGGTCAAGACAAGTGTAAAACTAGCTTTGAATGCTCTGAAAGTCTTTCTGTGAGAATTTTTTCTTTAGATTTGTGCACTAAATAACTTCTCTGAATATTTTACCTCATTTCCCAGCCCTTCAGTATATACTCAAGTGTAAGTGAATGATTGGAGGGTGAGCCAGGCTACTATTTCCTTCATTAGTAAAATAATTGAGAAGCAACATTTGCATCTGGGTATTTTTAGATTTTCAGGGACATGGCCAACTTTTAAAAACTTTATTACACAAGCAACATTTTCATATTGAAAAATTAGAAAATCTAATATTTTTAAAGCTCTAAATAAAAAGCTGGGTATCTCTTTAAACAATATAGAACTAACACGTGAAAGAAAATATGACAAAGGCATATATCTTATGCCATCCTGTTCTCTTTGTATCCCTAGCATCTAGAACAGGACCTGTGTATTTATCAAGGACAAGTATTTATTGAAGGAATCAATGACTCAATGAGTCAATGAATCAATTAAATACTAGGTATTGCATTCACTTATGAATTTATTATTTTTAGCATCTACAGTAGCTCATTAAACATGCTTTGTGTACACGAAGTTGTTTAGTACAAATGACTATTTCTTTACCTATAAAATGAAGGGCTGGACAGGTGTTTTACAGGAACATTCTACAACCTTATAAATAGCTAAACCGCAAAGGATGGGAAGAGAGCAATTGGTAGAGATTTCTTACAACATTAATGGGTAAGCTAAAACCATTAACGCCTGGCTTAGTTCCAAAATGGCCTTGGGCCACATATGACCTTGATTGATGATGACTTTTGAACAGGTCTCTCTGAAACTACTCACTGAATTTTGCCTTGGGGATCGTGTGTCACTTGTTTAGCTCTCTTGACATTATTCCAAAGGAAGTCATTCATTGGCAAGTATAAATTCTCCCCAATTGTGCCAAATAAAGTTATTTATTACCATTTTATGGAAAGCCCAAGTCTCATTTCCAGGAGCTCTAGGGTTGTGCCAGCTCACTAGTTCTTGTTGGCATCGACTTTATTTTCCCCAGTAGTCACCAGCTTTAACCAAAAGCCTTTGAATGCCAAATGGAGCCTCTTTATCAGTTGAGATCTCCCAAAGAAAGGGAGTATATTTTTAAGTAAAAGATCCTGGGTGAGGAGACATGTTTTGTGTAGTTCATGCTACTAATTTTTATGTGTTTATTTTAATTACTTATGGACTATTTGGTCAAGAATCAATATTATGAAGAATAGATCTATTTAACCTACTGACTGTCGAATATGGTAACCACTAGTCACATATGGCTATTTAAATTAATTAAAATTAAATAAAATTAAAATTCTTGTTTCTCGGTTGCACTAGTCACATTACAAGTACCTGTTAGCAACAAATGGCTACTCTATTGGACAAGTATGCATTTCATATTTCTATCATCACAGAAAGTTTTGTTGGACCACATTTTTCTAACTTTTTGAAGGACACAGAGTAATCAAGTATTTTGGCTTTTAATTATAGAAATTTCTTATCGCCTGTGGTGGGAAAAGTTTTGACCAGGAATTTATTTATTTAGCATCTATTTATTGAGTCAAAACAATTTCCTGAAGTTATCTTTGCTGTGAAATGTTCTTGAAGTTTTATAGCCCCTACTTCCTGTCAGAGGATATGGCCCAGGGAAATACTGGAAAACTCAAAAGCTCCCTGGAAGCCTTGAGTCTACCTAAGTCACAGTTTATGCTCATTCCACTTAACCACCTCTTGATGCTGAGAAATCCAGAATTCATATATTCATATATACCAAAGCACTTTATACATTCAGAGGAGTTTTAGCACCACATCTTCCTTGTGTTTTTTTCAACATTTCCAGGACTGGTTAGTCCCTAACTGAGCAGAACACCATAGGCTCTTCCAGGCCTGATCTTCCTCTTGGGTGCTTGCAAAATACCCAGGAACTTTAGACCTGTAGCACAGCCAGCTCATCAGTAATTCTAAGCCACAGAGATCTATGAAATCATTTTCAGGTTCCACTGGTACAAATCCAACCAATAATTAAGGACTATTCAGTGATTAAGAAAAGACTAATATTCCACTTCTTTTCTACTCTGATCATTGAAGTATCAAATGAAAATAATTATTTTTGAAAGAAAAATTTCTAACTTTAAGGATTTAAAAATTAGTTTAAGAATAATTATTTTTAAAAAGATTATAATCTTAACTCTCATACAAATTTAAAATGAACAGATGTCAGAGATTTTATTTAGCTCATTAATTAATGAGAGAACCAGTAAGATGTTACAACCTATTTATGAGAAAATCTAAACAGTCGATGAATATGTAAACCCATCAAGAAGACTAAAATACATATGCTTAATAGATGCAAAACTGGTCAATATCCACAGGGCAATAATCATTGCATTCAATCATGCATGTACACTGTGCATTTTTATGGAAAAGAATCATTTGCATCACTATGAATCATCTGAGATATAGAGAGTTATAATATTTGTCAAAGACAATGAAAGGCCCAAAACCCATATAGTCAGATAACTTGGAAGAGTTATGCTCTAGATAAAGCATATTTTTTTCATTGAAGGTGCCTAGTAATTATCTTGATCCATACCCAAGTTTTTCATATTTCTTTTCTGGTAAATTAAATATTTATAGGTTACCCTCTCCATAGTTCTACCCTTTTGATTTATCTACCCATTTCCTCCTCGTTTGAGAGCTATCTAGTGAGCTATCCTTTTTACTTGATTCAATAAAACAGGAAATAGAACATAAAGATGTATTTTATTGAAAAGTGTAAGAGTATGGAAAGCGTCACAGTGGGCTAGATAGCTGGAGGGAGAAGAAAATGCTTAAATCACTTATATCATAGTTTCATAGACATTGTGATTACAGAATTAAAACTCCTTGTATTCCCTTATTTACTTGGTTCTGACCCCTTGGTTTTAAGACACAACTCAATTTAATAATATTTTTTGGGAGAAAGAAAATTTTAAAAGGAAAATATGTATAGTTCCTTTTAAAAATAGCACAATGGAATGTATTTATTCATACCCTAGCATATTATGCCTTTAATAACCAGAGTTTAAGTCTAAGCCTTCTTATCACTCTTCTGAACCACTTTTGGCCCTCATTTATCACCACATTATGCTTTTCATAATGCATTTTTTTCTGATCAAAACTTTCAGTACCTTTCTGATTGAAAATGTAATCTTAAGACATTCCAAAGTATGCCTTTGGTGTATTTTCTACATTTCCATTTTGATTATTTCGCTAGTTCACTCTCGCTCTCCTACCCTTTATATATTTATAGAGCTAATTTTGGAAATTATCAAGAAGCTTTTGACAGCTTAGCACCTGAACAGTAGACCTTCATAAAGCATGCATGGGTCATTCACTTTTTCTTGTTTTGAAAACACTGATTTATTTCTAGAGATTTGGCAAATTCTTCAGCCTTTAATTGTGCTGCTTGGCATTCAAAAAAAGTTATTTTATATATATCCCCAGGACAAGAGATGTATCTACTTGCACAAATTTATCTACTTTCATGTGTCTTCTATTCTTGGATTCTTTGTAAAACATTTGGTTGTTTTACAAGAAAATCAGTTCATTTCTCAGGTGATGAATACTTGCATCATTTACAATAAATTTACATTCACATTTCTGTTTTCTTCTACATACATGGTTCTTTTTCCTTTCAGTGCTGCCATTATAGTACAGTTCTGTTGGGGGAAAGTCTGGATTCAAGTTTAAGTAAAAACTCAACAGTGGGAGGCAGCACCAATGGAAATAAGTCAATTGAAGAAACGATAAACAAGTAGCCAAAAAGTTCACTCCTCTCCAAGCTATGACACTTACACAGGAAATAACTACAGTGTCACAACTTGCCTCTCTGTCTGAGAGGACTAGCTGGTTTCTTTGAACATTGATTGTATGATTTATTCCAATTTCAGATAAGTTAAAATTCAGGTCAGGAAGGAAGATCATGTATGTTAAAACAGAAAGTTTACGAAATTACAGATTGCTAAAATACAGGTTGTTTCAGAAGATTATGACTCTTTTTTTATTTTTGTGTGACAAATTGGACAACTTTCCCAGCTTCATTGCTGCTTATCTAGGTTAACCCATTCTCTTAGGAGGTCAAGAAACAAAGGCCTGGAGACTTTTTAACCTGTTCCAGATTTCAGCAAGTGAGCTAATACTAGCCAGAGTTTAAGCAATGGTTCCTAACACACCCGCTGCCAGCCCATTAAAAAAAAAATCCACTTTAAAGAACTGTCTTATTTCCATGTTGAAATCTTCATTCTTTTATGTGATCGATGTCTTCATTCTTTTGTGTGACTATGAGACATTATTTTTGTTAACTTTGTTGCTCTCATTCCAATGTATTTGCTTGGTAATATAAAATTTTAGCAACCCTATTTTAGTTTCCTCAATTTAAAAAAATTCTAGTTTAGTAGACCAGAGGGATTTAAGGGCTTTTTAAGTTTTGTTGTTGCTGTTGTTGTTGTTGTTGTTGTTATTGTTTTTTTGGTGGGGAGGGTTGTCTGTCTGTTTGTTTGTTTGTTTGTCTGTCTGTTTTCATTGGCCTTTTCCCTTAGTTATTTCCTATGGCTGTTTGTTATTGTACAAAGAAACTTCTTCGACCATTTTTCTCACCTGCTAAAGAATACCTACCTTTTTTTTTAACTCACAATTATGAAACAACTTTTTTTATTTCAAATAATTTGGTTTAAAAAAACGTTGCATTTATGACTAAATCTCTATAAATAAGATTAACTACTAAGGAAGTTTTAAAAGGATTCTTTTTTATTGTACTGGCTTTTAGTTTGTGATTTCTCATACCTCAACCACAAGACTTAGTTCCCTGACCTGTTTCAATGAAACATCTCCTGCTTTTAGGACTAAAGCAGTATACATACATACAGTGCCACAACTTCTCCTACCACTGGCAACAAGGCACAGAAATGCAAGAATTAATGGTAGTTTGTTTACAGCTCAATTACTTCTGCCTTTTCTAGCACAAAATCACTATCTATTACTATTCTAATACTGCAGCCTCTTGTTTTTTATGTAAAGGCATTTTATTCAGTAGCTTAAAAATAATGAATCTACAAAGCATGCTCTATGTGAGAGGAACTCATTTTAGAATGTATCATGATTAATAGTGGGGCCCTGGCATTTTGTAGACTAATGTTAATACAGTAACATTTGGGTAGCACCTTTTGTGATTTTTCAAAGTAGTGTACTTGTTTGCTAATGCATCCCATGTCCAGTATTGCATAATGCCAGCATTAATGACAGTGCCACTTCATCAGGCTGGAAAGATAGTCTCAGACTCAATAAGGAAACACTTTATCAAAAGGAATAAAAAATGGAAATGAGGTACTACCTGTGGGCTCAGATTAAATTACTCTCAAGAATTTAGAAGCAATAGCTTCTCTTGCTGTTCTTTCTAATGCAGCATTGTGGTCCTTTACTTCTCATACTTTATTAATTCAACAAATATTTATTTGTCACCTACTGTGTATAGTGCATTAGGTTCTTATTCTGATTATCTTAAGATATACAAAAATGAACGTACTTCCATTTGTGCTTTCACAAAGACTAGGAAAAGAGATGATGCATGTATAGAAAAACCTGTAATGGAGGCGGTGTTATGTGCTCTGGTAGAGATAAAATGTGCCATGATTTCGGAAGAGGGAAATTGCTCTTTTAACTGAAGAACCAGGAGAGTATTCATGAAGGAGAAGGAAGTGGAGCAGAACCTGGAGGAATGGTTGAGATTTGAAAATATGGAACCAGGTTGAAGTAGCTCCAGAAAAAGAACTATACAAGCCAGCAACAGGAGAAGAAAATTCTAGGACATGTATTACCAGAGGGAGTCTGGCTAGAATTGCAGGATTCATAAAGGAGAGTTGTGGGTAGTAAGTTATGTCCAATCACAGTTCAGTGAGTTATGTTTGAGACTAAGATTTTGAGTTTTCATCTAGAGGGAGATCCTGAGGTTTTATAAATATAGAAATACCTTTTAGAAATACCTATTCATAACAGTACATCAAGACAATTCATTTGAAATCTATGTATATGTTGGATTGAAGAGGGTAGTAACTAGGATTCAGGGAATGGCTGAGAGCTATTGGTGGAGTCCTTAAGAATGCATTAAAGAAGAACTGTTAGTATAACTATGGCAGTGACCATGGATGATGGATCAGTGGTGTCAGGGTTGCAATATGGAATAAGTGTTCACAATTTATTGAACATAAGGGAAAACGAGATAGATTTTGATGTTTAAAAGAAAAGAAGGGTTTAATTGATAAGACAGAGTCCTGTTTGAGCCACCTTAGATTTGAAATGCTGGCAAGGGTCAAAGACTAAATATCCCAAGAATGATTTGCAATACTCATCAGAAATTAAGACAAAAATAAAGCCAGAGCTAGAATTTCATTTATTTGGGAATAACATGATAGGGATAATAGTTGAAGTATCTTTGCTTTGAGAGAAGTTTACCAGCAGGAGTGAAAAGAACATTATGGAGAAAAGAAGACCAGGAATAGATCCATGGTGAACACCTACACTTAGAAGGTAGAAGGTAGAAAGAAAATCTTCCCTTCTCTCTTGGAAAAAAAAATATTTGAAAGAGTAGACAGAGGCAGCAGAGTTGAAGCAGAGCAGGGATCAAGGATGGAGTAGGTGGGATCAGAAAGACTGGACCAGGCTAACAGAGGCCATTTTGCTTGTCCACTGGAAATCTAGCCTTCAAAAGGAGAAAAGATTACTTAACTATAGATATATATGCTTCCAGAGCAGGGTTCTTTAAATCTTTACTAAGGAATTTCCTGACGTGACTCATTCCCACCACTCAGCCATACTACTCCTAATTTCCCTGCAGAATATATAAATCAGTGTGCATCTAGACCATCTGCTGTAGCCAGGGGTTTCTAACCTGAGGCCAGTGACTATCATGGCCAGTGAATGCAATGTTCTGTAATCTGTGTGCATGCATTTTTCAGAAGACATGATTTACTCTTCTGATTCTTATGAGTCTCTTTTCTTAAATAGATAAGAACCACTGTAATAGATCATATACTCTTACACAGTGATGTGAGTTCCTTGAGGATAATAGCCTGTCCTCATAAATTTTGTTATTTTCATGGTACCTCTATCAATCTTAATTGAATGAATAACTAATGGTGCTATATTTGATGGGGCAACAGGAATGATAAAACACTCATTTTGGCTCAATAGCCTCTTTCTTGACTTAGCAAATATATGTAACTAGGAAACATGTTTTCTAATTCACCTAATGTCCTTTATTAGTATAACTTGTAGTTTAAAGATGACACATGATCTCATTTATTTCTTTAATATTAATGCAGAGTAGGGATTAGTATCTTCATTTCACGAATGAGAAAGCTACGACTGAGAAAATCCATATGACTTGCTGAGCATCATACATCATATGTTTGCTGTTATTATCTCATGGTAAATTTATTTGTAAATAAAAATGCCCATGAACATAATAGACTTGGCCTTGTTTCCTGGAATTCTTATTAGTTGCTAGTAAGTTGGTTTTTGTTTTACATGAATGAAATCTTTATTAGCCTGAAATTTGATACTCATGTTAAATGCACTGGTTTTCAAATAGCTGTATTATTGAATGACAGATGGTACTATCATATAGTGACTTTAATTTCTTAGTCTTATACTAGATAACATTAAATGATAGTAATGAGGTCCAGGTTTGGGTCTTTTAGGGTGGGAGTTAAGACAGCATGTCTGACAGCTGTGTAGTGTCATGATTAAGAGTACAGGCTTTTGGATCTGACTTGGATTCCAAAGTTTCCCTAAACAGTATTACATCCTAAGTATAAATCCTGGATGCATTTTAAGTTCTCTCTCCACTTAAAAGAGTCCCTATTAAATTTCCATCCGAATCTAAAAAGAGAAAATTCATTTCTCCTACTTCCACATTTCCTGGAGTTCTTTGGAGTAGAAAAGGAAGAGAGAATCCCACAGCAGCCTCCTATGGATGGCCAAAATTAGCACACTAGCATGGCAGCTGTGCTCTCTTGGCACCTGACTTCTGTCCCAAGGCTTCTGCTCCAATGTGGTATGCTTGACAGATGCTGTTCTGCAGCAGTGCACTTGACCTCCCCCCTGCAACCAGCCTTTGCCTCCTTGCAGCCTGGGTCATGAGTATCCATATTTACACACAGGCTGACCTTACCTCCCTAAACAAGCAAGTAATATTAAAAGCTTAATACAAGAGGGGGTGGGCAGAAACTTAGAACTTCTCAGTCAAAAAACTGATACCTAAAACTGAACCCTAAAATGTAGATGACTTACAAAAAGCCAGGCAGTTCTCTGAAATTGGAATTAAAAATATTACAGGACTGATTAGAAAGTTGTGACTCAGAAGCCTGTTGGAAACACACTGCTCTTAAGTGTGTATACACTCTTTTAAATGAGTAGTGGGGACTGTTAGTGTACCAAACTAATTAAAATACAATTTTCCAAATGTGTTTGCTCAACATCAATTTACATGTTTTTCACGTTTTAATGATGATTTTTAAAAAATATCAAAAACAAATAAGCTACTTATTTGTTTAAATAAGCAGTTTAGCTTTCAGATGCCTACAGTGACAAAGTATAAGGATATAGGGAAAGAGGGAATCCTGTCCCCAGTGTGTCCCCAGCTAGACAAGCTGTCTTCTGTGGAGAGACAGGACTTTTGAAACACTGGTGTGCCAGGAAGCAGAAATATTATTCAGAGATATCTAAGCACTGACACTAGTTTGTTGGTATAAACTGATATGGTAAGATAATCCAGAATTTAAAAGGACAGTGTTGTAAGGTTCTCTCTGCTCAGATTGTCCCTGGGAGCAGCAGCCTCATAGCGAACTGATGCATAAGGGAAAACCATGCAAGGCATGCTAAATTTGCCTCTTTCTCTGGGTTATCATTTCCTGTGGTTTCTGCATCCTGGGCTGAATAAACTGGGACTCATAGAAGGTGTATCTGATCTTTCCCACCAGTTAATAGCCCAGGCCCGTGATGCATTGATTTTTATCAATCATAGTAAATACGTAAAGTGACATTTTCTAATGCCTAACTTCACTAGTTCATCTTAAACTCTATAAATATCTTTTGATTATCAGTATAGCTGTCCTAAACCTATGTAGTTTAGTATAAGCTAGAATAAACTGTTTCAAAATGATAAAATATATATATGGCGAGGCTATGAAAAATTGATAAATTAGCCTCAACAAACATGACCTATAATTAGTTGTTGTGTATGTATCTATGCATACTCTAACTCCATGAAGGTGGAGCCCTGGGCTATCTTGTTCTATGGGATAACCTCAGAACTTAGCAATAGTATTTGTTCATTTGACTATTAATTGACTTTTTAAAAATAGGACTTCCAACATATCCTTTGGGCTTTTGTTACAGAGATATTAATACTGTATATGTTTAAAAATTTTTGGTTTGCTTTACAACTTTGCCAAGAAATTATATATATATATATCCTTGTATACGTATATGCTTCACTGTTCACTCAGTTTCTCTGGGGTAGTTAAAAATTAATATGCAAATTATTGTTTTCCAGGCTTGAAACTATTCCAACATGGCTTTTCTTGGACTCCTTTCTTTGCTGGTTCTGCAAAGTTTGGCTTTAGGGGCTACTTCCCCTGATGAAATCATCACTGAGTTGTCAGTGAATATGTATAACCATCTTCGAGCCACTGGAGAAGATGAAAATATTCTTTTCTCTCCATTAAGCATCACTCTTGCAATGGGAATGATGGAACTTGGGGCCCAAGGCTCTACCCTGAAAGAAATTCGTCATTCAATGGGATATGACAGTCTGAAAAATGGTAAGTGTGCTTCAGTTTGATTTCTCAGGATGCTTTGACTTTAACTTTCACCTCAGTTATGTTGTCTTCTGCCAGAGGCAGCAGTATTGACATAGGGTGAGAAAGTAATCTCATTGAAGTAGTATGTCTTGGAGAAGCATTAGGAAACCCAAGAAAGGTGTTAATTTATCCCTGGCTGAGTTAATCTAAGAAAAATGTATTATTTTTATTTATTAATTTTTATTTTATTATTATTATTTAAATAAACTTTACTGTGGTAAACAAAAGCAAACATGGTTTTTGCCCTGATGGAGTTTCTAGTCTAGAGGGAGAGACATACATTAATCAATCAATTACCACACAAATAAATGAAAAATTATAACTGTGATTAGTGCTATAATGAAAAGCAACATGATTCTCTAAGAATATCAGAAATTTTTTCCTTAAAATCAGCTATATCTTTGTTATTTAAATAGCATCAAAGAACTTTTTAATGTTGTACAACTATGAAATTATATGTATTGGAGAAAATTTTTAGCCCAAAGATATTTTGTAGTTACTTTGACATGATATAAGATTTCTATATTAATGTTTCTAATATACATGTGAATTAACTCTAAAAAGTAAAGAACTAAAACAATCTCTAATAGATGTTCTAGTTATAAGGTTAAAAATGTCTAGTAAAAGTAAATTTAAATGAATAATTTGATTTTTAAACTAGATAATTGAACTTAATTCTTATTCCTGATAAACATAAAATAAGACTAATTTAATGAAAGTAACCTAAGTACTTTGAAGGAAAACCCAAAAATCTTTATAGATTTTATCAAGACATCAATTAAAATGAAAAATAATATCAGTTGATAATATTAAGCTACAAAAAAAAGTTAATTTTATTATCTAGAAATTGCCTAAATATTAGAACCTCCTTACCATGTCTCTGTTGAGAATAAGCTAGCGCTCTCCCCTTGGGCTTCTTTTCTATCATTCTCATGCTGTGTTTTTACTGCTCCTTCGCTTTCCTGGATCTTTCACTGTGTTTTTTCCATTAATGAACTTATTCTTTGTCACTTTGCAGGTGAAGAATTTTCTTTCATGAAGGATTTTTCTAACATGGTAACTGCTGAAGAAAGCCAGTATGTGATGAAAATTGCCAATTCCCTCTTCGTGCAAAATGGATTTCATGTCAATGATGAGTTTTTGCAAATGATGAAGAAATACTTTAATGCAGAAGTAAATCATGTGGACTTCAGTCAAAATATTGCTGTGGCCAACCACATCAATAAATGGGTGGAGAATAACACAAATAGTATGTCATTTGGTTCTTTGCTTTTCTGAATAGCTTAGGTTTAATTCTCTCTAACTTCTGAAATTATATGTCCCCACATTCCTTTTGCATGTTGAATGTTAGCATTTAGTTGAGTAGCTAATAGTTATTTTGTATAGATTAAAATCTTTTTAGAAGCATTGTTTATGAATAAACATTTGAGAAAGCAGTTAACTCTTTTGGTATGTATTGCAATTTGGCACTGATAAACTAGTCTACTCTCCAGTTGATAAGTTTCTTCTGTATAGTAATCTTAGTTACTATATGGAATCTTGCTTGAGCTAATTATTTAATAAATTAGATACTAATTAAAATGGCAGTTGGTGGCTCTTATAATGAAAATAGAATAAGAGTTAAAAGTCAGAGTTTAAATATTTGTTGGCTTTTAAACCACAAAACTTGATTAGTAATCAAAAAATTGTATAGGCTTCCTTTAAAAAAGAATAGCCCATTTTAAGGCAATTAAATGGAGAGACATTAGATGCATTAACTTTAAATTTTATTTCTAATTCATAAGTTTTAAATGTATTTAAGTTTTCCAAATGTTTCATATTTTATCATTTTATTTTCCAATTTTACCACAAAAGTAATTAATATTAGAATCTAAAAAATGAGACCAAATTGAAAGTAGATTACAACAACAGTTCATTAAATTAATTTATATTGTCAGACTCCCAAAATAATATTAATCTAATAAATTTTATGTTGGAACAACAGGAACAAAAAAAATCCTATGTCCTATAATCTTCAAAATGCTGAAGTACTTTCTTAAGCACCTACAGAAGTACTATGATTAATAAGAGAGTACAGAGCAAAATATTGTCCTGTCTTTTTCTCTGTGAGATGATGTTCCACTATGATCATTTTCATGAGATCACTTTTTTAACTATGAGATTGAAATATAGGATAAAGGAAACTTACATTTTTTTTAGCATTCAAAGAATAAATGAAAAATAATCATCTACCTGGAATAGATTGAATTATTAAAAACGGTTTTCAAACTCTTTTTAAACACTTAACAATCAAAATAGATTGGAAAGGAACATTTCAAGTGATAGAAGATAAGGCATTACGAGTTAAATTAGCTTCCATTAATCTGTTTTCATCTAGTCAAAACAGTTGTTATATTTGGTAGAAAGATACCTAGTATACGTGAGGGCAGATTTTGAATTGGATAGCATTTTAATCATGTAACATTGTTCAAGAATAAACTTAGAATAGTTTGAGTGCTTACTCTGTGTTAAGAGTTTTATATAAATCATTGCACTGGAAAGGGGTGAACCCTGAGAGTCTGTTGTATGTGATTATGTAGTTTGTTCAACAGTCGAGATGCTACTAGTGCATTATTTTAGGTGGTGTGGGTATCTAAGATGCCCTTAATCTTTAATTATGTGTGTATGTATAACTTTTCTTTTGAAAGTAAGATCCTTTAATTTATATTGTAAATTTGTTAATGGTACAGTTTTTCTGGATCACTCTATCAGATGGTCCCCTTTCACCTTCCAATTTAATTTGAATTTTCATTTATTTTTCTTGAATAGGTTTGTTGAAAGATTTGGTATCCCCAAGGGATTTTGACATTGTCACTCATTTGGCCCTCATCAATGCTGTCTATTTCAAGGGGAACTGGAAGTCACAATTTAGACCAGAAAACACTAGAACCTTTTCCTTCACTAAAGATGATGAAAGTGAAGTCCAAATTCCAATGATGTATCAACAAGGAGAATTTTATTATGGTAAGACATTTTGGCTTATATTTCTCTCTTCTTGCAGTATATCAACAAATTTCTAAGAAAGAACATGAAATATTCATTACTTAAAATTCTTGTCAATCTAATTTGGGTTATAATTTCCTGAGCTCCATTTTTACAGACCTCTAATTAGATCCTGAATGAATATTATGTGCATTGACAGCTTTCCAATATATTTCTTTAATTTATAAATTTAATCATACCTGCAGAGTGGCTTTATTCATATGAAAACACCTGATGGTATATAAATACACTGAGTTACTGTAAAAAGTCATTGGCTTTAGGGTAGCTTTCATTGAACCATGTGTTCCATCCAGCTCTTGATTTGGACTCCTCACAACTTTTTAAATTACAATTATTTCTTTAAAATTTTGCTATCAGATTTGTGTATGTATGGTCAGATATAATTATTCATTCATAGTTTCATTTATTGAGGGTCTATAATTTGTGATACCACTCAATAACCTTGGCATTATTTTCAAAAATGATTCATTGAACTTTTCAGAAATTTTGGGTGTTAATCCTTCCTACACATTATATTGAACTGTAATAGTTTGTTGTCATAAGCAGAAATGTAATTATAAGCTAAGTATGTGTTAGAACTAGTAGTTTTTTCTATTTAAAAATGCACTGTAAAATTAAGATTATAATCAAAGTTAATCAAATTAACAGTCAAAATAAGAAAGGGAAACACCAATTTATTTGAGAACCAAAATATTTAATGGGATGTGTATATTGTGAAAGATCTAGATCAATTATAGGAAAATATTCATAACAAAAAATATTCATTACTTTTTTAATGGGGAAAATTTTAAAGTAGTAACAGGAACATTTGTTTTAAAGACTTTAATTTTTTTGAAAGTCTAGTCAGTTCAGCTAAGTTCATAGCACACAAAGCCAATTATCTAATTTACCTAATAACCTAATTTGAAGATCGTAATCACCACAAATACACTAGATAACTATTGTATAACACAATAGATTTCATTTTGGCTGCACTACCTTTGCCTCAAAATTTTTATCTGTGGTATTAATAGAGTACCAAGTATTAGGTGGGTAATTTTGCTGCTCTTAGAATCAGGTGGATATTGCTAAATGTGATTTATATCCAACTTAGATCCAGGACTTTATTTTCTAACCAGAACTTTTCATTGTTTCTAATAATATCCTTTAAATCTATATTCATTTGAAGTATCATTTAAAAACAAATAAGTAAATCTAAAGAATATGTTATAACAAATGTGAAATAATTCTGGGGATTCTAAAATAAAATAAATTCTGCAGGTCTGAGAATTCACTGGAATTTCAAGGTCTATTTTTAAATAAACCTTTTTTTTTTCTCATATGCCTAAATTTCATCTATACACTATTTTGAAAAAAAGTTATAACAAATTTAAACCTTTTATTTAAGGTTTGATTTGGACCTTTTATCCCATTTATTTTCTTTTTAGGGGAATTTAGTGATGGCTCCAATGAAGCTGGTGGTATCTACCAAGTCCTGGAAATACCATATGAGGGAGATGAGATAAGTATGATGCTGGTATTGTCCAGACAGGAAGTTCCACTGGCCACTCTGGAGCCACTGGTCAAAGTACAGCTGATTGAAGAATGGGCAAACTCAGTGAAGAAGCAAAAGGTGGAAGTGTACCTGCCCAGGTGAGACTCTCTTGGATGACATGGGGATAAGGATATCAATGAAGGTTCTGACCCAGAAAAATTCTTGCCACTATTTTTGAATTTTAAGTCTTGTGCTAGTCTCCTCTTCCTCTTGCTCCTCTTTCCTCTCTTCCTTCTTCTCTTTCTTCTCCTTCTCCTCCTCCCTTTCCTCCTGCCCTCCCCATTCTCCTCTTCCTCCTTCTTCTCCTCTTTTTAGTACTCTTTTATACTCACGTGGTCCTTCCCAGAGACACAGGCTCACTTATTGATTCATTCTGTACTATTTACCAAGACCTCATTTCAGCTATGAGTCAATATCCTTAGTTTCACTTTAGAAGATTTTCCAACAGATTGTCTGTTGATATCATTTACATTGACAGTCTTCTGTATTTCATTAATATTTAAAGTTGATTATAGCTGGAAAAATAATCTCTGACATTGTTGGAAAAAGTGCAAGCAAGTCATTGTGCTAGGTACAACCATAAATAAGCAGGAAGAAGCTTAAAATTTTCCTTGTGGCTGAAAAAATATAATCCATGCAGAACCTTGATGTTCTGACTACTATTCTCTTCCTCAACCCTACCTCTGGACACATAGCACATCAGACATTTTGTGGAATGTACTATCTGTGTATATGTAATTATACCACAGACATTGTACTCTTTTTATGCCCCTGGGTCTCTATGTATGTTTTTGTATTGGCCTAAAATGCCTTCCTTGAATTACTTTGCCAGATTTATTTACTTGGTCTTTAGGGTACAGATTTGACACCAATTCTAGGAAGCCTTTCATGAACCCCCTGATGAAGCAGGTGACCCTCACTTTAGCCTCACTTATGCACCTCCCTATTATGACAATGCATTTATGTTACCACCCACAATGAAATTAATCTTTTATAGGTCTTACTTTTCTTCTGTAATTTCTTTCAGAGTAGAGTCAGATCTCTACCCCATAATAGAGACGTGATAAGTTTGCAAAAAAAAATCCTACTGAGTATATGTATTCTTCCTTGAATACCTTAAAACCTTGTAGGGGAGCTAGACCAGTAAACACAAACAAGTTTAGGAATATAGTGTGTAAATTCTGGGCTAGAAAACAAGACACAAATAAACAACAGACAAATGTGCGTGTGAAAGTACAGTTCTAACACTCATTCCACATTAAGAAAAATTATACAAAGACTATTCATTAATATGAACATTGAAAGATGATAAATAAGACATTAGTATTAAAATGGAATTGCTAAAACTTATTTATATCCAATTTTAGACATTATCATTTAAAAATTACATCTTATATAAATGTTTATTTTCCCAAAAAACTTAGCTGACATTTGATTACATTAAGGGAGATCTATTTGGAACTGTTGATGGTTTTGACTAGAAATATATATATATATATGTGTTATGTTAGTGTTACATAGCCATAATATATAACTATACATAATATATAGACATGCATTTCTCAGTCTATATATAAAAGTTAAGATAATTATACTCTAAATGATTTATTTTTTTCTTTTTCGAAAAAATATTAAGCTTGTATAACTTTCCATTATAATACATTTGTATAGAAAGATTCCACTATAAGTCTGTTCTCAAGGAGAGGTAGCTAATGACTGTAACAAATAAAGCAAAAGCTTTTTTTTTTAATATATAATTGACATCTACATACTTGATATATAGACAATATATCTTAATTCTAAAAGATAGCAGTTCTAAACCTTAGCAGTTAAATTTAAATAACTATCTATATCAGACCTAAACTCTCATCCAGGGACCTTTTATCATCATTTTTGTATTTTCCTTGCATTTGTAATGAATTCCTTTTGATAATATGAGAAATTCAGTACAATATTAATATTCTCTTATTAAATATTATGCATTAAGTGCAGCATCTCCAAATGCTTCAATTCTGTGAAAATGCAAAGTGATTTAAGAGTATTTTAACAGAATTCTAAATGAATGCTTAATAAGGATCACGTATCCTTATTCAGCCACATTCACTAGAAGATGTGGCCTCCAGGTCTTACCCACTGAGAAACTGAACATTGCAGCAGAATAAAATTAATTTTCATATTCTAAGAGATACTTTTCAATTATGAACTAGCTTAGCTTGCTTGCTCATATTAATGCCTGTTACTAAACTAGGCACCATTAATTACCATGTGTCCATTTCCCTAGGAGTTGTATGAACTTTGCCTCTGTGTGGCTAATGCATAGAGAGGGAGGCTAAAAGCTAGATAAGATAAATTTGGTTTTCCTTTTCAAGAGATTGATTGTTTTCAAGTACTTGTGAGTCAGTAACAATCAATGGGAAATCCCTCCATTCTATAGCATTAGGATCCACAAAATTTTCATTGAGGGTAATGATTTATGTAACTTAATTTTAGCAAAGGTAAAAATGGTGTAATAGTTGTATTCTAGGTTTACTCAGTGTCTGTCTTAAATGGTTTGTGTAGTTTTATTTATATGGTGATCATTACCTGAAAATGCAACTTCACATTTCTGTAATTTGACCAATTTTTATCTTGCTTGACAGGTAATTTTACTTTCTATTATACTAGATTTTATACAAATAGCTTTAAAATGCTTTCGTTAAGAAGAATAGGGCATGGGGAGGGGAGGGAGAAAGATCAATGACTTTTGTATTTTTGTTATTTTTTCCCCCTGAACAATAAATCCTACAGGAATCAGAAGCCAAATTGAAATTGTATTTTTGTAGAAAATATAAGAATATATTCAGGAGAGAGTAAGATTACAATACCTATATGATATCACCAAATCTAGTGAAATACCTCAAGGTTTACACACAATCACACATCTCTAAGATTTAAATGAGATTGTTGGATATTCTTCCAATTTATCCATGGGAAATCCCTCCATTCTATGGAGGCAAAAATAGTTTGGCTAATCTATAAAATATATATAATCTAAAAAGCACTTCAGAATAATACCTGACACAGAGTAAGCATCATTTAAGTATTATCTGTTATTACTATTATTGTTTATTTTACAATGTATATTTTAAGTCCTAGTATTTATCTTGTGTTAATCTATGAGTACTTTTATATATACTTTTCTGTAGGTAGGATTATTTTAAACCCGGTTGTGATGAACATTAACCTCTTCATTATATACTCTGGCATGTTAGTCTTTACTGATACATCTTAGGGATAAGAAGAATTTTCTAAAATCAAAATCAGATATCTTAATACTTGGAAGGCAGAGGTACCGGGCTGTAGTATCTTCCACTCTGCTTTTGTAGTCTCAGATTTATGATTTGTAATCGGAGTGCTAGATATCAAAGTGGTTCTCTGTTTTGTAACCAGAAACAATGCTGTTATTTTGAAATAATTGTCTACTAAAAAATCACTTCAGTTTCATGTTTGTAAAAAAAAAAATACACAAGCCATGAGATTTTGTTCTTTAGCATGAATGTTTTTTATTAGGTTTTTCAACAAAGGTTTTACTTGCCTTCCTAATTGCTTATAAATTTTATAAATTTCCTTAAAGGAAATTTTCTAACTTTTGCTCCACACATCTACCCAGTCTCTCTCCAATACTCCTGCCCTCTTCAACTTATTCAGATAAAAAGTTGCAAATACATGATCACATTGTATGTCATTATTAAAGTAGGAATGCCTTTGGGTTTAAAAAAAAAGCCGTGTTGTAGCTTTTTATTTTTAAATTCAGTAGGTGAAACATAAAATCTGCCTGTAATTTGTTTTCAAATAAACCATTGTTAGAATTATAGTGATTAGTATTGGGGCGGCGGAGGGGCGGGGGCAGCGTGGCTTTCCAGTCAGAAAGATCTTAGTTTATGTCTTTATTCTACCACTTACTGGCTGTGTGACTAGGACAAGTTGTTTAACTTTTTTGAACTTCAGTTGTTCTTTTGTGGAATAGAGGTAATACCTATCTCATAGAAATATGTGATATTGTCATAGAGATGATTAAATGAGATATTATACATGAAATAATCTACATAGTGCCTGGGACATAGTGAGCACTCAGTATATAGGAAATAATAATGGTTATTTATATTAATATAGTCTATATTAAGAGGAAAAAGATAGTAATGGTGATACCTATTTTTCAATAGTTTGGTAAGTAAAAAAAGACTAGGAATGAATAAGTGGAAATTGTTTACATCCTGTCTAACATAACAAACACTATCATTGATACTTAGCTTTTATTTCACTTCAGCCTTTATGTTTTGTCCTGTTCCAGATGCTACAAATATTAAAAAGAAAAAGACACTAGATTTGACTAATTTACAGTTAAAGTAGCAGGGATTAATGCAGCTATTTAATTAAATCACTCCACTGCTACTGATATGCAAATATACAGCACCTTAAAGTCTATAATAATGTGAATGTTATACATAACTGCAATATAATAAACACTATTAACAGTGTCTTCCCTTTACTTCATGCCTAAGACTTTTAGAAACCTTATTTAATCCCCTCAACAATGGTTTGAAGTGGGTATTGTTACCACTATTTTCCATATGCCAAAACTGAAGTTCAGAAATTAAGAAACACGCCCAAGTTCAATACATTTGCATCTAAACAACCAGCCTCTGCTATATTAATATATATAACCATTATTAAGAAGTGAAAACAATCCACTACTGATATCTTCCTTTATTTTCTTAGTTTAGATAGATTAGGACATACATCATACTATGCGGACCCATATCCCTATTCTGCCACTTATTAGCTATTTTACCTCATCAAGTTATTTCATCTTTGTGTCCCTCAGTTTCTTCTTCTATTAACTGAAGATAATTATAATACCTGCCTCGAAAGGCTGTGATGTTTATTAAATCCATCTGGTTATTTTTTTTTCCTTGGAACAGTTCCTGGTATGTAGTAAGCTCCATATTAGTGACCAAAAAATAAATTAATAATAATAATAATAATAAAATACACATACAAAAACACCTTAATCAAGCCATTGAATGTATTCTTCAAGACATTCCATATTTTCATGCTCATCCCCCATTTCTAATTTCATAATCAATATCTGATTTTTATAGAAAATAAAATAAACAATGTAAAGTCTAAGTTAAACTGTGAGATATAGGTAAAATTCAGTACTTGGTTTAATATGTTTGCTATCCATTTACTCATCTGTTGGTCATATTTTTCCATAAACATGAACCCACTAAAACTATTTGCCTCTGATCATTTCTCTTGATGTCTGAGCTTATTTATAGCAATCATTCCCTTGTCATTCTTTAAAAACCAGGTGTCAGAAATTATGCTAATATAACATTTAGTGACTATCACTGACTTAGCTCTTTTAACAACACAGACATTGCCTAAAAACTTATGATTTGTAATGACCAGGAGGCAGCATCTTAGCAAAAAAAAGGAAACAATTAGTTCTAGCCAGTTGTTTTCACTTTTTATAAAAAGTAAAAAAACCCTTTGCTTTTAAAAAATGCATGTGTTTGTTAATGCAGCCATGTTTGTTCCATACCTTTACTAGAAAGATGAGTGGTATAATTCATTACTTTGGGAGATATTCCATTTAGGAACAATCTGGCTTTCTATTGATGCCATTTTTTAAAATTAGGATTCTGTTTATAGCCACTGTATTTATTTTTATTTAAGGTTTTAAATACTATTTTATTTCTTCTTACAAAAGTGAGACACATTTATGTATAATAATTTTCAAAGTCCATTAGAACAAAAAATAAATTTACTATTGTTATTTAAAAAAAAACGACTGTAATTATAAAACTGCATCGTTTTAAAAATCTAATATTCAACTCACTTTCATTGATTAACAGTTTTTTGGTTAGTGAGAGCATCTGCTATCACAAAAGCAGGCTTATATTCTAGAGGTTAATATAACTATGAATATATATAAATATATATTTATTTTTTAATGTGATAGTTTTCATGTTTTCGTTGTTTGAGTTGTATGGAGTTAAAATGTTGGCCATAGTAATTGTACAGCAAAATTTCTTAAATAATCTTTTCCATAGAGTGGAAAGTCAACCAGGATACTAAGAAGAGAATGAAATATCTTGGGTAAATATATGATTAATCATTACCAGCTTAAAAAATCAAATATATGACTAGGTCAAAGGATTTTGAAAGCTCTTCATTTACAAATTTTACAAAGTACTATGGTAATGATTCTTGATCTCCACCATATATTATGATTTCATGTCCATATTATATATTTTTCCTACTTAATAATTTAGTACTCTTCTGTTATCTTATTCCTTTGATTTCCCTTCTTTTTACAAGCTCAATCAAATACTACTTGTAGTCAAAAGCCAGTTTTAGCATAAGTTATCCTCTATAAAACAGACTTTTAAAATCAGCATATCTAACATTTTATTCTTGTCCCAGGTAACAAGATGCTGTAACTAAATACTTTGAAAATGTTATAACTACATATTTTTTTCCCTATGTGTTCTCTAGGTTCACAGTGGAACAGGAAATTGATTTAAAAGATGTTTTGAAGACTCTTGGAATAACTGAAGTTTTCATCAAAAATGCAAATTTGACAGCCTTATCTGGTAGGAAATAAACACCAATTTTAAAAAATAGTATTCCATAAAAGTTTTTTAAAGAGATGATGTTAAATCTTCTATTTTTTAATGGATTTCTGAGGTAAAATATAGTTATCATTTGCCACTTAAATATAACAAATATATTTAACTCCTATAAGAAAAACTATAAATACAGTCATAACATTAAGCTTATATTATTCTAGTCCATGTCTTATCTTCGATATTAGATTATATTCTCCAGACCTGGTTTATACATCTTTTAACTCCCTATCCCACCATGCCTTGTAGATAATCAGTAAATGTGTTGATTGAATATCTCAATATGTCAGGTTACAATAAATCATATAGGAAAAGAAGAAGGAAGGGAAGATGAGTGTCTGCTGTGAGAACTAGGCACTATTGAGATGATGTAAATATTATTCTAAGTCTTCAGTAAAAAACAGTGGTTCTGAAGAAGTAGTTTCAAAATATACCTGGCATATGGGTGTTGAGTAATTTATTTTAAATACTGCAAGAAAAAAAATTCAGTTAAATTATTTGATTTAGATGCCCCAATTTGTTCAGGGTAAAAATTATAATATATTAGTAACATTGAAGTACTTAGAATATGTAAAATCATTTTGGAATTATTTTTAAACAGCTAATCCCAAGACATTTATCACTGAGGTAACGTACCTGTGAGTTTAAGGCTCAGTCAGCTTACATAATGATTATTTTCTATCATTTTTATAGAAGCCAGAAAATAAAACGAACTGTTTTTTGATGAGATAAAGTCAAATATACATCAAGGTAAAAGAAACTCAACATGTAAGGCCTCTTTATATGTAATTTATTGAACTCGATTCTCCAGCTAGAGAGAGCTGGGGTGATAGAAGATTCCTTAGCAGTTCATGAGTTACAGGAGAGAATTTAGTGTTCCTCATCTAAAATAGCAGCCTATAGAAAATCAATCTGACCAAATGATAGCTTGTAAACCTGGATTTTCAGGGCCTGTAGACTGAATTCAGGGACGTGGATGCCGCCATCTCTGAAATTGCCTGTAGGGGTGTGTATACACGGATAGAAATGAAAGAGACAGGGTGAAGGTAGCATGGTCATAGCTTTCAATAAAGTCTCAAAGCGCCTACGATCAAAAAAGGACTCACCCTACCAGATTTATGACTGGGCAGATTGTTTTCTAAGCAGCACTCAGATTCCAGCAATGAGATGATACTGATGTACTTGATACCACAACTTCCACCCCTCATTTTGAGAGCTTATATCATGAAACATGAGGAGAGCTATTCTAAATGTCTACTCTATAAATGTTCCTGTCTACACCATGAAATAAATTTTCCCTGAATAAATGTTTTCATGACTCACATCAGACAACTAAGGTTTTGAACTCTTCAGTGAGATAGTCAATAAGGTAAGACTGGTAGAGATTCCAAAGGTAATGTGTACCTTTATATATGAGTCAGAAATACATTCATGGCTCAAGCAAAGTATAATTTAGTTTCTATACTCCCTTTTTTAGGAACTGTGAGGATCTGTCTACCGTACTGGCCAAATTCCAACTGGATAATTACATTCTGCTTTCTTACCATAGATCTATTTTCAGTTTGATTAGAGATTCATTCCTTACTGTCTCACCCAAACATCTAGTCAGTTATTTCACACACATAGACTATTTGCTGCTTTTCAGTCCTCAGGGAGTAGCACTGCAGTGGCAAATCAATTATTGTGGTCATTGTAGCTTAAAATTTTTTACATATCTGGAAGGTTTTTAAGGTGCTATTTAATTGCTTTTACTATGTACCGAGACAATAGAACATATATATACATTTTGAAAGCAGATAGTGTGGAGACTAGAAATCACACAGTAAGATCTTTCAGAGTTTGTATAGTATTGTTTGATCAAACCTCCATCACAATTTAATCCTTCTCAGTGTCCTGCTCCCAGCTGCATTCCCAGTACCTGGCACGGGCTGACACATAATTGGCACAGAGTAGATGTCCATTAAACGATAAAATGAGGGAGATAAGGAGAGAAGAGGTTTCCTTGGGACCACCTTATAAATTACATTTCTTGGAACATTTACTTCTTAAAACATCAGTGAGAAATCCAGGATTGGCCATCTTCAAATATTACCCAGTTCAGGTCTTCAGGATAATGTGATGAAAGATCTAAATCCAACCTCTCAAGCTTTCAGTAGGAATTCTTTGATTCTTAAAGTCCTAGTTTTACCAGTCTGGGTAGCCCCAGCATGCCAGGCACCCCAACCAACACTTCTTTATTCTCCTCCCTCCCTCTCATTCTTTCTCTCTCTTTCACACACACACACACACACACACACACACACACACACACACACACATTAATGTATGAATCATTCGTTCAAAAACTATCTAATAATACAACTATAATATTTGCTTCTATGCTTCCTCTAAATTCAATATCATTTATTCCCTGCATCATTTATTTGGGCACCATATATTCTGCCTTAGGTGGTTGGTATCCCCTTCACATGTCTAGTTTTGCCTCTCCAAATATGATTAAAGTGTCTATGACACTTAGTAATCTCCCACAAGTATCCAGGAAAGTTATTAGCATGTATTGTTTGGTTATTACTTTCTGCTTTAATGAAAATTTCATGATGTTTCAGATATACAACATAAATTATACTCAATGCTATGTATCTTTCTTTTATTTAACAACTCATTGAGGGGCAGTTAGTGGGAACAAATATCTATGTTGTAAAAATAAAGAAATGATTAAAAGTTCATACTTATCATACTTTCTCTAAAGAACCTTACAAACTTATGTGGAGAATGACATAAACACCTGGATTTAATAAAAAAAAGAATGATGGAAATGTTTTATTGGCATAGTGGTTCTCAGCCAGGACAATTATGTCCTCCAGAGGACATTTGGCAATAGTTAGAAACCTTTTGGTTGTCACAACTGGGGAGTGCTACTGGTATAGAGGGCCAGAGTAGGTTTCTACATCTGTGTGACCTACACTGCACAGGACAGCCCCCACAACAAAGAATTATATAGCCCAAAATGTCAATAGTGATGAGAAACCCTGTACTAGAGAAAGCATTGTGGAATCAGAGAGGAAAAAAAAAATCAAGGAGTAAAATGGGAGCATATCGGGCCCAAAGATGGAGGAAGAGAATATAAGAATATATGTAAGTTTTTAAATGCATAGAATATTTTTAAACAACATATTAGGAAGTAATAGCAATGGTTGTCTTTAGAACATGGGACAGAGGCTCTTATATAAGAGAGGAGTTTTTGTTTCATATACCACTGCATACAGTTTGGAATTTTACCTTGTGTATGTATTATTTCTTCAACACAAATTCTTAAAAACTGGGAAACAATTTTAAAATAACATTATTAGTAAATTTCATAAATTTGAAAGCACCCAGAAAACAATTAGGTACTATTGTTACGTTGCTGCATTCTTAAATTATGTAATAAAATTTTTATCTTCCTTCAAAAATAGCAAATGTGATTTAGCAGTGGACCAAAACAAAAACAAAACAAAACAAAAAACCCTGCTTCACATTCTTCTGCTTCTGGAAAAAGAGTGACTTGAGAGTTCTTTGCTAAGTAAGACCTTTTGAATCCACTCTTTTATTTTCTATTTCATGGCATCCAGCTTCATTTCAGACTCCCATTACTGCTGCCCTAGACTATTTCAATAGCCTCCTAAATGGTTTTCAATCTCTCTTTCATTTAATGTCTTATCTACCACTTATCTACTACTGCCAAGATTAATCACCTTAAAACTCACTCTCAGATCACACTAGTTTCTGTTCAAGGTTTCCCTTCAGCCTGCTGTGCACTGTCCACTGCAGGACATTCAGACCTCAGCTCCCTCTAGCCTTAACTCTGGCTAATTCCTTATACGCAGCTTGAGTTCCAGCCAAACTGAACACTCCCGCTATACCACACATCTCCCCAGCTCCCATCTTAATGAAATCTCTCCCACCCACAATACCTCTAGAACTGAGCCTCAGCTCTAATATCTCCAACTTTATCAAGCTATTATGCTTACAACAACCAGAAATAATAACTCTAAATTCTACAATATTCTGTACTTCTTATGCCACACATCACATCTGATCTTATATTATCATGATTTATGCATCAGATAACCCCTGCCAGAATTTAAACCTCCTCATGTGGCATAGAAAGCACCCAGCACCACTTTACACTTAATACTCACTGAATGAATCAACAAGATGAAGTACTCTGTATTTATTGTATTTATTTTCATCTCAATTTGATGTCCATTGCTTTTGATTCTATATTTCATTAACATAAAACATAGTGAAGACTCATACAATAAACATGAAATCTAGAGAGTGCTGAGAATTATTTTCTTCTCAGGCTGGATTTAAAATGTTCATCTAGTTGCAGTGAGGATCCTATTATAGAGTAGGGTAATTTTTGTAATGGAAATGAATGATTGTCAGTATTTGGATTAATAGATAATCCTCTTGGAAGGTGTAAGGAGAAGGAGAAAGTGAGCACTAAATCCTTCAGCATAAAGTACGAGCTTTAATAAAGGAGCCAATAAAATAAAGGAGTTAAGAAGACATAGCAAAAGCCATATCCAGGTCAGACTCAAGTGCTTAGATTTATGCTGGACTGACTGTTACATCCTGCCCTTGTTTGTTCTCTTTCTCCTTGCACCTGGAAGCCAGAGGGCTGTATTTCTCTTCCAATGCCATAATTCCATTTCTGCTCCTGCGTTCTTGCTGGAACTATTGCAACAGTTAATGAACTTGATATTCCTGCCCCTAACCTTTTGCTCATCCAATTCACCCTTTACAACTGCTGCCACATGTATCTTCTAAAATCAAAGCAGTCATTTTCTGTTACCTCTGGACAAAACCCAGCTCTCTAGCATCATGGTCCAAGCTCTTAAGATAAGGCACATCCCCTGACACTCCACCTTCTCATAGCCCAGGCCCTAATTGCATCTCAAATCAACCCCTCTATGTCTCTCACTTTGCATCTATAATCCTTTGCTTGGAATGCCCTTGCTTCCTTCTCTAATGTTCACCCTGCTAGTTATTCTTCAAGAACCTGCACAAATGTCACCGCTTCCCCTGACAACTCCCCCTTTCTAGATGATTTACTTTGCCTCATCCAGACTCTCATAGTGCAAAGGTATCACACATTTTACCTTTTCCTTAGATTGTTTGTTCACATATGTGTCTCTGACCTCAGGGCTCTTCAGAAGCAGGGACTGTGTCATAGATGCTTTTCTGTCCTCAGAGCCCAGCACGGTGTGGGGAATGGGATAGATGCAGGGTGGGTGCATGCTATGAGGAAATGGTGCTGGGCCCTGCCTTGCTCCAAGTGTGGAGGCATGTCTCAAATTTCCAGTCTTCCTCACTCCCCATGCTTTTTCCACATAGACCTTATTTTGGGTCCTCAAACACACCTGACTTGTATCTACCTTGGCACTAGTTTTCCTTCCATCGGAAGCTCCCCTGAGATCTTTCTGTGACTGGCTCTTTTCTATATTCTATAGGTCTCAGCTCAAATTGACATTCTCAGACATGCTTTTCCTCACAGCTTATGTCAAGTAGCTCCTCTTCCTTGTCCTAGTTACCAGCCACGACATCACCTTCTTTTATTTCTTAATTATACTTACCGCACTCTGAAACTGTGGTCATTTTGACTTGCTTTTCTATTGTCCTGTTTATTTAATGTCTGATTTCCACCATGGTATACCCAGCACATCAACTATGTTTTGCTCATTGGAGGTGCTTAGTACATGAGTAAATGAATGAATGAATGAATGAATGAATATTTACTGGTCTATAATAAAATCTATCCAGAGAAACAAACAAACAAACAAACACTATTTCTACCTTGAAAGAGCTCAAATTCTAGAAAACTTTTTGTAATGGGTGGGACTGAAGCTAAAAATATTTTAGCAACTCAAGTACAGAGCCTCTTTTGGTATTCCAGGGTTCTGTTATGGAACTTTCTTCATTTTGTTATTTTAAGCATGTCCTTGTTGACGCAGAAATCTATTTAAATTGGCTATGTTTAGGAACAGTGCCACAATGGAAGTAATGGCATCCACTTGCTTGATGGCCATCCTGCCAGCATTTTGTTAATCACAGATACTTAGAGCCTTTGGTTCCCTGCACAATACCTCATACAAGCAGGGTACTTGATAAATATTTGCTCAGTGACAGAATGAATGCCTAAGTATTTTGCCTTGCTTCCTTTAGAAGTGCTTGAATTATTGCCCAGTTCTTCTTTGGTGAACATAGGATTTGTTGGCCCTGTTTCCATCTTATCTGTATGAAAAGCCTGGCTCCATGCTGCCCAGAGGATAGTAGGACCAGTCATTTGGCAGCAATGTCTACTGTGGCCAGAAGGAGAAGACTGCTTGGGGCCAGCATATGGATTTTTTTTTTTTTTTTTTTTGATAGCTCTGTCTGCCTTTGATATATTTATTTTCTTTTTTAGAGAATAGTTAACTTTTCTCTAACCACTAAAACAAGCTCATCAGTGTAAAATAATGCTCCTTAATTCTCCTCACATTCTGATTCATCAAACATCTGAGTGCAGACTTGGTGCCTGGCAGTGTGCAAAGAATTGATAGAAGATAAATAGGACAGGCAAGGTCCAGGCCCTCCAATAAGTGTTTGGCCTAACAGGAAAGATGGCTTCATTGACACGTAATTACATGACGATAAGCAACATTAGAGTGCAAGCGTAGGAAGCTATGAACTTGCTTGTATCCCTTTCTAAAATCTGATGACAATAGACACGTTCTTGATTACACCACTTTCAACTTATATTTTATTTTAATGTGACTGCTTGAGGTTTGCCCCCCCAAAAAAATCGTTGTTTTTTTTTCTTCATTATTTGTAATGTGATTTTTTCTTCATTACATTTTCTGCTGCATGTAAATCCAAAGGGGTATATAAGGTTTTTCTGAAGGTTAAGTGTTCTGAGGTCTTTGCTGTCACCACATAGCAGTTAATCACCCCTGGAAGTTGGAACATTGGATTGGATTTTTATTTTGCTGTCTTTGAAATCTGTATGATGACACAGGTCTGGTGGATCCCATTCCCTTTGCTCATCTGCTCGATTAGATTTTTAAATCTTTTAGTGTATAGTCTTTGTATTCTTTCCCTCTCTGGTGCTGTTCATCAATTTTCCTAGAGCATCTACTTTTGATTAGTGTCATATGTTTTATTTATTGCAAGAATAAACTTTATAGCTATAATTGTGAATAGAATTGTGGTTATAGTGTCTGCCCGAGAGTGACAACATCCAAAGTCTTACAATGTGAAATAGCTGACCCCTTTCGTTCAACAATTAATAAGTTTCTGTTTATACTGTGGACTAGGTTAAATACTGGAAAATTACTATTACCAGGAGACACCCTCTACTTAGTGTAGTTCATTTATTAGGCCTGCTGAATGCCAGAAGCCAGGGATACTAAGGGGAATGACACAATCCTTGTTTTAAGGAAGTTGACAGTTCGGGAAGAGAGAGATCAATGCAAATATGATATATTATTAAAGGCTTCAATAGAATTAGATCCTAGATTCAGTGGGAGACAGTAGTCAGTTCTACTTTAGTGGGGGATAGGAATCAGAGGAGAGCGGGAAAGGCCTGATAGGCCTCAAAGCTCAGCTTTAAAAGTATATTAGGTATCTGACTGTACAACAAGGGTTAAGGGAGTTTCTGGGGAAGCAAAGACACAGAAGTGATAAAATGCAGTATGTTCAGGTTGTTGCAGTTCAAATAAACTGGAGCCTAGTGTAGGAAGTGAAGAATGCTAAGTGAATGAAGCATGGAGTTCCTCTTATTGCATAATGAGCACTACACAGGATGTGATATTCTGAAGGAGAGATGGAAGGCAGAGCAAGAAGGAGAGGGGATAAAGGGTTTTAAGTAGAGCAGTGGCTTAAATTGGTTTGTATTTGATAAGATTGTCTCAGAGGAAAGTTTAATGTGAACTCAGGACTGATAGAGCTATTCTCAACAGTGGTGTCATGACGTACTGTGACATCCCTTAAAACTCATTTTAAAAAAATATTTGTGTATATTGGTGGGTTTAATTTTCTGATTTTTTTTTTAAAAAACTTTCACCTTCATATTAATAGATGATTTAGTTAATGATTTTTGTCCTTAGACTGCCCTTGTTCAATTTTAATAGCAAAATAAGACTACCCGTAGATGACTTAGATTACTTTTATTTTTTTTCCAGAGTCTAGAATGGTTTTGTAACAGAAATTTCTATCTGTTCCTTAAAGATTTGGTTAAAATTATCCAGAAAGCCATCTAGACTTGGAGTCTTTAGTTTTGAGGGGAAGTTTTTTGTCAACTGATTCAACTAGTATTTAAATGGTTACTGGATTATTTAGATCTATTTTTTTCATTGGTTCAACTTATAATTTATACATTTCTATAAAAGTGTCCAGTTGATGGTAAGCCTATTCATTTTCAAAGCTATCTGCATAAAGAAGCACAAGAATCTTTTGGAGGAGATGAAAATATTCTGTATCTTATTTGTGGTGGTGGGCTCACAGATATATACCTCTGTCAGAACTTACCAAACTATATTGTATAGAGATACAGTTTATAGTAAATAAATTATACCTCATAAAGTTGGTTAACATTTATTGCAGAAAATTATGCATAGAATTTTTTTGTGATTAAAAAAATTTTCTTCTGTGTCTTTAGATATGTTCTTTTTTGTCTTAATATTGTTTGTCTGGGTAATCGTTCTTTCTTCTTCATGCATCTTGTTAAAGGTTTGTCCATTTCATTATCTTTTAAATAACTGGCTCTCTGGAAAGAATCCTCAGCATCCTTGCTTTCTTGATCTTTCTGCCACAGTATCCTGCAGTATACCTCCTGAGCACCATATTGTGTGGGTAAATGAAAGCATATGAAAGGATAGGTGACTAAAGGAGGGTACACTTGGGGGAAGAGGCAAGAGTTGAAAGGATGAGATTCCTTCTTTCAAGGTACCTAGTGCTGCCAGCTTGTCAAGCTCAGGAGCTATTGAAGGTGGTTTCCTCTCTGCAAATTGATATGGCTGAAATATCATTTAGTATCTCTGAGAACTCCTCTAAGAATATTTGAAGAGGGCTTAGCTGGCAATGTGGATACTCATCACCCTTTAGGAACTGGGTTCTGTCGCTTTTGCATTCAAGGCCATAATATTGGCTCTTCGTGGATGACCCTCCCTTAACTGTCAGACTAATGGAAATGGGTGGCAGAGTCTGAAAATAATATAGCATCAGTTAACTACTAAATAGTAGATATATTTTATTGTCTTGGAATTCATGTGTTTGTTTTGCCAACTAAATATATTTGACTAGTTATAAATGCAATTTACATTTTTCCTTTTATTTGTTAAAAAAAAACTAGTCTTCTGGTTTTGAGGGAGCTAATTATACTTAATTGTTTAATGTAAAAACTTTATTACTTTTTATTTTTCTTCTAGTCATAAAATGCATTCAAGAAGAAAATGTCATATTATGTAAAATGGACTATTTCATAATGCGGTGCTTATATCCAAATACTAAATATGAGCTGAGGAAGTAATATCCCTATTAAAAGAATATTTAGAGATGCCTCTCAGTTGTCTTGGGACTCATTCAAAATAAGCAGGTGCTGTGCAACAGATGTACCAAAAATGTTGAACATCATTCCCTATCCATATAAGATAATTATGTGTTTTTGAAAACTTGAAAGGAAAACTTATGTGGTGAGTAGGACTTGGTTGCTTAGGAAGTCTTACTGAGCAGCCTAATGGGAAATCAGTTGTGCTTTTACAGAATGGTGCTGGGCATCAGCAACAAAATTATTTATCTTAAATTTGAATTAGACCTCCTAGAGTTGGAAAAAAATATGGAGGGTACAAACTTGAGTAAACAGTCTTGCTTCCTGTGCTACTTTTCTTTCTTTCTTTCTTTCTTTCTTTCTTTCTTTCTTTCTTTCTTTCTTTCTTTCTTTCTTTCTTTCTTTCTTTCTTTGTCCCTGAGGTATCTTGTTTGTTTTGTTGATTCTTGGAAATAAATTGGAAACCCAAGACTGGAAGATACTGTAATATGTAGTTTGCTAGGGCTGCCAGCTGCCACAGCAAACCACCACAGATTGCTTGAACAATGGACATTTATTTTCTAATAGTTGTGGAGGCTAGAAGTCTGAGATCGAAGAATCTTCAGGGTTGATTTCTTCTGTGTCCTATTTCTTTGGCTTATGGATGGCTGCTCTCTTCCCATGACTTCACATGTTGTCAAGGTTTTCTAGAGAAACAGAACCAACAAGAAAACTCTATATACCTATATCTAATCTCTATCTATCTATCTATCTATCTATCTATCTATCTATCTGTTTATCTATCATCTATCATCTATCAATCATGTATCGAAGGAGAGGGAAAGAGGGAAAGAGTTATTTTTAGGAATTGACTTATATGGTGTGGAGACTTTGAAAATCCAAAATCTAGTAGGCAGGCAGTCTGGAGATGCAAGAAAAAGTTTCAGTTCAAGTCCAAAGGCAGTAGGTTGGCAGAATTTCTTCTTGTTCAGAGATGGTCAGTCTTTGGTCTACTAAGGCCATTAGTTGATTGGATGAGGTCCACCCCCATCATGAGGGTAGCTTACTTTACTCAAAGTTCACCAGTTTAAATGTTACTCTTATCCAGAAAACATCTTCACAGAGATATTCAGAATATATTTGACCAAATATCTGGGTGCCATGGCCCAGTCAAGATGGCACATAAAATTAGCCATCACAAATGGTCTTCCCTCTCTACCTATCTGTCCAAATTTCCTCTTCTTATAGGGATGCCAGTCTTTGGATTAAGGCCCACCCTAATGGGCCTTAATTTTAACTTAAGAGTATATCTCCAAATACAATCACATTCTAAAGTCTTATGAGTTAGGACTTCAACACATGTATTTTAAGAGAACACAATTCAGCAAACAGCCATTAATTTAACAGTAACCATAAATAGAAAGACAATAAATGGAAAGGAGAAAACAGTCTTCCTAATACTGAAAATATATTATTTCCTCCATCTTTAGGATATTTCTCATATAAATCTGTTAACTGGAATTGAAACTAACTTTTTTTAATATATTCATATCTCTGCAACTTAGAAATCAATTTTATTTTTCTTTGCCAACGTTTCTTACAGTACCACAATAATTAGAGATTAGATTTTTTTAATTTCTTAATTTCTTATTCTAGTTATATCTGTATTTCTACCTATTTTCCTTTTGTGTTTTTAAATTTCAAATTAGAGTACATGTAAGATGTTTTTATATTGAATTATGAACTAATTTGAAGTTGCTATTAAAACAAAGCCACTTTCCTTTTTCTCTGGCAATATAAGAAATAAACAATGGGAAAATTACTGATAAAAATGAAAGGGAAAATTAACAAGAAAATATAAAATGAAGACAAATCAGAATACACACTTTCAATATTTCTCTCAAATCATAAATGTAATCTTACAACATTATCTCTTATGGTTTATATCGTTATGTTTGTATCGCATATCAGTATCTTATGTCTGTCATATTTTTGAAATCCATTTAACTAAGGGTAAAATGCTTCCCTATCTTTGATACTGAAGAAATGCTTCTGTTATCACTCTTTTTTGCAGATAACAAAGAGGTTTTCCTTTCCAAAGCAATTCACAAGTCCTTCATAGAGGTTAATGAAGAAGGCTCCGAAGCTGCTGCCACCTCAGGTGCCAAGTTGTTTTCTAAAATCTTCTCACCTTTTCTAGATTTTTGTTTTTGAAGCAGTCTTGGGTAGGGGATAGGAGCCATTTTTAGAAACAAGCCAAAAAACTGATTCTGTTCTGGCTCTGCTGTAACTTAGAAGTTTAGCCGATGCTGACCCCAGCTAGAATTTTCTAAGTAGGCTACGAAGCATTCACTCCTCCCACACCCCATGCAAAGTGACTCCCTCTGCCATTTTCCCTCTAATGAGAGGCAGGAGGATATTGGCAGCTCTGTAGAATAGATTTTCCGGCTGTGCTGCCTGTTTCAATATTTTAAATATTTCCCTGCTGCCCATTTAAACATTTTTCTCTTACTAAATTACTTGTGGAAGTTAGTTTTTAATTTTGTCAGAGAAAAGTTTTGATTTTTAAAAGCACATATATAAACAAGAGTATATGACAGTGTGTAATAAAGAATTTTAACTAATAATAGTAATAAAATTTTAATTTTAAATAAATAATTTAAAAAAATTGACATAAATCACACGTCTACAGCAAAATGGCAAATGTCCCTAGTCATTTTGATCATTCTGACTACCCTAGTTAAGTGAGAATGATTTTTTTGTTACCTTTTTTTCCTCCTTTTATTTGTTTGGATTTGTTTCAATCTCATCATCAAGAATTTTAGTCAAATTTCCACCCCCACATAAATGTAACATATCATATTTGCACATATTATTTCTACCTTTGCATAAATTTGTCCATTAAAAATATAGCACCAGTTAAAACAGTATTTTCAAGAGCAAATAGAAACACAGTAGTCTCAGGCATCAAGAAAACTTAAAATCTTACATTATGTAATGGTGACCTTTTTCTGACAATTGAATCACCCTGCAGCAAGTATAAAACGATCATCCATAATAATGATCTCAAGGGAATTCAGTTTCCCAGCTGTAGGAAACACATTGCATCTCTCACTGCTATTTTCCCTTTAATCACTGCCATTCTGGCCACTTACTAGAAGCCTGGTGATTTGCTATATAAATTTAGACAAGTAATGATTTAAGAATATAAAGAAACTCTTAGTTTTTTTGGGGGGGTGGGTGTTCTTTCTTTCTTAACTCAAAGGGCATTATAGTAAAGCCATGAGCATTTATCTGAGACCGAGGCTAAAATTTCTGTAACAGGCAGAATAAATTGTCCTATTTTTTTTGGTGTGGTAGAGATAGGACACCAAGTGTGGTGTCATGGTGTGTGTGTGTGTGTGTGCACACGCGTGCGTGCATGTGTGTGTGTCTGTGTTTAAAGTCAAGCAGAAATGTTAGCACCTTTATAATTTTTCTTTCTTAAGTCTTTAAAATCGTGTTCTCTATAAACTATTGCCTTTTCATTAAACAGATGATTTGTAGAAATTACTCATAAGTCCCTGCACATCCATACACATGTAATTGCTTTCTCTTTGCACTGTAGGAATGATTGCAATTAGTAGGATGGCTGTGCTGTATCCTCAAGTTATTGTCGACCATCCATTTTTCTTTCTAATCAGGAATAGGAGCACAGGTAAGTCTGTTATGGGAACAGACTTTTTAATAGGTTAAAAATAATTTTTAAATTTGAGAATTTTTCACATTATTTATAGTTCCTAATGTTCAAATGATTTGTTAAATGAAATTATTTATATTTTCATTTTTTAGAACATTGCTAATTATAAGCAAGAAGGGAAATAAATATCCTTTTTTGTTGTTTATCCCCTCTTTTGTTCACATTCAACCCAAAACAGGTACAATCCTATTCATGGGACGAGTCATGCATCCTGAAACAATGAACATAAGTGGACATGATTTTGAGGAACTTTAAATCATTTCATTTGAATAACAACGGAAATAGTAACTACACACATTATGTTTGCAACTGGTACATATTTAAGATTTGTGTTTTACAGTATATCTTGAGATAATATTTAAAATAGCTCCAGATAAAAACAGTGTATGTAAACTATAGCCAATTTGTTAAGAAATGTCATCAGTATTATTGAGGTAATGGTCCTGTCATGTCATTGTGTTTGTTGTGCTGGTATTTAAAATAAAAGTACATATTGAACATGTGAACAACTCTGTTTTTCATTTTGGAAGCTGTGATATGAAGATACCTCTAGTTGAAATTTGGAAATAGTTATGTTTCTGGACATCTTAAGTCTTTCATAATCATGTAGAATCAAAGCACCAAAGAAAATTAACATCATACACTTATACATAACAAGCAGTAACAAGTGAGATGAAGACTGGTACTCCACAAAAATTCTAATTATTTTTTCTCTAAAGACAGAGTAAAAGAATGCAAACTGAACATCTTCTGTATGGCTCATGGCAAAATGCATTAGATTATAGATATAGTTTATTTACCATGTCTTTTAAAATCCACTTGATTTCACAAGCCTGATTTAGATTACAGCCTGGTATATTACCATGTTTTGCTGATGCAAGTAAAATCTAAACTACAACCGAGTTTTTAAAAGACCCCAAATAAGCCATATGAGCAAATTAATAATAAAAAATGCCCTTTGGTGTGTCACCAGAGAATTAACTAGAAAAAAAATGCTAGGATTTTCATTCAAGATGATAGAGTAGGAAGATGCTGCACTCGCCTCCTCTCATGACAACATCAAAATTAAAACTAAACTACAGAGCAATCATCATTGGTAATTGCTTGAATTCTAGCTGAACAGAAGTCTTACAACTAAGGACATACAGAGGAAGCCACCTTAAGACTGGTAGTAGGGGTGGAGACTAGAACTGGGCTGGTCCCACATCTGCGTATGGCAGTTAAAAATTGGGAGGGATGTCTCCACTGTGGAGGTCCCTCCAAAGGAATTAGGAGCCCCAACCATACTCCAGACTCCCCAGCCCTGGATTCCAGTGCCAAGAAGAGAATATCCTTTAACTTCTGGCAGAGATTGTGGTTGAGTGAGATGGAGGGCAATGGGGGTCCCAGGAGTTTCTCTTAAAGAGCACACACATGGACTTACTTGCTGATGAACTCACTTGCTCTGAGCTCTTTCCAGCACTGGGGCAGCAGCTTGAAGGGTGCCAAGGACATATGGGGAGGAACTGCCTTATGTGGTTTCAGGGCGAGGGCTGGAAGGGCAACTTTTTCCCAGATGGAAGTGCTGGCAAAACCTATTGTATCTTACTTGAGCCCTCCCTGCTCCCCACCTGCAGATGCAGCAGGCACCATATCTGAGCCCTGGTGATTCCTTGATACCCCCACCCTACCCAAACTGCAGCCCACCCAAGCCACTTCCAGTAGTTTTTCCACACAAATGGCCTGTCTTGGCTCATGCTGCAAACTTCCTAAAATCTCTCAAAGGTTCACAAAACCCAAACAAGCAGCATCTGGCCTTGCTGTACCCCGTACATCTTGCTGAGCAGCCCCAAACCCAACAGTAGCAGCAGCCAGCCTCAGTTTATAGCTTCACCTCCTGAGACACCTGCAAGCCCAGTGTGGGTGATGGCCATCTGTAATTGCTTGGTAGCTCATGACAGGTGGCTCCAGACAGGGCACAGTCTAAAGCTGAAGTTTGCTTGCAAAGGGGCCCTTCCCAGGAGGCCCCGGGGCCGGCACACCTGATGGCTGGCTTCAGATTTCAAAACAAAAGCTATAACATGAGATAAAGGATCCAGTATTTCCACTTCTGCTTATTTATTGGAAGAAACCCAAAACATGATTTTGAAGGAACATATAAATTCACATATTCATTGCGGCATTATTTACAATAACCAAGATATGGAGGCAACTTGAGTTATCCATCAATATTTGAAAGGATAAAAAAGAGGTGGTACATATATGCAATGGACTATTATTCAGCCACAAAAAAAAAGAATGAAATCTTGCCAGCTGTAACAACATGGATGGACTTAGAGGGTATTGTGCTGAGTGGAGTAAGTCAGGCAGAGAAAGACAAATGCCATATGTATTACTTACATGTGGAATCTAAAGAACAAAATAAACAAACAAAACAAAAATTAATAGATACAGAGGACATCGTGATGGTTGCCAGATGGGAGGGGTGTTTGGGGGACAGGTGAAAGAGGGGAAAGGATTAAGAAGTACAAATTGGTAGTTATGAAATAGTCATGAGGATGTAAAGTATAGCATAAAAAATATAGTCAATAGTATTCTAATAAATATATATGGTGCCAGATGAGTACTAGATTTATCTGGGTGTTCACTTCATAAGTTATGAATCTTTAATCACTGTGTTATACACCTGAAACTATTGTAATATTATGTGCCAACTGTAATTTAAAATTTTTTTAAAAAGAAAAACTGTGCTGGTACAGATACCAGAAACTAGCAGGTTACAGGCTGAATGCCTATAATTGGGGAATTACATTTCATTTCTCTCATTGGTTACCTGATGACTCCTGAATGCATTTATGTTTGAGACCTCTGGTGAGTTATAATAAGTACTTTGCAGACTTTATTGGTCTTATTTTCTAGAACAAGAAGTAGTTGATTCCAATGGGGTCAGGGTCAACTTCTTAAGGTCTCTAGTAAATTACTTTATTACTCTTTGGCTGAAATAATGGTATTCCTTTGAGGAGTGGGGAGAAAAAAGAAAGAATGCTCTCATTGTGTTCCATAAATAGAACTAGGCACATTTAATACTAAATTTCTGGTTCTGTGAATAACGGTTTCAGAAAAAGTTTGGAACATTTCAAAACTTAACAGAAACAGTTTGCATGTAACTTTCTTGTGTATTAGGTATTTTGTTGTGATTTGGAGTTGTTAACAAGGATTGATATTATCATTAACTTTAACTCTATTAAAGAGAGCTATTGTTTGGGCCTGACCCCAAACCTACTGAATTTTAAACTCTGAGGAAAAACTTCAAAATCTGTTTTTTAACAAATTCCTTTGGCAATTTTGTTAGACATTAAACCTTGAATAATGCCAAAATAAAGGATACATGTAGAATATTTACTTATATACTAGTTGTTTAGACATAATTTATAGAAAATTAGGTCAATCAATGAAGTATCCCAAATTAGTGCTTCTCAAGTTTACATGTATTGGAATTACCGGGGATTGTAATGAAGATTCTCATTTAGTAGGTCTAGGGTAAGACCTGAGAACCCGCATTTCTAACAAGCTCCCAGGCAATACCATCACTGTTGGTCCATGGACTCAGTTTTGTAGCAAAACTACACTTAACATAAGGTTACATGTTTGATGTTTTTATACACAGAAGCAGAAAATCTGTGTAATTTTCATATAACTTGGAGAGATTTGAAGGAATGGAGTAGTAGTCTCCATTAAAAATGGAGTGCACTTATACAAAAAGAGAAAAAAAATGGTTTTACTCTAAAGCTTTTCCCCCTCTATTATTTACTGTGGAAAAATGCAGACTTCCTTGGCATATTAGAACACTTGAAATATATTCTTAAAAAATATAGAGGCATTTATAGGCAAGGCCCACAAAGGAGTTTATGAATACCCAAGGATATGATACTTAATACTGAATCTTTTACAGCTTATAGTCTCAGAAAGCTTACAGTTTATTCATAACTGCTTTTGTTTTCATTTATAATGTATACAGACTGGGTAACTGATAATTGATTCAGTATTGTTATTCTGAGTTTATGATATTCTTCATTACCAGATCACTCTTTATTAAGCATTACTTATTTGCTGTATCTGTTTGTCTATTTGTCAACTAAATCAATCACTTATGAGGATGAGTAAACATTATTAGATAAACATGTGGGTTTTATAAAACCCAAAATACATTTTTTTTTAGCTAGTGTAACATTGAACTCTACCATTCAGAATGCTTAACTTAAAATAATTTAATACAATTTAGATGTCCCTTAAATAAGACCTTGTTATTAGCATGTTTATGGAGTACTTAAAAACAGAATACTTGATTGTACCAAATTTTACCTATTGCTTGTTTATATATGTATATATAGATATATCGAGATATATTACATAGGAATATAGATATTTTCTTTATCCATTCATACATTGATGGGCACTTAGGTTGTTTCCATATCTTGGTTATTATGAATAATCCCACAATAAACATGGGAGTACAGATATCTGTTTGACATACTGATTTCACTTCTATATATTTTAGATCTTAATCTCTTGTCATATATGTGGTTTGCCAATATCTTCTCCCACTCTGTAGGTTGTCTTTTCATTTTGTTGATGGTTTCCTTTGCTGTACAGGAGCTTTTTAATTTGATGTAGTCCCACTTGTTATTTTTTTCTTTTGTTCCCTGTGCATTGGTGTCATATCCAAAATTATTGCCAAGACCAATATCAAAGAGCTTGTCTTCATGTTTTCTCCTAGAAATGCAAACATAGAGAAAATGATACTTAGTCCAGATGCTTTGTTTCATATCAACCAACAAAGTTATTCTTGAGGGAATTTTGAAGACTCTACATGCACATAAACATAGCTTATGGAAAAATTCTGTGTCTTATGAAGACAGCTATTTTCACAGAAGAATTGGTTTAATTTTTTTAATTAATTACTTTGGTTCAAAATAAACAAAACATGTACTTTCCTTTGTCCAAATTTACTCTTTATTATATATTAAGTATAGGTGAACTTTTCCTCTCTTTGAAAATTGCAGTTTCTGTTTATTTGGAATAATTAAGTAGTTATTTGTGAGATAGGACATGTTCCAGAAAATGTTACTTTTGCAGTTATCACAGCTTCTAGCTGATATAGCAGTTTTTTCTCTTCTTCAAATAGACAATATTTCATCTTGCTCCTTTTCCGAAAGTTTTATGATAATTCACAAATATATAAATCTGACATTTGTTCACACAATTGCTCTTTGCTCTATTATTCAAGAAAAATTGCTGATGGAGAGATTACCTTTTTCTACATGATTGAGTGACCCCCTTCTTCTGGTGTTTTCTGTTTAAAAATTTATAACCACATACCTATGGGGAAAAAATGGGCCGTGTAATGACAGAGAACCAAGTTTAAACACCAGATCTACCACTTACTAGATGTCTACTCTTGGAACAAATTATTTAGTTTTTAACTATGTATTTAAATGATAACTCTCACTTCATAGGATTATATTAATTATTAAATGATATAATGTATATGAAGAATATAAGTAGTACTTGACACATAGCAGTCTCTCATGAAAGGCTAGCTATTGGCATTAATTAAAATGACCATTTTTCAGTTCTACTATGGTACATCATTTTTCACATTTTAACATTTATAAAAATGGAGCAATCAATGGTGGTAAAGGTAGCAGTCATGACTTTAGATGCATTGCCTGTGAATACAGTAATATTGTTGCATGAGGACTGTCTAACCGTAATCCCTTGGCTTTTCAGTCAACAAAACATTTGAGAAAGAATCATCATGACTATTTGAGAAAACATTGTAAACCCTGTTTATTATCTCAAAAATGTTTCATTGATTTTTCTTTAAGATAAGTGCCCATTTCAAAACGTGTCAATAATTTAGAAGAAAGTGCTAGTGACAAAAGTTGCATTCTTAGCAAGATTGTATCACCAATGCTCTTAGTGGCATAGAGGAAAATGGTATGGGCAATCATGAACATCACAGGAAGTGACTTGGAGCTGGCCTCTGTGTTTTATAAACATTGTATTTGCTTATATTTTCATTGTAAAATATACATAAATATGATATATAATAAAATATGTTTAAATACGTCTAAAAGGTGTACTTAATGTTTTGAACAAGTTTAAAATAATTCTATTCAATGTGTCATAGTAGTTTACTAACAGTAATTTTTTTCCTTTTTTAGTAGTACATAAAACAAAGGAATATCTTACAAACAATGTCTTGAATTGGAAAATAGCATATTATTCATAGCAAGACTTGTGAAGGGATCATATTTATTACAGTACAGAGCAAGTGGAATCATTGTCACCTATAATTTCCAAAAGGTATATCTATCGTTAGCTATCAGAAGGGTTGCTTAGAAGATCAAATTCAGAAAGAGAAGAGGAAGAAAATGAAAGAGGGAGGAAAGGAAGAAGGAGATATAAAAGCAAATATTCACAAGCTACTTGCACATGGCAATTATTTTCAGTGAAATGACTCTTCAGTACCTGAAGTGGACTAAACTTGGTCACTAAAAAACATCTAAAATAATTCTCTGACATTCACTGTGCAGAAGTGAACATTAACAACTGAATGTGTGTGTGTGTGATCAGGGCAGAGTGGGGGGTGGGAATCTTGAACCCAGTTTGTCTTTTTAAAAAAAAAATTACATCTCAATGTAGCTTAATAGCATTCTTACTTTATACACTGTACATGCTAATTAGAGGCAGTCCATGAGGAGGCCGATCAAATGGCAGAGATTTAATTTTGCCCTAATTTTTTTTCTTTTAATAAAAATCTATTCCCCAATAAGACTGTTTTAATTAGCTGGTCTTAACAATTCATAGAAGCTATGATCACAATATTTCCATAGCAGCAGACTTTTAATTTTTAGTTTTATTGTTTTCACATGGATCAAATTACAAACCAATTTCCAGGGCATTTTCTATGTCATAATGGTACCAATGGAAGAAAATTTAAAACAAATGCTAGATCTTGATAATTTCTAAAGAATATGTTTTTCTAATTGAAAATTTTCAGAAATATTTACTAGAATGAAATAAAGTAGAATGCATTTTGTTCATTTTGTTTCTTTCTACTTCAAATAGTTTCTGGATTGTTAAATTGATATATTACATTAATAAAGCTGAAATTCTTTAATAAGAACTAAAGTATTTGATATTTACCTGGACAAATTTTAAAAGGGAAAATTAAATGCCACAAGATGTCACTGTAATCCCAATAAATTGATAAGGGTAGTAACCACTTTTATTTCAACATTTAAAGAAGTTAGGTGGCTGCATAGTCATATTGAATTCTACACTTGTTTGCTTCTGCACATAACATTGCAAAAAAAGTTGCTTATTTATTGATCCACAGATCAATAAGAAAAAGAAAATGGAAAAAATTACACTAATGGAAAATAAACATACAAGAAAGCTTATGAGTTTATCTTGTCAGCTAGTTCTTTCCCCACTGGCAAAGCATTTTTAGACTTTCAAACCTAGTCTCTGGAGTTAGGAAAATGGTTTCTTACCTTTGGTAGGCCACAGGCTAGACTTCCCCAATGGAAAGCCCCACAGTGAACATAAATGGCAAACTCTTTGGTCCTGAGGTTCAGGCCAAGGTAAGAGAGGTTATTTCAGTCCTGATACAGAAAGAATTTTTATAGTCATGACTTGAATATTATTACAAAGTGACAGAGTTCCTAAGTAGTAGATTTATAGCCATGGACAGATATAAATCTGTTTCTGAGCAATAACCTGCCTGGGAATATATGGGAATAAGTTCCCAGTCCTCATGCTCCTCCAACTTTGGGGAGATCTCCCTCCATGAATGTCACTGGGACCACAAACTCTTATACAACCTCTGTACAGGAGACAGGAAATACTGTGTACACCCACCTGCATCTGCATCTGCAAAGGATATTGTTTATATCCTTTGTAATCCTTCTTTGCTTTTTGAGGAATAAACTCAAGAATTGGCATACTAAACTAGGTCCAAGTCATACCCATATGCACCCTGCAACCTCAACCAGTTTCTGTGGCCTGGCCTAGTACTTGCTATGGCTTCCTCTTAAAGTAAAAATTTTAGTTACTATCAAACAAAAGATATTTAAAGTTAATTATAAAAAAGCCTCAAAGGCAAAAAAAAAAAAAAAATCCCAATAATCCAATTACAAAATGGATAGCCATGTACAGACGGCCAACAGGTACATGAAAAGGTGCTCGACATCACTAATCATCAGGAAAATGCAAGTCAAAACCACGATGAGCTATCACTTCACACCTGTTAGAATGGCCATCAAAGATAAATAATATGAGTATTGGTGAGAATGTGGAGAAAAGGAAAATATTGTGCACTGTTGACAGGAATGTAAATTGGTGCAGCCACTATGGAAAACAATATGGAGTTTCCGCAAAAAATTTGTAAGTAAAACTACTTTACGATCCAATGAATCCAGTTCTTATTAAATACCCTAAGGAAATGAAATCACTGTCTCAAATGGGATAGCCTCTCATGTCCACTGCAGCATTATTTACAATAGTCGAGACATGGAAACAACCCAAATGTCTATGTGTAGATAAAGAGGTAAATAAAATGTGATACACACACATACACACAATGGAATATTATTCAGCCAGAAAAAAGTAGGGAATACTGCCATTTGTGACAACATGGATGGAGCTTGAGGGTATTATATTAAATGAGATATATCAAACAGAGAGACTACTATGTATGATCTCACTTACATGTGGAATATAAAAAAATTGAACTCATAATAACGGAGAATAGACCGGCGGGTGCCAAAGTCTGGGAATTTGGGTTGGGGAAAATGGTGAAGGTGGGCAAAAAGTATTAAAAATAATTGAACCTAACAGTTCATAGGAAGAGAAAAGATAGGACTCTCCTTGTGGCAAAAAAAAAAAAAAAAAAAAAAAAAAAAAAAGTGGCTAACTTTTTGCCACTGGCTCTTTTTTCTCCTTGGCACACAGCATATCCTAGGTTTCCTTGCAGTTGAGTGTAGCTAAGCAACTGAATTCTGATGAAAGGTATGTAAGCAGACATGTATGTCATTTCATTATTCTTCAGCTCTTTCTCTCCCTTTACCTGCTAGCTGAGTGCAGAATGTCCAGAGGGGAGCTCAGGCCCTAGGTGCGAGAAGGAAGGAACCTGGGACCCTGAGCTATCACTTGGAGAAGAGATGTCCAGCAGAGCCACGGGCCCAGGAACACTCATGTAGTCTGGGCATGAGCAATAGCTAAAACTTGTATAGTTAAGCCACTAAATTTGAGTCTATTTGTTTATTATAGCCTTTAGCCTATTGTGATTTCCAAACATATACACGACTGATTTATTCTCATAAGAATGCTCTATACCTTTTTATTTTTATCTAGTTTTCTTTTCCTTGACATTTTATCAAAATAGTACACTATGGAATATTATCTCACATCACAATGCAGTTTCCAATTAGGAAGATCTATTTACTTTAATGTTTGTGATCTTTGTGAGGTTGCTCTCACTAAAAACTGTCGAATGATGCAGGACATTATTTTCAAGAAGGATTTTTAAGTGCTAGAACCTTCAATGGCCCTCTTTGTACAGGTCTAGTGAGTCAACAAACAGGTATTGATTAGATTATTACCACCTCTCTGCTTCTGACTCCAAGAACCAAATACTTGAAACTGCCTTTTAGTTCCTGGATCAGTCTGCCTCAGGACACTGTATCTTTTACTTGATTCTCTCTTTTACTGAGGAGCTCTGAACAGCACTGAAGAAGAGACCTGTTGTCATAAATAGTATTATTTTATTTTTTCTTATGACTGAGTAATATTCCATTGTATATATGTACCACACCTTTATCCAGTCATCTATCGAAAGATAATTCAGTTATTTCCACATGGATAGATCTCAAGGTTATCATGCAAAGCAAAATAAGTCAGAGAGAAAAAGTCAAGAACAATATGATTTCACTCATATGTGGGATATAAAACTGAAAGCAACAAACAAACAAACAAAACTTATAGACACAAACAGCAGTATAGTGGTTACCAGAGAGGAAAGTAGAGAAGTAAAGGTATAAAAGGATAAAGGGGGTCAAATATATGGTGATCCAAGGAGATTTGACTTCGGGAGGTGATTACACACTGCAATAAAAATATGACATATTGAATTGTACACTTAAAACCGATATAATTTTATTAACCAATGTCACTTTAATAAATTTGATAATAAAATAAAGAAGAGACCTAATTGATTGATGGTCCTCCAATAACTTCAGGCTGAAGCTGCTACAGGTATCAATCTTTAAACTCATCATCTCTTCCCAGATATGAGCCACTAATAAAAGCAGCCAGGCAGTATAAAATATTCTCTTAATGAATGTTTATTCATTTAATTTATTCGCCTCTGTACCAATGAGGGCACAGAGAATCAAATGAACTTGGCTCAACCCCTACCCTCAGAGAGCTTACACTCATGTAGAAAGAGTTTGAGGCGAGAAACAGAAATGTAGGTAGGTAGTTAAGATCCTTTGCAAGGTGTGTGTTAGAGGGAAGCTCAGGGTATTTGTCAAAATTAGTTGAGCTGTACAAACTTAAGATTTGTGCTTTTTATTGCATGCAATATAATACATTTTAAAGTACATCTTTAGAAAAGGAGACTATTAAACCATTTTTAAAATAGCATTTGTTATTAGCATTCCCCTTCCTTTGTTGCAAGGAACACTTCCTCTAGAATTGTTTTCATACTGCACTTATTGAAATATATTTACTTGTTATTTCAGATTTTTAGTTCAGGCCTTTATTTTCTCTTAAAAATCAAGATGTTTACTGATCCTTTATAGACTAACCTACTTTGGGGGTATTTATGGCATTCTCACTTCACAGGCATAACACAAATTAAAACAGTGCTAAAATACTTTGAAAAAATAACATTTTATAGAAACTCTAAATGAAAACAGAACAGATGAGAAGAGACTGGCAGGCAGTTTAGCAGTTTTGTGTGCATCTTCTCCCTTGAGAGATAAACTGAGTTCAAGCTATCCATATAAGAACTAAGCTCTGAGAATGTTTCAAAATCAGAACAAATAGAACCCCGAAACCCAAAATGTCAAGCAAAAACAAACAGATAAAATCAATAGTCTAAAACAAACTATCTACCCCAAATACTATAGTGGCAACAACAAAAATAGAACAATTTTAAATTAAAGTATAGGAAAATAACAGGTCATCAAATATACTCTTTGAAACATATATTTTAAAAATGCTTTTCAAAAATAAATAATTCAAAAATAAATATTTTTTAAGTGTTAAAATCCTGACTCATTCAGTAAATACTATGAGTAACATATCTGGTATTATGACTGTGTATGTTTATAAGGGAGACATTAAATTTTTGAAAGTGAGAAAAATATAATTAGTGGTTCCTTCAAATGGTGACTATGAGCTTCAACCCTGACCAAGATCACTTTTTTATTTCACATTGTTAAAGAAAGTATGACCATTGCTAGGATTTGGCATGAGTCTTAGATGTGGCAAAGTAAACAATATGGAAAATTCACCTGTGCACATCTCAGGAATGAAGTTATCTATGTATTTAAACTTCCAACTAACCCTTAAAGGCCTCCCAGGATGGCTAATACATTCTAAGGTAGTGGAGATACGAATGTTTTCTGCTAGAAGCTCCCAAATAATTTTGTTTACACTTAAAAAAACCTGGTTCAACTGCGCATCTTATGGTTAAGGAAACAGAGACCCAGAGAAGTGCAGCTTCCCCCAACATAAGCATCGTTATCAACTTCATCACCATGTAGACACTTAATGTGTGCTCTCTCTGTGATGGCTACTCTGCTTTATACATGTTGCGTCATATCATCCTCTTACAATCCTAGATGCTATTTCATCCTCCTTTATTAATGAGGAAATGGATGCTTGAAGCAATTGTGCTTAGGGTCACCCTGCTAAAATTTCAGTCCTGGGCATCCTTCTTCAGAGCCAGCATTCCTAATCTTTGCACCAACTTCACGTTGGTTGTGGTGTCAGAGTCAGAACCCAGGGTTTAGGACTACCGAGCATAGTCAGCGCAGTTATTATGCAATTTGTCACATTTTAGTCACTCAAAGATATTGTTGAGCAAATGAATAAATGAAAATTAAATGCATAAAGCATAGTGCTATGTCTTCACAGATTTATCTGCAACGAATTTTCACCAACACATTTGAAAGAGTGGTTCCATTTATACAGTTATTTAGACATCAGTTTTGTTTCCTTTTAAAGTTACCTCTACATTTTAATCACTATTTAGACAGAAAATAAAACATAAGACAGTTGGGAGAGGGAAAATGTGCATTACCTACAAAGAAGTTGTTACCTGAGAACATAGCTGAGATATATGAATGTATATTGAGGAAAATAAGAATAAATGTAAACATCAAAGAAATAATAAATGATAAAACTGAAACTATATACTTTTTAAAGAATTAATATAACATCAAATTTTTTAAATTTCTAATTATTTCTATTTACTGATATATAATGATATGTATTTATCATGTGATGATCAATGATATGGACATATGTGTATATATACATATATATACAGATATATTTCCCTAAATGGGCATTGATTTATGTGCCAATATACTGCCATGTGATACTTCTTTATTGAAGCTTTAATGTCATCTAGTAAATATTGAATAAAAGGGCTAGCAAGGCAAACAAAAATTTGTTGAAATCTACCATAATCATGCGTCTCAGATTTTTTAGGAAACACCAATTTGAAGTATTTATTCTGTCCACATCTTTTACTATAAAACACCCAAGTGTTTCTGAAATTTTTACATTTTGACACCAATATGCCCGATCCCAGACTTTCCCTCAAAGCCAAAAATCAATATATTCAAATCCATTGTAGTTAATAAATATTTACTGGCCTTCCATTATGTGTCAAGCCCCTAGGATAGAGGAGTGAGTACCAGTACTACTCTAGGGTTCAGAAAAATAAGTCACTTGGTATCAATTGAATGAAATATACATTAAAATTCTGTTGACCTTTAAAAAAGGCTGAAGCTCTTTTTTTTTTTTTTACCAGATATGTGATTACTCGAGAAACTTCCATTGAAAAGAGGCTTAAATAGGTTTTTGCTTTTTCTTTTTAAATTCTTCTTAGTATTGGAGAGTAAGGATTTTTTAAAGTTAAAAATGAAAGAATTTTAAGTTATGAGTTTAAATAGAGTTCATCTCTACATCTATGGCTATTTGCATTTTGTTGGCAAAATCAGATAATTCCTACAAGATAGTCCAGCCAAATATATTATTTGAATCCCATCAGGTCAAATTTTTCCACCACTGCTTAATAATTTCAGTAACTTTTGTGATTTTGTAAAAATGATATCAATTTATTGTATAAAATATGAACTAAATGTCCATCAAAACAGGAATAAATGAATAAATTACCACAGATTCATACAATAGGACACTATGTATCAGTTAAAGAAAATAAACTAGAGTTTCAGGAATTAATGTGAAAAAAGTCTCAAAAATATAGTATTGAGCAAAAAAATATATATATAATACTATTTCTATAAAAATTTAGGCCATACGAAACAGTACCATATAGTACTAAATGGATGTACATAGTAAAAATGTAAAAACCTATGTGGATTGATAAACAGAAAATACAGGTGTGGAGATGGAGAGAAAAGACTAGAAATGAGATCAAGGAAGTGTATCAAAGGAAGATGTCAAATGTACCTATACTGCAGTCTAACAATTCTTTTCAGGCCAAAAGTTTAGCGATCCTAGGCCTCATCTGACTTTCCTAAAAGGTCTCAGTGCTGATTGCCTTTAATCTAATGTCAGAAAGTTGTCTCCTATAATTAATTTTTTTAAGTTATTTAAAGTATAAAAGTAATTCTCGACCCTCTTATTTCCTTATGGTTTAAAGTGCAAATCTAATAAATCCGAAAAATAACAAGAACGAAATATACAGAAAAAAAAAAAGGAAAAGGAAAAGGAAAAACACACTTCTAAAGTTGGCAGTAAAATGTTAAGACTTGACACCTTGAATTTTCAGTTCTGGAATGTTTGTTACATTGTACTTTATACTTTTTGTATGTTTGAACTATGTCATAATTTTAAAGAGTAAGTCATTGAAGATAGAAAAAGAACATTTTTTTAAAAAGTTCTAACAAGCCGAAAGGAGAAATTAATTTTGTCGTTATTCTATCATCATAATTCCACTATTCAGAAGTAACGATGTCTACATTTTGGTGTGTATTCTAGTCATATGTATATGAATGACACCATACATTTGCTACCATTTAAACCAATTATGTTTTAGATATATTTTCAGATATTAAATATTTATCCTTACATCTTTCTCGAACATTTCATTGTATAACATGCTTTATTTAATCAATTCTCCCTTTTTAGAAATGCAGACTATTTTAATTTTCATAATTTTAAATAATGTTTTAATGCATGTTCTTGTACATGTATTTTGTATATATAACCATGATAATTTCCTTGAAATATAGTCTTATAAGCAAAATTTCTGTGTCAAAATTATACACAATTTTTAGGTTTAAAATGTGTTTCAAAATTGTTCTCAAAAAAGTTTACATTAAGTTGTATCAACAGAATATGAGATCCCATGCTCTCAAAACAGTACTTATTATTTTAAAAAATCTTTAATAGTTACATAAAATGAAATTTTACTCTTTTTACTTTTGCAAATTTCTTTTCCATGTCTTTTGCCTATATCTATATATATTTACCTTTTTACTTATAGTTTCATAAGATTTTTATATTAAATATATTAACCTTTTCTCATATGTTGTGAATATGTCCTCTAATTGGGTTTTGCCTTTCATTTTGGAGTGTTTCAATTTCTTAAATTTTATAAATTTAAATCCATCAATATATTTGTTTATGTTTTCTGCTTATATAATTAATAGTTATGTATTCCTTAGCATTTTTCTTTCCTTTTACATTTGGATATTTAATCCACATAGAGTTTATTTTAGTATATTTGGGCATATGGTATAAAAAATCTAATTCTATCATTATTATAGATTATTATAAATAGTTGACCAAGTGTTTCAAAAGCATTCATTGCCTAATTCAGACTTGATCTGCTAACTTGAAATTTTCAATATTTACTTTTTATAGATCCTGTTTGTGAATTTTCTATTCTCTGTCCATATTCAAAAACAAAAAAAGAGATATTTCTAATATATTTTTTTAAAAAAACTTTAAAAATAAGTTTTCTGACAGTTCACATTGTTAAAAATTGTAATGCAATCTACATAACTTAAGTTATTGCTTTTTCTTATTTTCACCACTCTTAGAATTTGAGTTCAACATATATTTATTCAGTGCCAAGCATTGTTCTTGGTACAGAGATGAAAAGATAAACAAGAATGACTAATAGTCCTAAATGGGAGGCCTATATTGAACAGATAATAACACAAATAATTTCAACTATGAAGTAAAAGTACTGTGTTCAATAAGACTGTAATTGGAACCCTTACCCATTCTGGGGAAAGAGAGAGGAAAGGAATGTCAAGGAAGATTTTTGTAAGTAAGTGGCACTTAAGCTAAGAATTAAGGATGGATAAGAGCAAAAATATATCAAGTTTGTTTGTATAAAGGCTACGAAATAAGTTTTATACATTGTAGAAACTAGAGATATCAAATGAGGTCAGATCATAGGTGTAATACACCTATGTTGGGAATTTCAGACTTTGAACAATGAGAAAAATTGGAAGTCACTGAAGGATTTTAGCTTTAGTCATAAGAGCAGATTTACATTTAAAAAAATTATTTTGTTTGCCCATGAAGAAAGAATTGAAAGGAGACCAAGTGGGCATACGCAAAGCCTATTACCAGCTACTGCAACAAGGAATGGTCACAACTTGGACTAGAGCTGCTCCATCCAATATGGTAGGCACTAGCCACATGTGGTTATTGAGCACCTGAAATGTGTCTTGTTCAAATCGTAATGTGCTGTAAGTATAAAATAAACACCAGATTTCAAAGACTTAACAAGAAAAAAAAGAATGTAAATATCTCATTAAATTTTATATCGATTCCATGTTAAAATGAGAATATTTCAGATATACTGAATTAAGTAATAACTTTGAATTTAACTTCACCTATTTCTTTTTACTTTCTTAATGTGACTACTAAAAAATTTAAAATTATATGTGTGACTTGCACATGTGTTTACATTATATTTCATCAAATGGTGCTGGTTGTGTTGACGGTGGAGATGGAAAGAAGTAGACACATTTGAAAAGAGTTTAGGAGACTAAATTGACAAATTTGATGATTTATTATGAGAGAGAATTATCAAGAATTGTATCTCTGTTTCTGGTTTGAATAAAAAGTGGGTATATCCTTTCTTGAGATACTAAAGTTGCTGGACTGAGAAGAGTATGAAAGAGAATGTGCTCACATTTGGTCATGTTGATTTGATGTTCCTTGGAAAAAGTATCTGAGCAGGACATAAGAATTTAGGAGTAGGTCAAAGATGGTAAATAAAGCCATAGGAATGAGTGAGTTCAAGGAAAATACTGATAGTTTAAAGAAAAGAAGAGAAGACTGAAAAGGACCTGCTAGAGGGTAAGAGGCAAATTAGGAGAGTGTGTTTTCAGAAGAAAAGGAGGGAGATGTCACCATATCAATGGCTATTGACACAAAAACAGCAAAATGTTAATAATTTCTGAGATTTGGTGATGACCACATGCTAGTGTATGACTATTCTCTATATTTGTGTAAATAAAAATTTCTATAATGCAAAATTGTTGAGATTTGTAGAGACTTAGAAAGATAAGGGCTAAAATTTGTTCTTTGGAGATGATTCAGCCAAATCATCCATAAACTTTTATCAGAGTTAAATTGTACACATTTATATCTCAATTAATTAAAAAATACAACAGATTTTGCTCTTAAGGCTTGTCCAATGAAGAAATATCTTATGTCATTTTTTCTTCCATGGCAATAACAGTGTAATTTCATGTAATTGAAAAGGAAAATGTAAGAAATGCAAGTACTTAATGTCCATATGTGAGACAGAGGATAAGAATAAGAAAGTTCAGATCATGTCCTTTGAATTTTTATTTCTTCCACTGATGCAAAGAAGGAACAAGACAGGTATTAAAATGAGATTTCAATCACTTGGATGATATTACACAGTAGCTTAAATCAAAGATAATATATTACAGCTTCATGGCTTCTTATTAATATTTTAGCCAATGGAGAATGAGTATTGTCTAAGTCTTTGCACTTGTTATATTGATTATGAATTCAAATTCCTAGTATTTGAGTATAATAATTCTAAATATCAAGAATCACTAGATCATTATTTTTTTCTTGTCATGCTGAAATTATTAGTGTTATTATCTGTTCAACCGAGGTCTTCCATTTAGGACTATTAATCACTCTCGTTTATCTTATTATCTCTGTACCAAGAACAATGCTTAGCACTGAATAAATACATGTCGAACATATAAATCTAATCCTGTTAGTGTTATTCATGTGAGAAATAGTCAAGATTGCTAAGATGACCGTAGACCAATCATGACTCATCCCTAGGCTAAGGGTGGGACTCTTCTTCCTTGAGCACAAAGATACTTCATCCTTGAATAAAATTAATGTTCTGTTAAAAAGAAAAAGGAGATCGAAGCAATTATTAGGTAGGTCACCAACATTATCTAACAGAATTTCCAATTTATTGTTGTGATGGACTGTTCACCTACTTTTGCTTACCTCAGCCCCGAGAAAGGCAAGGCAGAGCCATCTGGAGATAAAATTGTGGATGAATTTTTGTTTGTTTTTGACTATAAAATTAAGGAGAAGAAACACTGTATTACTCTGGGTTCTCCAGAGAAAGTGACCAATAAGATATCTATCTATATCTATCTGTATATCTCTATCTGTATATCTCTATCTGTATATCTCTATCTCTATCTCTATCTCTATCTCTATCTCTATCTCTATCTCTATCTCTATCTCTATCTCTATCTCTATCTCTATCTCTATCTATCTATCTCTATCTCTATCTCTATCATCTCTATCTCTATATGTATCTCTATATCATCTATCTATATATCTATATCTGCATCTACATTTACATTTATCTATCATCAATCTATCTATCTATCTAACATCTATCTATCTATCTATCTATCTATCTATCTATCTATCTATCTATCTATCATCTAGCTATCTATCCATATATATATATAGAGAGAGATTTATTATAGAAATTGGCTCATGCAGTTATGGGGGATGAGAAGTCCCACAATCTGCTGTCTGCAAGCTAAAGAACCAGGGAAACTAATAATATAATTCAGTTGTAGTCTGAATGCCTGAGACTAGGAACTCTGATGCTTAAGGATAGGAGAAGATTAACACTTCAGGTCAAGAGAGAAAGAGACTTTGACCCTCCACTGCCATTTTATTCTATTAAGGCCCTAACTAGATTGCATGCAGCCAATTCACATTGGTGAGGGCCAATTTCTTTATTCAGTCTACTGATTCAAATGCTAATCTCTTTCAGAAACACCTTTACAGATGCATCCAGAAATTATATTTTACTGTCTACATATGGGGGCATCCGTAGCTCAGTAAGGTTGACATATAAATTTAACCATCACACATGCATTATTAACTAACATTCACAAACATTTTCCTGCATCACTGCATTTGGTCCTCCCAACAATTCTGGACAATGTCATTAAACTGTTGTTATTAACCTCATGCATAATTTACAAAGGAGAGATCACAAATCAGAAAGGTTCAGTGATTTGTCCAAGAGCACTTGGCAATTAAATGTGAGGACTTGGAAGTAGTAATCTGATTCCCAAATCCAAACTCTTTCCCCTACATCAGTGGTTCTCAGATTATCAGCCTTATCTGGGAACTTGTTAAAAAAGTAAATTCTTGGGCTCCACCCCAGGTGAAATAAACCAGAAACTCTAGGAGTCTGACCCAGATAGCTTATATTTAACAAGGCCTTCCAAGTTATTCTGAACATTTGAGAACTACTGGATTATACCCTACTACCCATGCTACTTTCCCCTAAGTTGATCAAAAATTTTTCTGGTTATTTTATGATTTGGTAAAAAAAGGAAAATACTACCTTTTCTGGTATATCATAAGAAGTCAAAGTTATCTTTACTTCCAGATTCAAAGGGATCTTGAATTTAGGGATTCATCCATTGGGCCCCACTTCCAAGGTTACACTTTTGAACCAAATGAGTAGTAACCAGTTATTCCTTATATGCAGCCTGAGTTATATTTCTATGCGGGCAGGCAAAGTGAGCTAGGGAAAGTCTGCATCTCAAAGAACCATTAAAAAACACATTTTTTTTTTTACTCGACAGTGAGTCACACTGAACTCTTTCCTCTGCCAAAATGAAAGCCCTTTACCCTCCATTTTCCATATATGTCTGTGACCCAAACTTTTTAGCATAAAACCTGCAGTATTTTCTCCTTATAAGAGCAAAAGATATTTCAGTGACATAATCATCTCTGATAAAGATGCCCTAATTCTAGCACAGGATAAATTTGTCTTTTTCCAACTTTGATTCTATCTTTTACTACATAATTCTTCTGCCTCCACCTCCACCCCCACCCCCCACTTTTGGCCATAGACAAAAGCCTTAACCAGACATTGGTATCTCAATCTTACCAATGAATATTCTTGGTCACAAGGAAGATGGGACTAATAAAGAATCTTTCCCTTCTATTAGAGAAGAATTCCCAGCACACAGCATTTTTGATAGTGATTTAGTAAGTGTTGTTAAGGCAGCCCTGTAAATATTCTAACTAGATTTAGTCTCCAAATGAATCTTTCATATCAGTGCACGGGAAAGTAGATAAATTAAGATTTATATCTTTGGCGCATAGCAAGTACTTTACAAATTAATATTTCTCGGCCACAAGCATAGCAGTCCCCTACCTAATTTTGCTTATTGAAGAAATACAAACAGGTACAACATCAAAAGTGTTATTGTCTTTCCAAGTTAAAATAGGGTATAGTTTATACCTTAAAAATTTATTTTTTAATGTTATGGCAATAACAATTGACCTGGTCAATGATTTATAAAGAGTATGGAATATAAGGAAGATATAAGTCAAAATGAACTCTAAGGTTTATTATGTGAAAGGACTATGCTGTACATTATAGGTAGATATGAAATACTAGGCTCTTTGATAGTAAAAATTTCTATATCACCATTGAAAATGATTTTTCACCTTGAAATTATTTCATGAAGGTATTGTGTGTTTAGAAATCTGTAATCATAAATTTAGATCTCTATAAACTCATTTTATGTAATAAATTTTAGTTCTTAAGTAATCACTCGATTTTCATTAAATACTGAAGAACTATTCATGAAAAATTTGAACAGGCTTTTTTAGAGTTTGCTATAGTTTTTATTGTGGTTAAGTGTAGGCCATTTTTTTAGGTCTCTCATAATTAATTAATTAATCAATTTTATTTTTACTTTTTTTTTTAACCTTTTGACCCCCTTCACTTATTTCTCCCAACTCAACCCCCAACATCTGGCAATAATCACTTTATTCTCTATCAATGAGCTTGGTTTTTTTTTTTTTTTTTTGATTCCACACATAAGAGATATCATATGATATTTGTCTTTCTCTGTCTGACTTATTCCACTTAGCATAATGCTGTCAAGGTTCATTTATGTCATCACAAATGGCAAGATTTGATTCTTTTTTTGTGACTGAATAATATTCAATTGTATATATACCATAATTTCTTTAGGCATTCATTCATTGATGGACATTTAGGTGATTTCCATATCTTAGCTATAATAAATAGTGCTGCAATAAATAAGGGATTGCATATATCTTTTTAATTTAGTATTCTCATTTTCCTTGGATAAATAACCAGAAGTGGAAACTGCTAGATCATATGTTAGTTTTATTTTTAATCTTTTGAGAAACTTCCACATTGTTTTCCATAGTGACTGCACCAATTTACATTCCTACCAGAAGTGCACAAGGGTTCCTTTTTCTCCGCTTGTTATTTCTTGTATTTTTGATAATATCCATCCTCATAAGTGTGAAGTAATACCTCACTGTGGTTTTGATTTGCATGTCCCTGATGATTAATGATGTTGAGCATCTTTTCATATACCTGTTGGCCATCTGTATGTCTTTTTTGGAAAAATTTATTTGACAAAATTTAGCAACCATTTATGATACAAACTCTCAACAAAGCAGGTATAGAGGGAACATATCTCAATATAATAAAGGTCCTATATGAAAAGTACACAGCTAATATCATACTCAATGGTGAAAGCTGAAAGCCTTTTCTCTAGCATCAAGAATAAGAAAAGAATGCCCACTCTCAACACTTTTATTCAACATAGTATTGAAAGACTTAGCTAGAACAATGAGGCAAGAAAAATAAAAAGGCATCCAAATTGGAAAGAGAAAAGTAAAACTGTCACTATTTGTAGATGACATAATATTATATATAGAAAGCCCTAGAGATGTTATCAAAAGACTGTTAGAAATAATAGGCATATTGAGTAATGTTGCAGGACAGAAAAATCAATATACAAAAATCTGTTGCAACTCTATACACTAATAACAAACTATCAGAAAGAGAAATTAATAAAATAATACCATTCATAACTGCATTGAAAAATAAAATACCTAAGAATAAATTTAAGTAAAGAGGTAAAAGACCTATATACTGAACACTAAGGAAACAAACTGAAGAAGACATGAATAAATGAAAGATATTCTGTGCTCTTGGATTGGAAGAAATAATATTATTAAAATGTTCATACTACCTAAAGCAATTACAGATTCAATGCAATCCCTATCAAAATTCCAATGGTATTTTCACAATATTGAAGAAACAATCCTAAAATTTGTATGGAACCACAAATGTCCCCGTGTAGTCAAAGCAACCTTGAGTAAGAAAAACAAAGCTGAAGGCATCATGCTACCTGATTTCACTCTCTATTACAAAACTGCAATAATTAAAACAGTATGATTTTGGCATAAAAAAAGACACATAAATCAATGGAACAGAAAATAGAGCCCAGAAATAAATCCATTAATATGTGGTCAATTAATATATGACAAAGGAGCCAAGCATATACAATGGGGAAAGGACAGTCTCTTCAATAAGTGGTGTTAGGAAAACCAGACAACCACATGCAAAGAGTGAAACTGGACCACTCTCTAACACCACACATGAAAATTAACACACGATGGATTAAAGATGTGAATATAAGACCTTAAACCATAAAACTTCTAGAAGAAAACATAGGTAGATGGTAAGTTCTGACATAAGTCTCAGTGACGATTTTTTGAACCTGATATCCAAAGTAATAGCAACAAAAGTAAAAAACAACACGTGAGACTATGTCAAACTAAAAGGCTTCTACATAGCAAAGAAACCATTAAAAATATAAATGCAACATACTAAATGCTAGAAAATATTCACAAATCATATATCTGGTAAGGGATTAATATCCAAAATATATAAAGAACTCATACACTCAATAGCAAAAAATACCCAAACAATCCATTTAAAAAATGAGCACTACAATAATTCTAGCTCATATATCATGAGCCTCTGCTCTGAATACTGTCTATTACCCACATTTCTGGCATATTTTTGAGAATGAAGGAATCATAGACCCAGGATCAGTTTGATATACTGTTGTTGATATACTGTCTTTCCCAGTTTTTTGCCCTGGTATTCTCTGTTAGTAATGATCTGACTGTAATAGTAACTATCCACAGACTTTTGCTGCTTCTTGGTTTTCTCAGAGTCCCATACTGTCATACTTAACCATATTCTTCCTCAACAGCTTATCTTATAACTTATATCCTATTAAAATTTACCTCCACACAAGGAGGAAGAATTGTGCTGACTTTGAAATCAGACCAACCTTATGAAGCTGATGACCTTGAGCAAGCTGCTTACTTCTTCTTTTCAATTTCTCATCAATGAAATGGGCATAATGTAGTGGTGCTCAAATTATAGGTACATTAGACTCACCTGGAAGGCTTATATGACAAGAAAACAGAGTACAGGGCTCTCCACAGCATTTCTGATTCGGTAGGTCTAAGGCAGGACCTGAAAATTTGCATTTCTAAAAAGGTTCCAGGCTGATGCTGCTTGTCTAGAGACCACACTTTGAAAAACACTGAAATAATGTACTATTTGTAAAATGCATGATTCAGTGTAACCATCTAATAGATGTTAGTTTCTTGTCCCCACCTCTATTTCATGTGTCCTCAAAGCAAAGGAAATAGATGATAAAATGAATTACTGACATTGGATTTGAATGGAATTGAGCTAAATGCAATTATCTTTGGGCAAGGTCTTTCTGGAAGCAAACCAAAAGAGATATTTCTGTGGAAATAAATTAAAGGAGGTATTTTAGGTAAATGAATCTTTAGAAGCTGCTGATAAATTTGGGCAAAGGCATCAGACAAAAGGCACTCATATATCATTAGTAGAAAAGTAAAACTATATATAATTTTTGAGAGAAATTTGGTAGTACGTACCAAAATGTGAAAGACACATACATTTTAACCCAGCATTTCACTTCTAGAAATATATCTTTCAGGAATACACACAAATGCACAAGAATATAGTATAACATATTTGCATAGCAGCTTCTGAACTCGAGTATGCAAGAAATGTAATTTTTTTTTCTATAAGTCAACTTGATTTATACTTCAAGCCCATTGCACCAGGTGGTGAAAATAAATCTCTTTCATTTCAGGATTAATTCCCTGACATTTTTGTGGTGTCATATCTGAGAACCAGGAGGCATACACAGAGCAGAGGTGTTGGGAGTGTGTGTGGATAGTTTGCCTTATGTCATAATCCATTCTTGCTGTCATCTCCTGACTTGACCATTATTCTGTTGGTACTTGATTGATTTTATATACAGATTGCTGCTACTTTATTGCATGATTTCCTCCTTGTTGTCCAGTCCCGTCCTGCTTGCTGCTTCTATTACACTCATACCATGCTGGGTTGCCAGACACAATGAAAAGATGAGACCCTTACTGTGATGTCGATTTTAGATGTTCGAAATTATTCTGCTGTTTCTGTGTCTTGAAAATTCTGAAGTTGTCTAGCGCTCTAATCAACTACATATGTATTTATTTTAGTCCTCCCAATAGAGTAGATCAATAAAATTCAACTGATAGTTTTAAAGGTGTCACGGATTGCCATTTGAAATCTTGTATTACCTTAGTTTTTATTGAATACTAAAGAAAACAACCATATGATGCTGGAAAGAATCTTGTTTTCAAGACAAGTACCAGATTTAAGCCACTCCTTAATCAGTGACTCAGTGATTATAATTTAGCAACACACAAGTCTGTGTTAACTATATATAGCTCTGTTTTTATATGCATTGAAATGAGCTTCTGGTGGTCAAAATAGTTTTATATTTTCAAAATGATACCAGCTGCTTATCCTTAGTTTTGAGAATAATTTGGGGAGCTATGTACTTTATTTTTTGTCCCCAAACAGGAATGACTTCACTGTTTAGATACGAAAAGAAATATGTTAAATCATTCAACCAATACTGCTTGGAATAGACTTCTTAAAGCATATTTTGATTGTGTAACTGTTCTGAACTAAACTTGGATTGCCAAATCTCTGGATGTTATATAATCTCCAAGAAAATACAAAAGTAAGAATTAAAGACATTTAAATAAAATACAATAAGGTCGAAGCATTTCAGCCTACACTTTTTAAGTACCCACAATGTGCCAAATGTTATAAATACACAGATAGATATAACATAGCTCCTGTCAGTGAGATCTCAGACTTGATGGAGAGACAGTCAAGTAATAGAGACAAAATTCCATCAAGAAATAAACACAAAGTACAGAGACAGCATTTATTCTATTTGAATAAAGGCTCCACAGTGGAGGTAACATTAAATCTGTGGTGAAAGAGGGAAGGAAGCATATTTAAGAAGCAGGAACAGAATTTACTAAGACAAAAATATTCTGTTTGTTAGACTATAAAGCTCCAGGAGAAAGAATGTCTGATTTACCTACTATATCTTTAATGCCTGGAAGAGTGTCTGATGCATAAGAGGTAATCGATACATTCTGTTGAATGACTGCGAAAACATGATTTTAGGAGAAGGTGAATAGTACTAGGTTGTTCTCTCTGATTAAAACACAGAAAGATTGAGATTAACACATGAGAGAGGCTAGAAAGGTAGGTAAAGACCAAATACCATAACTATGATCTTCTAAGGAATTAGGTTTTTTGCTTTGCAGACACTGGGAAGCCATTAGGAGCATTTGAACAAGGCAGTGAGACAGGTGAGTGTGTATGTAGTAGGATTTTGGAGCTAGGGCTCATAGGTGAGGACAAATAGTAAGTACCATATATTATAAAAAGAACCATCAATTATTCAAGCCACCAGCTTCACCTTTACCTTCTCTACTCTACCCAGCTCCTCATTGCTCCTAAGGAGAAATGGGAAAAACAAAACAGGGCATGTAGCATTATTTGAGAGGTAGAAGGTCCCCTTCCTTGGTCAGGATGCCTGAATAATTCTATAGCCTATTCTCTCTCTTCTAACCTCCATGCCCCTTCATGGGAAGTCAAAGTGGTCCTCTTCTGTTCTCTCCTAGGGCCACAGGACTTGGGGTGATGATCCTGTTTCCTTCCTTAGATTTTTCTTCTCAGACAAATTGCAGGACAGACCCTCTCCCTAGGCAAACTATTATAGAAAGCCTCCTGCCTTCATACATTTCTAGACTAGAAGGAGGATTCCAGTTCAAGAGTCACCTTCAGGGCCTACCCATCAAGCTTTCCCAATGATTCTTTCACCACACTTTTCATTGCACTCTGATACTTCACCAGTGTTGTCCTCAGATCCTGAAATTGATCAAGCATCCAGATAGGAAGGAAGAAACACACATAGCTCCACCTCTTACGGAGAGCTTCAAGATCCTATTCCCAATCCCTCACCTCCAAGCTTCATCACTTGGCTTGGGGGTGGATGAAATGTGAACACCTGGAGAAAAAGGGTAAGCTTCTCTCCATAATCATTGCTCTTGGAAGTATATTGTTTAGTTGAAGTTGGGATTGTAGGAGGAATAATTCAATTTAGAAAGTCAGTTGTTTAAAATTATCAGGTATTTATCTGAAGAAGATAAAACCACTAATTTGAAAGGATTTATACACCCCTATGTTCTTTGCAGCATTATTTATAACAGCCAAAACATGGAAGCAACCTGGGTGTCCATCAATAGACAAATGGATAAAAATATTGTAGTGTGTGTATGTGTGTGTGTGTGTTTATGTCTGTGTGTGTGTGTGTGTGTGTGTGTGTGTGTGTATAAAATGAATGCTACTCAGCAATAAAAAAGAATGAAATTTTATCATTTCTGACAACATGGATGGACCTAGAGGGTATTGTGCTAAGTGAAATAAGTCAGGCAAACAAAGGCAAATACTGTATGATGTCACTTATGTGGAATCTAAAAAAAACAAAACAAAACAAAACAAAAAAATAAATGAATAAACAACGCAAAACAGAAACGGACCCACAGATATAGAGAACAAGCTGATAGTTGCCAAAGGGTAGGGGTTGGGGGAATGGTAATTTAAAAAAGTAAGAAAAAAATAAAATAAATGAATAAAAAAAACTAGGAGGAATATTTTTTCTAACTTAAGTTACTCTCTAGTTAAGTAGAAGCAAATTTCTAGAAAAACTTTCCCTTGAACTTTGTATTACAACTTTTTAAAAACCAGTTAAATTTATTATCTTAAAACACAAATCAAGCTTTTCTTCCACAAAGGCAGCCTTTTGCAGATGGATGGGTCTACTTTCAATGACCTGGTAACTGAACACAGGCTAGATATGCCCCATTTGCTCTGTTTCAGATTTATTCCTTCAGACTGAGCAAGAGAGAATCAAGATTCAAGAGTAAAATTGCAGTCATTACTTTAAAATCTATTTATTTTTTTGGTTTGGCAAGTTGCCTCATTTCTCAGAGACTTTATGAGATGTTTATGTCTTACTTTTTGAAGGTGAGAACTGTGATCTAATCTGTATTCTATGGGTTACTTAGCATGCTGAGGATGCCAAATAAATATTAAACAGGAAGACTTTATTGAACCACTTTACACTATCCACTTCCTAGTTCATCCATCATACCAGCTTAGAGTGAAGAACCATTATAAATAAATGGGTGGCTGGGTAGGTAGGTTAATGAGTTAACTTATTTGATAGTTTACTGCCAAAATTTTGCTACCTATAATTAAGTCATAATTCTTGGTCTTCTCCCATGAATCACAAAGATAATAGTCTCAATAACATTAATAAAAAACCTAAGTTTGAACAAATACATAGTAAGCTCCCTGTCTCTAAGGATTTTAAAGCAGAGGTTAATCCTAATAAACTTCATTTCCATCAACCCATAAGAGAAACCCTAAAGCCATCTTCTGACACTTTAAAATCAAAACACTTTAATGATGTCATGGTATGTGGTAGTCATAATATTGGCTCTGAATTATTCAAAATTGAATTATATTCGGTACAGTTTTAATACTAAATATGTTTTTTTTTTCTTCAGAACTATTAACTTATTAAACTCATTGATTTAAAAGATTTTATAAAGCACTTATTATGTTTCAGGCATTGTTTCCAGGCTCTGGAAAACACACAAAAAAATCCTGCTTTGATGGAGCTTAAATTCTATTGGAATATTTAATTCAGTAGGCACTCAATCAAAAATATTTAAAACATTTAATCTAATCAACTATTTTAGTTCAAGTTTTTAATGATTTAACTTATTCCCAATTAATAGAAAATCTATAAGGTAGGTAGTGGAACTAGAGAAACAGCCAAGATCACTTGATTGCAAAATTTATGTTCTTTTCATAGCACTGTGACAAGAACTTGTCGCTGTATTCATTTTGTTCAGGATTAGCTTAGGAAAGTTACAAGATCCCTTTTACCTCTAAAACGTTTTTATCTAGTTCTGTGATAAAATATTGTAATAAATATACAATCTCAAAAAATTTGGGTTTCAACTTAAAAATAAATTTAATCAGGCTAAAGATAATACTGAGAAAGTGACCCATTCCTAAAGAGTTTTTACAAGAAAGGCTTATGAAAGACTTGAGCATAACAAAGCAGCATAATCATATCTTTATACATTTGATTAAGGTGACAGAAATTATATGGTAAACTAGAATCATTGCACTTTATATTCAAATATATCAACCTCTACTCTTCCAGAATTGTTCAAAATGTGTTTCTCAGGCTATTGAAGATTTGATTGTTTCTCTATAAATCATGTACGTGTATATTGTGAATGCCCATCAACCACCTCAAATAATATGACCTTCTCCCTTCGCCTGTAAGCCTCCCACAGCCGAACTTCTTCATACTGGATGCCTGTTACTAACATTTGTCTTTTAAAAGGTTGGTTTAAAAGGTGATAGAAAGTGAAAGTAATGTAGGAGACAAAGAAGAAGTTGGTAAAGACTATCTCTTAAATAATTGGAGACCATTCAATTATTTAGAATATTGTTTTAAAAATTCTGAAAGAAATTTTATTATTTCAACTTCACTGCCTTGTTTAAATAAAGGCTAGTTTCTAAAATTAACTTGCCTTTGAATTTTGTATCACAACTTTAAAAATATTAAAGAAATCTATTAACTCTTAAACCACCAACCAATTGTTGCCCTCTACTGAGGCAAGGCAAGGCAACCCACTTGTAGATGAGAGGATAGATATTCTCAGTGTCACAACATTCTGAAGCCTGGACAATCTTCTTAGTTTCACTCTATATTATAACTGCTTTCTGAAATTTGGCTTCTTAAGGAAGATGCTGGTATTTCAAAATCTAAATAATACCTTCTAGTTTCCCTCCTGAACTTTTCATGAGTTGGTAAGTTCCAATAGTATTTATTTAAAAATTCTGTGTGTCAGATGCTGTTTCCAAGGGATGAAAAAGTGAATGTCATTCTACCTGTTCTCAAAGTACTATCTAGAAAAGAAGAAAGATACAAGAAAAAATGGAGTTAAGTATAGTGATAGAGGATGGATCGCCTAATGAAAGTATCAAAAAGGGTCTATTGCCTAGACTGAGGACTCAGAGAAAGTTTCCTGGTGAACATGATGCTCAAGGGAATCTGAAAGAGTAATTGGGATTCCTCAGGGAGGCACGAAAGCAAGTTGCCTCTGCTCTTTTCTGAAATTTATGCCCATTGTTAAGCTCATCCTTAGTATATTTCATATGCTTCATATCTCTCATTCTAAATAGTGAGTTCAGTAAGTGAAGGCCATACTTGGCACAAATTTCTCTCTTGCACATGGTCTAAAATAATATCTTTAAGACAAACCCTCAGTCAAGCAGTTCCATTCTGCAAAACACAGGTAATTTGGGATTAAGAGACATACAAGCCCATGCTCACTTCAGCAGCCTGTATACTAAATTTAGAACAGTACAGAGAAGATTAGCGTGACCCCTGCACAAGGATGACACACAAATTCGTGAAGCGTTCCATATTTAAGAAAAAAGAGAAAGAGAAAAATAGACATACAAGCCCAGTGAAAAAATTTATATTAATTACAACAGAAACACATCTTGCAGGACTCAACATTTTTGTCATATTGAAGCAGATATAGACATTTGAAACTTTTTAAGGAATAACTAACTCTCCATTTTCATGTGCTTACTAAATCAAAGCCTATAAAAAACTCTATAGGGATCATTTTCATTTTGCTCAGCTTGCATGTTTGTTAAATCTCCCATAGAACAGTGTACACAACATAAGCAAATACTTAACGGTGTTAAAGAGGATAAATTGTCATACTATACATTAAAATGATAGCATTGAAAATCAATACAAAACAATGCAATTTTATCTGAAAAAGACATAAAATTTTAGTTTCCTTTATCCTTCTCTTTTCACCTCCACAGTAGTCCTAAGAATTCACAGTAGGATATCAACATGTGATTGTATTTAAGTATAAATGCAGACACAATATTCTCACAAAATAAATCCTAAATGTTTATAATAATTATCTCTGATTAACATGTTATATCAAATAGTTCCTTTGTTACTTTTCTGTATTTCTACTTTTTCAAATGGATATGAATTAAATTGATAATCAAAAGATTTATTATTCTATTATAATTCTAACCCTAGCTTTTCTCATGGTGTGGGTTCTGGTCTCCATTTCCAGTCCCACGACTTGGACCCTGGTGCCTAACCATTGTATTTGTCATGAGCAAGGACATACTCATAACAATTTTAAGCTAGAAGAAAAAGAAGATATTTGGTTTAGAAATGTTGAGAAAGGCATTTTATAATTTATCTGCACACGAATTATAGCTGACATCTGATTTTTATTTCCATGCTCACATTTTCTGAAAACCCTGACTTTGTTTATGTGGAATGTGTAAGTCACATATTTTGTATGAAGACTTCCCAGATTCCTACAGAAAGAGACAGGTTCTCTCTTTGACCTTCAAGCTAGACTGTACAACCATAATATAATATTCAATTTTCTCTATTCTATGGACATTACTCTACACTGTAAATTCTTTGAGAGAGGCCATGCTTTTCCTTTTTGTGCAGAGATTAGACTGCAGCTGATTACACAGAAATCCCTACTCCCTTCTTCAGTATCATGGTGTGAAAGAAAGCTCAGGGCCCTGGGGAATTCGAAAATACCACATTTAAAAAGATACTCTGGGGATCCTTTTTGAAAATGGCTTCACAAAGCACATATATAGAATAGATATTTGGAAATCTTCCTCATGATGGATAGACTATTTATTAATCTGTACTTCATTGTAAATGAAATGATGATTAAACTGCATGCTGTTATTGTTGAAATCATGCCATAGAAATATAATAAACTGTGTCTAAATCAAACATAAGAACATAAGAACACAGATGAAACTGACCCTTCCTGAGCAGTTAATTTCAGCATTTTTGGTGAGTCTTAGCTTGCTAACACAGGATTGTTTCCTTTGAAAGAAGGGAGATGAACCCATTACATATCTGACAGGCCATTGTCTTGTACGAAACAGAACTACTGAGTGTAAGATGGTGTTTCCCAATGAATGCAAAATACAATGCCATGACATTTTCTAAGATGAGAACTAACTAGTTCAGTGTTCTGAAAAGGATAAATTCATCAGGAGCAAGTCCTTCACTGTCCAACTGAGTGGCATTTACATTACATTCTTCAAACAGCAGAGCCCCAGAGAACCTTGAGAACTGCAGATGTTAGAATCAGATTCAGGGCTCTAGGTGAGGGTCCTATATGCTAACAACAACTCTCAATTATGTATACAGATTCAGCGTTAAAGACCTTTCAAGAACTTAAAGCAGAGAAAAAGGGTAGAAACTTAACAACCACGTGCCATTTAAAGATCTCCACTTTAAAACAATGTCATACCTTTTTCTTGCACTAATTTTAATTTAGACAGAAAAGAGATGGTCTGGTAGTATGGTGCTTCTCCAATTTGAGAGTGCACTTGGCAGGGGGCGGGGGGAAGGGGGATCTTCTGTTTCCCAGGGGATGCTGATATTCCTGGAATTTGGACTGAGTAGAGAGCTCTTGGAATACCATAGAGCTCTGTTTGGTACACTGAATCTGGTGGGTTCCAAAGAGCTGGGGAAGCTCTGCCTTTCCTTAAAGCTGGCTGCTTAAACCGTGAAAGGTGGCACTGGGTGGGGTGTGGTCAGCCTCAGAGATGATGAGAAGTTCCAGGCTTGACCTAGGGCTTGGTCCCGTTAGTAGTTACGTGGCACATGCACAGGCCACATTTGATGCATGTGATGCTCAAAGAATGGGACAGCAGGGACCAACTTCACACCTGCCCACATAGCATCGTGACCTAAAAGACTGTGTCCTCATTCAGAGGGCATACAGGAAGATATGCTAACCTCATGCTCTTGTGGTTTCCTAGCCTCCAACTTTTCAGAAGACATCATTTCCCTTCCATCTATCCCCACCTCCCTGCAGAAGATTGAGCCACACCATTGTGTCAGTTCATTATTACATCATCTGCATGCCTTCCCAAACTTCTCTCTCACCTCAGAAAGATGGCAACTTCTGACTGGTATTGTAATCTGTCTCTACTACCACCATCACATCATTGCCATTCATGGCTCTGAGACATCTTTTGCAAAGCAGAAGGTATCCCTTCATGTGGGGATGGAGATGTGTACCGAGGCAGGATGTGGTCCACTAGTGGAGCTGGGTCAAAATTGAAGCTTCCCCTGGCCCTCAGTGGGCACTTGAGTGAGGCACAACCTGCACCACTGCCTTTCCACTACTCCCCAGCTCTGGCACCATCAGTCTACTGAGAACCAACTAGACTTCTGAGTATGCATCCAGCTGCCAGTGAGTAAACATGACTGGCAGGGAGTGTGAGGGGAGTGCCTGCTGCTCCGGCAAATCTCCCATGCTTGACTGAGATGCCTCTTCCTTGCTGGGAATCTGCCCCTGGGCTCTGATGGGCTAGAGCAGTCTGACTCATATCCCTGCCTGTGAAAGGGAAACTGTCAAAAATAGCCTTGAATCCTTGCCAGGCTTTCCCATGAATTTTCTGTGGTATGACCTTAAATATATTAGATAAGCCAGAATCTTAAAAAAGTTCGGCTCTTAGAATAATAGAACTTGGTCTTCTCCTTCCTTAAATGGAATTCTTAATTGTTAAATTTCAGGTTTTCTTTGTTGATAGAAATGTTCAAGGCCACCATTCCACAGATTTTGAAGTCAAGTGCTCATAAAATAAATCTGCCATTATTAGCCATCTGATTTCTATTCCGATCTGGTGGTTATTTAGAAGAGTGCTTTTGATTATTTAGTCATGATTTTGTTGTTGATTTTTAGTTTTATTGAATTGACTGGAGAATATGGCCTCTGTGGCTCTCTGTGCGATGAAGTATATGAATCACCATTGTGTATATTCTAATAATGTAAGAAAAAATGCATAATCTCTGTCAGTAGAAGACAAGTATTTTGAATATACATGTGATTGTACATATTTGAAAAGGAGTCTCCTGATCCTATTTTTAATTTATTGCATTTTTAATTGATTAAATTATTTTTATATTTCTGGAGGATTTTGTCTTATATATTTTTGATGTCGTTTGCCTGGTGAATAAAGATATGAATTTTATTTTGGTCTACAACTTATCCCATTATATAACTCTTTTGTGTCATTTAAAGCATTTCTGGTAGATTTTGCTTTATCTGATTTATTGATTGTCAGTCCTTCTTACTTTTTTATTTGCATTTGCCTTTATAATTCTGCACATCCTTTTCTTTTTAACCTTTGTCTTCATTTTATTTCAGGTATATTTCTTATAAACAATGCATACATATATATGCTTAAATCCATTTCGATATTCCTTGTTTCATGATAGGGAAATTTGGTTTATTTGAATTTATTGTGAAGATAAATTTTGATTTTGTTCTCATCATTTAATATTTAGTATTTATTATTTTTTCTCTTTTAACTTTTCTCCATGTTCTTGCTCATTATATTAAGCTTTTTGCTAGTCCTGTTAAGTTTCTCTTTTATTCTCTCACTCTCACTTTTAAATTAATGTTATTTTATGATTTCCCATGCCCCTAAATATCATCTTACTATTCTAAGAATAATATTAAAATTTATGTATCTATATTAACACATAATAATTAATAAGTAACAGTAGCCACCAAAATATTTTATTTGTCTTTTGCCTCCTGCCCGCTCCTCTCCCCTTCAAACCCTTGATGAGGAGACATTCCCATCTGCCCCCAGCCCCTCCATCCTGAGCAAATTTTCCACCTCTGCTAACAGCCAACACTTGATTTTGTAGCAATATTTGCATATTTTTCACGTTTTTGTATCCTGGCTACCTTTTCTGATACAGCCTTTTCTTCTGTTTAGGAATAAGTACTTAAAATTAAAATATATTCCAGTCATATCATCTTTTCCATTTATTTTATCTCTATATTTTAAAATCCATGGCACCTCACGGGTCAACATTAGGAAATTCATTGCTATGATTCATTAAGTAAACAAATTAAGTGTAGAACATAATATTGCCTTTTTATGCTTTTGGTTTAGTAATATCCTTTTGCATTCATAATACAGATAGTGAGATAAGCAAGATTTTATCTCCCAAGATTCCCCTTTATTACTCTTTCAAACTGAAAATGCATTGCTGCCATTTTAGTCAACAGTTAAACTTTACTATAAAATATTTTGATACCCTTTTTAGCTAAAGTAACCTGTAACTCACACAGTAATGCTCAAATTCCATTTGGAAAGTCAGCAAACTAGCCGATTCTGCAACAGGGAATCCTATGAGATTTGGGATGTGAATATGTCCAAGCCCTTCATAGGAGCTGACATTAAAACTTCAAAAATACCATACCTTCCAGGAATGCACATTTTCTTTATTGAATGTAGAATTGTGAAATCTTTAAGAAATAGCTGAATTATTATTTCTTGACTATCTCCTGCCTGTTAAAGCAAGAACTATGAAATAGCTCAAAGGAAGCACTAAAAAAGTTGCTTACAGTATATTCAATAGTCTGCATCTGTCCAAATCATATATGAAAGAATGTGGACAGATAAAAATTAAAATTGAATTTTTCAGAAGAGGTTGAAGAACCACCCCAGGATATATTAAAGGTATAAACTGAAAATTGATGTAAGTCATGAATTCAGTGCTGCATAGACTGATGGATTATGTAGTTTTAGGGACATTCTTTCTTTCTTTGCTTTCTCCTTTCCCAGACTTTTACAAAGTGATTTCCTGAGAAATATATAAAAGATAGATAAATTTTAGCGATGTTGAAGGTATGTATAAACAAATTTTCTTTATTAATAGTAAAGGTGTAAATTGATATGGATTTTAAGGAAGATTTTTGAATGTGTATACTCGTTTTTTGGTTTATTTTTTTGTTTATTTTTTGTTTTGTTTTATTTTTTTTTTTAGGGCATACACTTTTTAAAATCTAATTTCTTTAAAACTTAATTTCTTTCTAATTTGCTTTAAGGAACTATTTAGGCAATTTTGCAAAGTCTTATGTAAAAATAGGTTTATTCATTGTTCTCAGTATGAAAAGACCTAAAAAAATTCCTTAAACATCTATTAAGGAGAGATGGTTAAATAATTTTACATCCATACATTCAACATTTAAAAATGGCACTTAGATTTCTATGTACTAATGCTGAATAATGTCCACAATATATTAATTGAAAAGCATAAACATATAGAGAAATATGCCCATGTCTAAGTAAAGAAAAATTGCATATCTACTTATGAATAGATAGAAAACTATCAGGAAGGTTATGATCTAAAATCTTACTGGTGGTGTTTATTTGTAATAGTGGGAAATATCTTGGTTATACTCATTATGCTATGGGTATTTATTTATGAATGGCTGCCAGTATTTCCTCCTCCTCCTTCTTCATTTTCTCTTCTTCATTAGTTTCTCCTTCTCATTTTTCCCCTTTACTGAGATAGATCTATTGACTCATTTGAAATAAATAAAACATTCTTTTTTCTGACAAGGAGGAAATTCCAAAATGTTCTAAATTAAATGACAGTGACTGGAGAGTGAGAGAAGGAGACAGAACTGTTAGTCTGTTAATGGCTGCTGCCAAATAAAAGACTGCTCACATTCTTCCATTGCCTGTTGGAACTTCAAATTATTTTAGCCAGGCACCATAGAAATCCAAGAGCCTCGTATTCTTATTTACACGTGGGCTTTCTGGACAGCTGTCCATAATAAATTCACAGGAGTGGACATTCTTTTTTTTCAGGCTCTGTGCCTATCTAGAGCTGGACCCACTTCACCTTCTCCTACCCCTCTGCCTATAGCTAATGTAATTTTTTTCAAACTGCCTCATTCTTCCCCTTTCAAACCTTACTTATGTATAAAAACGCTTTAAACTGAGGGACAATGGATGTGTTGTCTTTTCTACCTAGCCATGCTACCAGTGGTTTTGACTCCACACCCCAAGACCAGTCTGCTTTTGGACTAGCATTTTGGCTCAAAAAAAAATCTTACTTTAAAAAATGATGCCAGCTGTAGAAGTTAAAAAAACATATTATTTTAAGATTCCAATGAAAAAGATAAAGGATTAATACAGGATAAACATGAAAAAGATGAGAAAGGCATCTTATGGTTTATAAAAATGTAAATACCAGTACTTTATTATTCTAAACAAACAAAAAGAAAAAAGAAAAAAGAAAAGAAAGAAGAAAAAATCACTGACTGTTTTGAAGGGTAAGTTTTAAATTCATTCTCATTTGAAGCAGTAACAAGATAGGGATGTCTGCTTTACTGGTATTATGTAACACTTTCTGGTAAATTTATGTATTGCTTTTGGAATTAAAAAATATATATACTGTTATTTAAGCCAAAATATGATTAAAACTAGGTTTTTTATTAATGTGGTCAAACTTTTAAATGCATTTTATTGCTAAAATCCTCAAAAAGTAAAGTGATATAAATGACAAATTATAAAATAGTGCTCTAATACTTAGTAGGGACATTTAACTCTATTCAGTAATGGGAGAGGGAGCAATGAGGTAAGCTCACAGAAACAGAAAACAGCATTAAACATATTGCAAGCATGTTTTGACATTTTAAATCTTTTCTCTTCCTTCAACTCAGGCACACACTAATAAGTAAGATATAATACTCATGATAAAATTGATATTTTCCCAACTCTTTGCCTTCATTTGTTCTTATTCATTCCTAAGTAAATTATTCTATATGTACCTTCCTATCTACCAAACTAACATTCAGAGTGTAACATCGACTTTTATTTTTGAGATTATTAATAAATTAGAATGTTAGTGACAAACATGAACTTTTTTTTCCAGCTGTATTGAGTAAGCACAGACTTTTAAGCTTTAAAACAGGTTGCTAATGTATAAATTAAGATCTACCTCCCCCTTCCTGCTTCATAGCAGAAAGTCTCTTCTCACCTTCCTGCCTGTCACAGCTCTGCCAGATTCTTAAAACACCCTCCTTCCGTGAGGTCATGAGACAATTGTTGGTCATTAGCCAAGCTTTGGGTGGTACGATTCCCACTCTTCATTCTGTTCCTAAAAACAGATATCCAGTAAGTGACAAAACTGCGTTTTGAGTTATGCTCTAGTGATTGCATAACATAAAATTATTCGAACACATTATTTTAGCAATGAAGGTGGGTTGGTATAGGGTTCCTTATCACTAAAAGGCAGAAATACTTTTGTTGCCCATAGGGGTTAGATATTGAATATATCTATCCATATTAAACTTTAACAAGTTTTCTAAATAATGCTTTCTGAATTATTCTTGAATACAGTAAGTGTAAAAGATAAATTGCTTATTTATGGTGACATTTTAAAATTTTGGAATTTAGGAAATTAATAAAAACAACAAAAATAAAGGTAATTAAAAGTAATTGCTAATTGCTTACACTAGGTTAAAAGATTTATTTAAACTTTCCAACTATTTTTATCCCCTAAGTCCACATTTTGTTGTTATTTTCTTTGGTAAACACTGTAGTCCATGATTCCGCAAAGTTCTTTCTTTGCCTTTATGATATGCCTTCTGGTATCACTTTGCCATTGTTTCAGCAAGAATGAATGATACAATGAGCCATGGAGAAAAAAGAACAACATCTCTAACTTAAGTGTAGAATTCTTAATGTAAAATAAAGACATTGCTGAGACTGGGTTCAAAACAAATATTTTAAAAATTTCCAACTATGATTTTTTGTCTCAGTCTCCTATTTGGTCCTATTAGCCAGTGTTTTCTCACTTGCCAGAGAGCTGAAAAACCCCTTTCCTGTCAGTGCAGGCAGAAAACTATAAGACATCATCTCTCTTAGAAGTGGACAAATATCGTTTACTAATACAATTAATCCAAAATGAAAAACAAGCAAGCAAACAAACATATTACAGCAAACTGTGGTGGTTATCAATAAAGATGTTTTCATGTTAACTATTAATTCAAAACACAATGTATTCTCTTATCCAAAAGACAAATACCTTTCCCACTAAATCATGTTTTTACAAAGTTTGGAATTTTCAATTTAGTCTTTGAATTACTTGACATTGAAGATAATTCTAATTATATAAAACCTCTTATTTATACAATTATTAATTCAATTTTTATGTTTTCCCTGAATTTTTCTTCTTTAAAATTTATATGCGTTAATGGTGGACCTAATGATTAAGAATTTTGTTAGTGATATCTCTCCATGTCTCAGTTTAACCATCTCAGAAATTACTATGACAATGATACCTAGTTCATAGGGATCATAAGAATGAAGTAATACAGCTAGCATGCTTACAACAGAACATAACAAAACAAATGCTAAATTTTCAAATTATAATTTTAAGGTACAATTTGTATTACCTTGTTATAAATAATAATTTTTTTTTTTTTATTTGCTGTGAAACTAAGCTTGAGTATTCAAAGATTTCTGCACAAGTAACTAAATACTTAGTACTGCCTTTTGAGGTATAGTTCCCACACTGCAATCTCACAGATGATGATCTTTTATAAAAATGTGTTAAAGTTAAAAAAAAAAAAAAGCAAAATTTAAAAAAGTTAAGAAATACTTCTCATGAAGATCCAGCCTACACTGAAGAGGAAGCTGTGGTAATCTGTTTTCTGAGAAGGTCTACCCAGAAGGAGTTAATCCTGACTGTTCCCTCTGCTTGCCTGGTGCCTCTATGATGTTGATATTAAAATAGGGCCAGGAAATTTACTTCCATTTTCGCTGACCTAGACTTTACAATTCAACATAGATACTAGAAAAATATTTAGAAATGATTTCAATGAACATTCTTATTATAAGTGTTTGACTCACAACAATACTTCAATAGCAGAGACTTCTAACCTATGATGAGCAAATATTTTCATCCTAAAATTTGATATAAATGATCTAACAAATAATTATTTTTCCAACAATAGACATTATGATCTGATCACTTGCCCTCCCATTTCCTTAGCAACTACATTATAATATTTTCGCCTATATAATATTGGGCATGACAGTGTTAAACAGTAAACCTCTGAAGCCATGCCAGCCAAGGAGAGGCTAATAATGTTACATATGAAGTGTCACGGCATTCTCATTTCTGTTCAATGAGGGGAATCTGCTTTCAATCAAACCCTAATAAGAAAGCTACTCTTCCAGACAAACTAAGCTAACTAACTTATTATGACAGCATGGAAGACAATGGGCAAAAACCCAGAAGAAGCCAGCAAGAGAAAGGCAGTGCTACCAGCGGAGAGACTAAGAGTTGTATTATCACGCAAGCACTGAGAAAATGCAGATCCTGTTAATAAAAGCTCTCAACCCTAGACATTTTTTACAGAACAGATTGGAAGTGACGTAAAGCTCCTCCCTTAGCTGTACTCCATTGCCTTCTCAGCAGTTAGCATGCAGCAATTCACAGGGAGGGCAAAGGTGTGGGAAAGTCACAGCGCTGGAAATAAATGGGATGCCCAGAGAAGAGAAAATACAACAAAACCTAGAGAGAGCACAGAAGAAGAGCAGAAGTCAACTTGTTAATTGAATATTTTTGTAAAAGTATCATTACAAGTTTTTTAGTGAGGGGGCGCCAAAAGCTCTCTATACTATATACTTTTATGTCAGCCTTCCCCAGTAGTCTGTTTTTATCTGTCTTGTCATCACCACATCTCCAGACCTTCCAGAAACTACAGTTTGCAATATATATTCTTAATGAATAAAAGAAACAAAAAGATATAAATGAATAAACAGGGTTAACTGGAGGGAGTAAAGTCGAGTGATATTTCCCAAGTAGGGTCTACAGGATGTAAGTACAAAACACATGTGAAATTAGTTGATATCCTTGCTGACAAATTACTAAATTTAGGTAAGAAATTTAAGAAAGAGAACTAGTTTGAGGATGGGTAAGATATTGGATATATCATCTTAATAGTGAATCTGGATATATCATCTTAAGGTTTCTGTAAGACATCTGAGCAGAGATATTCAGTGAATATAGCTCTGCTTTCCAAGAAAAAGTCCTAAATGGAATATTTATTAAGTCCTTACTTTTTGCCAGATGCTGTACTAAGTGCATTACATGAATTGCTTCCTTCTTACTTAACAACAAGATATTCAGATTATTATCATTCTCAAATTATAAGATAGAAAACTAATACAGTGAGGCTAAGTAATTTATCAAGATCGCCTGCCC
>CM053507.1:26718939-26766439 GCA_028627145.1 Eidolon dupreanum
AAAACAAACATTTAGAAAATCTCTTTTAGTGCAACAAAAGCAATGTTACATCTCAATAAGATTAGCCCTATCTTAATAGATGCTCAGCAAATATATGTGGTTAGTAAATTTGTATGTCCTTTATATTTTTAATTTAGAATGCATACACTTAATGAAATAGCTGTTTTATTATGAATAAATTCAGAGAGCTGGAAAGTACATATAAGAACTAAAGATAGATTAGTAAATTGGTAGATATAGCTAAATGGAGTATAACTATAATAAAATTTGCTTTATTTGTTTGCTTATCTTATAGCAATCTCTTTCTGAGCCAGCATTCCACATTGAATTATGAACCTTCAGCAACAGTCACCTCATTTTGGGTTAAGTTCAATAAACATTTATTAAATATCTCACATCTATGACAAGAACTATGCTAAGACTTGGGAATATATTTATGAATAAAACATATTTTCTGCTTTCTGAGGCTTATAGCTTAGTGGGAAAACAAACAAATACATTCTTATTTCAAAAAAAATTACAACATAAGGATATAATAAAGATATACACAAAATAAGGGAGCCATGTGGACTAAATTATCTTGAAGGACAAATAGGACAGAGTTAGGCAAAGGGCTAAGGTATAGGGAAAGTGTTATAGAAAGGGGACATAGAATGAGACAAGATACATAATGCCTTGGAAATATTTAAAATAGGCAAGCATGATAGTTAGGTCTGTCATTGGTGGTGGAGGAAGAATAGGGGTAGTGGTTAGAGATAAAGCTTTTGAGGTAGACATTAGCCAAGCCACAGAGACCTATGTGGACCATGCTGAAGATCTTAGAGGACATTCTGCAAGGGTGGGGAGTCACTGATGTGTTTGAGGCAAAGAGAATAGAGATAACAGCTAGGGCTGTGCCAGTTTAGATACCAGTTTTTCTAGAAAGCCTTCTTTAATGCTCCTCTACTCCAGTGCATTAAGTGTCCCTTCTAGTAATTCCATAGTAGTCTATGGTTACTTTTATTGTAGCACTTTTCATGCTAATTAACAATTTCCTACTACTTCTTTCACTTTCACAATGTTTCTTCTTAAAGAAATCTGACTTTTTTACTATTGTATTTCTGTCAACTAGCACAGTGCCTAGCATACAGAGTAAGAACTAAAATGCTTTTTAATAAACTATGATAGACTCTTTAATCCATCTGAAAAATAGTTTACATTTAGATGAAAACTCTTTACAAAAATTGATTGATCTGATGATTTAATAAGCAATGATCATTCAACATTTGGGCCTTATTCACCATATTAATGCTGTCAGATTTTGCCATTGGAAAATGGAGTGAACAATGAAGACTTTCCATTGAAGAAAAGAATAAATGATTTAAAATATACATATAATTTGATTTTTGTTTGGTATTTATCATAATAATTCTTTTCGATCACTTCTCTCAGAGCTGTCAGGCTATGTGGCAATTTCAGAATTGAAATGATTTCAGATTCAGTGAAATTACCTGATACCTTTAGATATATTTCTGCCAGACTAGAAATCTCATATTAAAATATAAAGCAAGGTAGTAGCCTAAAGAGCACCCAAAATGATAAAAGTAGACTGTCAATGCATACTTAACAGTGATTTTATTGCTAATGGCAGGTTAATTGACTTCAGAAAGGAAGGTAATAAAACCATTATAAGTTTCTAGGAATAAGCTGTTTTTGAAAGTTAATGTGATATATGCCAATATCAGTACAGTAATAAAAATTTGGAGTTTAAAACTAGAGTGCAGTAAAACAAGTATAGAATATACAGTGACTTCTTTAAAGATTGAACATTTATAATCTCCTTTTCCCTTAAGAAGCAACTTGTTATGACTGAGAAATATCAGTAACTTTAACAGGCTTTGGCAAAACAAAGTAGGAAACTTGACACATATTGTAACATATTTTTTGCAAATAAAACTTCAAAAAATGAATTTTAATTGGTATTCAGTTAGCTGTCATTTCTGCTGTAGAGAGAGAAAAATCTTTAGAACTTATCAGTCAGGCTAAAAAAAAATATATGTATGAGAAAAAAATGTAATATTTCAAGAATCAGCAGTGCTATTACATCAGATTTGTGGCAACTCCAGATATTTAGTTTTTTCTCTTGCACTTTTTATCAGAACCATTCTAAACTCATATTTTAGGTCTCCAGGGCTTAGCTGTTAATTCATTCTATTATTCATCTGAAAATAAGAGGGTCTTTCTTCATATTTCATGTAAATCCCTTGTGTACAAATGATGTTATCGCACCAAAACACATGAGCTGTATTAGTATGACATGCTCTATGGCCCTCTGTAAGTTTGAGAATTACAGATGTCCTGAATAAATAGAATGTTCCTACTTCTTTGTGCAAACTCTAGCAGCCTTTTTTTTTCCTCTAGAATGGACTCCAGAATAACGACTATGAAAGACCCAAAGACTGGTCCACAGTTAGAGTCAGCAAAGCCAACGGCAAACAAGGACAATTTTTTTTTTTAATCAAAAACAAAACAAAACAAAACAGTAGAGTTTTATAAAGAGACAATTTATAATTTAAAGGAATATTCTTTATTTTAAGAGTCTTTTTCCCATCTGGATTACATAATATATCTTTTCATCTTAGAAATAATGATGAAAGTATGTAGTGTTTCTGTTCTTTTAGTTATCTTATTTGGAAAATGAAAAATTTAATTAAAAAAATACTCAAATTGGAAACTACTATTTCATAACATGACTTTATTATACAAGCTACTTCTGAGTAAATTAAATTTTAGATTAAAAAAATCTATATTTTATATACACATGTATGAACATAGACATGCAAATATATGCATGTCTATCTAATTAAGTTAGAAGATTCCACATGAAGCTGTTCCACATCTTTTTTAAATTTTATTTTATTTTACACTAGTTTTAGGTGTACAGCACAATGGTTAGACACTTATATAATTTACAAACTGATCCCCCAACTACTCTACTACCTGCTTGGCACTATAGTCATTACAATATTATTGATTATATTCCCTATGCTGTGTCCCACATCCCTGTGACTGTTTCTTAACCATTAATTTGTACTTTTTAATTTCTTCATCTTTTTCACCCAGCCCCCCAACTCCCCTCCCATCTGGCAGTCACCAGTTTGTTCTCTATATCTTTAAGTCTGTTGTTATCCATATATTTTTTAAAAAGATGTAAAATGACAGGACCCTAACCCATAACATACTTTCTATCAATTGTATTGCCTAATAAAATTGCTTACAGTTTAATTTTAGAGCTCTCACTGTGTACTTTTGAATGGATGCTGCTAAAGTTCTTGGTTTTTCTTTGGAGGTAAGTGCTTATTCTCTCTTAGAAATGTTAATCTTTTGAAGCACTTCCAATCCATCAGTTGCACTCCAATGTTGAGTGTCTGTTACATGCCAGACCTGGGCCAGGTACTCAAAACTCTGTTAGACCAAGTACAAAACTGTTTATACCACAGGGACAACAGAGGGCAGAACCTTAATTTGTCTCCAGTTTAACCTTATGGGAAGAAAATAAAAACTCTTTTCGTAATTATTTTCTCCCCTCAAAAGTGAAATGTGAGGCAAGATCCAAAGGTCTATGTTACAAAAGTGCTGTAAAATTTTTCTCAGCTTTTGTCTTGTTTCCTGATCAGTTATTCTTTATAATATTATAGAACAATATACACTTCTTCTTCTAAAGCTGCCAAATCAGTTTCTTGGGAACTAAAATGAATTTTTACTGAAAGAAGCTACTCAAAATGTTTTTCAACAATGCATATATAAACACACAAACATTTCCCAAAAGTTACACTGTAAAATATTCTCCAGCTTAATGACCATCTCTCAGCTGTGAACTGTCTCCATCTTCCATATCAGTAGGATGACTTTAGTTAGACCCTTGTACTTTCACTCATTCATTTAATACTTATTTCATGACTATGATATTTTAGTCACTGTGTTTGGCATGAGAGATATTAAGTGGTGAACAATATAAAAAGAGAACCTATTGTGGCTGTCAGTTACCAAGTAGTAAGCAATGACCAATATGGAGAAAGAGTAGAGGGAGACTAGTTGTTAAAATTTTGGTAAAGATATTTAAGGCTATCCCAAAGTAACATTGTTTGGGAGATATTCATTATTGGGCACCATCTGCAAATATATCCTCTTTATTTAATACTTCACTTCCCCATTACCCCTCAGCTTCCCCTGCTATAGTTCCGCAACTTGGTTTGAACTTTCCTGGTGCCATGTTCTGAGTCTTTCCATTTTCTAAACCATCTTCATTCCATCCTCATAGGAATTGCCAATGACTAACAAGCTTTTGTCAACCTAACTCTTATACAGAAAACTATTTATAAAATAGATAAAAGCACAAGTATCCCTGAAGTGTTGAAGAGAATGAGAAGACTCAGATAACTCATCCTGCCTTTCCAGGGCTCTAAGGAGGACAGCCTGAAAATTACCATTCCATGATAAAGTTTTATAAATCAAAACTCATTAACATGACCTCTAGTAAAACACACAGGTTCATTTTAGCAGTTTTCTGAGAGTGTCAAATACCCAGTAGATTTTTTTTTAACGCTTGTAAGCAATGTAACCCTAAAGTAACAACTTATGTGAGACCTCTACATTAAAGCAGATTAAAAAAGCAGTCCATTTATTTAAGCTCATTTTAAAGTTTAATAATACACTACTTATCAAGACAACCAGTGAGACAATCAGTGCTCCTGTTTCTCCTCCTCCTGCTCCTTCTTTTTCGTCTTCCTTTCTCTTTGCCTCTCTCACATACTTTTTCTGTCCCTTTATATATGTATACATGTTGTATGTGTATGTATGTATGTTGACATATAATAAACTGCACACATTGGAAGTATACAATATGTATATAACCATGAAATCATTGTCACTATCAAGATAATATACATGTTCATCAAGAATTTCCCTGTATACCTTTGTAATCCCATTCTTGCCCCTCCCTGCATTTCCCCCCATCCCCAAGCAAACATTAATCTATATTCTGTCATTTTCATGATTAATTAATTTCTTTCTATTGCTGAGTAATATTCCATTGTGTGGCTATATCATAATTTGTAATCCATTAATTTTTAGATAGATTTTTTTTTCTAGTTTTTGACTGGTACAAATAAAGCTGATAGAGTAATGTGTAAGTATTTCTATGGGCATGTGCTTTTATTATTTTGGGATAAATAGCTAGGAGTGGAATGGCTCAGTCAAATGGTAGACATATGTTTAACATTTTTTAAAAATTCCAAACTGTTTTTCAAAGTTGTTTTATCATTTTACATCCCCACCTAAAGTATATGAGAGTTACAATTTCTCCATATTTTCACCAACACTTGGTATGGTTAGTATTTTTAATTTTAGCCATCTAATAGGTTTGTAATGGTATCTCATTGTAATTTTAGTTTTCATTTCCTTACTGACTACTGATGTTGAGAATCTTTTCATGTGCTCATTTGCCATCTACATATTTTCTTTGGTTAATTGTGTTTAAATATATTGACCATTTTTTTTAAATGAGTTGCTTTTTTCTCATTATTATTGAGTTTGTGAGTTTTTTAAATAGCCTGGATTATCATCTGTATTACTCGAGAATATTTTTTCCTAGGCTGTGGCTAGTCTTCTCATTCTCTTATCAGTATGTTTTGAAAAGCATACATTCTTAATTTTGATGAAGTCTAGTTTATCAATTTTTTTTCCTATATGAATAATGTCTTTGGTATCACATGTAAGACATTTTTGCATATTCCAGGGTCACAAATAGATACTCATATTTTATCCTAAAACTTAAGGTTTTACATTTTAGTTAGGTCTATGATACATTTTGATCTAAGTTTTGTATATGGTGCAAGGTAATACATCAAAGCTCATGGGGTGGGCAGGGAGGGAGAGCAAGGGATACAGCTATTTGATTGTTGAAAAGCCTATCTTTTTCCACTGAAATGCATTTGTACCTACATGGAAAACCAAATGACCATATGTATGTAGGACTGTTTTTACAACTCTCTATTGTGTTTCATTATGAAATAACTTAAGACTACTGAAAAGTTTCAAAGTGTGCAGAGAGTTCCTGCACCCTCTTTGCCTAGCTTCTCTACTATCAGCATCTTCCATAATCAGAATACAATGATCAAATTTAAGAAATAAACATCAGCATAACATTATTAAATAAACTTATTAGGATTTAAACAATGTTTTGTGTTCCAGCATCCAATTCAGGATCCCTCATTGCATTTGTCCTCCAGTCAGTGGTAGTTCTTTGGTCTTGTCATTCATGACTTTATGGTTTTGGGGGAGTACTAGTGAGATATTGGCATACTGTCCCTCAGTTTGAGTTTGTCTGATGTTTGTTCATAATTAGATTGGCATTAGGCAATGCTGGCAAGAATCCTATAAGTGTGATGATGTTTTTCTCAGTGCATTATAACAGGGTACATAGTGTCAAAATGTCATATTATTATTAATTCATATTAAAATTAAAACTTTTTTTACATCAATACATCAATGCCTTGTAGAGCACTGTAACGATGTTAATCTTTTCTTTGTCTTTGTGATATGAGGCAACCAGTGAAGTGTTTTGATTAGGAAAATAACTTGTATATTAACAGAATCACTCTGGGTGCTGTGTTTTAGGATAGAATATAGGGAGGTATGGCTTGAAGCAGGAGACCAGTAAAGCACCTGTTGTAATGCTATTGTTGAGAAGTATGGGGTCTTGTATCAGGTTAGTATCTGTGGAGTGTGTGAGAGGTAGTCAGATTCTAATATATTTTGAAGGTAGAGTTTACAGGATTTAATTGGGATGAATATGATGTTTGAGACAAGAGAGTAGTTGAGGATGATTCCATGATTTTGGGCTTGAATACACAAATATATGAAAGAAGCTGATTTGGATAAGAGATTTAGAAGTTTATTTTTAGAATATTAAGATTGAGATGACTATAAAACATCAAAGAAAAATTTCAAGTAGGCAGGTGAACATATGAGTCTGGGATTCAATAAAGAGAAGGAGGCCTAGGATGGTGTTATAAATTTTGGAGTCATTTGCATATAGGTGGTTTTAAAGCAATCAAACTGGATAAGATCATTAATGGAGTAAAGAGAGAAAGAAGTCTAAAGACTGTGCTCTGAGCACACTGGTCAAGAGAGTGGGGTGATAGTAGGAAAATAGCAAAAGAGGTTATAAAGTAGAAAGAAAACTGATGGAGTTTGGAGTCCTAGAAACCAAATGTAGAGAGCGCTTCTGGGTGGAGAGAGTAACTCGATGTTTCAAATGCAGTGGATAGATCAAGAAAATGAGGACTAGGAATTGACTGTTGAATTTGGCAACTTCGAAGTCATTAGTGACCTTGCTAAATGTAGTTTCAGTGGAGTAGTGGAGTGAAAACATTACTCGAATAAGTTCAAGAGAAATGGGGAAGAGAATTGGAAGCAGCAAGCATAGATGACACTTGCTGTAATGAATGTAAAGGAATGGGATAGAAGCTGAAGAAAGAAGTGGAACAAAGAGTGTTTTTGTTTTTATTTTAAATGGGAAATATTACAACATGTTTATATCTTTGTGGGAATAGTCCAGCAGAGAGGAGAAATTGATGATACAGAAGGGAGATAATTTCTGGACCAATGGCTTTGAGTAGAGATGAAGGGATAAAATCTGATCCACAAATGAAGGCAGAAAAATTTGTAAGTCATACCTGTTAAAGAGGGGGAAAGCAGAACAAATAGGCAGGTAGATGCGAATAGGTGGATAATGGATGATAGTATCCTGTGGAAATTCTGCTTGGGTGTGAGTATGGGGGCACAAATCATGGAAGTTAGGAGAAGAGAAGGTATGAAACTATCTGAGAGTCTGAGGGAGAGAATGGATCTGGGACTTTACTGTGATTTCCAGACAACATCTTAGGTGATTGGCTATACTTTTTAAAGCAAGACCAGTCATGATGGCAGTGTTTTTCTTAAACCACATCCTCCTATACAGATGTTGGTGCAAGTAAGTCAGGAATTGAGGGTATATGACAGAAACCTTTCAAACATTATGATGAGTGGGCCCTGCCCACTTTTAGGTATTCTTATTTATTTGGTGGGGAAGGTATCACACATTGATTTTTTTTTTAAAGGCACCCAAGATGACCTAAGGCAAAGTCAGAATCACGTAACTGAAGTATTACACAGCTTTTGCCTGAGGCACTGGAGTTATGGAATGGTTGTCATGAGCTATAAAGCTAAAAAGATAAATTAAGGCAAGTTCTGATTTATTTATTCTATCTAATTCATTTTTGGATAATATCAGCCTATAATTTTTAGACTTGGGGAAATTCTGAGGCTGCTTAGGAAAGACAAGGGTAAAAGAGTCATCAGCTCATGATTTAAAAAAAACCACAGTGCTATGTATATACATTGCAGGCACTCTGAGCAGCTTTGTTGGACCAATAAATGAGTATATAACATCATATGATTTTCTCTCCCTTTTCTGTGAAAAGTTGTAAAAATTTGCTTTGGGGGAAAAAAAAAAGCCTGTTATTTCTTTCTTGTACTGAACAAGGCAGAATTTTCTGTTTTCAATTCTGAGCAAGTTTCAAGCAGGGATTAGACAACTTTCCTTTTGCTCCTCTGCTGGTTCTGAAACTATAGAAGAGAAGCAAGAAACCAAATACTGAAGGATATATTGTACAAATATGACTTCCTCTAAACCCAAGCAAGATGCAAACCATTCACGAAATAATGGAGCTGAAGATAGCACATTTTTAAGGGATGCTATGGGCATCGGTTCCCCTACTGTCATTTGTGTTGCTATAGTCAAGGTTCAGTTATACCACAGTGTTGGCCATTCCCTGGAAACAATGTTCACTGTTATGCTGCTCCAGGAGCACAGGAATTCCTTTGATGAGCTCTAAGAGATTGGTAACAATACCTCCTGAAGGGCCAGGTTGCTAGGTTACAGCTTGTTTCCTTGGTCACGGTGAATACATGGAAGACCCCCAAAAGAGACTGCAGATTCTTGGTGGACAGCTTTCATATGCCCTCCTGGGAACATCATGAAAAATATCTTCAGAAAAATAGCTTTATGAAGGCCAAAGGAACTTTATGTACAAGCAAGACATGTCTGAAAGGTAAGAAAATGAAATGTTAAAAGTAACCTAAGTCATTACTTGAGAGAAAACAAATAAACCAACATAGATTGTGTTACCAGGTTAAATTTCACTTAAAAATGTAAAGTCATGCAGTCTGTGTTACTGATGATTGCTTTAGGAAAGAAGCAAAGCCTACAGCCACCCTCTCCCCTAAATCGCTCAATGCAATTTTTATGATTGTTGATTGTTAAAACATAGGAAAGTGAACTTACTGTTTTAGGAATGGTATGTGTATAGATACACAGGGCTCTTTAAGAAAGCCTGTGTGAATTTCGGAGAAAAATAGAAAAGATAGTCAAAAGAAAATATCAATTAGTTAATAGCTGTTTGCTATTAATTTTAGTTAATATCTATTAGATAAGTTTAAATAAAATTACTACCACAAAAACAAGACTTGTATTAGCTTATTAAAGCCACAAATTAGAGTAAAGAAGAGTCAAAACCCAGTTCTTATTTTCTCATTTCTAAATTTCATAGCTGTTTCATGAATGTTTCTCAAAGCACGCTGATAATTAAGTCACTATACAATTGGGGATTTGCAAGTTTCTTGACTTTTTTTTTTAATCTTTATATTGATGTATAACCTCACTGTCATATTTTAAAAAAATAATATCTTCACATTCAATTTTCAGGATTAAGTACATTTTGGTTTCACATGAGTGTATGAAACTTATTTATAGCTTCCATCTATTGCCTATAGTTAAGAAAGGAATCATGTATAGGTAGGAATTTAGAAGCCAAAGTAGTCTATTATAAAGGTCTTATTTTTGTTAGCAAATTCAAGTAGTATCTAAGTATTACATAAATTTTAATATTAAAAATTGTGTCACAATTTACAGATAATGGACTTGTGAAACAATAGTTTTCAAATAGGTAGAAGCTCTATGAAGAACTATAAACTTTATTTTTCCTTACTTGCGAACTCCTTTAATATATTGTACCAAGAGGAGGCTTATTTGTGATCTCTGTATAAAATGATCTTTATGATCACTATTATTTTTTTAAAATAAATCTTTATAAAATTATTTTATTGAATGTGTAAAAAGTGATGCCCAGGCTACAACTTTAATCTTAATCTTCAAATTCTAAACAGAGGAGGGAGGAAGGAAGGGAAGAAGGAAGGAAGGAAGGAAGGAAGGAAGGAAGGAAGGAAGGAAGGAAGGAAGGAAGGAAGGAAGGGAAAAAAATAAAGTTTTCTTAGTTTGAGTATTTTTTTTCAATTACATTTCTATACATCAAGAGCAATTAGAGGGATAGTTTTATAAACTATATAAATATCTAACCAATGTACTATATATTTGAAACTAATAATAAAATAAAATTTTTAAAAAAACAAGAGTCTTATTTATAGCATCTTTCTAATACACAGTCAATTTCATTTGGGATTTTATAGTTTTACCTCTGTTCACAAAATCCACCCCAATCCCATGTTATCCTTTTGTGCCTATATTCTTCTCTCTTGTGGTGTTGTATGTGGTTGAATTTTCAAAGTTGTAACAACATAGGGAGTAGCAAAATATTCAAGTATTGAAAACCTGCTAAGTAGCAGCTATATATATGGTTATCATAAAGTTCTAAAAACTTCTAAATATGATCTTGTAGAGGGAGCATAGTGGTATCTCATTCTCTCTACCTTCATTGTTTCTGGTATTTGAATATATCTTTTGCTTCTGAAGATATCAGGAAACCCACTAATAGTTACCGAAGTTTATAAATTTCCCTCTGAAATTTTACAGGTATTTGTTCTTTTACTCCTGTTGTACCTTAATCTGGACACCTATCTGTGTTTATAGGAATGTGCATGGGGTTGGTACAATAGAGACATAAAAAATTTATAAGAATACAAATTGGGTCACGTAAAATTAAAATCTGGCTCATTCGGATAGAAGTAGAAAAATAACAATTCCAGTTGTATGTTTTTAAAAATTACAATATTATATGAGTTTAGGATCAACTATCTAAATAATTTAAACAATATCTGTTAAAATCCTAGGCTTTAGGAGACTGAAATATTTTTGGAATTTCTGTAAAACACATTGTTTCTCAGAAAAACTCATTGCTACATTATTATTTACTCACTTTATTGGTTTAGTTCCAGGAAGTTAATTTAGAGCCATAAGAAATTTAAACATAATAACATTCAAATGTAAAAACCTGGTATACCTAATTTGCCATTTCAGAAACTATCAAATTATAATATCAAATTTCTTCTTGATTTTATAAGAATTTCTTTCAGAGGACTCTCCATTATTTCATTACCATCTTTAGAATGTGGTTAGCATAATCATTACTCATTTTACAAATGAATAAAATATAGGCATAGGGAGGGCGAGGATTTTGGGTTTAAAAAATAAAAAGAATGGTTAAAGAAATCGAAGAATCTGATTTGATATTTCCTTTCATCCAAATTTAATGCTCTAGAATTTATGGTAATTTTCTTCTAGCCCATAGTTCAGAAGTGCCTGGTTTTAGTAAGATTCCAGGAGATTTGCGAACCTAGATCACTATTTTGGGGGAGAGAGAAGGAGTTTGAAGATTTGGGAAAAGTTTGCTAACTGAAAAATAGGATTGAGCTCTTCCTTTCCTTCCTTAAAAACAAACAAACAAACAAACAAACAAAAACAAAAAAGCTCTGACAATGTAGCACTAATTATAAATGGGACATTTAGAAATTGAGTCATATGAAATACAACTTTGACAACTGTAGGTGTGTGAATGGGGCCCCCTGGCCTTCTGTATGGTATGTGTCCAATATTGCCTCCTTCAACTCAAGAGTTCACATTCACCTGAGCAGCTAGGCCATCTGCCACTTTCTCCCTCACTTGCCTTACAGTTACATAATCACCAACTTGACATTTTAATTAAACAGATAGCACCCGATGCAACCGGCAATTTATGAGGCTTATAAATTCACGATTGTAAAGAGCATTGCAATCTTTCGATGCAAGGTGCTCATGAATTGATAAGTTATATTATTGTTTTTCATCCAGCAGTCTCAGCTCACCTGATTCCTTCTTGTTGGCCATTTTATACTTTTTAAAACCACAGTAGATGGCCAATTCAGATAATGTTACCTATTTTAAAGACACTATAAATCACTGCTGATGAATGCTGTACAATTTTAGCTGCAGCATCTTCTCTGTGGCAGCTTTATATTAGAGCATTAATTATATTAATTCCTTTTTCATAAGGGTTTAGATTTGTAATTTACGATAACTGTTTGTTCACTGCAGGCAGAAAGATTAAAAATGAGTAAACCAATATACCAACTAAACTGCATGTGTCTGGTTTTATTTTCTTTGGGGGAAGGAAAGTAAGAGAGAGTTTTAAAACAGCTTGGTGTTATCTGTAGTGCTGTTCTCATAGGTTCTAGTACCGAAAGCTTAACTTTTGTTTTCAGTAAATAATAATTGCTTGGATTTATGTGTTTCATTAACTAGTGCAATTATTATACATTCTTAAATAGAACAATCATTATTAGAAAAATCAGTATTAATGATTTTCCTTAATAACTGCACCCTAATAATGATATAGCTTTACAGTTATTTAAAGAATCACAGTAACTTATCTGAATCTTGTTTGAATCTTGGTGCTTAAAAATACTTGGTGATTTACTTATGTTATTTGGGCAAGTTATGCCACCTTTCTGTGCCTCAGTTCTCTTGTGTATATAATCAAAACAATTATACTACCTCCTTCATTTGGTAATTTCAATGATTAAATGAGGTAATCCACGTAAAGCTTTTAGTACAGCACCTTGCACACAGGAAATGCTCAATAAATGTTAACAATAAAATTATTGTAGTAGTAGCAGCTGTCATCATCATAATAATGTTACAAAATGAAAACGAAACAAAACAAAAAATTCTGTCACTCAGGCAAAGTTCACATCATCATCTTAATATTAAAGACAAGAAAATAACCTTCCCAAGGTCAAAGCAGCCACTCTTCCTTAGGTTCACAGGATTCACGGATCTTACAATTTTGACTTCATCAATGTGCACATCAAGGAGTTATAGATGGAGTAGGAGTTTGGGTTAGTTATGTAGCTTGGACGATGCCCTATTTTTTCTTTTTCTTTCTTTCTTTTCTTTTCTTTTTTTTTAACTAAACGTTTGGAAATTATCTTATATTGCTGAGATTTCTCCCAAAGAAAAGCAGACTGAAGAAAAATTCCATATGATATTTGTGATGGAAGTAATAGAACAAAGAAGATTTTGAGCATGCCCCAAAGTTTCTGTCACAAAAGCCAGCACACTGCCCTTCACCACAGCACTCTGGTGTGCTGCCCCAGAGTACTACAAAAATGTGAGGGGAGAAATCCAGATTTGGGGGCCTACAAAGAGATTTTACACTGAAAGACAATGAAACTAGTCATCTACTGATTAGAATCTTCTCAGCTAAATTGTCTTTGTTGAAACTTTTGACCAATTGTCACTTATTCTGAACAGAGAGAGAAAGAGAGGAGGGAGAGAGGGAAGGAGGGAGGGAGAGAGGAGGAATAAGAGGAGGAGTGAGGGGGGGTGAGAGAGAGAGAGAGAGAATGCTAGTTGCTTATTGTGTTACCAAAGTTTTAATTACCCTCTATTATTAATAATGTCTGGTAGTAATGGCATAAAAATTCTTCTGGTTTAAACTAAAAAATTATCTAATATAAACTAAGATGAGATAATTTTCAGTTACTTTTAAACTTAATTTTACCTTGAAGCTGTTGTGTTTAGTTTTACAGCACTACACAAGGAAAACATGGTAAAGCCCCAATGAACTAGATCTTTTTTATCAACTATCTTCTTTATGTGAACTTATTATTTCTCCTATACCTTGCTTTGGGTAATAACATCATTTCTCATAGTTTAGATTTAAAAACAAGAGAGGGGGAGACTTCTAGGTTTTTCTTTTAACTCAACCTCTCACTGTGTAACCATCACTAGAGTTCAGAAATACCAGACACCAGTAATTGAGGAAAGATTCAGCTGTATTCATTATCCTAACTTTTCTCGATTTTGTTTCGATTTAAAATGGTTAGCATATTTTAATAAAGATGAACCAAAAAGTCAGTTAAACTTTCATCTTCTGTTCATCCCTTGATATATTACTTTATTTTCCCCCAATCTTTTCTCCCTAATTGTTGGCCAAAACTCCAGTTACATATGACAGGATCTACCTGCTTCAAGAATAATAAATTTTACACAATTTAATATTGTTCTTCTAATGTTTTTTTATTTGTTTCTATGGCAAGATACTCTGATAACTTCCAGAAACAATATCTAAACTATTAAAGAATTACTCAAGTGAGAAAGATGTGAGAGACATACATTTTCTGACTTTTTCACATAAGACAAAATTCTTTATTTTTTATTTAATGGTAGATGGAGATATAATTTTCTCCTTGATATAGGGTACAGGTTTTTTTTTTAACGACATGATAGCTCTTTTTATAATATGCTGTAATGACTATGCTCTTCTACTGTATCTGCTCAGTTAATAAATGAAAAATAAAAGACATTTTTATATTGTACTTCATGAAGACAACTTCAATATACAGGAGATGTGTAGTTTCTTGTAAACAAAACTGCTACAGGGGCATAATATTTGTGCCATAAAATATAGAATGCTATCTGTCGGAACCTGAAAAATGATTTATCAAGAGTAAAGTAAGGCAAGAAAAGGAGCTATGATTTCTAGTTTTACTTAATATAAACAGGTATATTTAGATATTATTTTTAAATTGGCTTTAAAAATGTACAGCACCAATTACATTGCTGAGAAAGGGGAAAGTGTAAGAATAATAATGAATATTAAATCAGAGAATTAGTATAGGAGAGCAGAAAAAACATTTTATATCTTAGTGGGATAAAGATGGAAATACAGAGGAAACTGGATTGTTAAATGGTTATATAGTGCTGCATAGTGAGTAAAATTATTTAAAGAACCTGACTTTTTAATTTCTTTGTCACCAATTTGAGGAAATATGAGTTTGTGAGAAAATTCCAGGTCCAGATTAATGTGGAAAACAATAGAGATTTTACAGACTCTCATTTGTACATCTGCAGCTGTAGTTCTACTAGGAATGATATTCCAATATAAGGGTTGACCTCCTCATTCATATCTTACAAACAAATGTGTGTATTTGGGTGTACTAATAGATTTACTTTTCTAAGACATGCAGTCTACATAGACAATCTTATCTTTGGGGAGAATTTATCTTAAGAGACTCTTAGCCATAAAACTCTGCATAGGACTATGATAAGATGTAAATGTCCTTCTGAAATCTAGGTAAATTCCTAGGGTATCATTTATTTCTCTCCTAAGTGGAAAAGTTGATGTTTATAATTTGTTGTTATTATAGTTTTATACAAAGGTATTTACATTTAAAGACTTTATAATAGAGATATACAAATACTTTAAGTATTTTCTTTCACTCAGCTCCTCAGGTCGAAACACAAACAGCCAGGAAACTTTTCCATCTAACTCCTCACATGGCTCTGATCTGAGCGAGTCACACATATGGTCGGCTCTGTCAAGGATCAGAACATCTCACTCATATTCAGATTCTGCAATATCATTTCAGGTAAATATTTTTAAGCAGCCCTTTACCTAATAATAAGTTTATTCGATGTACTTTATCTTATATTTAACACTTTTTAATAAGTGTATAAACTTTTTTTAAATCTACTCTTAATTTGAGGAAAAATGAAAGGTTGATACTCAGTCCCAACTCAGAGAGGAAATAGATATATGCTGGGATGGAGGAAGGGACACAAAAGAGATAAGTAGAAAAGATAATGACACAAAAACAAAAATGACATCCTTTTCTTTCTTCCACTGAGTTTAAATTCTACCTCTAGTCTAAGATTTATGTTCTTTCTTTCTGGAATGTCCTTTCTTAACAAGATAAGATTTTCTCCTTCTAAACTCACCATTTTCGAGACTTTTCTCTAATCCACTTAAGTGGAATCATGTGGGCTTTTCCATTTCTTTCCTTTATTTATAATTTTTCCCCTATCTTACTGGGTCAAGATGAGTTATTTATATGTCTGCCTCCCAAATTACAGAAAATGAGTTTTTCAAGCACAAATCCCATATTTTATTTAATTTTGTATCCCCAGTGATTTGACAGAGTGCCTGACACGTAGCAGTTACAATATATATTTGTAAATACATGAATGAAATGAAATGAAGCATACTTACTTCAAAAATATTTATTAAACCAATGGCTCAGTCAATTGGTCTATCAGAATTAATAAAGGAAAAAAAACTGGGCAAGACACAAATATTCACTATTCCTTTAAGAAGAAACAATAATCACACAGCTCAACACATTGACAAACTTACATGGATATAAACAAAGAAAAGCAATGACTTATGTTCTTACAATATCAAAAGTCTCCAATCACCCACATAACTCTTTTTTGCACAAAATTACATGTCAGTTGAAAACTCGAAACTTTCTTTAAATACATCTTTACTTAGATTCATTCTTCCCAGCAAGAGTCTCAAGAAATAGCAGAAAGAGGCAATAGAGTGTGGCAACCTCTGAGAATTTAACTTTTAAACATTTTTTATTCTCTGATAGAAGCAAGAAAAAAAAATTCCAAAAAAACCCCATAATAGATTGAGAAAGAAGCTCCTATAAACATGAGAACTGAACTACCAAGAATAGGCCAGGGACTACATTCCTCAAAAATCTAAAATGTATTTGTGCTTTTTAGTTTTTAAAAGAATTTTTCTAAAGAATGAAAGAATTCCTTGAAAGTATGTTAGCAAATCCTTAGGATATCTCAAAAAATTGCTCGAGCATTAATATTTTAGTGTTATTATTAATAAGGTAGAGAATTTTTATTACTAGTTCTATATCTTAAACAAGGACATTGAGATATTTACTGGGACACTTAAGATCATTCTGTTAAGTAATTAAGATAAAATAACAAAGCTAAATAATTATTAAAAAGCCACCTATTTTCAATTCATTTTAATGCAACTTTTTAAAATTCTGCTTCACAAGATGCATAGTCCCAGATGCTGCTCCAAGAATAAAAAATTTTATGTTTTAAAAGTTCATGGAAACACTTTTTAGTATAGACTCACAAAACATATTAGAAGTATAGTAATAAAGAGAAATGTTTAACTTGGTTTAAGACAGAGCCTCACAAGCTTATTTAATAATGGTAATGTTTTTTATATTGTTATTAGTCACCCAGATTTACAACTCAAGCAAAGTATAAACTCTGTGAAAGTCTGCTCCACGAGAAAAATGCAGTTGTTTCAAATACAGTAATGATATTTTTTAAGGCAAATCTTTGTTTGTTTGTATATGTATAACACTGGCTAACAGAAGAATGACTCCATGGTATACGTATTTAACAAAATATTCTTTTCCTAGTAATATGCCTATTTGCTTGTGATAACATTATAATTGTCATAAGGTATATAAAATAATGGGGATTTTCATTGACTACAACCTCAATAATAGTAAACAGTATAGAATTGCCCCAAATGTGATCTTGGCATATATTTTGGTCAGTAATATACTGTCTAGAACAACAAAGATGACCAGACCTGAACAATTTCATTCAATACTGGCTACACATTTTAAGAGGAATTTCAATAAATTGAAACTCTCCCCAAGGAGAACCACATGTTCTTTCTGGATATTTAATAATTTGCAAACCATAATCTGTGAGTAATCATTGAGTGACTTAAGAAGAAGATGACAGCTGTCTGTTATCAAGCACTTAAAATGGTAGTTACATGTGGAAGAATTCTTTGGGGCCCATAGAATATAGAGCCCTTAACAATTAGAACTGTTCTAAAATGAAATAAGATTCCTCATGAGCTCTTCAGTAAAATAGTAAAGGACAATTTATCAGAGGTGGTGTAGAGTAGATTCATGAATGGGTACATATATTTATTTCTGCTATCATTTACCATCAAACATATATCAGCTGCAGGTGTTAGAAATGAACATTTCAGTAAGAACACATAATTTAGATTGGACTAACATGGCCTCTGTGAGCACACCATGAGGTACCTGGAGTTCCATTTGGCTGAATGTTTGTATGGATTTGCATCACTTTTATGCATAAAATTAACGAAACTGTATTTTGCCAGGTGATATTTCTTTTCTCTCTTTTTTAAAAGCTTCCGTCAGATTCCTTTAAGTACCTCACTTGGCACAAAGTAGAACAACATGACATTCCAGGAAGTCAGCTACGCTGTCCAAGAGTAAGAGAAGGTAAAAGAACAAATAGTATGTATTCTCTGCACGCATGCTCTGAGTAGTTTTTTTGTTGATTAAAAGATTTTACTTGAAAAAAGAAGTTATTACCTGGAAGTAGAATAATTTCTTTTTTTCAAGACTGTGGAATTGTTAATATAATGAAGCCACCTTCAAAAGTATATTGTATTATCTGATTATATAAATAATAAATGTTTAGTATTAAATATTGGAGAACATATAAAGAAGAACCTGTAATTCAACTACCCAGAAATAGTCACTGTGACTTTTTTTCCCATTTAGTGTCTCTTTGAAAAGCATATACATATATACTTTAAAAAATTATACTAATAATTTTTTTCACTTATCTTGATATTGTGAGAATTACTCCTATTATTAAACACTGTTCAAAACAAGTTTATTAAAGGTCATATATATTTCTGTCCTATAGATATTAAACTTATTTAACCAATAATCTTTTTGGAAATTTATTTCATGACCATGGGTAACGCTGTCACTTCAATGGATGATTTTAACTTGATTTAATTATGTACTTTTTTTTAAAGCATCAAAAGTAAATAAATCGGATTGTCTCATTTTATATTTTCACTAAACATTTTACATTTTGTAGAATTAGCAATGTTTCAACATTCCATTTTCATCCTGTCAGATTTTACGTGAAAATTAGTATGACAGTATGAAGATTGTGATCTACAGCCCCTGATATACATAATATGATTAGTATAGGTAGATTATAGTTTGATTTCTATAAGTAGCTTTCAATAAGTTATAAATTAGGTAAGAATAAGGATAATGCATTTCTCATGTCTCTTTTGCATCCTCCATAAGTTGAAGAAACATTATACATAATTCCTGCTACAGTGAGTATTTAGTCTTTATAAAACATCAAATATCTTGGCTATCTTCCATCTGTATTTGCAGACTGGCAGTTAGATTGTACAATTAAAACACTGATTTAGAAAAAGTTGCTTTAGATATATTCATCTGCCCATTTTCCTTTCTCTATTTCATTATTTTACCTACATGATGCCTTTCCTCTTTTATTCTAACTCATTTGAAAAAGGAAGGAAGACTAAAATAGCATCATTTTCTGAAACTTTTTGAGTAAGATATATTCTTATGTTTTAACTCTGTTAGTTCTCTATTTGCAGTTAAGCACCAACTCATATATTTTAAAATATTAACAGATAGTCCAACTAGAGATAAATTAAATTTGTCTTTTGGGGGCCTCAGAGAGAATATTTTTCAAAGGGCAAGAAATAGGGAAATAGAAAAAGGAGACTAGAGGAAGTGGAGGTAGTGTCATATGTTTAATGAATTCATCCTCAAAAGGAAGAGAGGGCTACATCAGGGGCTAAAGTGGGTTAAGTTCAGTTGGTTCTTAAACTTTAGTGTGTGGATAAATTACTAGGAGGTATGTGAAAATGCAGATTCTCAAGCCCTACTCCCCACCAAATCTGATGTAGTTAGCATAAAGTGTAGCCCCAGTATCTGCATTTGTAAAAACTTTTTGCAGGAAATTCTGCTGCAGATTATATGAGGGTCATACAATGAGAAATACTGGTTTAGGAGGTTTTGGTGAAGGGAGGAAATGAAGAAATTTGAATAGAAAATAAGAAGATTGATAAAATAAGGGTGTTGGCATTTATGTATATGTGACAAAGGTGGTTGATGATTGTGGCAGCCACAATAAGGACAAAAGAAATTAATTGTACACTGAGCATGGGTGGAGAGTAAGGTTTAGAGAGAACTGCAGAATTGAAGAAATTGAGAGAATGACCAGAGAATAAAATGTAGGAGTAAACTGAAAATGTCTAAAGAGAGACCAATGGCCTCCCTCTTTCCCTGATTTAAGTAGCAAGGTCATGAGCTGAGGTCATCCTTCAGCAAAACCAGTCCCACATAATGACTGCAGTGGCCATTCATGCAGAGGACATCATTGCCGTGTGGACATAAAGCACATTTTCCTGCTATAGATCGTTAACTCACCCGATCTCTCACCAAGTGAGTAGTAGTAGTGAAAGGAATGGAGCATTGGAAAACGGGGATGGAAAATATTGGGAAATTCCATCACCTCAAACCATAAAGAAAGTAGATGTCCCTTGGTTGTTACCCTTAATTTTGTTTAGGTTATTTTGTGTGTGTAAGATGGAGAAAGAGTGCTTTTCAAAAGCATTCTGATAAGAATTACCCTCCTTTCAGATTAGATCCTGAAACACCCATCAAAACTACTTCAGTTGGTCTCAGCTGCCCCCATTGTACATTCAGGAAGAATTCCTAAGAAAAGAAAGGTTATCTGGTATGTGAAAAACAGCAATTTCCCAAGACTTTAATCCTCATATCAAGACTGGGTTAACTCCTCCCTACTAAATGAAGCAAAAGAGCAAACTGTTGGCAGAATTCTTTTTAAAAATAAAGACTTTCTGTTTGAAAATCTCTCAGAAAGTTAATTCAGTCAATGCTGTTACAAATCACAGATGCAGTGAGGGGACCATGAACAATCTCAGAGATAGCAGGGCAAAGCCAACATACCTGGACTGTCAGATATTCCAGACTGTAGTTCTCATGTGAAGATATAACCTCAATTACTAACCGAGTCTGAGAAAAAAAAAAAAATCCAATGTAGTGAAACTCCTCACAGTGGAGATGATCTTTGGACTCCAACTTCAAAGAAATCTTTGAAAGCTGCTTAAAAAAAAAATAATTGAAAGAGCAGAAGATCAATAGAAGTCAAGCAAACAGTATAGGGTAGAGTTTAATAAACTCTGGTGTATCTATTGCAAAGAATGTTTCCAAATTTGGGCATGGGTATTAAAGACAATAGAGCACAAGTTCTCCCCAGTCAATTTGGTGATTTTTCCAGTTTTTCCAGTTCTATGACTTTTAACTCCAATCATCCTTATCAACAAAGATATCTTCCCAACACAAGAATATTTTATTTATAAATTGGCTATGATACTGCCACCTCTGGGGTTAGCTTATTTCCTGGGTGGCAAGAAGTAGTATGGTTTATTATGAGAGAAATGTGTGAATGAAAAAGCAGGTTACACCTTGGCTTCCACCTGCATTTAGTAAAAGAACTAGTGTTTCTATCAAAATAATGAAATATTGGCAGCTTTCTCTTATTGACTTTCACAAATCCTTTGCAAATGGACTCCTTGTCTCTTACCAGAGCCCAGACAAATCTGCACAAAAACAAAGTTTGTTTCTGACACCTTCAATATCCTCCTTCTGGATTCCTTTTTACCCGTATAATGAAGGGAATCATGCCTTCCAGAAAAATGGAGCATTAGAAGTGTGTGCAAATGGTACCAGGTATGACTTACAGAGATAACAGTATATTAGAATATTAGAGTTGGGAAGGAATTGAAATCATTTAGTTTAGAATTGCTGTCAGGACATTTCTAAACTAAATGATTGTCATAACAGGGTGAAGTTTGTCTGGGGTAGCACAAAAGAGTGTAGGGATTTATGGCAATAAGGAAGCATATGTTGGTCTACGATAACATTTTGGCATTAGAAAAGTATTAGAAATCAATATTTTTATATAGCATTATAAGTGTCAAACAAACATAGTTTCTCACCAAACACATTTTCTCATGTTGAGTTCTTGACTACAGTTTTCCCTCTATTTTTGAAGACATAGACAACTGAAGCTCAGAAAATTAAAATTAACCACCTGAAGTCACACGATTACTTAGCAACCAACTTTAGACTAGAAACAGTATATCTTTTCCTTAACCTTGAAACTTTTGTGCAAATCTGATTTGGAGAACAATAAAGTTAGAAAATAGTGGGAAATGACTTTGGAAATGGAGACAGGAATAAGATTGCAAGAAACCTTGCTTGACAAGTTATGATGGTCAATCTTTATTTGGTAGGCAGTAAGAAATTTCTGGAATGTTTTGAACATGTGAGTCCTATGTTAAAGCCGTGTTTTAGGAAGGTTGGATGGCAATTTGTATCATTTATTTTAAATGAGAGAAGATTACAAACAAAGAGGTCAAAGAAAGTAGTTATAGTTTAGGTGGGAAAATATGAAGGTCTGGATATTAAAAAGGAAGGGACAGATTCTCAAAGGAAAACTGTTAGGACCAGGTGGCTAATTAAATTGAGAGACAAAAGAGAGGGAAAGTCAGAGGGGACTTCACATCCCCAAAGAGAAAATTAAATGAAGATTAAAGTCATTATACTGGTGATTTTTCTCACTTGCCTGGATGAAAAATAATTTATGTAGGATTAAAAGTTAACTCTGTTATCACTTACACTATTTGGGAATAATATAGGTCAAATCATGTTTTCCTCAGTCTTAATATCAAGTGGAAACTCAAAACAACCAGTCAAATATCAAGTGAAGATGTCAGTCTTTCCACCCTAAACCTACTTCCAAGGGTTTTGACTTTTGCCCAGGACCCTCTGCTGAGGAATTGCTATACAGACAGGAGGAGTGTGCCTTGCCTCTACGGAAGAGAGTCCTTGAAAAAAACAAATGGGAAACATGGCTACAAGAGAACTGGGAGGACTGCAAGGTGAGAGCTAAAAAAAAAATAATAAAAATAAAAACAAACAGAAAAAAGCCTATTTACTGTGTTGATTAAATTATGCTACTTTTTTTTTTTTTCTTTCTAAGGGCAATTGTCAGGATAAATCTCAAAACTTTAAGCATCTCTTCAGAGTTTTTCTAAAACTCGTGGTGTTTGGGCATCATATCTCTCTCTCTCTCTCTCTCTCTCTCTCTCTCTAATCCCCTCTTCATCATGATACATTACTTATTTTCTAACCTTTACTTGCCCTGATATTGCTGAACTTCAGAAAAGTTTATAATAATTGAGAATGAAATTGTTCCTTTTGATAAAAAAAAAATAAGTCAAATGTTGGACAATAATCTTTATCAGTGAGGTTAAGGTGCAACCTGGAGTCCCTTGAACAATACATTAAGCCAAAAGTTTTGATCAGCTGAGGCAACCAGGCTGATTTAAGAGAGCTATACTGGAACAAATCAAACTGTTCACCAATGAAGCACATAAACTATGATTTCTCAGAGTTCAAATGACTCAGCTGACTAAGCCCCTAGCACTGAAAGAGCCCTTGCAATTAGTCAGCCTGGTCACTACAAAGCTATGGGGCTGCAATTACTCAAACTTCTAATTCTAGTTGGATCAAGTCATATTTAGGCAGAGCACCGAAGATTTAATTGGAAAGGATAAATGTCGGCAGCAATAAAAAAGTAAATCAACTTCTTCACAACAGAGTAGCATGTCTAATATTTGCTTTTTGAAATAATCAAATTGTACATGAAGGTTTTGGAAATGAGATTGAGTTTAAACCTATTTTTGAGGGTCTCTTGAAACTTCTTTTGCCTCACAGATTGATCCTGTATGTCAGAGAATTACAGAATTAGGAGATAGGAAGAAGCTTCAGAGAGGGTCTGGTCTAAGCTTTTTTTTGAAAAAGGAAAGGCAATTCAGAAAGACAAATGATTTGCCCAAGGTTACACAGCTTGTTAGTGGAATATATGCTTTCTTTTTTAAAAATTCATTTAAAACTATTCCTATATAACACAAGCATATATTCAACTCTTAAAATTTTAAGCAATGCATTTATTTATTTATTTAAAAATTTTAAACAATATACCTAGAACTTTGATCTTTATTCCCAGGACTCCCTTTATAGGTAATTGTTTCAGTGTATAAGTGTATTCACTCTTTATAGCTGCCACTTAGACCATGAATTTATTACACAGGCCGATGGAGACTTGCTAATAAATTATCATAGAAAATTTAATTGGCCTTGAGGTAACTATGATCTAAGAGAATGGCTAAATAAACTCTAAACTATCATAGAAAACTTAATTGGGAAACAGTGGTCAAAAAAACCTCTCTGAGGAGGTGTATTTAATATAAAAATAATAAATATAATTTTTATCATTTCTTATATTTTATTTCAAAATTAAGACCTTTTATACTTTTGAAAAATGGAAGTTAAAGTATCAAATTTTATAATGTTTAATATCTAAAAATATCAAGACCTTAGTGATCTTTTAAAGATAGAGATATCAACATTTTCTTAAAATAGTAAATTATTTTTCTTCAAATTTTTAAAAAGGGGTTGCCATTTTATTCAACAGTTTTTATTGACAAATTATGATAAAATTGTGGAAATAAAAAGTTAAGTCGACCTTTAGGAATATAAAGTTTTCAAGAGCAATGCTACTACTGAGAGTGGTTTTAATTACCTTTACATTAATGTTGACTGATGTTGAAAGTAAAAATAAAATATCCACTATCTTTGGAATATGCCAAACTATTTTTAGATATGTATTACTAGTTACTTTGAAACAATATCATAGTTTTCATCTTTTGAATAATGATGTCTTACTTGGAAACTTTCATAAATGTGATTTCTTAGTATTTCCAAGAAGGCTAAAGATAACTAATCATTTAAATCAATAATTTCCAAACAGAGCTTTATCTCTTCCACTCTCCATTCCTAGAGAATTTCAGAGTCTGTTTGATACCCTCATACTCAACCCTGAATGTCATTTTACTGAGGATTAGGACAGGATCTTCATCTTCACTACCTGAGAATCTCTGCAATATAATTGCACATGTTTGGATGAGGGAGTACTTTAGAGGACAAAAAAAAAAAAAGGTGAAAATTATTTGTTTAAATAACATATACCATATACAACACATTTTTAATTAATAACTATTTTTTAAAAGTTGAAAACTTGCTTTTTCTTATTTTTTTTTCCTTCAGAATTTGAACATTTCCTTTCAGGATCTGGGAGACCCTTATCAAATTGCAAATTTTAAAAGGATTCTTAGAAGACTAATTCGAGTCGAAACCCTCTGGTTAGTGGATAATTCACTGGTGGATTTAAGTGCCATAAGATTGCCAAGGTACCTGCTCCCTAGCACGTCCAGCTATTAAGTTAAAATCAAATCTTTGCTATTTGGGGATACATGACTATCATCTGTACATATTGTGGCTCAACTCATGTGGTCAGTCTTAGAGGTGATAGTACTAAATGATGCCTAGGTAAGGTAAAAAGGAAAATTATCAAAATATTATACTTTAGAGGAAAAATCCATTGTTTTCCAAAATTATATTGTTATTATATTAATTCTTAGAGAAGTAATTTGTAATCATAAATCATATTGACAGAAAAATTTGCCCTGTTCCTTGCACTGAAATTGGAATTGCAATAACATTATATATATATTGTTGTTTAGTTAGTCATGTTTGTTGAGCACCTGTGGGGAAAAACTCTACTGGTAGTTGACAAAAGTCTTGACTTCAAGGTCACATTTTAATAGAGGGGTGGTGTTGACAGTCAAAACAGTAACAGAAACACACTAAAAATGTAAAATGTTATATGGATTCTTTGGTCTTCCAAGGATCCAAAACTCTTGATGTTAAAAATTATCTACCTCTTTGTTCAGAACTGCTTGAGAACCATTTTTGTAGAGAGCTGCTGTCTGCTTCACCAGGCAGGATGGGTTGGTGGAGTAAACCTTGGTAAAAGACAAGGGCAGACAGAGGTCCTCAGGAGAGAATTAGGACATGAAGGAAATCGAGTGGCCCCAAAAGGAAGAGTAAATCCTAGAGCAGGTTAAGATACATCTCTGAGCCTGAGCTGAGACAGGACAGCAAGAGACCATCACAGCTGCATAGGAGAGGGAAACAGGCAGACAAAGGAAGTATAGGAAAATGTAATGTGTCTGAGTGTCTTTGGTTATTTTCAAAGCCCTTTCAAAATTTTAGACAGACTCACATAGTATTTGATTTTACCTATGTTCTTTTTTAAGCAACAAAATTTAAAATAGCTCAATAAATTTTTCAAGAGAAACTTAATACCACTACCGTAAATAAAAAATCAGTAGTACTTGATTTTGCTTTATTTTGTTTTTATTTCCAAACTTTCTTCAAAGGGATACAATAGTGATGCATAAGGTATATTTTTCTAATACATTCAAATAAACATACAACAGAACAATTTAATAACATAGCATGCTTTAGAAATACTGAATTGGAAGATAATTTACTTGAAGAATCTAAACTTGAATTGATCCAGACCAATAAACTTTCAAATCTTTGCTATCTTATGCAAAAGGGGCAGAGTGGGGTCACAGAGAGAGGAAAGAGAGAGAAACACAATCATTAAAGAAAAGACTTGACCTAGTTTCTGTGTTCTCTATATACATTCTTTTGACCTTTCTTTAGAAACAGGAAATATAATGTAAAATTAATAATTGCAATTCAAACTTTACAACTGCCAAATCAACATATCAAGGGGAAAAAAATATTGCCTCTACATGTACAATTCTTTCATTCAAGACATATTAAGGATCCATCATGGACCAAAAATTATGTCACATACTGAGCATGTAGAAAACAGATTTCTGCACACAGCTAGTTTACAGTCTCATATATCCTGCTTATTTTCTCTTAACATTTTAATATAAATATTTCTCTTACAAACCACATTTGTAGAAAAAGCATCACTGTCACTTTTTTGAGGGGTTATTGTCTAGGTGAGGCATACTAGTCCTGTGCAAGATTTAGTAGTTAGTGATTTTCTATAGGAGACAAATAACAAAATGTTTATATTTTGTATCCAGTTGCAGAGTTTTAAATATGAACAAAAACCATCTCACATCTTTCAAACAATTACCAAAGATACCTCAGATACAGCACTTATCCTTGGCTGAAAACCACATTGAGACTCTGACTGGGCTCTCCAGTTTACAGTGCACTCCAATAGAATCCCTTATGCTCAAGAGGAATCCTTGTGAATTTCACCAAAATTATCGGAAACGGTAAGGCCACCAGTGCCTTAAGTCACCTTTTGTACTTTGTTGAATATTATACTTTTGACAGTTCTCTTAAATTCACTGAGCAAATATTTATTATATCTACTACATGTTGAACGTTCCTGCTTCTAATCTCACCTAAAGAATCTTAAACTGATTTTTTTTGTCTTTTTCAAATCTTCAATACAATGGTTCATAAATAAACCATTTATGATTGCTGTAAAATTTTCAGCTTCTTTTGTAATGTGACTTTACATATACAAAGATGTTTCATTTTAGACATTCAAATCCTATACATTTTCTTTTATAATGTTTAGCAGATACTATATTTTTTTAAAATTTTCTAAATATAAACTCCTATCAAGGCTCATGTGACAATCTCATAAACTCTTTATTATCTGGTTTTATTTTCACTCCTTTGGGTCACAGGACACCATTAAGTGAATAAAAAGAAATAATTGATTCAATCTATTTTAGTGGTTGAAAGAGCTTGACAACCTGCCAAGAATAAGCCATTTTCATTTCTTTGTCACTATTGGGAACATTCCTAATAATAATAATGAAATCTAAACAACCTTGGAGTGTGTATCAAGTAATGTGCCCACCTCTTTATCTCCAGCTAATTCCCAGCACCACTATTAGTGTACTTATGGTAATTAAAAGGGTATAAACAAGCAACTTAGTTATCAAACCTGTATTCACCCCCATATACCCACAAGTCATCTCATCTCTCAGTTTGAATCTGTCATACAAAGGTTTAGATCATCCCCAGATTCCATTCCTGTTCTATGATTATCATCCTTCTATATCTAATTTTAAGACACAAATCTCACTACTTTCCTTTCTCACATTGCCATTTTCCCATGACAGCAACTATATTCCAGAAGCCTGTATATTTCATTTTTCAACCCCAGATATACAGTGAAAAATTGTCAAAATAAAAATTCTAATCTCTGTTATTATTACATAAATCTCATAAGTGCAGTTGTCTCCCTTGTGATCACAGTCTGAAAGTAAAATTTCATGTTCTGTGATAATAAATTCTCAAATTGGTTTTACATAAGTGAAAATTAGCAACACATTACTTTAATATTTAACTATAATAATGTTTTGAAGTTTAAAATTGTATTTCTTACAGTCAGAGGAGATTTAGCTGTACATTTTACCATCATTTATTTAAAAAGCACATTTCCAGCCCTAAAGATAATTTATTAGCATTATATGTCAGTTTTGTTAATTTATATATGAGATTTTATAAAACATTTTAGTCCCAACCCAGTCACTTGCCTTCCTTCAAAGAATGGCTTATAACAATAGTATTAAGATTAATTGTCTGAAATCTGATATGCCCTTAGGTCTCAATATAAATCTGTCTTCAAAATTCATGATGTGCTATAGAGTTATGTGGGAATGAAGGATATAATGAGGTTCTTCTATTTTTCCAGTATTAAGTCTATTGGATTGAGTCCAAGGTAGACATATACTGATATTCAAGCTGTAAAAAGCCAGGTTGTATTGACTTAGGTTGTACAGGGTGACCTTAGTTTAAACAGAAAGATGCAGTCATTTTAAAGTATGAGGAAAGGATTTAAGTATCCACTCCTCCTGAGAAACTAAGCTGAAGTCCCACATTCATCTAAATTTGGGATCAATTATCTAGCCAAAAATCCACACTTTGTTGATTATAACAGCATTCATTTTGTCACTGGGTATTTTTGTATTGAGGATTTGAGTCAGATCTTTGACGACTCTTGACATTATGATCAGAATTAAATATAATTCTTGATCGTTTTCACCTAGAATTGTGACTGTCTTTCCCTTCCTCCTTTGTTTCAGATCCTCCAGTAAGAAGACAGCACAGTTTAAAAAGAAAGGACTTAATGATAGAGCTAATAGTGTAAGTCCCAGTAGGCAGAGGACAGCCCCATCTCCTGGAATACCCACCAGCAAACACTTCTGTTATTCTTCAGAAGTAGTGTGATCTTAGTTCACCATAGTTTGACTTTTCAAAAAGAAGTAGTAACTAGTAGTTCCTGCCAGCTAAATCTAAACACTGGAGCCAGAAGTCTTGGATTTTAATTCTTGCTCTGTCACCCATAGGCTTTATAATCTTGGATAAATTACCTAAAACAGGGATAAAAACCAACCTGACAGAGTTGTTGTGAGGGTGAAATGAGATAATGTGCAAAAAGCATTTGGCACTAAAAGAATCATGCAGACAATGGGAACACTCAAGGAGGTCAGAATCACCTTTAGTAGTCTGAGCAGGTCGACTTGAGATATTTCGGTATCTTTCATCCTGGCAAAATTCTAGTGCCGTAAATTTCCTCTGGCCTGAGCCCCCATAATTCTCAGATCTAGAAAAGCTGTCCACTGGAAATAAAATGCAGCTTTAAAACACTGCTAGGTATATGACCACTGTTTAATTGTGTTGACATAAAGGACCCTTCCTGAACCTAGAAGTGACTGTTTAAATTTAAAATGTGAGCTTCAAAATGCTCTCTGTCAAGAGAAAATAACTCAGCACCATATTATTTCCCATCCCCTTATTTATACTTCTCAGCTAGAAGTCTTCCTTAACCATCACTAAACAACATGGGCTTGTTTTTCTTTTTAAAACTTCTAACTTTGTAATGTGCACATACATCATGACTCCATTCTTTCTTTCTCTGATAATTAATTGGCTAAATTCACTCATTAACTTTTTTTTTCTGTTATAAGATTTTGTAAAAACTGGAATAAAATTCTCTTATAAAAATGGATTGTATGCAGTCCCACTTCTCTGATCAATATTTAACAAATCTACTGAAGTATCTAGTAGCTCCATGAGAGGGCAAGGTCATCAGCACAATAAACATAAATAGTATTTTCTTGTAACTCCATTGCAAAGATAAGGAAAACAAAATAAAGTGATAGCTATTCATCTTTCTCATAACAATTGGCAAAGTCTATTTATTTATAAAGGGAGTAAGTGAAATACAATGCTTTTGTTCAATAGTTACTTTTTTTCTCTCTCTTTCTTTTTTTCTTTTTTTTTTTAACTTTTGCTTTAGAGTATTCTCCTGTTTGCCAAACTTAAAAATGTTGGATGGGATCCTGAAGCTACCAGAAGATTCTTCACCACCAGAAACCAATATTTTTTCAAAAATATGTATTGTATCCTGATGTAATCTGTATTAAAAAAAATCACCATTGTTTCTAAAAGCTGATAAACACAGAAAATGTATGACTAAGTGTTGCTGTTTACTATATATAAAATATATATTGTTTCCCTTTAAAACAGTGAGCTCCACTTTTTAAAAAATTTTATACACCTATCATTAAGTAAATTTTGAGTATACACTTATAATCGTTAATTTTTATTTCGAATTATATTCTTAAAATACTAGATAAATATATAATGTATATTTTAAAACATTAGAAAGTAGAGATCTTTAAATAATGTGCTAAAACTTGAACATGAATAAGAGCTCTAAGATTTACCCCATGCTCCATAGACTCATCTAATCTACTCATGGGGTTATCTATGAGTCTCTTATTTTGGGAGTACTGCTTTAAATATCTGAACCCATCAAAGGGAAAAGGACCAATCAGAAATACCTTGTGTTATTTTAAGCCACATACATTGGATTCTTCATTTTAAACCTCCTTTCTTTCATTAGTGACTTTCACACAATAGAAATTGAAGAAGGTACTAAGCCACATACTATTCATTAAATACTTGGAACATAAATAAAAAATAGTAAAGCTTCTTTTTGTTTAGAGAATTTCATAAATGTAATTTTCTAAATGCCCTTTCTATATGTTAATGAGAAATTATACAATTCAATTTAATTGCCTTCAAAATTTAGAGAAAGGTTAGCAACTAGATCGACTTATGTCCTTGTATTTTCCTTTATTTATAAAGAGCAACTACGTTGCAGAACTTGGGTTTTCCCAAGATGCTTCATCAATTAACTAGGTACACTAGCAAGAAAGAAAGAAAATATTTTCTGGATAATTCTGCCATGAATGAATTCTGCTTGTAAAATTTTACAACAAAGATTTTAATAAGACCAAGGTACTGTCCTCTCCCTCAAGAATTTTATGAATGACCTAAGAAGACAGGCACACATAATTTAATTTTAAATTATGGGAAGCCATTTTGAGGGCTTTAAGAAAGAACATTATTTGATTTGGATATTAGAGAACAGTAGTTTCCCACAGGTAGCAAGTACTTCTGGGTTTTTCCTGTCAGTAGGCAGAACATGAGAAGAGGCACAGAGACCAGAAAGTGCATCGATTAGGAATTGGCCTGGCTGCAAAAGTCAAAGTGGATTGATGATGATTTAAAAAGAATAATATTAATAGCAATAACTAATTTTGAGCATCTACTATGTAGTAGGCATAGGACAGACATATATCCATTATTTAAGTACTCAAAAAACTATTAGGTCCAATAATTCTTGTTTCATAGGCAGGGATACTTGAGGCTCAGAGAAGTTAAGTAATTTATTGACGATCACACAAGGTAGGTCACACAAAATCAAATGGCAAAGCCAAGATTCAAAGCCTGAACACCTTTCAACACCCTTGGTGCATCTTTTAATACTACAGTTCTAATTTAAAAATTCAAGACAGTATTTTTGTGTTTCCTGGGACAGCTTTATCTCCCATAACTCATCACAAATTCTAGCATTTAATCATAATCAAGTACTCACCATTCTTTGAGCATATCCTAAACTTTCATTGTTCAGGTTTTTTCTTCATCCTGCAATACTCGCTTGAAGGCACTCCTGAGAAAAACTTTCCTCCTTACAACACTCACTTCAAATATTATTTCCTTCAAAATTCTTTCCTCATCTTTTCAATCACTGGTTTCCTCTGCAGTTTTATAGTACATTTTTTGACAAGTTTTCTTAATAATGTCTCTACTTGATTTTTAAAAAATTTATACTTTGCCTGCTTCCTCCCCTTAAAAGGCTTCAATCATGATATAAATAAGAAAGTGGGACACATTTCATTTTGGATGTTTATGCATGTATCTTTCTGCCTCTCTAAACCAGGATAGAAAAATATTTTCTAAAAAGGACCAAAGAGTAAATATTTTAGGCTTTGTAGGCCCTATGGTCTCTGTCATAATCATTCAACTCCATCACTGTAATGCACAAAAGCCTCCACAGACCATATGTAAATGAATAGGGTGGTTCTTTTCTAATAAAAGTTTATTTACAAAATGATGTAACTGCCTCTTGTTTGCTGACTCCTGCAAACAATATGTGGTTGACTGTTTTGCTCTTCACTTGTATCTATTACCTTCCCTGGAAGAGGTCTGTATGTCCCCTCTTCTTTAAAGTCAACTGTGTCAAACTTCTTGATTTGGTTGATGAAATATAAGTAAGTGTGATGTAGGTCACTTGTAGGCAGAAATTTTGAGAACCAGTTTGTGCTTTGTCATACTCTCTTTCTTTGTGTACTAGCAGACAAATTTCCAGGTAGAGGCTGTTCCATTAGCATAGGTGCTGCAGTGAATATGATAGGGGCAGAGCTACACTCATCCTACAAGGTATGTAGAGCAAGAGAGATTAGACCAATGTCATTAACTTCTGACATTCTGTTCGATACCATAGACTAGTCTTTCACCATTAATACAGCTCCTTAAATTTAAGGATTGAAATTTAATTTAATCAATGATGTCTTTTCCCCCAAAAATAGCATAATAGGCATTCAAAATGTTGAATAAATAAATAAATACCTATTGCTAGAAAGCCATGACTAGGGTGGTAGAATTACCAGGTAAGATACAACTACGATAGTTTAGGTGAAATGCCTTAAAATGTATTAGGACAACAGTGTTGGAAATAGATACATGTTATGAGGGCATGAGAAATTGGAGTATTATGACAGCCAATAAATTGTTTTATTGTTTAAACTAGCTTGAATTGCGTTGTCTGTTACCCATGGGCAAAAACATTCTAACTGGCAAGGAAATAATGGGTTTCATACCTGGAAGGTAAGAGGTGCTGGGTGCTGGGTAGCTATGAGGAAGAATATCTATTCTCATTAGTAAGGGTCTCTAGATATAGATCACACTGTTCTTAAGAGGTAGCCTGTGTTGGGTTGCAATCTAATGTTCTGGTCCTAAGAGGAACAGGTTCTACGGGCAGTGTGGCCAAAGGGGTTGATTTAAGTTGGTGATGTATACCTATGCCAGAGAGGAACTGAATGAATGGAGGCCAATAAACTGAATAACATTAGATATAATATTGAATCTGCCTACTCATTGTAGATAACTCATAGCAGCAACTCTAGTAGCCATCAGTGATGACATGTCCAAAAATGGAATGCTATTATTTCAAACAAATCTGCTCATTTGACCTGTGTAATACTTCCTTGCATCTTCTATAATACCCAGAGATCTGAGTCATGGTTTAAGCATACTGGTAGACAAGTTGTGTTGGGAAATCAGCAAGGATTTTTATCACAATAGAGCTATATTTGTGGGAATTTTGTGCAAAGAAGGCTTACTTCTAGCCATATTCTATTTAACTCAACAGAACTACATTAAGCTCCTATTCTAAAACTTCTAGGTACAACCATCCTTCTGAATACTCAGTTCTCCTTCAATAAATTGAGGTAATAGACATAAAAGGAATGTCCTGATATCACCTAGCATCTCAAATCTAATTTTGTGTTTAAATTTTATTTTCCTCTGAATGGCACATGTATGCAGGTTCATAATTACCTAAATGGCTCAATTCAGAATAGTGGCAGGGATTATATTTAGTAGATACTACAACTTTCTGACAGAGATCACAGTGCAAATAACTCTTTATTAAAAAACGATTTCAGTGAGAGAAGCTCTTTCAGTGTATGAAGAAACCTTACATATCACCTGGTCCAGTTCCTCATGAACCCTTTTGAGAAAAATCCTAATCTTTAAGGAGTTCTTCCTTATACTGAACTGATATCTACCTTCTGAAAATTCCAACTAATTGTTTTAATCTCTCAAATAAGTATAATTAGTTCCATCTCATAGGGATATTTTCTCAGCTTCCAGGTTCTTGAAAGTACTATGATATTTTATCTTATATTGCAGTGGAAACATAAATTGTTAAAGTAGAATGTGTGGGATGAGGAGGATGAAAGAAGGTAGAGAAAAGCTAATTAGAAAGAGCCAAAGCAAGAAAAACGATTTTCTTCTTTTCAAGTCCTATATACATCCAAAGAGAAAGATCCCTAAAGTGAATTTCCTGTATCAAATTTTTAAAATCAAGTTAGCAACCTTTTTTTTTCAATTCCTTTAGAAGTCATCTATGTTCAATTATTATTTCTTTCCAGAATAGAACAATTACAACTAATTGCTTATCATTATACCATCCGTGTTAATGAATGTCCATCTTTTTAAAGGCTAATTGCAGTCATGAAGCAAAATCTCTAATTAGTTTTAGAGCTTTGGAGCAGATGCATCAATATTTAAATCATGCAGGTGCATATTTGCTTATGTGTTTTTTTTTCCTCTTCAAAAGAAAAAGGATTCTATGAGTTCTATTAGAAATTTCTAGTAGGTTACTCCAAAACTATACTACTTAATATAAATCACAGTGAATTCTACTGTTGCTAATTTTTTCTTTAATTTTTCCAAACTCAGTATTCTTGAGCAGTACATATTTTAAGATTATTTTTTTTTACTTTATAATTCATATTCTAGTTATTTTTGACAATGTATAAAATATGAGTTCCCTCAAGGGCAGAATTCAACTTAATTCCTCTTTAAATGCCTCAAAAACCAAACGTTCTCAATGAGTATTGAGTCAAGGAGTGAAATTTGAGCGTATTCTCCTTGAGGTTAGATCTCTAGCACTGGAAAAAAAATAATTAAAAAATTATATCTCATGAGTCTAATGAAATAATGTTATAGGGCAAAAGATATATTTTGTGGAATCTCACTAAAATATGAACTTCTCTGTGAGATGGATGTTAGGCTTAGGGTTGCTCTTGGCTTCTTTCTCCCCATTCCCTCACTCCTTACCCTGCCCAAACCAGATCTCGTCTCCTTCACCCAAGGAGAGAAGGATGAACTATTTGGATGCTGCTTACCAACTCCTCTGAGATTTCTATGGTTAGAGCTTTCAAGGGACCTTTGATTTTTATTTTTCTAATTCTCTTTATTCCATACTTGTATAGTGGTAAGGGCTTCAGCTTTCTCTCTCCTTTCTCTGTCACATGCATGCGTGTCTGCGTGCACACACATACACACTCAAACTTTGTCCCTCCCACTTTTGCCATCATCAAGAGACTTTGCCTTGGTCTAGGAAATAAGCCTGTCAGGTGGTCTGGGCTAAGACAGCACTAGGCAAACGGAGCTAAAGCTCTTTTCTACTTGTCTCTATGTTTTTCTGAGCTGGCAGATGTAGCCTTTTGTTTTATAGCGGTAGTCATTTCTAAATGTCAAATCTAGGCTCAGTATGATGGTGCCATTGGTGGACCTAGCTTGTGTGTAATTCTACTAAATCCCAGCACACTTTATTAGACGTTGTCAATGGCTTTTGAGTCAGATATCTAATTTGTAATAAAAAGTTATTTTATTTAACTAGTCATTGTTTTCTTCATTTATCTCCTTCCAGAAAATTGTGGGAGGTATTTTTCTAGGGCTAGATTCTGGTATTCCTAAATCTTTCATTAATTCCTGAAAGTTCCATGGTCAAAATATTTTAGTAGCATGCCAGTCTAACTCTACTCTCAATATTAGAGTATGTGTTTTCACATATACATACACAAAAATTTACTGATAGATTTCATATTAAACATTAAGTTGAATTTGACCTATGTCAAAATTTACTATAAACAATTAAGCTAATATTTTTATTGATTTCTATAGGTCCCACTCATATAGATTCTCAATCTATTGCCAATATTTTCAGTTAGATAAAAGATATTCCCTACGCATATTTCATAACACAGAAAGCTAATAACATAGCAAATCTTTGTTGTGCAAATTAAGGACTAAATAAGGAACTATGAATATATATTTATTCTCACACAGAGTTGTGAAATTCAAGCAAATAGCTAAATATTGTTTTGTATTATTCTGAAGAATTATGGCCTCTCTCTTTGGCTTTCTAAAATAAAAATAATGACAAAGCAATCGATCACTAGGTAAAAGATCTAGGATGCCTTTCAAATGAATATATATTAAGTATTCACAGGGTATATTGCCACCATTTTTTTAGAAGTAAAACTCATTTTGATGAAAAATTGTGTTTTAAAAGGTTCATTTATTTCCCTTTTGCAAGCACACACCTGTTCAATGACTAGATATATATTTCCCTGCCTTTTAAAAGCATTATCTATCTAAAACACATTTTTAAAAAGCTTCATGTCTTTTTCTCTCAGCAAATTGCAATGGATAAACATGGAAAATGGCCCACTGGTGAGAGGAAATAAATTTATAAAAAGCAAGTGAATTTTATTATGCATCGCTGTTCTAATACTCCAAACTTTTGGGGAAGGTTTATGCACATCCCCACCCCTGCTCCTCTCATACTTAATTCTCCAAAGCTCTTTCATCTACACAAAAGAGCATTAAGTAATTTAGCTCTGATTTAAGAGCTACTTAACAGTGGATGCATCACAAGATAGAAACCAGATACTTTATATTTCTAGGACAGCTAACATTCATTTAGCAGCCACGATATTCAAGAATCTGTGCAAGCAATTTTAGACTTTGCATTATCAGTGTATAACTTCTCCTCCATCCTTTTTAAAAAGATATAATTCTAACAGTGAACAAGGCTGAGGGATATGAGAATCCTCATACTAGCCCTCTATCTGCAAAACTGGCTTCTAGGATACCTTTTGTATGTAGGTCTTTGAATCTGTCTGGGAGCAGATATTCTCCTCCTTTTAGTTTTGACTGGGGCAGGGTGGAAAGGAAGGAGACGGAGGTAGATGTAATATAAGCACATTGGGCATATATGGGCTGTGATGGTTAAATATACATGTCGCCTTGACTGGGCCATTGTGCCCAGATATTTAGTCAAACATTATTCTGGATGTTTCTGTGAGGTGGGTTTTTTTTTCTTTTTTCTTTTTTTTAATGAAATTAACCTTTAAATAAGTGGACCTTATGTAAAGCAGGTTGCCTTTCATAATACGGGTGAGCCTCATTCAACCAGTTGCTCAGCTAAGTTCAATACGATAAACCCAAAGTATTTTCTATGTTGAAAGTATGTGCTCTAAAAAGAGCAGAAAAATTGGCCAGCTCTCACTAATATATTATTTTGCAAAATATGGACTGTGTAAAAGGAATTCCAAGTGGTGCATTAAATAATACTGAATCACATGGGTAGAAGCCTTCTCCTTTTTGATTCTGTTTCATTTTTCTTGGTTAGTCAAGAAAAAAATCTCAGTTTAGTGCTGGGATATTTTTATTACATTACTAATACTTGTAAATATATTTTAATAAAGATATTATAAATTTTAAGCCCAAAGGCTTGAGCAGCTACAGCATTTAGCTAATATTTAATAGCAATGTTTTATTTTCACTCTAAGTATGTTATATATACGGCAGGTGGATGTTTATTTAAATAGATATAAAACTTTTCGATATACTTTTATTTAGGTAAAGAAAAAGATTCAGTTAAAATTAATGAGAAAACATTGATTTGTGAAAAAGTGCAAAAAAGACTGGCTGATCAGATAAAAAAAAGATTATGAGTATTTAAAGGAAAAACTAAGAAAAAATTACCAAGGTCATACTATTTTTGGATTGAAATATTTTATTGTGTCACTGGCTGGGTCTGCATGTAAAGGGATGATAATATCTTCTTTCAATTAGATGAATAATAAATGTTAAATGGCCAGATTTTACTATTCTACCTTATCAGTAATTACATTAGCTGTAAACAAATTAAACATCCCAGTCAAAAGGCAGAGAATTTTTAAATGGATCCAATTATATGTCGACACACTTTGGATTCAAAGACATATATAGGTGGAAAGTTAAAGTGTAGAAAAAGATGTACTATGAAAGAAGTAACCAAAAGAGAGCTGGAGTGTTATAGAAAAAATAGACTTTAAGACAAAAACTGCTACTAAAGACAAAAAAGGATATATTATAATGATAATAGGCTCAATCCATCAGAACCTGTATTAATAGTAAAGGAGCTTTTTTTGAGTAGTTACACATTCTGACACTGCCTATATAGCTATATGTGGTATTTATTTTCTAATCAAGTCCATTATTGTCACTCAAATTACTTGAATTCACTAATGGGGGTCTTAAGTGAAGTTCTGGTATTTTGGCATAAGGAATTTATTGGTATATCCACCAGTATCAAGGTACAACCTCTGATTTACATACAACCCAAGAGGCTCAGAGAATCTAGTTTGTACTGAGGGACAAGAGATGCTGGACCAGAGAGATCCCCACTAGGGCCCCTGAGAAAATAATCTCGATAAATGAGGAAAAAGAGCCTGGCATGGTAGACCAGATTCAGCAGTGCAGTCTATGCCAGGGAAAACTATGGAGGACTAGAAGTGAGGGTGCTGTATTCCAGAAGTGGAGGGAATGTCTGGAGAAGCCTGTGTGCTAAGTCTGTGAGAACTTCCTCAGTAGAGACCTTAACTCTTCCACTAAGATTCCTTAAATCTCCTCCCTGAAAGAAGAAAGAGTATAGTATTTTCTAACCAACTGGAGAGAGAGAGGTAAATTGGATTGAGAGACAGGGTGGGTTGATGGAAGAGGAAATAGATTCCTGAGGGGGTACCAGAGGTCAAGGAAGGATCAAGGCCATATTGAGAAGCTTGAGTAAAGGCTGAGCAGGGTCAACCTGGAGCCATGCGTATAAGCAACTAGCTCACAGCAAAAGTAGATTCTTGAGCAAAGAGAAGGCAGATGCACTGGAAAACATTAAATTGGAAATGAGTCCCCTTGAGGAACTCCCCTCTCCAAAAAAAAAAAAAAAAAGATTCAAAAAGACTTTAGGAAAGTCAAGAAAAATCTAGAAAATTATACAAAGTTCAACAAAGGCTATTTCCCATTGAGAACTACTGATCGATGCAACAGCCTTGAGCATAAACTGCAAAATAAACCCATGAGTGAAATTTCAAGTGCTTATTACTATGAAGCAATATATTTGTGTATGCTATGTAAAACATTTTTATATTATTGTATATAATCTTCATAACTTGTCCTTGAGGTAATATTATTCCCTTTATATGGTTCAGGAAACTGAGACAGAGAGGTTAGAAAGACTCCCTTGAGATCATCCAGGTAGTGTTTTTGTTGGCTCAGTCCCAGGTCTTTTGACCAGCAAACCAATAGGCTTGCTACATACGTTACCTCCAGTTTTCACAGCTTTCAATGTGACTCTAACATGACCTCATTTATAGACATTCTCCAGGAGCCTAGAGTGTGTCTTTATCTATCAGAATGGATTTCACAATAGTTCTAGTAGGAGACATCACATGCTAGAAAGCATGATTACTTTTACCTGGACCTAGACCTAAACTTAATTTTAGCCCAGACACTATGATTCCCTACTGGAGTGTCACCTCAATAGTAGAAATCTTTCAATCCTATAAAAGTAAAATATCTGATGAGATGCATTTCTTCTTAAGGTGACTAATGGAAGGCAGGAGAGAAGGATGCATGTGTATGGTATTAACTCAGATGAAATGTGAGAATAGATCTTGTTATTCTCTAATCTACGAAATTGAACAAAAATTTAGAACTATGATTTGTTTCAAAATCTCTAAATATCATTATTTCTGCTCTAATTTCTGATCTAATATAAATCATTAAGCTAGGACCTGGCACATAAACCTGCACTAATTATCAAAACGAGGTGACTGTTCCTTCTTTTTATCAAGGGAGTAAGGAGTAGAGAGAGCTACATCTGTTGGCAGCATAAACCTTCATAAGTTTATAATAATTTGTTAAATGAGTAAATGAATGAGACCTCTTTTCCTCTTCAACTGCAAATCTCAGTTTGGAGAACAGGAAAAGTAAAAGTGATAATCTTGGGGGAAAATTTATACATATCCTAGCCCTTGATAGAATATCTTCCTCTACTAATGCAATTTTAAAATTTTTTTGTGGCATTATACCAAGATATCTCAAAAGACTAAATGTGTCACTTTAGGTGACAGGTGCACAGAATGTAAATTTTGCTATTCCAAGAAGAGAACAAAAGAGACACATATTTTAGACTTTGAAATTATAGTCATCTACAGCAGTATCATCATCATCATCATCATCATCATCATCATCATGAGGATTATCTGGTGCATATGGCAGAGTGGAAGAAAATTGGATTTACCAAAGAAAGATGAATGCTAAGTAAGAAATGCTTTTAGCAAAGAAAAGTAATCAATACTAAATGACACATTATTTAGGCTATCTTTAGTCTTTCTAAAAATTAAACAGAGTAGCACTAAGTAAGATATAACAAAAGCCAGAGTAAATAAAACAATAGCAATTGCTTATATGATAGATGTATATCTATATCCTAAAACAAACATGCTTCATGCCTCATTGTCCAACTCTAAAAATAACCTGTGGAAATTTTATTTAGCTGATGTGCTTCATCAAGGTCATTACCTATTTCACAGAAAATGGTTCAACTATGAGACATGTCATAACATTCTATAAAAACTCTGTTCTTCCAAACTTCTAATGTCCATTTTGGTCTCCAATTTCATCTTTCATTGGAAAACATGTTGCATTCCTTTCTTACATAAAAATTGTATCTCACTAAAAATATCAGTTGTCAGACAAAGAAACAAGTCTGGCATCTTGTTAAAGATCTTTAAAAAGTTGAAACCAAACTGGCTTTCTTATGTTGTAGAAACAGTGTTTATTCCATAGCTAAAGGATTCTTGAGAGAACTTTCCCCTTAGATAACCATCTACATTAGCATATATAGTTGCTATTTGTAATTAGCTTCCATATCATTATATAATAAGGATAATAGTCTTGAATTTAACACATTTACATTTACGTAATACATAGTCTTTACTACTTAGCTTGCTGTATAGTTCAACTAACTTTTTTGTTCTTTCCTTGAGTTGAGATTTTATTAACGTTGGGAGCAGTGGGTTGATTTACATTCTGGCATAAACTCCTTAACCTGGGCAAATACTCCAGATTAGTTTCCTGTCATTACAACTATGTAATCAGAAGTTATTCCCAAACTAAACTACATTTGCTGACAGAATAATCATTATCACGTTCAGATCACACACACAGTCACACACACACACGCATGCACACACACAAGAATTGTCATGAGCAATATCTGTGCATTTATTAAGGTCTAGTGAAAAATATTTTGCTAGCTTTATTTGTTTTAACTTGGTTTTCTGTATTGTTGGGCCATTCCTTATTATGACAGGCTGTGGTGTCGTTGGAAAGTACTTCATCTACCTTCTTTGAAAGAGAGTCGCTCAAGATTTCGAAGCAAAAATCTTTAAGATAGTCTTTTGCCTAAGACTTAGCAATAGTGCTACATTATAGGTGACTTGTAAAGCATTCATGTTCATATGTGAAATATGTTTATATTTGAAATAGTGAACATGGACTTCCATAAGCTCTTCATTTCAATCTTTTTTTTAGAATTCTTTTGAATTTAAACATATTTCTTGATGCTATGAATACAAATCTTGCTTAAATTTCTATGATTTGTGTTACTTCACTAGCCAGTACTTTTTCACAAATAACAGATTGAGGCTTTAGCACTTCTCCATCAACAGTGGCCACAAAACTAAACTCCATATAAGGCATCCTTTTTCCAAATGAAACTAATATGGGTTCTTTATGTCTTTCTTTCTTAGAATTCACCTATATTTTATTGACATATTTGGAAAAAAATTTGTTCTTCTTGGCAATAAATAAAATTCCAGGAAACTAGACTTAGAAAAAAGTCATCTGTAAATCTGAAAATTAGGGTTAAACATAATATTATATTAATTTTACTTATCAAAGTTAGGTAACAATATTAAATTGTAAATTTAAAAATTCTGAATCAATAAGTAAAATAACTAAAAATAACAAGTTATAAATGCTTAATGCTTACCTGTTCTCAGATTTTTATATCTTTTTGGGTTATAGCTGACTAACTTTAAAATAACACACTAGTATACAGCTGAACCACAAGCAGATCACCACCAAGTTCAACAGAATCTGTACTGATCAATACACAATTTAACAAGATGAGCTGATTACGAGCTCGAATACCATGGCATGCCAATTGCTATAATGATGTCTAAATATTTATTCTTATTTCCTATACTTTCTTTGTATTATACTGTTGCAAGCCAATAACCAACAGTTGTAGTGAGTGAAGAACTCATTTTGATGCTTAACATAATTATCTATCATCTATCTATCTAGAGAAAGAGAGATTTAGAGATTTACTTTAAATCTTTAATCTGTATTATTATCTATTATCTCAGAATTTTGTTTTCTCAAAAAAGCTTTGTATGAGTCAGATTTATTTAGCCATTTCTATTATTCAAACCCTAATGTTCTCTTCTACTTCAGGAAGTGTCTCCTGGTATAATTTTAAGTTATCCCTTAGCAAAGCCCTTACCTCACCTCGGAACTTTCTTTTAGTAAAAAGAAAAAAAATATTCATTACAAAATAGAAAATCTGACTGTTTAAGCCTCCCCTTTTCCAAATCTGCATGCAAGAGACCAATATTACTTTCTTAAGGCTTTTAAACAGATTTTTTTTCAAGAGGGAGAAGAAAAGATCTTAGTAGCCCTTAGGATAAATGGTTCCCCTGGGTTTTAAAAGGGAAGGTATTTGAAAGTTTCATGAAAATTAAGAGCTCATGCTCCCTTGTGGCAAAACTGCAGAGGCATGATGCCATGGTGACCTCAGGAGCCTAAGGTACCAAACTCTAAATCAAGGCAAAATCTATGCTGTCAAACCTTGGCAGAGATGCAGCAGAGTAGGTTTTCTCCAAGACAGCATGCAAGTATATCAGTGACCATCCCAGGAAAAAGAAACCAGAGAGCCCTTGCCAAATTTTCTGGACTTCCCAGGACCTTTACACAACCCTGGCAAAGGAGAGGGAGGCCCAGTGATGAATGATACTGAGTTTTCTACTATTTTTGGCCAGGTAGAACAGAAATATGATGTAGAGAAATAAAGAGCTATAGAATTTGCAAATTAATACTCACCACACACTCAAATTTTATAGAATAACAGCTAGCAGACAAGTTTTACATTCAGAAGATTTATAAAAGCTTTATAATGCTATTGGTTTTGTGACCAGTAAATTCAACAAATTCAATCTATTTATTCCTAGATAGATCATCGTAGTATTCATTCAATTAATTTATTCATGAAAAGTATATTAAGTTCCTTCAATGTACTAGGAACTATTCTAGGTATTGTGGATATAGCTGGAAACAACAGAGACAGCAGCTGTTGCACCCCAGGCAACTTCTTTTTTAGCCATTTATACAATAAACTAAGTAAATAAATATACCTGTTGTATGTTAGAGAGTGATAAGTCCTAAGGAGAAAAATGAAGGACTAAAGGGGAACCTGGATTGAAAATAAGTCTCAATTTTAAATAGGATAATCAGAGAAAAAGTCTCTTAGAAGGAGACATTTGAACAAAGCTCAGAAGGAAGTAAGAAAGCAAGCAATGTGAGAATGGGGAGGGAAAGTAATTTGGGCACAGGGAACAGCACATATAAAAGCCTGCATTTGGGAAGATGCCCATCATGCTAAAAGAAATACAAAGGGGCATTGTGCCTGGAGCAGAATGAATAAGGCAAGAGGAACCAAAAATGAAACCCAAGAAGCAATGAAAGCCCAAATCATGCAGGGCCTTGTAAGCCAATGTGAAGATTCTGGCTTTCACTTTGAATGAGGGGGGAGAAATTGAAGGGATTTGCATAAAGAAGTGACGTGATTTGATGCATATTTTAAGAGATCATTCTGGCGACTACAAAAACTATTCTTCTGCAGCAGGTCCAGCTGCGTAGACTAGTATTCAAGGTGAAGTAATCACATGATAAAAGGAAGTTTCACTATTTAATTTCTGTTCTTCCTTCCTATTGTATGTATTAAATTCTTCCTCATATCTGATCCACCAAACCTGTCATTATTACCAGGTACAATAATCTGTATCATTGACAAGAGTGAACTATGGAAGGTTTCCTAAAAAGCAACTCTAGTTATACTCTTTAATTGGTTTTTCAGGGACTTGGCTCTAAAAGAACAGTTGCTATGGGAAAATGAGAAGTCCAGCAATGGCCTGGAAGAAGATACACGCTCTAAAGGTGCAATGTTCTTAATATCACTGTTATATGAGAGTACTGCTCACTAATTTCTCCCTTTTTATTTAAATAATAAGTTATTAACCAAAAAGAGCAAATTATTTAAAAAAATATGGTATTTTTCTTTTTGAAACAGAAACACACTCATAGATATAGAGAAAAAAATGATGATTGCCAGATGGGAGGGATGTTTTGGGAGCTGGGTAAAAAATGGGAAGAGATTAAGAAGTACAAATTGGCAGTTACAGAATAATCTCAGGGACGTAAAGTATAGCATAAGAAATATAGTCAATAATATTATAATAACTATGTATGGTGTCAGGTGGGTCCTAGACTTATCAGGGGGATCATTTTGTAAGTTATATAAATGTCTAACCACTATGCTGTACATCTGAAGATAATATAATATTGAATGTCAACTTTAATTGAAAGAAATTTTTTAAAAATTTAAAAACATCAAAAAACCAGATTGGTGTATTATAGAATTGTACATCTGAAATTATAAAGTGTTATTAACCAATGTTATCCCAATAAATTTAATTAAAAAAAAAAAAACATATTCTCTGGGTTGTAGTGCTATCAGTATCTACTACTATATGAGAATACTGCTCACTAATTTCTCCCCTTATTTAAACAGAAAGTTATTAATCAACAAGAGCACATTATTCAAATAAATGTTTTTTTCTTCCCTTCTTTGCTCTCTTTTTATAACTACAGTCAAAATGTAAGTATTTTATTTCATTAATTTTATTTCTCAATGAAATTTCTCAATTGCCTGTTGGAAGCAGCTAAAGCAGTGGTAGAGGGAAAGTTTCTGCATTAAATGCTTATATTTAAAAGGAAGAAGAATCTAAAATCAATAAGTTAAGTTTCTCAAGAAGCTAGAAAAATAACAACAAATGAAACGTTAGGAAGATATAATACAAGAATAATAAAGATCAGAACAGAAATCATTAAAGAGAAACCAGAAAAATAACCAAGAGTCAAAGAAACTAGAAAGTTGGTTCTTTGAAATGTTTAACAAAATTGATAAACCATTGGTTAGATTTACCAAGAGTAAAAGAGAGAAAATATAAATTACCAAAACCAGAAATAAAAGAAAGAACATTATTGTAGACCTACAAAAGAAAATATTGTGAGGAAATATTATGAACAACTTTATGCACTAAATTAGACAATTTAGATAAAATGGGAAAAATTCTTAAAAAGACACAGACTACTAAAACATAGTCAAGAAACAGAGTATCAGAATAGATCAGTAACAAGTAAGATATTGAAAAAAAGTCATTTAAAATTTGTCTCACAATGGAAATATTAGCCCCATATGGCTTTACTGGTGAATTCTAACAAATATTTTGGGAAGGAATAATGCCAATCATTCACAAACTGTCAGAAAATAGAGAATGAGAAAGCATTCTATTCAACCTGAGGAATTCTCAGTCAAGATGCATCTCAATTTTGACCCAGGGGCTACATCAGTAATTAAGACCTAAATACTTCTCCCTTTTGATCTCACCAATGTCATGAAAGAAAATACACTTTCCCAGAGGGAAGTGACTCCCAAGTTTCAGAGATAGTAATGTATCATTTGGGTGGATATAATTTCTATTCACTCAACAATTGCTTCTTGAAAGAGACTGACATTCAATACAGTTTGAATCTTGTACTCTAGTGCAGCCACCATATGTCAAAACATAGCTCACAGTCATCAAAATCTATGAATCTTTTCTGAAATTGTTTATTTCCATGAACTTGTTCTATAATTTTCAGATTCTGTTTCCTTCGACTTCATATAATTCTGCAATAAGAAATGAGATTCCTCTACAGTATTCATTTGCATAATGTACATATAATCCAGGTGTATTAGTCCGGTTTCTCTAGAGAAACAGAACCAATCTCTTTAAGTATAAAGAGATTTGTTACAAGGAATTGGCTCATGTAATTTTGGAGGCTGAGAATCTCACAATCTGCAGTTGGCAAGCTGGGGTTTCTAGGAGAGACAATGGTATAGTTCTAGTCCAAGTCCAAAACCAAAGGCAGGAGAAAACCAGTATCCCAGCTTGAAGACCATAAGGCAGAGAGTAAATTATATCTATCCTACTGCGACTTTTGTTCTATTCTAGCCTCCAACAGATCGGATGAGGCCCACTTACACTGAGAAGAGCAATCTGCTTTATTCAGTCTACTGATTCAAATGTTACAAAAACACAAATGCACTCAGAAAAATGTTTGACCAGATATCAGGGCAATCTGTGGTTCAGTCAAGCTGACATATAAAATTAACCATGACACCATGTTTTATCAGATAATTTATCTAGGATAGTAAAGGAGATTGTAGTTAATAAATTTGACAAATATTCTTTACGTATCTGTTCTCAGTGTAGGCTCTGCGGACACAATAGCAATTATAACAGACAAAGCCCTTGCCCTCATGGAGTTGATGTTAAGAAGTATATTTTATATTTCCAGGCATGAGCTTTCCCCTATCTGCTGAAGGGCCTCTAGGCTCTTGCAAAGTTGTTCCACCACACAACAACCAAGGTACATTTGACCCTTGAACAGCTCCAAGGCTAGGAGTGCTGATACCCCATGCAATTGAAAATCCATGTATGACTTTTGACTACTCCAAAACTTAACTGCTAACAGCCTGCTGTTGACTAGAAGCCTTGCCAATGACATAAAAGTTAAACTAACACATATTTTATATGTTATATGTATTATATACTGTATTCTTACAATAAAGTAAGCTAGAAAAAGAAAATGTTATTAAGGGAATCACATGGAAGAGAAAATATATTTACAGTATTTATTGGAAAAAAATCCACATATTAGTGGACTCATGTAGTTCAAAAGTGTTGTTTGTGAGTCAACTGTGTCCTAGGAATTTAGTCAATTAGTCAGCAATTGCTTATTGAATGACATTTTCTTTTTCTATCACTTCTGGGGTCAGTGTTGAATCTGTACCACTAAAGAAGGTGCCTCAAATCTAAGAATATCTGAGCCTCACAGC